>OX637302.1:19484200-20684200 GCA_951799385.1 Hyppa rectilinea
TATAAAGACAGAGTCCTGAAGTATCTACATCAGCAAACATCAGCATTATTGATCATAATTAAAAAAAATCCATCAAATGGCGAAACCAGCTAAAAAGGCTTTTGCCGGACGGCGCGTTTTTGTTCCACACGCGCCTCAAAGAGATGTCAGCATCATAGAAGGGACACGCTAGGGCTGATGCCTACCGAGTCACCGAGATTGTCCGTAAGGGTTACCGCTGCCCCGGAATACTAAGGGCTAAGGAAGGAACATGGATGGGTTTTAGTCAGTAAAAGTCTGACACTCCCTTCCGCACCACCCTCAGCAGGAGTAGTCATCTGATGATTTAAGGCAAAAAGTGCATGTCTGAAAGCCATCTTATGGGCCTTCCTGCGCAGTTATTCCTGTTTGGAACACCTCCATCGACATGTGGCAGATTTGATCAATCCAATAACATTAAAAAATATGTGGTGTCCAAATGCTGATGGGGCTATCAATGCACCAAGCGCAAGTATGTCGTCACCTCAATATAATGGTCATATTTACCTGGAAGAAGTCATATTTGAGGAAGTCCCTGAGGGGCTTGTAGGACGGCACGGCCCACCACGCGTTGTGGTACAGGTTGAGCACGGAGAGCACCACCACCAGCATGAGCGCCGACAGCTTGGTGCGGTAGCCCACCGTCACCAGGACCATCAGGATGCTACCCAGTAGGTCTTGCACGATCTGGAATTACGACATTGAGGTAAATAGGTTATTAGTAGTGTCCGACCGAAGCTTCGGCTTCGGCTTCGGCCACCTTCGGCCAAAAAAGCACCTTCGGCCAAATCTTCGGCTTCGGCCAAAAATTTGCCGAAGGTTTGGCCGAAGCCGAAGGTTTGCTAGTTGTCAAAATTTGAAATTTACTGAACGATGCTAGAGCGAGACGGAGAGTGTGCAGAGCAGCAGAGTTTCGCCGCGCCGCCGCACCGGACCAAACGAATCGCAGTTAGTAAACTAAACGAGTCAAAACAAGTTTGAGAGCGCGTCTTAAAATTCTAAAAGTGTTTTGTTTTTAAATATTTCATATTTGTTATTACAAATTATTTTATTTAATTATTACCTACTTGTATATGTTGGTCACTCGGCTCGTTATTGGGCTAAATCTCTAAAGCTCTCACAATATGTAACTAGTATATTCTGCGATCAAAGTAACTATCGTATTTCTCAAGGTCAATGACACCTTCGGCTTCGGCTTCGGCCGAAGGTTTTGGTGAATACCGATTAATCGGCTTCGGCTTCGGCCAGAATTGCACCTTCAGTCGGACACTAGTTATTAGAAACATTTTTACACGTAAATTTTTAAATGAGGACGGTGTTTCCTATCTGACTCATATGATTTTACACTCTTTGCTATTAATTAGTTGTAAGAGTGTCCATGAAGGGTCCACATGGCTCACCTAAAGTTCTTTACATACTAATTGTAGTGCTACCGGCTAGTGTATTGGGGGGGGGGGGTTGTGTAGGTACCACAACTACAAAGTGAAAAATAATTTTGATTTCGGAAGTCGGTGGCAAAAAATGAAAATACAAAACCGAAGACACCGACTTCCGAAATCAAAATTATTTTTCACTTTGTAGTGTTTTTATTGGAAGTCGGTTTTATTTTTTGTAAAAAAGTTTTTATTATCATAACGCTTTCCCTAAACATAATTACCATAATAAAAAACCAACTGTTTAGAATGATTAAAGGTCGTTTCACTGATTTTTGTCTTAAATGAATGAAATTCAGGTCTAAGTATTTTTTTCATAGTGTGAAAAAAATACTTAGAAAAATTTCGCGATCAATTTCGAGGTAGCGCTCGCCGGCCGCTACCGCGGCACCGCTCGCTTCTTCTTCTAACCTAACATCGTTTTTACGACAAACGGTTAGTCGGAGACAAAAAACACCAAGACACTTTTAGCCTCATATTTGGGTTTTTATACGATAGTATCGAGAAAATTAACGATTTGCCAAAAAAAACACTTTTTTAAACCGAATAAAATTAATGTATATATAATACTGATTAATATGAATAAAAAGAAATCGAAATAAAGATATGACTTTGAATAATAGTTTATGTTGAGAAAATATAGGAAAACAAATAAAAGTATAATACATAGATGTTTATTGCTTCTGACATTATGAAGTTGAATGCTTCGGAATTATGAACATTAGAGACAGAGTAGTTAGGAATTGTGATTGTTAGGACGAAAAATGCATTTTCGGATTTCCAATTATCGGAGTTGAAAATTTAGGTGAACTTTGGCGCACCCATCCGTAAACCGTCTTGCCTATTCTTCTCCATAAGAACCTACTACGCTTTGAAATGGGCTCCTAGCTTGATAGACCTACTCCTTGACAACCCAAAAGTGCCTGTAATTGGTTTAACTGAATTATATGTTTTAAGTTTCTAAGCAAAACAACAGCCGAAATTTCCGACGAAAATTCAGCTTGGCAAAAAATATATAGGTATATGACAGGTGTAAACACACCAAATTTGCCGCGTATGCGCCGTTTCACGAGTGTCGATAGAGTAAGACTAACCTTACTAATCTATTCAAAAGTGCAGCTTGAGAACTAAATCAAAGTACATAGATTTCAAAAGGCTGTCGTGCTGTCCTAGTTTACTTACACACAATGCAAGCAGATCTAATGCCGGGTACATTGGTGCAACGTAATATTAAATGTAATACAAATAACCCGTCCTAATTAAGGCGATTGGTACGGGCTGTTCCCAGCCAATGTCCCGCTAGATGGCGCTGAAGGCTACATTTCTAGTTTATTTGAGTTTTTGCGTAATTGGAAAACTATTATGTCGTAGGAGTAGTGTTCGCGGTTACTAAATATTATAATTTATTGAAATATGTCATATCATTGCCTTAAAATCCACCCAATTCGGTAAATAGATGTATTTTAACATCTGCCATTGCATACAGGGTCGTTTACACACACAGACGTATACAAAAATGTTTACTAAAATTGAACACTAGATGGCGTGAATGTAAAAAACAAGTTTTCCATTTTTCTGTATGGGTAGACAGAACTTCAGAACACCACCTGCTATGTTTTATATTCTAAAAGATTGTTATAAAAATAAAACTTATATTTGTTGGCGTAAACTATTTTATTGATCAATAATTTTGGGAAATAAATAATGTCAAAATTGATTACAATAAAACGCAGTTTTATTTTATTACATGTTTTTTTATCAAAACATGTATTTGAAGTAGCATAATTATAATATGCTGATCCATGCCTATTCACTCAAAACTAATAACACTAATGATTTGTAACAGTAACAATTATTTCAATATTATTTTAAACATTTCATAACCAACACGTAAGAATAATTCATAAACAAGATACAACAACAAATCTAAAACACTTTATTAGGTGATAATGACCAGGAAGGTGAAAAACATATTTCCGATTTCGACGCACTCAAAAGCTTTTAGTAAAACATAGGTAAGCATCTATGCCTAATGAAGTATTATTTCACCTTCTGATTTTACAGTAAATACAAATAAAAAGAAATATACAGTGGTTATGTAGATTCTAAACAAACTACTACCAAAATACAATTAGAACAAAAATCATTTGACTTGTTGATTTCAGATTCTAAACAAACTACTACCAAAATACAATTAGAACAAAAATCATTTGACTTGTTGATTTCACCCTCTGCCTTGAAACTAGCAGTCAAACGGTCACTCCTATGAGTATTACATATATAAATCATTATCATGCTGTCCTACAGTGGAGATTTCAATCAAAGCAATGTCTTCTGGTGACTTTTGGAATTCTGTTAGCCGTTCTTCACACTGTATTTTCAACTGTGCTTCGTCAATATCAATAGGATCACAAGCTTCGGGTCCATAGTGCTTATCCGGTTGGGATTTCTCTCTTCGAGCAAATAATCGTTTGCGTGTCAAAGATTGCTGTCGTATTCTGCTCTGTTCCTTCCGTTTTATGTACTTTTTAAAATGTGTCCCTGGGCTCTGTGTGGTCTGCTTTTTCCATGCAGTTTCATGCCATTTGTGTCCCTTAGCAAGTGATAGGCCTGAAAACATATTTAAATGTTATATTTAAAAAAAGAAATGTTGCATTATTGCATATAAATTGGAATAAATAAGGGCTGGAGAATGATGATATTCCATCACAATCAAAGAATTTCTTACTGGTTCTAATAATTTCTGACTGTTATTACTGTATATTTACCTGCCACATAAACACGCCGCTGGTAAGAACCCCCTTTTCCTAAACTTATTCGTTTTCCACAGTTGAATTTGTTTATTACGCTCATAAAGTTTTCTGCCACATTTGTTGTCTCATTAGACAAACAACCTGCCTTCAAAGCAATTTTTTCATTGGCTGCATAAATCAGAGCCCACACCTCTGGAGCATTATTTTTCAGACTTTCTACATGATTTTCTTCCTTCTTTTCACTTTCATCTGTTAATGTTTTATTGACATTGCAGTAATAATTCTTGCAGTTTTCATGTACTCCGAATACATGAAGCGGGCCATTTCTCAATTCTGCTGCCATAGCAGTATGCTCACTGCTACACATGATAATTTTGATAATGATAATTTTCCGTGCTACTAGTGTAAGCTTCATCACCTTCGGCTTCAGAATATTTCGCCCAGAAAGAGGGAGTTTAGTGTTGACCAAGATCTAAAAAGCACAAAATATAAATACAGAATAATATGCTTCACTGATCTTGAATTGACTTTACAAATTTGACTTATTAATTTACCTTGTAGAGTGCACTGGTATAGTTTTTGATAACATGATTCTTGCATTCAATTTTTTTTATTATGTTCCCATATGACACTTTCTCTTTCAATTTTGCATACACAGAGGAGTCTCCGTTACCAATAAAACTCAAATAGCGAAGTTGATGTATTTCTTCACTGTTTTGAAAACCTTCCACAATAATATCTGATTCCATTGCTGTAGATGGTCCAGTAAAATTTTTGCAGCAGTTATGTGCTTTCATATCCAGGTTTCTCCTCTCATAATATTGACATGTATAACAATATTTGTTTCTAACACCAAGAAATTGTCATTTTTTAGTTTCTTTACCAATAATGCAGGCCTGGAAATGAAAAGCAACACTTGTAAAAATAATGCACATAGGTAATTAAAATGTCATAAAGAACTAAATTTGTTTTTAGTAAAATATTAACTTACCATACCAGATGATGAATCAAAGTTATGCCCATATGACCTTTTCAACCATCCTCCATCTACATATACAGTAACAAATGGAACACCGTCTGAAGACACATGACCTTTTTGTATTGCAATTGATGTTTCTTGTTGATCAGCTATTTTAATTTCCTCTGTCAAATGTTCAAACCACACACTGCCTAATTTTTTTTCAATACGACGAAATTTGTTAGCTGACATTGTTGGAATATCCATAAGACTTGTTATATGAGCTGCTTGAGTGTAGAAGCTACCAGAAGTGACAGTTGCCCACACAAATGCAGTATTTATTTTATCACTGCTCTCCGTAAAATGCCTCCACGCTTTATCACACATACTGCACTTGAAAATTAATTCACTTCGAAATCCATCAAGTCTTTCACTAACAAATTCAATTTGTGAAGATTCACACATATTTTGATGTCTTTCCATAAGAAATGCCCACTGTATTACATGCTTCAAGTCCACAATGCGATACCCAGATATTCCAGATAAACATTTATTTGGACCAGGTTCCACAATCATTTGAAATGAATCAATTTCCGGATCAGGTTGCGGCCAATTAATCTCTAAAGGTTCAACCACAGGTTCAGCTGTCACTGTGCTAGTACTACTAGGAGCACTGTAGGTGGCCTCTAAGCGGATTTTCGGTTTTACACGAATATATGTTCTTGGTTGTATATGTTCTGGGTACTGAAAGAAAAAAAAACAAATTGTGATTACCATAATAAAAGTATAATACCTATATCCTAGATCTATTTTCTCCTTTCTCAATATTTCGTAGGTTTTTTTTACGTCATCTTATGGTTTTAGATTATAGCAGCCCACATGACGACCTACTGACCCTACATACACGTAGTGTTCCTTTTACGATCAACAATAAACCATGTTGATACATACATTATAGAGTTATCTAAGACGATTTCTCGTGTTTACGAAGAAGTCGGATACAGAATTAGTTGTATTATGCAGGTTCACTTACCTCCCTTCAGCATAATATCTCCTTCTTCCACTTCGAACTCGTTTCAAAGATTTGCGCGACCCCGAATATTCGTGTTGTCTGTACGACGCCTTGCTTGTTCGAACAGACATTGTAGACGTAATCTAAATCAGAAATATAGAAAAACAAATGAAAAACGAAAGAATAAGTTCCTTTTAGACACTCAGTATTTGAATAAAATAAATATCGTAATTCGTAAGTCACATGCATTGAAAGATCTATCAATCTTTTATGATTGAGTTGCGTTCTGAAATAAAATCTAAGAAAATAAAATATAACACTAAAATTTACTTATCTTTATATTTCAATGTTATCTTTATACACCTGGTAGAACTGGCCGACGAATATAGATATATATATTAGATTCAGCGATTTATTTTTAAACAATAAATTACGGAACAAAAAAAAAGGATTGTAAGTAACTGAATTATGTTTGTTTCTGAACGCACCGAGTCGCGCGCCGGCGCGCGGTGCACGGAGTACATAGGTACCTACTTTGATAAAACAAACTAATAATATTGTGTGTCTGTCTGAAAATTCGGAAAAGCATATTTTGCCAATGTTTGCAAGTTTAATTTTGTGACTACTTTGGTAGTTTACCGATTTATAATAATTGTATATATCGTTGTTTAAAAAATATTCAAACACATTAAAATATGATACACTGATTTATCACTGGTTTCAGTGATGAACTGATGAGTCAATGTTAGCCACAATACTAATCACTTTCGTCATACGTGTGTATGATTGATGTGATTAGCAATGTGGTGATATTTCAGAAAAATCACGGGCCAGTTTGTTGTTTTTAATCCCACCGAAAATATAATTGCGTTATTAGAATAATTAATTACTATACCTACGATAAATTACAATATAGTCTCAAATGCATACTAGAGAAATATTGCAATTTGAATCAATTAAAATGCACAGCATACAAAAATAAATTCTCAACACAAGACATTCCGCGCGCAAATCATAGCGCGTAGCAATGAAAATCAAGAATGTAATTTTATATCGAGTCGACCAAAGTAAAAGTACCTAGACAATACATTGACCTCTAGACTAATAGAGGTCACTGGTCAGGTACCTACATACAAATACAGACAGACCTACGACCACGCTACGAGTTGCCAGTGTTGCCACACAACAATAATGAGTAATAAAATTGTTTACAAAAAAAAGACAAAGATTTCTAATTCTAAGGTCATTAGTTTTATTTTATTTATTGTAATTTTTTTTTGAACGATTGGAAATGAAATTACTCAATTATTGCAGTTAGAACTTTGATTTATTAGAATTATAAGATAATGAACGCGATCGCGCACGACATCTAGCGCGTCAATGTTTAAACATCGCCTTTCGTTTGCTTGTCAAAAGTCACGCACACTACTGTAGAAGTGTCAAATTTTGCCGGTATTTCACTGTTGTTTTTCTAAGTAAATAATGTAAGTTATTGATTAAAAAGGTCGATCGCGGACACATTTCATTGTAGAGAAGTGATAAAATGATTAGTTTTAATGAAAGAGTGTCTGTGTTTAGTGTATAAATGTATTCAAAAATGTATGGACGGAGGGGCGGTACATCCACCTTAATGCAATGCAACGTGAAATGTAACATAATATCAATCTGAATTTGTTGCAATGCGTGTTACATTGCACCAATCTGTACAATAAGAAAGCCGCTTTATACATTACTAAAAAGAGGTGTTATTCAGTGTCGTATACGAACACAAATTAGGTTAAACTTAAAAATGTTGATCCTCCATACAAAATGTAGTCACGTGGCAGACCACTTTGTATAGGGAATAAAAAAAAACCTCCGAGTTCTTAAGTTTAACCTGTCAATACCTCATCAGCGACTCCCTTTCGCGTCGGACACGAATATTCTTCCAATGATGTTTACTGTCCCAATAACTTTCAATGGCCTTCACCTTTTTCTAACATTTAACAAACCATATATTTAAAAGTCTAGCATACATAAGCCTACTTAATAAACAGTCTGACTTTCAGCCTTGACTTACGAAAATACCCGTTGGTAAAAATCGAGAGTGAAACGACTATGCAAATAGAATACCACCTTTATGTTAATCGGTCAGATATTTATAAATTTCCGCAACATTGGTGGGTGACGTCATAACTTAGCATAGTTTAATTATGTGAGCCGAAGTGTTCAATGAGTTTGATATGATGATAATAAAATAACATCACGCCTCTAACCACCGAAGGGTTAGGCAGTGCGTAACTACAGTAAACCCACCCAATTCATTTGTTTAAGTATCATTTAATATGGGGCAAGCCTGCCTACCTGCCTAGCCTTTTCCCAACTATGTTAGGGTCGGCTTCCAGTCTAACCGGATGCAGCTGAATACCAGTATTTTACATGGAGCGACTACCTATCTGACCTCCACAACCCAGTTACTCGATAATACGATACCCCTTGGTAAGTCTCTGTCAGATTTTCGTGCTTCTGACGATCCGTAACGACTGTCAAAGATGCACAAATGACAGCCGGGACCAACGGCTTAACGTGTTTTCCGAGCAAGTCATCATTAATTGCCTGTAATATCCCGAGAAGCTCATTCCGAACTTGATCACCACGCTGGCTCAGTGCATATTAGTGATTTCAGACCCAAGTTCCACGGGTTTCCTTACGATATTTCCCTTCACCGCCAGTCAGTGAATAAAGCAACTTAGAAAGTACATATAACTTTGAATAAGTCACATTGCTACTAGCTGGGTTTGAACTCGCACCTTGGGGCGTAAGATGCGGATCAGATAAGAAACACGCCACCAAGACATTATACACTATTGTCATTAACCGGGCACAAATCCAGACTATAGGCTGATACAGAGAAACTCGTTGTGGTAAAACCCAATCTCGCTGCTCGCCCTGGGAATCGAACTGCTGGGGAGTTTGTTGCGCCACTTCTTCACAGCTAAAGCACTAGGATGTGGTGAAGGGTGGGCGTTTTTGGGGGACTGTCTTATGTAACTGTGACCTTCAAAAAGTGCTGATTTTCAGCCTAGTTTGAATAAATGACTTTTGATTTTGAACTAAGGACCTCAAGCTCAGCTGAAGAGTCTGCGACCACTAGACCAACGAGGCATTTAGATAATGTCACGTAGTTTTAAAAATTGTAATAATTTCCTAGTAAAGGTTATATATAGGTGTAAAAGGTTAAGGTCGAGTATAATCGATTTGATTTTAATCTGCTGATTAACGTGTAGGAGTTAAATACTGAACTTCACGTAAACTGGTTTAAATGTCAGTGAAAACTGTACTATGATCGACAGCTATTTGAGAATGATTACGTATGTTTTTGCTGCTTTTAAAACCGGTTTTTCTACGATTCTATTAACAATTTCAATGCTTCATTTACTGAAGAGACTACCATAGTCTACTTGTTTTTTTTATTTATTTATTTATTAGACCAAAAACCAGTAAACATGTTACATAAATTGTGTTAAGGATAAACCTTGATGTACCTACCTATTGAATTGCGAGTTATACAGGGTGTAACCGAAAGAGTATGCAAAAGCATAATTATGCTACGGACCACAAAACTGAACAACTTTTACTATGGGACCAACTCCAATACGCAAAAAAAAACATCTGCTGTTCTATACATTTTGGTCACGTGACTCATCGAAATGTAGGGAACTTTTTTTTTCACGATTTTGAAGTTGGTCCCATAGTAAAAGTTGTTCAGTTTTGTGCTCTGTAGCATATGCTTTTGCATACCCTTTCGGATACACCCTGTATACAAGAGTAAAACATTATTTTATATGGATAATTGCATTTATAATAGTAATTAATAAATTATAGCATGGATATTGAGGTGAAACAAATAGTTGAATGATAATTATGTTGCATCTATCGCTATACCCGGCAAATATTCTACATAATCCTATATAATCGCTCCCGGCGTATATTCCCGGCATAATTTGTTTAAAAATAATGGTACTAAAAGCATTTGTACTAACCTGCAAGAAGGAATATTCAAATCTCAGCAGCGTGATGAACATGAAAGCCAGGAGTATTCTGCCAGCGAGCTGCAGGTATGTCTTGGGTTTGTTCTCTCCGAGCGACGGGACTCCAGCGAAGAGGCTTCGTCCCTCGGCCCGGGCCTCCGCTATCACCAGCAGTAAGGCTCCAATGAGCGCCAAGTTACGGAGCAAGAACTGCATGTCCCATAATATACTGTAGGCGAAGGTCTGAAAGAAAACGTCATGATGAGAAAGTTCTGCCCGCGGCTTCGTCGATGTCGGAAATTGTTATATTATTGGAGTTTTAGTAAGGATCCGTTTTTTTTTTAAATATAATATAGCCTATGTCACCAGGAGATAGTGTAGGTTCCAAACAGTGAAAGAATTTTTCTAATCGGTTCAGTAGTTTCGGAGCCTATGCTATCCCAATTTTCGTATGTAAATTATTATTTATTTACCAAAATTCAAACAACAATATAGTCCATTTTGTTGGTAAGATATCTTATAAGTTATAACTAGTGTTAGTAGTAAACAAACAACAAAGTAGGGTGTCTGATGCAGGATGTGCGGAGAGCGATAGCGTGAGAAATAAGCTACCCGACCATTCTCCCGAAATAGTGCCTCAGAATAGGAGAGTAAGAACTCTCCACGACTGTAAATGGGGCAGGATAGAGCTTTAAATTAAAATGCCAAGAATACCAGGTAAATATGCTCTTATCCTGGTTCAGCATAAATTAGCTTGGTCTAAACCTACCTTTACGATAGCAATATCTGTTTGCCACGTGGCTAGGTCGTGTGTGATAAGGAAAACATTATCGATATTTTATGATTTATCACTCCTTTATACCTCGACCACCGGGGAGCTACCAATGTAATTCCCAAATAATTCGATTATCTGACGAGTATGCATTCAAGGTCACAAGGGTTACCATTAAACGCTGACGCATCATGATGCACAGAGAGTAACAAAATAATGCAAAGTCAGAATGAGAAGGCCTTCAGATTTTTTTTCAGATTTGTTGACATAGGCACATTAAGCTATCCCAAACTGTCAAGTTTTCCCAATTGAAAATGAACCTTACACTTTTGTAATAAAGTTGAAAAACTATCAAAGAAATTTGACAGATTGAGGTAACTTGATGTGGTAGCCTCTGTACAATACTTCGATAACAGGAAATGTGACGTCCTCACAAATAAATGGACAAACGGTTACGTTAAAATGGAAACTAAAAATAATATTGGTCATTGTGTCTTAATGCGATAATGACCCTGAAGTGAAGCGACCGTGACGCGGCACCACAGCGATGCTGCGATGTACAATATATTTGACGTACTTGTATGTAATTGAAATAGAATCGGAATAGATTGCATACGTCACATTGAATCTGATTGTCCGATACACACTTCGGGACAAATTCAGGAGCCTCTATTTTACAAGCTTTCATTTAACTTTCAATGTGCGCTCCAAAACTGGGATCCCTGACGTCGGCAAAAAGGCTGCTAAGTTAAAATGGGATTGGGCGGGTCACGTTAGCCGCATGCATAGTGACCGCAGGACAATAGTCGGTACAAGGTGGGTGTGTGAGGAGGATTTGGGGGAGGCCTTTTCTTAGCAGTGGGACAGTGTAGGCTGAGTAAAAAACAATGAATATATGCATGCTTGTTCGGATCAAATCTTGCAACTCAATTTTTTTATTTTCGATCGATTCAGCTGAATTGAAACAGAATTATAAGATAATATAATAAAAATATTTAGGTATATTTAGCAGGAAAAAAACAATACATAAATCATAGATAGGCGAAATGTTAGGATTCAATTCACAATCTCCTGACTTTGATTATATTTATTATGTGAACTAAAACTTGCTCCCACAAAAGCAACTTAGTATCTCCTAAAACGGGGCTTCCTCTCTTCTATCCTTTTGCTGTGCCCTACAGGGTCCATAATGATCTAAATTATATGTATACCACCTAAGTACACATTATGGTAAAGCAATAAAGATATTGAGTATTGAGTATTGAAATTTTGTATAGGTACACGGCTATTTTGGATGACAATGCGTGGCTAGTTAGTTTAAACTTCAATAAATTACATTATTACTAGCCTCTAAACGTTGTGTCGGAGAGACATCTCATTTGACACGCACGTATTTTCCGCGGTAGGTACTGTCGCCTAGGGAATGCAAATCTCGCGAGATTGGGGCTCAAACGAGAACGAGAGATAGCGCAGTTGCAATAAAATAAGAAGCTAATATAAACTGGTCCTTTTACTACTGACGTGCGGCCTACTAAACTCTTGTACAGAACTGATTATGCATAGCTGACTCTGCCGTAGTAACCACCCAGTCTTAACTTCTTTATCCCTTCTTCAGACCTCTGACAGTCAGCTTCAGGTTAATCCCAGGGAGCTTGACGTTCTGAATTATTTTTGATAGGAAGGAACATGGATGGGTTTTAGTCAGTAAGAGTCTGACACTCCCTTCCGCTCCACCCAGCGCGGGAGAAGTTATTGGATGATTTCCCACACTTAAAAAAAAGGGCTTACCTGAAGTACAACAATGAAGAACAGTACTCCGCACGCGATGTCGACCTTGAGCCTGCCCAGCACCATCACACAGCCTCCCAGCTGTCCAACTAAGTTTATTATCTGTAAATAATACAATCAACATTCAAATATTTGGCAAACTGTGCTTAATCATGTTACTGAAACCAATCAATCAATCTGCCTAGCCTTTTACCAACTATGTTGGGGTCGGCTTCCAGTCTAACCGGATGTTACTGAACCGTAACCGACAAGTTATTAAAACCTCCTTCTTCTTAACTAAAATTATCCAAATAGCTATGTACAACAAGTATCTTCTTCTTTAATTATATCTGTGATTTGTACATTCAGTCAAAAAAGTATCGGGAATGGATGATTTGTTTATGGTTCCAAATTCAAATTTTTGTTTTTTTGTAGTTGTTAGATTGGCACAACTGTTTTCCATTTTGGCGCGGAGTTTGAGTTGCATCTGTTATTTATATTAAACTAGCTGGCCCGACAGACGTTGTCGTGTCTTAACTATGATACCTACCCTCCTACCTACCTACCTGCCTACCTACCCTACCTACCTAGCTACCTACCCTACCTACCCACCCTACCTACCCTACCTACCTACCTACCTACCCTACCTACCTACCCTACCTACCTACCCTACCTACCTACCCTACCTACCCACCCTACCTACCTACCTTACCCTACCGACCTACCCTACCTACCTACCTACCCTACACTACCTACATACCCTACCCTACCTACCTACCTACCTACCTACCCTATAGGAGGAATATCAGCAGCTGATCGAAAAAAAAAAAAAAATGTATTCTGCTATTCAGGGCGGAGACAAATCCAACGAAACAAAAACCATGAAAATTGGTCCAGCAGATCTCGAGTTATAACGAAGGGAACAAACCCGTCTTTCTTTTATATACAGGGTGGAATTTTGTAATGCCCCCTGGAGGGAAAGTACTCTTAATACTGTAGATAGAAAATTTTACTCAAAGGAAACATTCCTTTATTTTTGAATAGAAAGAAAACTGCATTCAAAGATTTCCAAAAAATCGCTTGCCACACCCGGGAATCGAACTGACTAAAATCTGCAAAAAGTACACACTGTACTTTTATTGCCGCGATCGTTAGTATCAATTATAAGGATGAAATCTCTCGAACAAACTTGATAAATTAAATGATAGGAAAACCATGAAATCTTTAATTATTTACAAAAAATTGTAAACTAATTAATTAGTTGCTCGAAATGGGCTCCATTTTCTTGGATACACAAATGTATTCTTCTAACAAATTCATTTCTTGTAACCTTTAATAACGTGTTGTGGTGAATACTATAAATCGTATTCTGAACTTCAACTCTCAACTCGTTTACATTCGCATAAGATTTAATGTAAATTTGGTTTTTAACATATCCCCATAAAAAAAAATCTTAAGGGGTGAGATCTGGTGATCTCGCAGGCCATCTGATTGTGCCGTTTGTACCATGGATTGAATGGATTGGTATTAAAGGTATTTATTTAGAAGAATACATTTGTGTATCCAAGAAAATCGAGCCCATTTCGACCAACTAATTAATTAGTTTAATTTTTTTTTGTAAATAATTAAAGATTTCATGGTTTTCCTATCATTTAATTTATCAAGTTTGTTCGAGAGATTTCATCCTTATAATTGATACTAACGATCGCGGCAATAAAAGTACAGTGTGTACTTTTTGCAGATTTTAGTCAGTTCGATTCCCGGGTGTGGCAAGCAATTTTTTGGAAATCTTTGAATGCAGTTTTCTTTATATTCAAAAATAAAGGAATGTTTCCTTTGAGTAAAATTTTCTATCTACAGTATTAAGAGTACTTTCCCTCCAGGGGGCATTACAAAATTCCACCCTGTATATAGATACAGTGCTGGTTTTAGTAATATCATATATAGTGTGTATTGCGAATTTCATAATGGACAAAAATATCGAACAAAGAGTTTGTCTTACATTTTGCATCGCCAATGGAATTTCGTGTTCGGAGTCACTGAAAATGTTACAAAGAAGGCTTACGGTGAATCGACTTTATCAAAAACTCGTGCTTATGAGTGGTTCAAAGCGTTCAAAACCGGTCGAGGTGTGATGGAAGATTTACCACGCTCTGGTAGGCCGTCAACGTCTGCAACTGAAGTTAACATCGCAAAAGTGAAGAAAATAGTGACTGAAAATCCCTATTCAACTCTGAGAGAGATAGCCGCCGAACTTTCTGTATCTCACGAGTCGATCCGTACCATTTTAACTAATCATTTGGGTATGAAACATGTAGCTGCTCGGCTAGTCCCAAAAGATCTGAATTTTCTCCAAAAACTCAATCGCACGAAAGTCGCTGAGGACATGCTAGAACGAGTCAGTTCGGACCCAACATTCATGAAACGCATTGTTACTGGTGACGAGACGTGGGTTTACGAGTTTGACATGGAAACTAGTCAACAAGCTTCGGAGTGGCGCCTTCCAACTGAACCGAAACCGAAAAAACCACGCCAAAGTCGATCAAAAGTCAAAGTCATGTTGACTGTTTTCTTTGACTATCGCGGTGTTGTGCACTCTGAATTCTTACCGGAAGGTCTAACGGTAAATAAAGAATATTATTTGAGCGTTATGCGGCGTTTAAGAGAGCAAATTCGATGAAAAAGGCCAGATTTGTGGAAAGAAAATTCTTGGATTTTGCACCACGACAATGCGCCTTCGCACAAGGCTATCATTGTGAGCGAATTTTTGACCAAACACTCAACAAATACCATCCAGCAACCACCATATTCACCAGATATGGCTCCTGCTGACTTTTTTCTTTTTCCTAAACTCAAATTACCACTTCCTGGCACTCGTTTTCAATCGATAGAAGACATAAAGGAGAATTCGCGGCGAGAACTGAACTCAATTCCGGAAGCAGCGTTTAAAAAATGTTTTGATGAATGGATAATTCGTTGGCGCAAGTGTATCGTTTCTAAAGGAGCATACTTTGAAGGTGATAAAATAAATTTGGATGAATAACAGACATTTTGTGTATTATTGATCTTTTCCCGGTACTTTCTTGACAGAGTAGTATGTCACCCCAATCTGTCAAATTTCTTTGATAGTTTTTCAACTTTGGTACCTGGTTTTAAGGTTCACTTTTAATTGGGAAAAGAACAATGGCAGCCTTTCATACATTAAAATGTTAAGCTTTAGCCCCTGAGTAACTTTGTTAAAGAACTATGTCCTGACAGGGCTCCAAAAAAAAGATATATAGTCTAGAACTTTTTTAGGTTATGTCTTACGTCCCTTGAGAAATTCATACGTTCAGTGATTGTCTGCTGCTATCCTAATGAATTCTCAGCATAACATGATTATCTACAGAGTTGAGCATTTTTAGGATTTGATTCCTATAATATATTTACATATTAAGAATGTATTTTTTGAACCTTCAATTGTAAAAGTCGGTCAACCTGTAGGTACTAGGTACTCTGTACTAACAAAATAATCAAAATCAGTCCGTAAGCAATCCAAGGCAACGAGAAATAAGAAATTACCAAAAACAACACGAACGCAACCAACACGAAAAGCGCAGAAGCATCATGTCACATGACTGACAGACAGGGCTGACAGGCCGCGCTTCATGTGACATTGACATTTCATTTAAAGTGGTGTTGCCATAACATTAAATGGAATTGTTACATTGATTATGATTGCGACTATGTTTGTGTCTCAAGAAATTCTTTTTAAGAAAGTTTTTTCGAAAAATTCTCGTTTATTCTTACTGATAGTAGAGTTATTTCAAAAATATATGCATTATTCTGTGTTTTATTTTGGTAGATTTAAAAAAACACCAAAATTGAATAAATATAGTAAATGGCAACACTTGGGTAGTGTAAAGTCATTTGATAGTCCCAAAAATGTATGTTTTTTACTGTGGCCTTAAACAAAATACATTTTTATTTGAATATTCATAGAAAAATAATTAAACTCATTTAATATTTCTGATATTTCTAGACGCAATCATTTTTGTGAACTATTTTTCTGCCATTGTTCTTTGAGTGTTTGGGTTAGCTTGATGTGCTGGCGTCTGTACATAACAAAATATCACGCCTTGTTTCGCCGTAGGGTTAGGCAGGTGAGTACCCATAGTGGTTATGTTATGTTTTAAGTCCCGTGTAATAGTGGGGCGAGCCTAATGTCATCAATCGAGCACAAACCCACTCCGGGCTGCTACTGAGAAATTCCTAATGGAAAAACCCAATAACAGTTTGCCCGACCCGGGAATCGAACCCAGAACCTCATGATCAATAGCAGCGCGTAGGTAGTTGCGACCACGGAATAGAAAAAAACAGTGGAAGTGCCACGCAGCTTCCGCAGCTGTGTCACAATTATGCGGAGCTCCGCAACACCGGCTCAATCGCGACTAGCTACTTGCTGGGATACGACGTCTTGAACATAATAAAACATATTTCAAACATGCCTTATTGTGCAATCTATACAAGCAATAATGATAGCAGGATAAAAAATGTATCTTGCGGAGGTGTATCGTATCACCAGTAAGTATAAAACTATGATATACTTCAATATAATTGTTTTTATTGACAAAACCATATTTATTACATTGTTGCGAACTAAAAACTACCTTATGTCCATTGTTCAAAGTCTAAATCAACTTGCTCGCTGTCTTGAATATCATCGTACACATTCTAGAAACTTCGACGCTACTCGATTAGGGATTAAATTATCGATATCTTGTCCTCATCCCTAGCCGAGTAGAAAAATCGATAACAGGTGCATACGAATATGACATCTATTTCAATAATGTTAGGGATTAAATTATCGATATCTTGTCCTCATCCCTAGCCGAGTAGAAAAATCGATAACAGGTGCATACGAATATGACATCTATTTCAATAATGTTAGCGTGCTAAATAGAGTAAATTGGTTTCAGCGCCCTCTAGCGTTGAGTAGCTGAACTCGTTGTTGATTGCTAGAATTTGATTGTTAGATGGAAAAAACTTTTTTACAAAAAATAAAACCGATTTCCAAAACAAACACTACAAAGTGACAAATAATTTTGATTTCGGAAGTCGGTGTCTTCGGTTTTGTATTTTAATTTTTTGCCACCGACTTCCGAAATCAAAATTATTTGTCACTTTGTAGTGTTTGTTTTGGAAGTCGGTTTTATTTTTTGTAAAAAAGTTTTTATTTTTCACTTTTTAGTTGTGGTACCTACCTAGACAACCCCCCCCTCCCCCCCAAAATTTTAATACCACTACCTGGTATGTAAATTACAGTGACAGGACCTTATTAGAACATCGTCCACATATATTAAGTAGGTTATTTTTGTTGATTTTTCAAAAACCGCTTATTCGATTTCGATAAATTTTTTATGGAACCATTTGGGAAGTATACCCTTTCCAACAAAAAAAGAATTTTTCAAATCGGTTGGCAAGCAACGGAGTTATGCGCGAACAAACATAAAAAAAAAAAAATACAAACATCCGAATTGAGAACCTCCTCCTTTTTGAAGTCGGTTAAAAAATGGTCTTCATTGATTGTGACGTGTAAAATAAAAACAACGTTGCCGAGTTGTAATAAGACTTTCTTTTGAACAACAATAAATAAACTTTTCGCCAAAGTTGCATTTATAATTTATAGCCAATTATATCATCGTTTTCTGTGTATTGCAATGTACATTTTAATTTGCAAATGTGTGAGTTTGGCGACACTGGTTCCCGTATTAAGAAAGTCTAAGGGCACTTCCACTGTTTTTTCTATTCCGTGGTTGCGACCACTATAGACCATACGTACATAATAAAAATAATTATTCTATTCTGTTCCATTCAACCCCTTACTTGACATCGAAATATAATTAAGTTTTTGGTTATTTTAATTCGCATTTGTTAAGGCCATCCGCTGCGTGAAGCGGTTGCACGGAGCGGGCGCCCGCGCAGCGTGCTGTTTTCTATTAGCATCCTTAGGCGTAAAACACTCAGAAACGGCGTAAGGTGAAGGCGCGATTCTGTGTGATTCACGCCTTAGAGCAGCGCTGCGTGAGGCAGGTCTCCCGTCGTCACACGGTTGATAATAGAAAACCGTATTCTGCGCGGACGCCCACCACCCGCTGAACGCAGCGGACGGCCTAAGGGGGCAAGAATTCCGAACACATAAAAGGTATGCTTACTTGTCTATACAAACCTACTTACAGAAATAAAATCAAGGGCGCATGTGAAACTGACGATGTAAAAATAAAAAAGGTTTCATAACCCGTAAGAATAATGGTTTTTATATTTTCCAAACATTTCTACCTATTATTAGGACTGTCTGTCAGTGCATCATAACATTTCAATCATTTTGTCAGATAAAAACTGTAAAACCTACAAGTTTGTACTCGAATGCCACCCTGGTCCTGATGCGAAATAATCTGATCAATTTGCTAATGTATCCGTAACGTAATAAAAGCATGTCTTATTCAATTAGGAGACATAAACCTCATGTGGAGAATTGTACGCCCATTTTCGTTAATATCGTGCAAAAGCGAGTAGAAAATGGAAGTAAGAGGTTAGTAGAATGAAATTCAGCACCCGACCTTTTTTATGGCACATAGACACTTCATCTGCCTAGCCTTTTCCCAAATATGTTTTGGGTCGGCGTCCAGTCAAACCGGATGCAGTTGAATACCAGTATTTTACATGGAGCGACTGCCTATCTGACCTCTACAACCCAGTAAGCGACTGCCTATCTGACCTCCACTACCCAGTAACTGGGCAATACAATACCCCTTGGTAAGGCTGTCTGTCAGATTTTCGGGCTTCTGACGACCCGTAACGACTGTCAAAGATGCACAAATGACAGCCGGGACCAACGGCTTAATGTGCTTTCCTAGGCACTGAGGAGTCTCGGTAAGTAAAGATGGTCACCCATCCACGGTCAACCCCGGCAAGCGTAGCTTAACCTGATGGATCGACCTGTGCTGCTGTTAGTACTTAGCCACGAGCTCTTACTTAGACACTAAGAAAAAATAAACTATTTTGCAGAGCGTCCTCTCTATCACTTATAACCCGTGGGTGTGTCTATATGGCTCGATATATCATAGGAATACCAGTTCACCATACAATTATTGGACAGTTTATTTCTGAGAATGCTACAAAATGGTCCAGTGCATAGAAACCGACGCATCTATTAAAAAGCTACGCACGAAAGTAGTTGAAACGAAAGTGGTTGCCAAAACGGCGTGAAATTATGAATTTGTGCTGGAATCAAAGACCGGAAATAGAAACGAGCGAGAATTATTCATTCAATATCAATCTGCCTAGCCTTTAACTATGTTCGCTTCCACTCCAGACTCTTCCAGTCTAACCGGATGCAGCTGAATACCAGTATTTTGGAAGAAGCGACTACCTATCTGCCCTCCACAACCCAGTTACTGAGTAATACTCCTTGGTAGGTTAGAAGACCGGTTGTCTAGACTTTTAAGTTTCTGCCACACGCACCTCACGAATGATAGCCGGCACTATCTACTCACGTGCTTTCCGCTGCACGATTTTGCTACTCTTTCATAATTATTACAATACTAGCATTTCGCGGCTTCACTAGCGTGATCGGAAGTACTCCCACGGGAACTTACAGCCAAAATTAACAGTATCCTAGGTGTTAATCCTGCTTAAAAACTATCACAGTGCTGCAGTGCTGCAATCTGCAGTCCAAATCCGTGCAGCCGCAAAAATGCAACACCCAAAAATACAAACTATAACAAAATAATATAACTATACTTTACATGTCGAGACTCTTCCGTGACTCGGATAGCACGTTAAGCCGTTGGTCCCGACAGTCATTAGTGGACCTTTGACAGTCGTTATGGGTAGTCAGAAGCCCGAAAGACTGACAGCCAGTCTTAGTCACTGGGTTGTCGACTGGTGTCCACTAAGACTGGCTAGTAACTGGGTTGTGGAAGGCAGATAGGCAGTCGCTTCTTCCAAAATACTGGTATTCAGCTGCATCCGGTTTGACGGGAAGCCGACCCCAACGTAGTTGGGAAAAGGCTGGGCAGATTTATTGATTGAATTAATAATTAGTACATCCTAATAGGATCAGTTTATATCACTGCAGTGAAACGAACACAACGAATGTTTGAAAACTAAAACCTGATAAGAGTGTTTGTCTTAAAGGCATTTCTTCACTCCTATTACTGGCGAGGTCATTATTTCAATAAACATGATTTATGCACTTACTATACCTGATTGGATGTTGAATAATATAGTTTTTATTCGGTTGATGTAACGTACTAACCATCGTTTTGCATGAGAAATAATATGTGGGCGACTGAGTCACGCCAAGTGCATCCAAGAATCCGTTGGGGTTCTCTGTCTATAGAGAAGACAAGGTAAGTCATCATCTGCCTAGCCTTTTCCCAACTGCGTTGAGGTCGGCTCCCAGTCTGAACGGATGCAGCTGAATACCAGTATTTTACAGGGAGCGCCTGCCTATCTGACCTCCACAACCCAGTAACTAGACAATACGATACCCCTTATTACGGCTTAACATGCTTTCCGAGGCACGGAAAAATCTCGATGTGTAAAGATGGTCACCGATCCACGGCCAACCCCGGCAAGCGTAGCTTAACCTGATGGATCGACCTGTGCGACAATTGTCCCGTACATAATCAATTTACTTATTATTTATCCTTATTTCTCAATCAGGCTCATTGGAACCGCCTATTGTCGGGACCATTATGCTCAATTACATGGCACTAGCAACAATCAAACAACAATATACTTACAACTAAATTTCTTTGGCCATTTTATATTGTAATCAGATTTATTTTAGCTTTTGCCTGCAGCTTTAACAGCGCTCGCGTGGATGTCGAAAATTATCCCACGAGAACGAACTACCCGGATAACATGGTATTCTATGTATTAATCCAGGTTATAAACTATCTTCTTTTTTTTTAGGGTGGGTAATCATCAAACGACCGACATCTCTGGGTGGAGCGGAAGGGAGTGTTAGGCCCGGACTCCACCAAAGCGGAGACGGGCAAGCGGAGAGATGTTTTTTAAACTACCAGCTGAGCGGAGACGTGATGTGAGAATAACGAATTTTATTGGTTGTACAAAAAACATCTCTCCGCTCGTCACGCCTCTGCTTTGGTGAGGTCCGGGCCTTAGACTTTTATCGACTTAAACCCATCCATGTTCCTTCCTTAGCAATTTGTGTCCGGGGCAGCGGTAGACCTTTCGGTAGTGTGTGTCACACGTCCTTCCATATATTAGGGTCACTAGCTTGTAAGTGAGCAGTATATTACACATATTCAAATAAGTAACACGTCTTTCATTGAGTTCTAGAACGCTCCATATTACATGGCGACCCTGCCAGTGCTGCCACGTTGGCAGCGCTGTGCATATAATAATTTAAAATACATCAATAAAATATAGTGCCTGGTTCTATTGGGACTAAAATATATACATAGACATATAAGAAGGAAAAAGTTGCAATAATTGGCAAAAGAGGCTGCCGGGTGACGTTCGAGTCTGATGTTGGATTTGGAGCCGGGAGCTGTTGGCGTCCAGATGGCTGCGTTGAGGATTCTCCGCGCCCTGGAACGACCTCCTCCAAACATTAAATACGATGCCTAATGTGTGACAAAAGTGGAAAAAGTGAAAGTGGAAGAGTGCGGCAGAAAAACTATTTTTTTTTAAATTACTATAAGTAATAGAGTTACATGATGAGGTATGTAGTAGTAGTAGTTTAAAAAATCATGAAAATAAGATTATAAAGTGACGCCTGTTGACTACAATTCTATGCTATTGGCATTTATTTTTTTTAAGTTATACATCTACGTATATAAATTATTTTATTATAATAATCAAAAAACCAGATTTACTCGTATTAATTACTGTGACATAATGTATTTGGAAGATTCATCATACATACCTAGGATTCAAATTACTTGATAACTTTCTCATGCCTGATGATGTCATAGCTGTGTTATTTGATGATAATATCGACATAGAGTCATCCGACACCACAAGACAAATTCAGCGAACTGTTTGTGCATTGTTAATGATGATGTAGGTAATTTTATGGAGCGGTATTAGTTACAAGTTTAGGAACAATTATAAGGACATTGAATGAGTAAAATGGAATTTGTTAGACGTAATGGAAAGTTTATGAAGCAGTCTGGGATGATTTGGTACACAAGGTTTGATGTGTAAGAGGGCTGATCACCCAAATACAATGCAAATTCTTGCAGACCAAAGGATTCAACTTGAATGTGTTATTTTCAAATGTATTGGAATGAAATATACTAAGTAATATGTATTACGTTAGGTACACATGGTAAGGTACAATTAGGGGTTCTATCCTTCAACTTCGATCATGGTGCAGACGAGATCTCTCTGTGAGAATTGTTGGAGACTAAAAAGAGTCTTAAATATGTCCCTAAATTAATAATAAAATAAATGGTTGTGAATAAATGTAGTGCGCAACATAAATGTAGTAAGTAAAACAGGTACAGAGAGCCCTGTAAATTATTGAAGTTATCTTACGATTATAAGTTGATAGTATAAAAGTAAGTATTGTGAAATGTGTACCTAGTAAGTATAAGAGTGTGAGAATTAGTGTGTCTAGTAAGAAGCGCGAAATCAGTAAAAGAAAATAAGATTTTAATCTGTTTATATATTTTTAACGAATGAGGTAAAAGATTTAAAATAAATGGAGATGTTAAGGTAAATAAAAAAAATTCCTTGTGATAGTGTCCGTACGATAGTTTTGGAGTATAAAATAAAAAAAAATAGACAAGTATAATGTTTGACGTCGGTTTTAAATTTGTCAACAGTGCGTTACCTAAGAATAAGTATTTCTAATTAGTGTAACTAGATTTTGTTGAATTGTATAATGTTGGAAAAAAAAATATCTTTTTTTTTTCTAAAAAACGGGGGAGGTGTAGTGTGTGCACGTCCTTCCATATATTAGGGTCACTAGCTTGTAAGTGAGCAGTATATTACACATATTCAAATAAGTAACACGTCTTTCATTGAGTTCTAGAACGCTCCATATTACAAGCGGTAGACCTTTCGGACAATCCCATTGAACCAGAAAGTTTATAAACGATGGTGTGTGCCGAATTTCATCCAGATCCCTTCACCATTCTGGCATGATTAACAAACATCCATCCAAACTCTCACATTTATTATAGTAGTGAGATTAGGACTGTTCCTCAAGGGTTAAGGCTAAGTAATTATTGAAAGTGATTAGGCTGAAAGTGCTAAGCGTTATATTTAATCAATCTACTAATCGTGGCTATTAATCGTTAGGCAGCCGTAACGACCTGTCCCTGGAGACGGGAGGATCGTTACAGCAGTCTGCGGACAGCTGATAGCGATGATAATAATTACTTATTACCCGACTACGACGGGCAATAAAGAGGGTTACGGTTTCGATAAGATAAGATTATTTATTTGTCCAAAACATTATTACAACGCACACGTGGCATGTAAAATGTTATAATTCAATTATATCAGTGATGTTTTGCTTTAAGGGTGGTAATAAATAGGTAGGTTATTAACGGCAAAATAACGACTTTTAGAATATTTTTTAATGTTAATAGTCAATAGATTACTTTGTTATGTATTTGTGTGGAATAGCGGTGTTTATAACGAAAAAAAGATAGGGTGACAACCGTTATTTTTACTTATATTATAAAGCCGAAAGTTTGCGGGTGTTGGTGTGTGTATTTGTATGTTTGTCAATTCTTCACGCTCAAACGGCTGAACGGATCTGGATGAAACTTGGCACAGAGGCAGTTTATAACCTGAATTAACACATAGGATACTTACCCCGGTAGTACGTTCCCTTGGGATAATTTCCAACACCCACACGGGCGAAGTCGGTAGCAGCAGTTAGTGTTAGAATAGATGGAGTATACCTACACAGATTTCTGCAGAAATTTCTTGAAATTAAGCAGTTTATTTAACGTTCTTGAGGTTATTGCTCAGTTGTTTACACTGGCCAATGCAAAGTTTTTAAATAACTGATTAAAACTTTCATATTTCATTTGATTTTAGTTGTGCAAACAAATATTCAAGCGTTATTAACTGTACAAAACAGAAGCAACAGTTATTTTGGCACTCATAACAAAACAATAATTATAAGTAAGTAAATATTATATCAATAACTAATTATTTACATGCGGTGCATTCAAACACGTGACTCGTGCAAACCGTGCAGGGTGCGTTGCCAACTAAACAAATTATTTATTATTGTTCAACTTACTAACACATGCTGCAATTATAAACATACATTGTTAATTAGCTATCTTTCAGTTTAGAATGTGCACTAATTGACGCGTTTATTTACTCTATTCTAATTGAGTAACACACATTTTTAATCATAATATTCTTAATAAAATTGGCATTAGAAAGTGTCTTAATAACGCAAATACTTCTGCATCGTTCGTCTAGTAGCCGCAAGCGCCAATGCTGAGCATGAGGTCTCAAAGTGTTATTGGGTTTTTCATCTAGAGTTTCTCAGTAACAGCCCGGAGTCTAGATTTGTGCCTGATTGATGGCAATAAACCGCATTTAATATAATAGAAGGCGAGCCCCTTCTATTATATTAAATGTGGTTGTTCTATAGATATACCTGTGCCTGTCCTTCCGGGGATTACAGCCGCGAGATGTTACTTTTTTTTTTAACTCCATATTGATTGAAGCTGTAGGTAACAGTATCCAATACAGGGTGAAATTAAGTTCATTGGCAATATTGTGACGAGTTATGCGAGCATAATGTATGGAACAGCTGATTTTTTTTCGCAATTTCAGGTTTATTCCCATAGTAAGAGATGTTCATAATGATGAGTACCTACAATGGCCTCTTAAAATTTTATCCAAGAATTCAAATTCACCCTGGATAGCCTAACGTGTAGGCTAAAATGATAAAAAATACCATTAATTAGACACTGAAGTTATAATAACAAACAGTTTGAAGAATGGGCAAATCATATCTGAAGAGACAAATAACAAGTGCTCTTGTTGAAAAAAAAAATGAAACTACAGATAAGCAATGATAATTCAATTTGAATGAGATACGGAATTTACCAGATTTGTAGGTATTTCCCGATGACGTAGGTATTAACCATTTTGAACGCCATTGTCACATATACGTGACAAGCAAGCGCATGCCCTGTACGCCAACGACACAAGTATGTGACAATGGTAACACAAAATAAACAAAAAATCATTACTTTTGTGAGTGTTTATAATATGTATAGATATCTTAAAAATTGAAGCTCTCGTAGGTACGTTTTTAATGGCATGACACAAATTAAAAGACACCATGGATGTTGGGAAAATGCATGGTAGCAAGAAAGAATAAATTTGTAGCTTGGCGTGGAGGGCACGCGCGTGCGTTTATTTTCTTGACCTTGAGTTCAAAAGGTTAATTTGGATCTTCTGAATTCTTGGTCATTTGAACGCATTTGTTAGGCAACGCTAGAAAAAGTGGAGTGGTGGAATGTAGGTGTTCGTATCATATCTAAATGAACCACTATATTTAGTAATTGTTTTTTGACCCTAGAAGCTTTATGGTGGTAAATAAAAAGAACTTGTGCCTTCTTTTCCGAAACGTCATACATGCGTTGTATTATCATAACGAAAGCGATCAAACTCAAAGTATTTATTTCAAATAAACCAATTACAGGCACTTTTGAACTGTCAAGGGGGTCGGTCAGTCAGAAAGATGAAGCTAGTTGCCCATTCCAAAGCAGTTGGTACCTATGGAGAAGAACGGACAAGAAACTCCATGGACACTCTTTTCATATCTATCTATATCTGATCAGCACATAAACCCAGTTTAAAGGCTGTCACTGTCATTATTTTCTGTGGAATATTGGCACTGACTGGTCTCGAACGCGATTTAGAAAGGCTGATGAGTTTTATTTGGGACATTGGCACTAAATAGTACCTAATGAGTGTGACATTGGAAAATAATCCGCTTAGTGAATATTTATCACTAATTTGCCCGACACATACCGGGCTTCTGCGAGGATTTATGCTTACATGATATCGGAAATACTTATACCTAAAATATAACGTTAGACAAATAACGGTTTTCACCCTATCGTTATTTCGATATAAAAGTAGAAAAAAAACTCCGGTATTTCATTATAAATACAAAGCAATGTAATCTATTTACCATTTTAAAAAAATACCCTAACAATATTACACAACCATCATCTGCCTAGCCTTTTCCCAACTATATTGGGGTCGGCTTCCAGTCTAACCAGTAACCGGATGCAACTGAATGCAAGTATTTTACATGGAGCGACTGCCTATCTGACCTCCAAAACCCAGTAACAATATTACATAATAACTGTCGTTATTTTACCGTTATTTGTCTATGCTAAAATAAATGCGAGTAAACGTTAATTTGAATACCTATTCACCAATCGCCCCGAGATGTCGAACAGTATTATACATATTATATTGCCCAGTATCGATAGAAAACAATGTTTACCAACAATCGTGCTACAATGTTACCAGCAACATAATACGATGTAACGAGATGTTCTTTCATTTATGACTTAATATACGGAACATGCATGTTGCTAGTAACACTGCAAGATTAATTCGCGCACATTCACGCTGGGAAACAAAATAGCGCAAACTCGTTACTGTCTGTATAAAATCTAAGGAATACTCACAACAAACATTGTGGCGAGGAACTTCCCGCAGCCCCATGACATGTCCATGTAGTCGCGCTGCTCGGACCATTGGAACCACATGCGGAGCCCGTCCTCGAGGAATGTGGAGATGAGGCACAGACGTGCCACCGTGGGCAGCACATTCTTGCCTTTGCGGATCACCTGTACCAGAGATAAAGGGTTAATTGTCAAGTTTTATATCACCACCGAGTATATACCCTACCCTACCTATATTCTTGCAAATAAATATATCATTCATTCATTAAACTGAGTCCGCGGTCTAGTCTCTAAACATGTAAACAAATATGTGCTTATGGAAATACAACTTTAAAACCAACCAAATAAAGTTCAGATTGCGTTAAAACCTGAAAACAAATGACTTTTTCGATTGCATCTACCTACTAGTCATTCTGAAATCAACTTAATTTACATTAAAGTAAAGCTGATATCAACATTAATTGGCAACCAGGATTTATTATAGTCTCATATTATTATACTCTAAAGATTGACTAACAAAATCACCATTTTGAGTGTAAAATCTGAGCTAGCGGTGATGACGCCTCTCCGTAACTCCATACCTACCAAGAAAGATACTCTCATAAATTAACTACAAATAAATATGTCATGTTAGTTAAAAATATACTTCGCATCCACGTGTGAGTAATAAAAACAAATCAGACGTTATTATCTTCCAACTATAGTACATCAACAATGATAATTCACGCTAAAAATACACGTGAAAGAAGCCAAATACTTGCATCGTCTTATTAGTTACCGGCCAGCTAATTCGTGAGGACTTTTGAAGCACGAATTAGCGAATTACGAGAGTTTTCATTACACTGAGTGTGAGAATTCGTCACCGATTATTGAAGGTTTTACAATGTTATAACTCCACTCGTTATTAATTCGAATAAATGGCATAATAACACCTATTCGAGTGAGCGTGGCAGGATGGCAGTAATTTTGCCGTTGTTGTTGGGATTACGATCAATGGAGTGGGAAGAATGTAAATGGGAAATTTCTGATTTTGACAAAGCTAGTCTATGCTAATATTATAAAGCTGAAGTTTATTTGTTTGAACGCATTAATCTCTGGAAATACTGGTCCGAATTGAAAAATTCTTTTGTGTTGGATAGTCCATTTATCGAGGAAGGTTATAGGCTAACATCACGCTACGACCAATAGGAGCCGAGCATCGGGTGAAATCGCGCGGGAGTAGCTAGTTTCAAATATGTACACTTTTTCACATGAAATAATACACTCAATTTACATTCCCATGAAACGGAATGGAAGCGAATTTTTGTCGCGAAATTGCGTAAAGCATAGTGAGCTTTCTGTCAAAACAAACAAGATTCAAGATACTAGTTGCGGGAATTCCCGAAATTTCGCCCAAAGACGCTCGACCTGTTTCTGCTCTTCTTCTGCACATTATTATCTACGTTACAAAATTGACATTAAATTAATTATGCTTTGACCCAATTTCATGACAAAAATTCGCTTCCATTCCGATTCACGGCAATATAAATTAAAGCATATTATTCTTCTCTCAGGACATTCTAAACTGTGTTATTTGCAGTCCCTTAATAGGGTTTAGAATTTCCCATGTTTGTTACTCAATCACGCCAGAGCTATTTAACTCTGATCTGGATGACTTTGGCACCCATATAGTTTATGACCTGGATACTTTTTATCCCGATAGTACTTTCCTGTGGGATAATAGGTATCCGACCGAAGCGCAGGCGAAGTTGCTGACGAAACCAAGTAATAAATAAATTATCCTAAAGTTTGGAAGCAAAAGCAAGTGTTCACATGTATAATGATACAAGCCCCTCGATACACTTTCTCCTTTCTATTGCGACTTAAAACTAGTTTCTGACATAAGCCTTCGTCATTATTATAAAAACACTAGCTGCTCTCGCGCGGTTTCACCCGCTAATGGGCTCCTATTGGTCGTAGCGTGATGTTACATAGCCTATAGCCTTCCTCGATAAATGGACTATCCAACACAAAAATATTTTTTCAATTCGGACCAGTAGTTCCAGAGATTTGCGCGTTCTAACAAACAAACTCTTCAGCTTTAATAATGCCATAACTGTGTAAAATCTTGTCAGAACACCGTATCCGCCAATTATTTAATCCTATAAGGAAATTATTTCAACAATATTGTTAATAATTTGCCCTGTGCAAAATACAGTGGGGCCAATGTCCATAATATAAACCAGTATTTAACTGAGGCCAAACTCAAGCGAATCCAGCGCGGGGTGCGACACGAAATTCGTTCAGAACGCCGATTGTATCAACTAACTTCATCCATCCTACTAATATAATAAACATGAAAATTTTTAAGGATATATGGATGTTTGTTACTCCTTCACGCAAAAGTTGCTGAACCGATCTGGATAAAATTTGGCACTGAGTTAAATTATAATCTTGAAAAGTACGATACTTTTTTAATCCCGGAAACATGTACGGTTCCCGAGGGATACTTTCCTACAAACAGGCGGGCAAAGCCTCTTGCCAAAGCTAGTTAGATATATTAAATAAATGATCATTAAAATAATAGATGCAGTCCCACCGGTCCCAGAACCCAGAACCCATGCAGACTTCACTTCAGTGTATCCAGAGCTTTAGATTTGATGAAATAAACTAAAATTTGGGCCAGTCATTGCCCCGACTGTCGAAACTAGACTAAACTCATAAACAAAGCTTGAAAAACGCATTACCATACCTCAACCAACCAACCCATACCATACATCAGACTAACAAAGTAGTAACAAAAGTTAGTTCTTTTTCAGATTTATCAATAACACAAAATCTACAGACTGTTGACTTGGTCTACCCAAACATAATAAGATTGTAAATTGAACCACTGTGACTGAGTGAACTATTTTTTGCAATTAATCAAAATCTTTATGCCGACAATAAATGATGTTTTATTTTCTTGTTTGAAATGTAAATTAAAAAATTATCCTTAATAAATAAATTTAAACTCTTTTCTATACACTGATGACCAAATCAACACCCTGAATGTGTAAAAAATACAATATAATAACTTTACCATGATCAAATAAATGAAGAATAAAATTCTAACTTGTAACCAATTTGGCATCTGAGCAGCACAAGAAACACTAACCATTAATATCTATTAATATAAATAAACTTGATTTCGAAAAACAGTAACATATTCTTACAGATAAAAATACTTTACTTATCAACACAATAATGTAATACTTTTTAAGTTTTCATATTACACCATCCCTGATGAAAATTATTGTGATAAGTAAGATAAGATACAGCACATTACCTTTACATAATTTTTATAATTCATTTAACTTGTATATTAAACAATCAATTTTATCAAATCACTTTCACAATAAAGAGGATAGCCTAAGAATTACCTGGATGTTAAACAACAATATAGCATGAGAATTTTAAATTAATCTAGAATTTTTAAGGATTAGCCTTTTTTTAAGGATAGGAAATCATCAAATGACTCCTCCTAGATGGAGTGGAAGGGAGTGTCAGACTCTGACACTCCCTGTCAGACTCTTACTGACTAAAACCCATTCTTAGCCCTTTGTGGTCCGGGGCAGTGGTAATCCTTTTGGACAATCCCGCTGACCTAAGGATTAGCCTGGAATTTGGATTTGTACCCACATTGATGGCAATAAGGTTGCCTCCTGGGACATGGGACTTAAACATAACTGCTGAAATCTAGGAGTTCTGTTGGCGCACCTCGGCCTAACCTTTTGGCGAATACAGGTTATGACAAGATCAGGGCGGATGGGTAGACAAGTCCAAAGTTTCATAATTTTGATGATATATAAACCTGTAATACATTCTTGTATAGGTAATTATATATTAAAGTTTTTAGGCTTCACTTAAGAGTTTGTAGGCAAGTTCTATGTAACATTTGTTTTAAGAATCACATATTTCGGTTTTGTGAAAAGCCTTGTTACAGTCGCTTTTTTCTAGCTTTAAAACTTGAGTTACAAGTAAGTTTATGAGAAATGGAAATGATAGACTCAAATACACATAAAGCAAGTGAAAGGTGCTAAAAGTAAAAGTGGTATTATAGTCTGTGGGCTCTGTCAGTGCACAATTTAATATGAAGTATTGTTAACATAATATATTATGCTGTTAAGAACACAGATTTAATTATTGTAAAAAAAAAAATGCAATCAAGGGTAGGTAGTTATAGGATTATATCAGCATTTTTTTAGGTGGTGTTCTGTAGTTTATGCCTACCACCATGGGTAAAAGGTGTCTATGATATATAATGAGGTATGTATCTGTCACAGAAAACCGCATACCTCCTCTAGTATCACCTTACCAATGATTTGAGATATAACAACATTAAGTAATATAATTAATGAACATACCCATTCAGTGATGGATAACAACCTAACAAAAATAAGACAGTAAATAGTCTAGTATGTAAGTTGCTAAATGTGGAGGCTTGTAACTGGTAATGAATTACCTTACTATTATTTTTATATTCTTAGCTGTGAGCAACCCAAACTTAACACGTTGGCGTAACGGTAACGTCCACAGGCGTCTAGGTAGCTAACAGTGCTACGACAGTACGCCTGTCGTCGTCTGAGTTTTTACTTGCATAAAATCAGTATGCCACGCGACGAACGATTTTCCATAATATCATAAAGAACGGCATGTTGTACTGTCACCACAGGTATAATTACGACTTTCGTACTGTCACTACAATATTTTTAAAAATTCGTCAAAATTCGTGGGCAATGTATGAAAATAAGTACTGTCACAGTAGCTGCAACCAGTGAGATAGTACCGCCCGCCAACGTGTTAATAAAAAAATATATAAAATAGTAGGTAGTAGTTTATCTATCTAGTAATAAAGCACAATTCAGTGAAATGTTTCTACTGAAAAAATATTACAGTTATGGCCTGTTATAAAGTATGTTTTGCAATAATGTATAAACACATTGCGCATGCCCCATAACATAAAATTTAAATGTAACAGATTTTTGTTATCTGTGCATTAAGTGAAGAATCAAAGTCTTATTGTGGGATTATTTTTGGTAAAATGAATAAACTTATAACAAATATAATTAGCATGTCTATTGGGTAATTACATAAATTAATGTTTTAATGTGTTAGGGCTGTTTACATAGTGTTCTCACTTTCGGTTAAATTTTTTGGAAAAAAATTGCCCCAACTAAGCTTTATAGTAATAATTTTTAGTTTATCAATTAGAATATCTATCTGCTGGTATGTAACAAAATGAATTTAACTCATGAAATCAAAAGATAAGTAGGTTAAAGGGTGAGACATCTGTAAGACTGCAAACATACAATACTGTTGCACTTTTGTCACTGAACATTTCCAACGCTTTCCAAATGACAAGATATTTTTTCTACATTTGGCAGCCACGCAACTTCATTGCAATACTATTTATAATATTTTACATATGTATTTCAACTCATTCAAGAAGCGCCAACAAGAAAATAAGTTCGGTGACGTGACAATCCCATCCAAAGTACGTTTCCAATTTACCTATTTCAAAGTAATTTAAAAGCTTCCACACGGAAAGTATAAAAATGTCACAAACCTGATCTGCTACGTCCTCGGCAGTAGACACATATTCGCTTGGAATTTGCATTTTTCAAAGCCGTTTCACAAGCACATTCACTAAATAATGAAATTTCACTGCCCGTCGGAACCGTCACGTCAGTCCTTCGCCGTCGAATGACGTGTGGACAGTTGGAATACACTTCCTGTTCAGCCAATTAATTTTGTCTTATTATCTCATATTAACTGGATTAAAATAAATCAGTTGCCATAAATTTATTTTTTATTTTATTTTATCTATTATTTTGGAAAAGCAACTGACAATTTAAGTGATTCTTCATCTAAAGATAAAGACAACGACCCGGATGTTTTGGTTTGGAAGCTTGCTGTTGCTGTCAAACTGATAGGAACGTTTTGTATCTTCATCAAAAGTTTTTTTTGTTTACTGTTCAATTTTTATACAAATATATTTTTGATTTGCCTGCTTGGGCTTACTCCTGGTCGAAAGCCTCCCTCCGCTTCTTCAAGGCCTCCGTCCTCCTTCCAATTTTGCGGGACTGTGACCGGTTAACCCGCCTATAATCATAATATATTTTTTTTATTTTGTGTTTTTATTTCTTTGTGAGCACATAAACTTTACAGCGGTAGTTACTAAACAGATTTTAACAAATGACAGATGAACTCACAAAGTATGAATGACATGACACTGACAGATTATGTGTCATCGAGTATTGAGATAGAAACTTTGTGTTGTGAATTATTTATTTGTAGCTTTATTAAAAAAAATAAAGAGTAAGTAGCCGCTTTTTCGGGTTCTCTAACGAAAAATTTAATCCTTAATATTTATAACTGTTAAAATAATAATCTTTGTGCTGAATAACCTATTTTTCAGAAGATGCTGGAAGTCACTTGTAATGACCGTCTTGGGAAGAAAGTAAGAGTGAAATGCAATCCCGATGACACAGTTGGAGACCTCAAAAAGCTAATAGCAGCACAAACCGGCACACGATACGACAAGATTGTCCTAAAGAAGTGGTACACAGTGTTCAAGGACCACATCAAATTATCTGACTGTATCCTTTTTAACAAAATCTTAGATTTTAAGATAATTTTTAAGATAATCATGACTCAGTCGAAATTTTCTTGACTGGCCACAGGAGACAGTAATGAATATTCTCATTCTCATATTATAATAACTAACCACCTATCAATGAGTCTTGGTACACAGGTGGTTTCCATTCATTAATTAATTTCTAGTTATAGAAGATTTTGAGTTTATAATCTCAAAATGTATTCTAATCTATGCAACACTTAGGTAATCATTGTATCATGAAGTTCATAATAATATAATTATGCTTTTATTTGGTTAATGAAGGTATTCTGGTATTCACCTGCATCTGGTTAGACTGGAAGCCGACCCTAACATAGTTGGTAAAAGGCTAGGCAGATTGAAGGTTAATGAAGGATCATAATCAGCAACAGTGTCAAAACAAAAAACCTTTTTCCTTAACCTGCACACAGATGAAATCCACGACGGTATGAACCTGGAACTGTACTACCAATAGGAGCTGAAAATTGTGTCTGACAATTAAATAATAATGTTAATTTTACTATGTGCTTTGTTAAATATAAGTAAACTAATTTAAGACAGAATCTTGATGTTTTTATTTATCTTTTGATTTGATCAGCAAGCAGCTAAGTCAAAGGCCCATGGGCAGCTTAAAAACTCTGACACCAGGTTAGTCACTAACCACAAGATCAGCAAGGGAAGATTCTATGCAAGTATTGAACTAAAAACATGCAAAAGTTGTCATAATTCATGAATTTCATGATGTATTTTTTTTTTACCTGACCTCAAAGAACGAAGAGATTATCAATTCGTCGGAACCTTTTTTTGATTTATTTATTTTATTTTATTTAATGAAAATAGGTACACCAACAGCATATATATAGTACATTGAATATTATATTATATATTACAGGTATGGTTCTTATTTATATACCAACTAGCTGACCCGACAGACTTTGTCCTGTCTTAACTGTGATACCTACCCTACCAACCTACCTACCCTACCTACCCACCCTACCTACCTACCTACCTACCTACCCTACCCTACCCTACCTACCTACCTACCCTATAGGAGGAAAATCAGCAGCTGATCGAAAAAAAAAAAAATTATTCTGCTATTCGGGGCGGAGACAAATCCAACGAAACAAAAACCATGAAAATTGGTCCAGCAGATCTCGAGTTATAATGGAGGGAACAAACCCGACTTTCTTTTATATATATAGACTAGCTGACCCGACAGACGTTGTCCTGTCTTAACTATGATACCTACCTTACCTACCCTACCTACCTACCTATGCAAAAATGTGCAATAAAAATATTTTTCTCATACAAACTTTGCCACCCCTTGTAACCCTTTTAAGGGTTGAATTTCCAAAAAATAATATGCCTATGTCCTTCTCATGAATGCAAACTATCTACATACCAAATTTCAGCAAAATCGGTTGGGTGGTTTAAGGTCGATTTATATCTACAGACATTGAGTGTGGCAGACACGTGCCGTGACAGACACCGACAGACACCATTTATTTATATGTAACGTATAGAAACGTGCCGTGACAGACATCCCGGATACCGACAGACACCGTCATCGGCGTCCGCTCTCACCGGCAGTTACTGCATAGCTTTAGAAGAAAAAGCATGTTATTGAAAATGTTCAAACACTTCTCTATTGAAGATTTGTCCATAATTGCATTATTGTTAGAAGAAGAAGATAAAACTAAAAAAAGAGCAAAACGCATGGCTGTACATCCTATGCTTAAGAAAAGAAAATTAGAAGGAGAATACTGGACACTCTTTAAAGAACTTGTTGACGACGAAAAAAAATTTTTCATATATTTTCGTATGAGCCGGTATCAGTTTGACATTTTACTAAACAAAATTGAATTGCTGATAACCAAACAAGATACAGTTTTTAAGGAAGCCTTGTCACCAAAAGAAAAACTAGCAGTATGTCTCAGGTAAGATTTATTACAGAATTATTTATTATTGTGTAAACAAAGTGGAATACTATTCTAAGTGCCGATACACCCTTTCGTCAGTAAGGTCTGGCTGAAAACCTTGGTAAAAATCTTGTATTGTTTCTGGCATAGGAGTATTGTCTTCATAAGTGTCAAATGTTGATGGCGTGGATACCGTAGAACTCGTTGATGGCCTGCTCAGTATCTCTATTTCCATGTCAGATACTATTTTAAATATCTTTGCTTTTGCAATAGCCCTCTCTCTGGGCGGAAAAGATCGCAATGTAGTTACAACTCCAGCCATAACTTGTTCGATGTCGTCCGGCGGTGGAGTATTATTTTTACTCTCTATTATATACTTCATTAGTACAGTACTAGGTGTTTCATCAGTTGCTTTTTGGCCTCGTTTACCCTTTGGCTGAGGGTGCTTTGGAGTTTGAGCTGGGGAGGGTGTAGTTGGCAATGTACCAACTGTTTGTTGACTAACCTCGGGTGTAAATGTGTCAGTCGTTTGTTGCTCAACCTCTGGTGACTGAGCAACCTCTTCCTCTTGTGCATTATCATTAAAACCGGGTACAGGTGGAATTGGACATTTAGTCGGCCTTTCTTTCATGTACGGTAACAAAAAAGACATTTCTTCTTCGTACCTCCATTTTTTTTCACGAACACTAGCCTGTCCACTTTTCGTATCTTTTTTCTTTTTATGAGAACGTCTGAAGGCATCTCGCAACAGTGCCCATGCTTTTTTACATTCATTTCCTGAAACAAGGAAAACAAATATCATAATCATAATATCATAATGTTTTATTTGCAGATTTTTGGCTACTGGGGACTCCTTCGTTTCTATAGCATTTAGTTATAGACTAGGAGTAAGCACTGTACACAAGATAGTGAAAGAGGTTTGCAGTGCAATAATAGAACGGCTGATGAGTGAAACAATGCCTGTCCCTACAAAAGAACAGTGGCAAAAAATCGCAGAGGAGTTTTGGAATACTTGGAATTTTCCAAATTGTATAGGAGCCATTGATGGCAAGCACGTTCAAATAACTGCTCCGGCAAACTCTGGATCTCAGTTCTTTAACTATAAAAAAACTTTTTCAATCGTGTTGATGGCAATTGTGGACGCTGACTACAAGTTTATATGTGTCGACGTCGGCGCTTATGGAAAAAACAGTGACGGAGGTATTTTTTCAAATTCAAACATCGGAAAAGCATTAATTTCACGCATTTAACGTTCCAGAAAGCACAAATTTACCTGGCACTGAAATTACAGCGCCATATGTTATCATAGGAGATGAAGCATTCCCTTTGACAACTTATCTAATGAGACCATATCCTAAACCTCAACTAGATGACCAAAGAAAAAATACATTCAACGATAGACTATCTCGTGCAAGAAAAGTTGTCGAAAATGCATTTGGGATTTTGTCTCAAAAATTTCGTATCTATAACAGGAGAATACAACTTGATCCAGATAATGCAGACAATGTTATTATGGCGACGTGTATCTTACATAATTATATAAAATCTGGTGGTTCTCAGCATTCACATAATGAAGAAAACATTATTGCATCATATTCTTTGTCAAACCTACCTAGACAGGGTGGAAATCATCAGGTAGCCGCATTTAATGTCAGAGAGAATTTTGCTAGGTTTTTCGATTCACCCGAAGGAGCGTTAAACTACTAGGTGATTATATCGGTGTCCTGTCGTTTGACCATAACAGACTATACTAATTTTAAGTTGAAAAAATGTTATCTAATAAAAACCCAACATACTTACTATTGTTGTTGAAAGACTAATAAAGGCGTCATTAGCCTGTCAAGTCAAATTAAAATTAAGTAAATTATATTATGTGACTGTGTCTATTTTTATAAGTTAAATATTGTTAGAGTTAAAGATCTTTAAAAAAAAGTGTAAAATACATTATAAAAAAATAAAATATGTACCTACTCACCATTACCGGTAAAACGGGGTTACTTTGAGAGCTGGGGTGACTTTGATGATAGCTAAACTTGATATGGTTTTCGGATTTATTGCGGGATACTTAGCGCAGCCAAAATTTGGTTTGTTCTGATGGCCAGACTGACTGATCGGCCATATTTTGCCGAAGCGTCAACGAGTAGTCGTTGTCGGAACTTTAAAAAAATATTTGTTAAAGTTTAGTGTCGAAAAGGTCTAAAAGATTTGTCGTTTTCGGGGTGTCTTTGCAATGAAATAAAAAAAAGAAGGGGTGACAAAGTAGCCCCATTATCAATTTAAAATGATAAACAGGTTTTTATTTTTTTCCAAAAAAAGTATGGACTAATTGAAACTTTTTTGTTGCAATACTTAATTTACGTAATGAGTCTACACTGCAGTTTTTTTTTTACATTTTTATCGTTGAAACTGCAAGCGTGGCGTCCATTTCAAATTAAAAATTAATCAATGTCACCCCGTTTTACGGTACTAATAAGTTTTATTCCTATTTCGTTCCACGCCTGATCCTTTTTCTGATTGTCACTATACCTTTTATCACTTAAATCATAAAGGTATTTGTAATCTCGTACAAATTCTATGAGCTTTTCGTTATCCATTGTAAAAATGCAAAATAAAAAAGAAAGCACGTGTACGCAGTTCCGATACTCTATTCACATTGCCCGGCAAGGAGCCACAGACACGTACAGACATGAACCGCGCAGACAAAATATTCTTTCCGAGAATACTGGCCGGGCACGACACGTGTCTGTAAGCGTCTGTACGGCCGTGTTACGATAGATATAAATACGTTAATAGTTACTGTATGGAAGAATATCATTTTGTCTGCCACGGCACGTGTCTGCCACACTCAATGTCTGTAGATATAAATCGACCTTAAAGGTCGATTTTAGGCGTGAAAAGGTAACAGACAGACAGACAGAGTTACTTTCGCATTTATAATATTAGTGTTTATGTTTATAATATTAGTGTGGATTACAGGTGTACACTGTTTTTAATATTTCTGTGGGTGTACACGACATTCTCTTAAATTGTTTCATAGAGTATACATCCCACATGGTCTCATAAATTTTATTAACTTTGCTTGAAACATTTTTGAGTTTGTTTCGATAATACCTACTAACTCCTGAGTGGATTTTTAAGACTGCCAAGGAAGGGTTCCGTTTTTCGCGCGTTTCTTATTACCTCGTAACCATGATGATGTTTTGTTTACATAGCATGTTTTGTAGTTGATACGAATTGGTGTGGGGTAACTAGCATAACTCAAAGAAAAAAAAAATGCAATAACTCGTAAAGTACCTACATACCTACTAATTCTAAATAAAAACATTCGTATTTTAAAAAAAGAGGGCCAGAGTACACTAAGATTTCTTCTCTAAGACCACTATACATATTGTAGTCTTTGTCGACTAAGACTATTAAGGCTCTCGCCCACAGTTGAGTTATTACCGGTCGATCAAAACGCAAGCGTTATTGCGATACTTGTTTTCAGTTAATTTAGTATTAGGACAGCTACGAAGTTACACACTACTGTGTTTCTCCGTCCTGCGATATTCCGATTTTTAAGAAAAAAAATATAAGACGCATAGGCTCTCACATAGGCGCGTTAATATCGGTCGATAATACCGGTGCGTTATCGTTATAACTGACATCTGTTTACAAAGACTACAATATTCTGTTTATAATTCACTAGCGGCAGAGCCGGATTAAGAGGTCTGGAGGCCTCGGGGCAACAAAGGAGCGGAGGCCCCCTTGCCCCAAATTATTTTTCAAATAAAATGATTTTTTTTAAGTCGAGTTTTTCAATAAATAATTTATTGTGAAACCAAGTAGAGAGTCTCTCAGTATTTTAACAAACACCTATAAATATGTTCGGAAACAAGAATTATCTGAAATTAAATGTTAGTGTTAACGAACGGAACCCGTCGAAAAATCTTTGATGATTTCGCTGAAATCTAGTTCTCGAAGTAACACTTACACGTCTCGTTTCTTTCAATGCTCAGGAGAGAAAGCTTTGATAGACGGTTTTGTCCATTTGTCCCATTGTGGTAAAAAAAAAAGCCTATTTTTTATAATTTTCATTTTTGAAAATGAGCGCTCTCCAGTGCAATTTGATACCATCAAAACCAAATACATTCTCAAGGCAATTTCAAGGTTTGGGAATAAAGCTCTGAAATTTTGATCTTCGAGAATTTGGTAGTAAAATAGTTCCGGAGATTAGTCTTTTCCATAGTCCTTTTTGTATGAGTCAATCAAAGACACAAATTGAACCAACTCATTACCAAATGAGGTGGGTTTTGCTTTTGTATGACAATCGATATTCTTCAATAATTATACAAATAAATTATTATTGGACGACTATGATTTTTTCAATTTCTTGCATGCAGTAAAGTTCGTGAATATTGATAGCATTTAATTGTGTCACAGTAATAATTATTTGCCTATCAAGCTACATATCTTGCTGCATAAAGAAATACGAAAAAATTACCAATTAGTCAATAATAATTGATTTGTTTAAGAATTGAATAATAGGTACCAATCGTTCACATACCGCAATTAATTTATATGTATACAAGGTGGAATTTCGTAATGCTACCCGGAGGGAATAGTACTCTTAGTACTGTAGATAGAAAATTTTACTTAAAGAAAACATTCCTTTATTTTTGAGTAGAAAGAAAACTGCATTCAAAGATTTTCAAAAATTCGCTTGCAACACCCGGGAATCGAACCGACTATAATCTCTTAAAATGACACCCTGTACTTTTATTGCATCATTAGCCGGGTCCACACCGGACGATCCATCGATCCCGCGATCCGCGATCCAGGATCGCGGAGCGTGGATCGTGGATCGTGTTAGGCCGAACCACTCTTGGAAACTTGCGATCCCAAATATGCGCTCCAAGCGATCCTAAGGCGATCCGTGATTCAGCCAGTCTAACTCTTGTACGATATGGAGTCACACGTACAACGGCGGCGTCTTGCCGTTGCAGCAGTAACTTTTATTTTGCTTAAATGCTTGCGCAAAAAATCACAAAAAAGAAAACGACGGTTTTGGGTGAAACAAATTTACAAAAATCGCTTGGAATCTGGGACTCAGCTGTACGCAGAGTTAGTGTCAGATAAAGTTGAACACAATTTTGCAAGAATGAATGCTAATCAATTTGAGATATTGTGTTCATTATTAAATAACAAGCTAAGAAAGAATGATACAAATTATAGAGATGCCATTACTGTGAAGGAAAGATTATTACTAACATTGAGATTTTTAGCAACTGGAGATTCGTACGTCAGTTTGCAGTATCTGTTCCGCATTTCCAAACAGTCTATATCGATAATTATTCCTGAAGTTTGTGAAGCCATCATTGACCTGTTAAATGATTATGTAAAGGTAAGTAAAACCATACTTTATTACTCAATAAAAAAGTAGTGTATTACAATCATAATTTAAAGAAGTAACATGTTTACAATTATTAATTATTTTTTGAAAACATGATATAGGTAGGTACTTATTTAATTCGGTGGTGACTGTGGAAGTGAATAATCCTGAGGTTTCTGAAACTGGGACTGCGATGAATTGGAGGCTAGATGAGCAGACGGTGATGTCTGTGGAATTGGAGCTGGATAATTTTGAGGTTGTAGAGACTGGTACTGTGATGAAGTGGATGCTATTGGTGTGCCAGGATATGAATTAGTGTAATATCCATAATTGCTATCCCCATATCTTCCTGTGTCAGCTTGAAAAATAACTTGGCATATAGCATTTTTGACATTAACTAATGTTACTGCATCATATTTCCGCAATTCAGTAGATATATACTGCCCGAAAGCAATGTAAGAATCAGTTTCCGGTTGTGGTGGCTGAGCACATTGTTGCAGAAGTTGGAAAGCCTCTGAAAGAGTTTCATCTGATATGTCATCTGCATTATTAGAAGTAGTTTTCTTTCTTTTTTTTGTTCTTTTGTTTGTTGTTTGGACACTGGATTGTGCATTCTGATCATTCTGCTCTCTACTCTGATCTGTGTGGTGGTTGGCTCTCTCCGGTTGTGTGTCACTACTAATGTTACTGTTCTCGTTTTCGCTCACTGTAGTATTAACTTCAAGTTCCCCTTCAGTCGTATCAGATTCTACCTGTAACAACAATTATTATTACTATTTACTGCTTATTCTTATTTTCAGCTTTATATTATAATTAAGATCTCCTTTATTTTCAGGTGCCGTCAACTAAAGAAGAATGGCGTACAGTTTCTCAGCAATTCGAGAATAAGTGGAATTTCCCACACGTGATAGGAGCGATGGACGGCAAACACGTCGCTATACAATCGCCTTTTAATAGTGGCAACGACTTTGATAATTACAAATTATTTTCTAGTATTGTTCTTTTTGCATTAGTAGATGCAAATTATAGGTTCCTGTATGTGAATGTTGGGACTAAAGGCAGAATATCAGATGGAGGCGTGTTCAAAAGCACAAATTTATATAAAAAACTTGAAAAAAAAGAGCTAAATATTCCTCCACCGGAGATATTGCAAGTTCCCTATAAAATTGAGGTACCCTATTATATACTAGGTGTTAAAGCTTTTCAGCTTAATGATTATACTATGAAACCATACGATGGTACACGGGAAAGGGGTTCTTATGAAAGAATTTTCAACTACCGACTGTCAAGAGCACGTAGAGTAGTTGAAAACGCGTTTGGAGTACTTAGTTCTGTCTACAGAGTCCTGCGTAAACCTATGCTTTTGGAACCAGAAACTGCGACTAAAGTCGTGCTGGCAACGGTTCATCTATATAACTACTTACGCAGTAATCCTAACTTTATATCGCCAGGAACGTTTGATACAGTACAGGAGAATGGAGATGTAATACCTGGAAGCTGGCGAAATGAACCGCCATCACAATCGCTACAACCGATGGCCGTCGTACCAAGAAGAGCAACAGAAAATGCCACTACAATACGGTCCCACTTAGCAAGACACTTTGTTACAAACCATACAATAGTTTGGCAAAATGAATATCAGTAAACTAATAGCTCACATGTTCCAATGTATCGCGTGTGGTTCCGGGTTCATTTTTATCCGCCATAAAGTCGAAGTCATCATACGCAAACCACTTTGATTTATATGTATCTTAAGCACCTGAAATAAACAAGTTACTCATTAAAATAACCACGTGTATTTCTAACAGCTTAAATGTAAAAAGCGAAATCACGTGAAATCCACAGTAAATATTATGATGTAATTACTTATAATAAAATATATAATTTTAATACCTACAGATAAAAAGTAGCTTTGTTTTCTTACCGGATCCAGTTATACGGCTTTGCTTCTCTCTGTATTTCTCCCTTCTGTAGCCTCCCGCCAGAGATCGCATTTTTTTCTTTAGGTTCTCGATCGACTTATTCCCCATTTCACGAGAAATCTGACGCCAAGCATCATCTCTAACACCTCTATTGGTGTAATTAGAATCTTTGGGATCCCATAAACATTTAAATTCTTTATAAAGCGATACCAAACGGCGACTTTCTGAGATGTCCATGGCGAGGTGGATCGCGCGAACCAACACAACCGTCCACACCGCGCGCATCACGCAACTGAGGCACCTTTGAGGCTGGCACAAAAACCGACCGCACACGGATCGCGCGAGGTAGGGAGCGCGCGCTCCAATACGTGCGCATGGATCGCGCGCGGCACGTCCACACCGCCTGCATCTTTGGATCGCGCTGCTGCCGCGCGCGATCGGAGCGCGATGGATCGTCCGGTGTGGACCCGGCTATTCGTCAGGATCAATTATAAGGATGAAATCTTTCTAAGAAACTTAATTAATTAAATGAAAGGAAAACCATGAAATCTGGACTTATAAATTCAATGAGTCAAGTTAAAGCTCTTTAACTCAAAGATCCATCTGTTTACTTATGTCAGTAATTAATAATTATCATTGAAGTCATTTATCCATTATAATGACTATTGAAGATTGGTACAAACGGTATAATCAGATGGCCTACGAGATTACCAGACTCAATACTCAATACTCAATATCTTTATTGCTTTTCAGATCTCACACCTTTAGATTTTTTTGTCCCCACAAAAAAAATCTAAAGGTGTGAGATCTGGTATAAGTGCAAAATTAAATTTTAATTAAATCTTAGGCGAAAGTAAATGAGTTGAGAGGTGAGGTTCAGAAAAAAAATTATAATATTCACCACAACACGTTATTAAAGTTTACTAGAAATGAATTCGTTAGAAGAATAAATTTAAGTATCCAAGACAATGGAGCCCATTTCGAGTAGGTAACTAATTAGTTGGTTCGCCTTTTTTTGTTAATAATTAAAATAATTTTAGATTTCATAGTCTTCTCATCATTTAATTTATCAAATTGTTAAAGAGATTTCATCCTTATTATTGATCCTAATGAGCGATGGAATAAAAGTACAGGTTGTAATTTTTACAGATTTTAGGCGGTTCGATTCCCGGGCGTGGCACGCGAATTTTTGAAAATCTTTGAATTCAGTTTGCTTTCTATTCAAAAATAAAGGAATCTTTTCTTTAAGTAAAATTTTCTATCTACAGTATTAAGAGTACTTTCCCTCCAGGTGGCATTACAAAATTCCACCCTGTATATATATTTTTTTAATATATATTGTCGAGACACGGCATCGAATACCCAACCTCCGAGGTTGCGGGTAAGTGTCACCCCATTCAGCCATTGGGATACTCCCTCAAGATGGGTAGTAAATTGCAAGTGCTTATAAGGGCCATTTGAGATTTTGATATTTTACCATTTGCCTGATTGGAGTGAACAAATATAGATCAATGATTTCTGTTAATATTTAAGTATAATCAAATAATCATGTATGTACAAGTTATTGTACGTAAAGGTAAAAGAACCAAAAAAAATATAAAAGGAAAAGATGTTTGATAGTGTTTACTAGTTGGAATTTGTAAGTATTTTTCCGAAGTTTCTATTGTGGGGGCCTCTCGTTTGTGGAGGCCCCGGGGCTTTCGCCCCGGTTGCCCTCCCCTAAATCCGGCCCTGACTAGCGGCACGACCGGGCTTCTCACGGGCGGACATGAGTTTAAAAAAAATATTTTTACCATTTCAAAAAGTAATCTACATGAATTGAAACAGTTTTGAAAACAATAGAATTTATTTGGATAAGGATTTAAACGGAAGTATGAATAACATGTCATGGTCTAATTTTGTTTGGTATTTCTATGAACTTTTAAAATGTAAAAAGTGGTTATTGTGACATAACGATAATAGTTGGACATATTATAGTATCGCGAAGTTTTTTGTAGTTATTGATATGTTCTTTAATACTGTCTATCAAACTTTTGTTCTATCATCAATAGTTTCCGCAGTGCATGCGACGAAATATATTTTATGGCACTTTTTTACACCTTGGGTTACGGTACTAAAGTTTTAGCAAAGATCCCTAATCTTTTCTAGCAATCAATACCTATATTATAGCCTGTCAGGGTGAATGTAGCTTTCTAATGGAGAAAGAATTTTTGAAATCAGCACAGTAGTTTTTGAGTTTATTCATTACAAACATACACACACACAAAAATACAAATCTTTCCTCTTTATAATATTAATGTAGAATTGATTTTTTGGTATAACGCATGTAGGTATAATTGCGTTATGGCGTCCCGATTCCATGTACATGTCAGAAACATCGGACGATAGAAACGCAGCTGTGTGCAAGGAATCGGGACGTATTATTACATTAACGCATGTGTTTTTATCGATCGGTAAAACCACGCCTATGTCTGAGAGCCTTTACTCCTAGTGACCCTATACGTCCGACGACACCCGGTCGACGGTACTACCGGAAAGTCAATGTTGCTTGTTAATACAAATACAACTAATGTTAACAATTTTGTTTTGCTTTATTTCTTTTGAAAATGGTTTTATAATCAACCAACATTTCATAGTAACTTCTATTATATGCTTTTTTTTAACATTTTGCGTATTGCTAGCACGGATTTCAAGGTTTTTCTAAAATGGCAAGAATATAGAATTATGACCTGGTTGTAAATTTCATTCAGTATTTCCGTATTATTTATATTTTGCTCGTTCATGAAGCTTCAACTTCAACACCATTCATTATCGTTCATTCATTGGCGGCCATTGTGGTTTACTTTGTTTTGTCAAATTCAGAAAAAACTAAATCCTAAAATAAATCTATTTTAGTGAATAAACTAAGCTTCCTATATTTTCCTTGTATAAAGACGGTGCTATTAAAGTTATATAAAATTATTTACATGATAAGTATAGTTTTATTTGTAGAATAATGTCAGAAGTAGAAGGTGTGTATCGTGCCAATATTCGAGTCACTAACATTTGGACTGGACCACTAATGTTTGTTGATTTTCAGAGTTCAACCAGCAAAAGCCTGCAAAGACAGGCAAACAACATAACGTATTACCAATATGGGGTAATGAACAGACTATGAACCTGAACCCACTAATCTTAGCAAATATACAGGGCTCTAGCTACTTCAAAGGTAGGTAAGCAAACATACCAACGCACAGGAGCTTGGACTTCGTTTGTTCCACTTTATTTTACTTTCATTTGTTACCGTTATTTTTCTGTTACTGTTTCTGACTAATAAACCATAAACTGCTCCTCTTCTAAAGTTCTAACTCTAGTGAGAGGCTGGCATAGCGTTTCCCGCTGTTTTTAATGACTAAGTAATCAAGCATCATAGATGCGATTTAAACTATTTATTAGAACTAGCAGACAAAAAGTTTTATCTGGAATGCTAACAGAAAGTGCGTTTCTGTTATTTTTTTTATAATTAAAATAAGGCTTTATTATTTTAATTATAAAAAAAATAACAGAAACGGTAACAAAACAAAAACAAATGGAAATTATGAACTAACTCTACTTGTTTCCACAACTCATTGATTATCATTATCGGCAGTGCACCTATTCAAGCTGAAGACATACCATGAGGTGGTTGATGAGATCTACTACCAGGTCAAACATTTGGAGCCCTGGGAGAGGGGAAGCCGCAAGACTGCTGGCCAGACGGGCATGTGTGGCGGCGTGAGTATGTTCAACTGTAACTTTGTACACCTGTTTGTTATATTGTATTGTTGTGGTGTGTAACCATGGCGTCATAACTATGAAGTCTCACACAACTAACTAATTACTGCTCTACAGTGATTAGAAATTCATGTGAAGTTGACACATTCATGGTTATATTTCCATTTAGTGCTATACTGATTGTTCCATGTTGTCCTTATAGGAAAACATGAACTAGGTAAGTATAATTAAGTAGCATGGAGTAATTGTTTGATTGTGTAAAGATAACAACAAATTATTCATATTGCAATAAATCCTTGACATGAAACAAAGCTATTGATTGTCTGTAGGTGCGTGGTGTAGGTGCCGGGGGCATCGTATCCACAGCATTCTGCCTGCTGTACAAACTGTATACTCTGCGCCTCACACGCAAGCAGGTCAATGGCCTTCTGCAGCATTCTGACTCGCCTTACATCAGAGCACTTGGTAGGTATGAGTACAACATTTTTACTAGATGTTTCTAGCAAAATATTGTATGAGTAGATCTTCTTTCTTGATGATATAATTGAATTGAAATTTATTGAATGAATTGAAATGATGAAAGTTGTATCTGTTCATATTCATTCTTTGTATAATTATCTTGTCAAAATTGATGCAACTTCTATCATTAAGAGGATCCTGGAGAGAATATAATATTCTGTTCTGTATCCTCAGGATTCATGTACATCCGCTACACACAGCCCCCAGCAGACCTTTTTGACTGGTATGCAGACTACTTGGATGATGAAGAGGAGGTAGACCCCCGTGCAGGGGGCGGAGGCTCCACGACCATCGGCGCCTTGGTGAGACAGATGCTCATCAAACTGGACTGGTTCAGCACACTCTTTCCCAGAATACCGGTGCCTATACAAAAGCTGATTGAACAGAAGTAGGTAACTTGTTACTCTTCATATACAGACAGGCCATTTCTAGGTATTGGTTTTAGTCATAGCAAAATTTTATTGTACTTTAAAATAAAATGAGGCAATCTCGGTAATATTTTTACAATGACCAAAAGTGTCATCATAAGATAATTTGATTATAATAGTGAGGAAAAAAATTAATTGTTCTAAAAATTCTATGAACCAATTAATGTCACATCCTCAGAGCATCAGGAATTATTTTTAATGAATCATTGTTATTTATAGATTTGGGTTTTCTTATCTCATTATTATTGTTCTATTGCTGTTATTGCTTTGAGAATACCATCTTAATATTTCACTGTAATGATTCTAGCAAGCCTGTGCGGTCTACAGTCGACAATCCCGCCTTATTGCTGTGTGGATATACAGGAACTAGCTACAAATACACTAATGATAAATAACTTGTTATTATCGCTGATAGCAATTTTGTTCGAGAATATTGTTACAAACACAAGCCTCGCTATAGGTTGATGTCTGTTGTATTACTATCCAATCTTACCAAAGAACTTGAAAATTCTAGGCTAGGAGAGCACCACAGACAGACGGCAGCTGCTAAGCCAGATGCAAACTTCCGTGGTGGCGGAGGAAGCAGTAATGGCGGGAACAGCGCGGCAGGTGGCCCCGGCGGACCCGGAGCGGGTGCCGGTGCCGGCGCGAACGCGTACAACCCTGGCAGAATGGACGCTGACCGGAGAGAGCACGATGACCGAGATAGACGTGATTACGGCGAGATGGACAGGTGAAAAATTGCAATTTTCTTACTCAATGATCGGTCTTTTTGCCATGTCATGAATAATTTACCATCTTAATATTTTAGGTACTCAAAAGACAGAACGAGACGTGACGAGAGGGAGGTTAGAGATCGCGACCGCGACAGAGACCGGGAGCGAGGAGACCGCGGTGACCGCGACCGCGACCGACGCGATCGTGACCGCCGTGATCGTGACCGCCCTGATCGCCATCGCGAGAAGTCACGGTCTCGCGACCGACAACGCCACCGATCGCGGTCCAAAGACCGCCGCTTTAGATAATGTTTAGCAAAACATAGATGATAAACTTGATTGTGTCTTTACGAATGAATAATAATGATGTTCACGGATTTTCTTGTTTCCTTTAGTAGACCTTATTACCTGCATCTTTGACAGTCGTGACTGGTAGTCAGAAGCCCGATAATCTGACGGCCAGTCTTACCAAGGGGTATCGTATTGCCCAGTTACTGACTGTGTTGTGGAGGCAAATAGGCAGTCGCTCCATGTAAAATACTGGTATTCAGCTGCATCCGGTTAGATTGGAAGCCAACCCCAACATAGTAGGGAAAAGGCTAGGCAGATGATGATTACCAGAATAATTGTAAATGACAAAGACCGATTTAAATTTTCAAACGTCTGTTAAACAAAAGTCATAAACAATGACTCGAATTTAATTAAAATATTAATCAATGCACAGCAAATTGTAATTAACACAAGAAACAGTGATGTTACTTTTAATTATACTCATACCTACGGGAAATGTAAAAATCGTATTTTTCTTTCAATAAGGGTTTCCAAGGATTTGCAAGTGAAAGGATTTGATGCACTGACTCACGCAAGTAAATAGTACTTAATATACTTAATGCAATGTTTATTTTTCAAGTATGTACCTATACCTACAATTTATTGTTGATCCATATTATGTTTCATAATTACTATGATAGATAGATTTTAGTGCTTATTAATCAATCACGCCAGAGTGGCTGAACAGATCTAGATGAAAGTCACAGAGATAGATAGCACATAGGCTACTTTTAAAAACAATGTGTAATCGAAGTATTGTAATGTTACATAAGTTTGATAATCATCACTGATAGTGATTATTGAGTAATAATAGGGTATGAAGAAATCACTACAATTTCATTTTTATTAAGTTTGTTTATTCCATTGTAAAAATAAAACTGCTTGAAAAGCAGAGCGAGATATTTGAGTGATTGAGAACAATCGGCAAGCTTATAGCTAACAATAAATACATATTCAATGGAAAATTATTTAGATCTATGCAGTTGTGCAAACAGTTTCCTACGCTGCGGCGCCCTTCACGGCCTCCTGCTGTTCAAACTTGGGATATTTCTGCTCCACATTAGCCCAAGAGATCTTGCTGTTCGATAAATCTCTAACAACAGTTGGTACATCAGTCAATGGCAGTCTAACTTGCCCCATGCTGTCCCTTTCCCTCAATGTCACAGAATGGGGCTCTTTGATCGTATCGAAATCGACAGTAATGGCGTAAGGCACACCCAGCTCGTCAGTTCTAGCGTATCGGCGTCCAATTGATCCAGAGGAGTCGTCGACTTTGTGAGAAACATCCACGTCTATTAATCCCTGAGAAAGGTCTCTGACAAATGGTTGGAACTCGGCGTTGCCGCTAAGTGGCAAGACTGCGCACTTCATTGGGGCGACTGTTGGTGGTAATGAGAAGTAGGTCCTCTGTTCATCACCTTCCCTCATTTTAAAGTTATGTTCCAAGATAGAATAGAGGATCCTGCCAATACCAAATGATGGCTCAATGACACTGGGAATAATTTCTTCAACATGGACTGTTTTCTGCGTCTTCTTCACACTGACAAGTTTTGGTGTGAGTTTGAAATCACCACCAGGAGTGGACAGGGTGTACTCTCCATCAGCATCCAACTTGGATTGCAGGTCATCCAAAGCTGCAGAGTCCATTGCTGCTAGAGCATCATTAATGAGTTTGGCATCTTTCTTGAACTCTTTACCAATGGCTGCTTTGTTAGGCACAGGTTCAACCACTTCAACCTGTTTGGGAGCTGGTAGTTTCTTCTCAGCTGCTAATCTGATGCCAGTTGCCTTGGAGTGCTGGGTCAAGTCATAAGCAGACCTGTCAGCACAGCCAACACATTCTACCCAGCCATAGCTGGTGAGGCACTCAGCATCCCAGCAGTCACAGGCATAATGAGCCATCTCATTACCCATGTGTTGCCTAAACCTCAGCTTCTTGGGTTCAATGCCCACAGCTAACATATATAAGTGGATTCTGGCCATGAAGTAGCCCAGGGTCTCATTGTTAACAATGCCTTTGGAGACAGCATCACCAATAGTCATAATCTCAGCAGGTCTTCCTTGCTCCTGGCTGTCAGCTGAGTAGAACAGCATCTGGGTGTCCTTCACAGATTCAAACTTGGGATGATCCTTAGTGTCACAGAAGTGTTCAATTTCACACATTGTGAATTCTCTGACTCTGAGCAGACCAGAGCGAGGCGAGATTTCATTTCTGAAGGAGTTACCAATTTGAGCAGCAGCAAATGGTAAGCGGCCCTGGTTGAACTCTAGAAGGCGTTTGAAGTTGACGAAGATACCCTGAGCAGTTTCAGGTCGTAAGAAACCTTTCACTAATCCACTGGGACCAATCTGGGTGTTGAACATAAGATTGAATTCAATTGGAGGAGTAAGGTCATTGCCACTGATGGGCGACTTCATCTGGAACCTCTGCATCAAAGCTGACATTTGATCAGCTGTCATACCGTCAAGCTTAACAAGAATATCTTCAATTTCAGCTTTGAGTTCAGCGGTTGTGTTTTTCTCACTCTTTATCTTCTCTAGATGAGCTTTGATCAAGTGATCTAAACGGAAGCACTCTCCAGATGTGACATCCTTTGTCATGAGGTCAGCAAACCGTTCTACATGCCCAGAAGCTTTAAGTACAGGTTCAGGTGTTAGAATTGAGCAGTCCACCTCCAACATTTGTTCTTGTAGAATAAAGAATTTTCTCCACAGTTGGATCATATTGCTTTTGAGAGCACAACCCATGGGGCCGAAATCGAACTGGCCAGTAATACCACCATAGATGGCAAAGGACTGGTCATAGAAGAACCTCCTTTTGATAAGGTCCTCCATTTTCGCGCGATCAAAAAGTTCTTCAGCTGGGGCGAGGCTTAGTTCTTTATCCTCCAGAACTTTCTTCCTGGCTTTAAGTTCAGCAACAGCTTTCTTTACGTCAATTTCAGGAGCTTTTTCTACCTTGAGTTTCCTTACTAAATCACCCTGTTCTTTGACGAGGGCCCGCAGCGGGGCAAGGATTTCTTCAATTTTAGGATCAGCCATGATTATTTCTCTCTGGGGATTCGGTATTTTGATCTTCCTGTGAAGCTTATTGCTGCCCCAATAATTATGAGATAGTCGGACTTGACTGCAGATGATTGGAAGTTGTTTACTAAATACACTACACTTATATACTAACGCTACAACGTTTCTCATTTAACTATGCGCTAATTTACTTTCTGTTAATACAAATCCATCTGGCAGCCGGTAATTATAAGCCTTTTGATAGCGTGGAATGACGAAACCACGAATAGATTTCAAGAAATTGACAATCACTTTTTTGTATGTTGAGTTGTGATAATATTTAGCACAAGAGCGAGATAAGTAAATATATTAACCACGAGTGAAACAGAGTACGAGTCTCAAACATATGCTTCACTTTCGTTTTTGGTACGAAACGTAATTGAATTTTGACAGTAGGTAGAAAACGTGAAAGGAAATGTCAATATGACAAATGCCTTGCCTCATGAATTCTGCGTTCATTGCATACCCAGTGGTCATAGAAAAAAAAATAAGATAAATATTGTTTGTAACTAAAAATAGCTTTTCCATCAAAGGAAAATGGTTCCCTATCAACCAATGCCGTCCGAGCAGGATAGTTCTCCTGTTAAATATTCTATTTCATCTTAGGTGAAAAACAAAGTTTCTAGATCGATCGAAAAGTTATAAAAGTTGATATCTGGCTATCACCCAAGAAAAAAAAACTCATGGTACTTCCTTGTGTTCTGGCAACACTCTGATTTACCATCTCTTTCTAACTTTAAATCACTGCTTAAATGATTACGAGATGGAGCGTGATAGGAATAGTTTTAATTATTTGTTTTCTTTTTCGAATAATTTCAGATTTGACAGCACAAAGGAGTCGGCCATTTTATTGCTGGTTGGTGAACGGGGGGTGAAGCTGTGGCTTATCGCCCAGTGTAGCATTGTTGTATTTTTATTGAGATAATTTTCTAAACATCCGTTTTAACAACGTACAAAACAGTATACGTATTTAGTGTAAGTTTAGGTGTATTTATGTATTGACTTGAGTCGAAAGAGCAATGGACGATCCGAATAGGATGATGGCGCACAGCGGCGGGCTCATGGGGCCGCAGGGCTACGGGCTGCCTGGCGGCGATGGAGCCCCGGCCTCGGGTGAGGGCGAAGCACGCAAGCAGGATATTGGGGAAATATTGCAGCAGATCATGAATATCACAGATCAAAGTCTTGATGAAGCGCAAGCGAGAAAACACACGCTCAATTGTCACAGAATGAAGCCTGCCCTATTTTCAGTGTTGTGTGAAATCAAAGAGAAAACAGGTAAGCGAGCTGACGTATCACTGAATACTGAATTTATGGTGGTTGAAGAATTTGTGTTATGCATTTAATTACGAATCGCAGTTTAGTATCTCTGGCTTTGTTTCGTGAATGTTTTCAGTTTTCTTGAAGATGGATTAGGGAGTTTTAATACAATGTTTGTTTTAATATTCATGTACTTTTGAGTCTTGGAGCAGTTTATGCAAGACAAACTAAGTAAATCTACATGTTCGCAAAATAACATAGCAAAACTACCTTGAAAATAAATTGAATCCTGCTTGGCCACTTATTTATCTCGAAATAAATAGTGGATAATGCTTGAATCAGATGCATGGAAATGTTGATTTATTTTACCATGACTTTATCACTATAATTTATTGTTTACCTGTTGTCAAATTTATGACCATAGCATAAATTATTTGCTGATGCATAGTATGTTCCAGCAATATGCCAATATTATGTTCAGTGGAGAATCTTGGGCAAATCTTAAATTTTAATCTCAATATTTAACATATTGACAATGAGAAATTGACAAGGTGATTTTGGGGTTAATTTGTGCAATTTTAATCAAATTTGTCATTTTATTTCATTGTATGATGAGTATTCAAAACTCATATTCTTCAATTTTGTAACCTATCCAAAACCAATGCACAATTTTAAATCTAGGTAACTGTCTGTTCAGTTAACTCTATGCTTCCTAACTAAATTGACATATTATTGCACTCCAGAAATCAAGGTTTCTTCCACTCATTCTGCAAAATATTGCAGGTATAACTTATTTAACAAAAACACTTTAATTTTCGAACAGTACTGTCCCTCCGTAACACGCAAGAGGAAGAGCCCCCAGATCCACAACTGATGCGCCTGGACAACATGTTGATAGCTGAGGGTGTGGCCGGCCCAGAAAAAGGCGGAGGCGCCGGCGCCGCCGCCTCGGCCTCTGCCGCCGCTGGTGAATGGGGTAATTGCTTTGAAGTCTCTAAAACATATATATTTTTAACGGCATCATTCATGTTACCTTCGCACTAACTGTTGTTCACTTGATAAAAGATATTTGCCTTTAAAATTGTATTGGTTTCTTTTAGATGCTTTCAAACATAACTTAAGCATCAGGTTTTCAATTTTAGTTCATTTATTTTTCTTGATTTAGAAGATATTAGGGAATTAAATGTTTATATGTAGCAACATTAAAAAATAAACAACCAACACCTTCATTTGAGTTACAAATGGAGAATCCAACACAATTATAAACAAGGAAGCTTATAAATCACATTAATGGGTCTTAAATCTCATGAATGTAAAAGTATTCTGACATTTGTATGTAAAACAAACATGTTTTATGGTATAAATATACCTATTAATCAGTAGTAAGTATTTTTGAGGTTGCTTTGTTACAATACACAATATCTGGGGCTAGCAAAATCAGTATCAGATGCATACCCTATCTTTGAAGAACTAGTATCATTTTACTTTGAAACCCAATACATTATTCAGTGTTTTGATTACAGAATCACTAACAGATTTGAATTTAGAATGCTCATAGATACTAAAGAAATAGCAGTAAACCTTAAAGTTGAATTTTAATCTCAATAGTATTTACTGCTGTTGTAAACAAAAAATTTTACTTTTTAAATAGCGTGGAGTGCTTTTTAAGATAATATTCACCACCACCATGCACCCCACGCTTTTTAAAAAGTAAAATTTATTTTCTATTTTTTAGTTCGGTTTTCTATAAAAAGCGTGTTTTTTTGTTTTTTTAAACTATTTTTTATTTCCTACTTTTGAGTTCAAATTAATGTATTGTCATCGGTCCTCGATAAATCTACAAAGTTTGAACGAAATCTGGCCGTTTAAAGTGGGTGAAAATCGCGTCTAAAGGAGTCGGTTACAAACATACATACAAGTGAAGCTAATATAAAGCGTGTAAAAAGGGCGTGTCTGCAGAAAAATAGGCCTTACTAAACAAGAAAAGACATCTTATAGGGCTTAGCTTTCCGTATTTCCTTTGATATGCCCCTTTTCTTGCTGCCGAATTATAATCCTGTATCTTCTAATCAGATAACGCGATCGAGCACTCGGACTACCGCGCGAAGCTGGCGCAGATCCGCCAGATCTACCATCAGGAGCTGGACAAGTATGAGAATGCGTGCAACGAGTTCACAACCCACGTCATGAACTTGCTCCGTGAGCAGAGCCGCACCAGACCTATTACTCCTAAGGTAAGTTGTTCATTATTTAATTTAGACATGAAAAGAAAAAACTTTCTCAAAAAAAATAATTGAAAATTCTAGTCTACTGTAGATCAATAATTGAAATAATAATAAAACAGTGTTAATTTGAAAAAAAAATCCATTAAAGTTTTTTATAACACTAGCCATCCCGGCGAACTTCGTGCCGCCTAACAGTTATTTTTATAAAATAAAAGAATTTTTCTAAAATAAACGTAGCCTAAGTTTACATCAGCTACCTGTCAATAAAAGTCCCGTCAAAATCGGTCCATCCATTTCAGAGATTAGCCGGAACAAACAGATAGACAGACAGACAAAAGTTGTAAAAATGCGTGTATGCTAACAGGAAATCGAGCGCATGGTGCAGATCATCCACAAGAAGTTCAGCTCCATCCAGATGCAGCTGAAGCAGTCCACTTGCGAGGCCGTCATGATACTGCGCTCACGGTCGGTTGCTATACCATCCATACCATGTAGCTATTGTACTTTAGAATAGAATATTTGCACCAAGTCATTGGAGTAGGTAATTGGAGTGATCCAGTGCGATAGGAAGAATTCTAGAGTCTAGACCATATATCATCTTCATCTAGTCGGTCGTCACAGTTGACCACTAATACACTTCTTACGAAAGCACTCGATTTGCCTACTGCTGTATAGCCTTACTACTGCCTGTGTCATAACCTATGGCCTTAAATAGCCTACATTAAAAAAAATATGATCACTTCCAAATAATAAAGTACAGAAATGAGCCAGGAACATTTCGCTCTAACCAGCTCAACTTTGGCCTCTAAACAACCAAACTGGGTATTCCCGCTTGCAGTTTCCTGGACGCGCGTCGCAAACGCCGCAACTTCAGCAAGCAAGCGTCGGAGATCCTCAACGAATATTTCTACTCGCACCTGTCCAACCCTTACCCCAGCGAGGAGGCGAAAGAGGAGCTGGCCCGGAAGTGCGGCATTACCGTGTCTCAGGTACCGTGACGTCACTTCCGCTTTCAGTTTCCTCGACTCGCGGAGAAAGCGACGCAACTTCACGAAGCAAGCGCTGGAGCTGCTGAATGAGTATTTCTACTCGCACCTCGCGAACCCCTACCCCAGCGAGGACGCGAAAGAGGAGCTCGCCAGGAACTGTGGCATTACTGTATCGCAGGTACTGCAGGGTTGCCAAGTCTGAGGAGGGAAGCTAATCAGTTAGTCACACTTCGATGACGACTCCATTTGAATAACAAGACAATAAAATGAGTTGGTTGCTTTCAAAGTGTAGTTACGTCTTGTCGGGTTTATTGTCCCAGATTTTAAAGCGGAATTAAAATTAATTCACCAAATTTTTTTGCTACTAAAACAGACATAACAGGTAAATTCAAAAAGAGTTGGCAACCCTATAGTTACACGACACTAGACGCCGACTGAAACACGCGTGACAAGTGACAGCCCTATTGTCTTGAAACAGGGGCAGTTAGGTAATTTTTAACTCCAACTTGAAAGAACATTAATCTTATTAAACAAAGTAACAACTTAACAATACCATCGTAAATAATTGTGTCGGTTCGTGTACTTAAGTGAAACAATAGAAAACAACTGTAGATTTGGAACGGAGTGCTTTAACGCGGTTTGTGGTATCAGTAAATGTGACGTAAAGAAAAAAACTTTATGCCCCGTTGACTTGACGTGACTTCCATTAGACTGACTGCACTGCAGCAACCGTACGTAGTCGTTTAGTGAAAGGAACTTTAACCCAAACGCTGCCATGTGAACACATGTGTGTTGAAGGCACAGAGCTTAGAATAGCGCAAAATTAGTGGTGGTGTTTGCCGTGTTTTGCGTGATAACTTTTTGAGAATGTATTACAAACCATTAACACAATTAGCGCAATCAGCTCATATTCAATTTTTAAATGAATGGAACAAGTCACGAGTTTGATTGTGTTTTTGCTGATTACTGGTTAATGAAGTTTTTCATTTAAATTTTAAAAGCCGCGTGTTGTCCGCAACAACTAATGTACCCGACAATCAAAAGATGATTTCCACCAAGCGGGTCGCATCGCGTCGGATCGGAAAGGATTAAGGTCACAGCTCATTAAAGCCACCCGGCAACCACTCTGCCTCCTGCAGCTAGTGTTCTTTAGATGGACTTGTATGAATATGCGCTTACTACTTCAACAACTCCGTGGCGTCACCGGATCGCCTCGGTCCTAAGCCCTCCAGCGCGGACGGCGGGTTCACCTCTCGGTGACAACTCGCTGCTCGCATGCTTGCCTTGTACCCGGCTTGGTAATTTAGACTTTAAATACTGCGTACACGATTTAATATCGTATAAAGATTGTAAAATCCGTTCCGATTCGCGGCGATGCGAGCTGTTTGCTGTAAAATCATCCTTAAGTGTTATACCGAACAATACAGCTACAAAACCATACAATTATAGTACTTACGCTATAATGTATTGCCTACATTACAATACAAGGACGTTTCCTCGCCAGGTGTCCAATTGGTTCGGCAACAAGCGTATTCGCTACAAGAAGAACATCGGTAAAGCCCAGGAGGAGGCCAACTTGTATGCTGCCAAGAAGGCTGCCGGTATGTATACTGTTCCATGTGGCTTCCTATAACAGATATCATTGCGTGCAAGTGGTGTCCCTATTATGTTTCGACACCTACCTCACTCAACACTAGTCCCATTGCCTATTGTCATAGGTATTACGTCATTATTTGCATGAAAAATGCGAAATTTTTCAGTAATTCTATATGACAAAAGCATTTATTGTCTCTCAAAACATAAGAGACGAGAGAATCATGTTAACAGTGAGAGAAATCTAGAAAATAACTATCACCATAGCATAATATGAAGTAATTTGTTACTAACAAATGCCATTCTAAAGTTATAATGAATTCCCGTGAAATTTACCTTCCAATACTAAAGTTGTCCATTCCCAACCTAACATAAATCATACCACATAATCATGTTACCCTGTCATCCCTTCATAATGTATAGTTCTATAAATTGGGTGAAAGCCAGTGCGTTACATAGAGATACGTTTCCGCACACAGACCTGCCTTGGGTTGGCGCGGGGCGTGACGCTAGCTCACCGCCTGCCAGAGCTTCGGCATATTACAGTAAACTATAGACACTAACTAGAACTAGGCTAATTCGCACTGATTGATGGCTCACTTGGGGCCTTGTTACATTGGCGTTTGACAATTGACTATTTGAAACGGTCAAAAATAAAATATGAAATCACATAGATAAAAGTCCGCTCTTCTTAAAAACTTCCATCACCGTACAGAAATGAAATATCATGCGACGGTATAATTATATTTAATGCTAATAAGTATTCCATTTGATTCTAAAAATCTGTGACGTCACATTGTTATACAAATCAAGTACAAATGCCGCGTTTTGACAGTTCCTAAAAAGTAACGTCATTGACTACACTTTCAAATACCCAATTACTGGGATCTGCACGTCAGTGGAACTTTTGAACTACGAAACCCCATTTTAATGGCATCCAAAGGTTGCCATGACGGTGGTGATACCCCATATTCAATAGGGATGATGACTAAATTTTGTTTTAGTCCAATCTAGATTACGTATTGAAAAATATTGGACATGTATTTATCATTTTTATTTTTCGTAATCCAAACAGTACGTCGATAAATTGTGTTAAAATGTGACGTCACTACACTACTATGTCGATTTTATACTGAGTTGTGACGTATCGCCCACTATCCAAATTTAATGGGTTTTAACGAAGTAGTTTTTTACTAATATGAAAAAGTAAAAAATACGTGTCTAATATTTTTTCATTATTTAACAGGCGGATTAATATTACTTTATATTTTACCCTCTTATAATATAAAAGAAAGAAAAGGTCAATTGTAACTAGTTTATTATTAAAATATCTTTCTTGCTTACGGTGTTGAGATCAAACTATGAAAATTGTCGGACAGTTCACTGTTCGACGGACGAACGCAAGTGTAACAAGAGCTCCAGCGCCTTAAGCCTGATGTCTCGTTTGGCTATTCATGCAAGAACTGATTTACTTTGCTAGTCGCATCACGTTTAGCAGAGCAACATATTAAATAGTTCATTTTTGTTGTAATAATTTGAGTATACTTTTTGTCTGAACAGCCAAGAGCAACATTAGGCGCTAGACGCGTAGTAAGCCTCTCAGTGCGTGCGTAGCCTTACACACCGCGTACCTTTGCTATAGAAGCGCACAGCGCTGTCAAAATAACGATATCTATTCGTTTGAATGATCTCAGTTCATTGTGTTGTGGGCATCTTTCATCAACTATCATATTGAGAAACGGTCAAATACCATTCATTATATTTTTCAAGGTTCAGAAAAAGATATGTTTTAAATTTAAATATCCACTATAATCGGTGGTAGTCATATCTAATTCGTCATGGTCCCTTTTACAAGATCCATAATATAAAGGCCTCATGAACAAAAAAGAAAACTACCTGTGTCTATCTAAAGTCCGGTTGAAAGATCCCCACACACGGCCCCCCCCGCTAACCCAGCACACATACATGAGAGATGCCCGTGCGCAGCCGCAGGCGCTTCGCCGTACTCGATGGGCGCGGCGTCGGGCACGGCCACGCCCATGATGTCGCCGGCGCCCACGCAGGACTCCATGGGCTACTCGCTGCCGGCGCCCGGCTACGACCAGCCGCAGCCCAGCTATGACGGCTCCATGGGCTACGACCCCATGCATCAGGATTTGTCGCCGTAGGCGTGCAGGCGAACCCGTGCCTCAGGTGAATATTCATGTTTAGCTTTTTATATCAGTAAGGCACACTTCCATAAATCACTAAATGTGTTTAGCTCTAGTCGCCATTTTGTTTCGTCAACAAAATGTCGTATGACAATTTCACAAATGTTTACCAGCCATCCTTCCACAGATCTGTCATCTTCTAAGATTGACAGGAACTGAATAATGTTACAAATACATTTAGCACTAATCCTATTTAGCGATGTCTGGGTGCAAGCAGCCTAAATGATCAAGTCACAAGTTCAGTTCTGTCCTGTTGAACCTTTTGAACGCCAGAGCACGCGCGTACCACCCTCCACGCCAAGCTACAAAATTATTTCTTGTTATCATGAGACACGAATTTCCCAATATGCATGGTGTCCCTAAATTGTTTCATGTCATTGAATAGGAGGTCAGCTCAAAACGGCCACCTTAACGTTAAATTAAGAAAAAACCTATAAAACGATATTTTTTTTTAAATAATCTTATACTAATAGGTAGAGAATTTATTTAATTTTTGTAATTTGCAATTTAAATTTCGCGTAAATTTAAATATAAGCCTTAGATTTGTAGATTACAAAAACATGTCAAAAAACCGCTTTGCCCGAGGGGTCGCCCAAAGCGGCCATAGTGGTAAGGGCATAGAGGCCACCCCAAAAATTCTTCGGAAATGTTTATTTTTTGTTGAAATATATCGTGGTAGACAAAATAAAAATCCAAAAAAAAAATTAAACATTATTTATTTTTATTAAACATAATATTATATATTTTTTAATAAAATAATCAACATATTCATATTTTAATTTAAGTCAAATTACTTTGTAATATTTAGTTTAAAACTTTAGTTAAAATTTTAGGAACTACTACCTATTAGGTTGATACTTGACATTTTTATTAATCACAGTTGCTTCTATTACTTAAGTCTTTCAACAGTCTTTATCTTTTATCAAAATTAAAATTAAATTATAACAACAGAGATCAGATTTCTTGACAGTTATCACAGTAGTAAGCTCCAATTCCGGAATATGTTGTACACGATTCATGAGCCCATAACTGGCAGTCATCACAGCGAATCCAGTCCGCTACGGGTGGATCTTCATATGGCTCCATGCAAATCAGACAAAAATAATTTTGGTTTGTGACATTATCGCAGTTTTTTTGAGTATTATTCTTAGTCTTGGATGTTTTTCCCTTCGTATTAGTACGAGGTACAGCTTTTTTCTGCGTTCCAGATGACCCTGCTTTTTCAGACAAATTTTCCTTTATGTTCTTCACAACTCTTTTCTTTTTGGCAGCATCAGCTTTAAGTTTTTTAGTAAACTTTTTTTTTTCATTGTTAAAAGTTGTTTCATTCTTAAAAGGATGTGTTCTGTTCCTTCTCATCAATCCTGTTTGCAAGTGTCTTCTGAGAGTTGTACGAGGGATACCGTATTTTATTGCGATAAATTTAACTGAGCCGCGCTTTTCATTTATATCTTTGATTGCTCGGGCCATCGTAACTTCATCCCAAGACGCCTGGGTAGTTTTACGTTTGTAATTGTTGACCATATAAACAAAATAACTGAGCATTATCAATCGAATCATAATATTAAAGCGGTCACCTGGCCACTTTTCCCGAGCCGCTTTGCCTTTATCGCCCATTTTGTTATAAAAATTAACTACTCCCACATTATTTATCAAATTTTGGAGCTAATACTAAAGAAACAAAGCCAAATAGACAAGTAACAATACACGTGTAATGCAAGCATTTAAACTTAAACAGGTTTGACCAAAACAGGTCAAACTTACCTTGTAAATTTTTAACAAATGATGCGAAAACGTATTTTTCGTCACTAAGCGCCATCCGCTCGATCCCACCGCTACCGAATGACTGATCGGCACGGGGCGGGAGGTATACTACGAGTGCAGAATCGCAACGTCGCGCTTTCACTTCAAATATCCGAAAAATTAATCGTGGCCGCTTTGCCTTCTATGGCCGCTTTGAGCTGACTTCCCCTACTGTATACACGAAAAATTTGAAGCTCTCGTTCGAGCTTCAATTTTTAAGATATCTATTTCGTGTTATAGTGTTGTGGCCATTGCCACATATTTATGTCGTTGGCGTACAGGACACTTGCTTGTCACGTATATGTGACATTGACGTTCAAAAGGTTAAAATAACTGAAAAAGAAAACAACATCTATTTACTTTTCTATACGTTTAGTTTCGCTGTCTATCCCCTTATGGATCTATCCCCTTGTCACACATGACGGAACCAGTGGAAGCTCCCAAGATAACCAAAGTCCATCTGTGTTGTTTCAGGTCGCGGGTATGACACATAATTGTGCAGCTTCCACAGAATTGCCATTTACATTTACTATTATTATGTTAAGTAGGTCAGGTACTAATACTTACGACCAGTTACAGACGTCGGCGCGACACCGGCGGACGCCTAGCCTTAGGACATAGGACATTGTATACTACACAATATACCTTAGACTACATAATATAATTAGCGATATTTTTGGAAGGAAATGTAATTAAAACGTATTTTTATTTGTATTACGAACTCTACGACTGGAACCCAGTATTTGTTTAAACAATTTATATTATACAAGTTTATTTTTATTATTATATTATAGTTATTTAATTACGAATGAATTTTCAACGGCAACTATTTTATAGTATTAATGTTTTAACCAGTGGCGTTGTTTTTTTTTTTTAAATTTGTTTGTTTATTTTTCGAAAAGTAATTATTTTGGCAGTATTAGTCATTTATACACAGAAGTAAATCATCACATCGATATGGCGGGATCTCGATTTTCTATTCGTTCTTATAATCTTTAACTCTACGGTGGTTATAATTATACGATAGTTGTAAGATGAAGTTAGTGTAATATTATTAATTGTAAGTATTCAGATATTTTGTGCTGACTTAGTGTCCTGTACGAAGTGCGTCCGTGTGTTTGTTGCTTTGAATCTATATTATTTATCGACATTGGAATAAGTCAAAATGGAACCCGAGATAAATAAATGAAGTTGACGATTGACAACTTCATAAAATGAAGAACATTTTGATTAGTGTAAGGATCGAAGAGATCAAAATAAATACATACGATACATGAAACTATTGCATACGACATAATGTATACGCTGTACTACTTAGAAGTTAAAATAATATCGTTTTCACACATTAATATAATACAAACATTAATTATTATAAAATTGTTACGTCTATACTGATCATATTTTAACCCATTTACTGTCCAATGAATCACATATGATTCATGTTGATTGTTTAACTATTGTGTCTAGTTTGTGAACAGGGAACCTAATACTAACCATACGCGCAAGATAACTGCACTAAAACCTATGTATACGCAATCAAATATTATCATATTTTTATATACAATTTATTATTGCTGGAATACTTATTGAACAAGCACTGAAGTTATTTTCAAGATGTCGATAAGTAGTGTAGATTGAAAGTTCATTTATTTGCGCGGACGCATAGACTTGTGTGCAATTTTAATATTTTATTAGCAATGGTTGTGTTAGTATCGCGCACATGCATCTTGGCCCAATTGATCTAAATGTGGGGTCGTTTTAAAATACCAGTCAATTTTAATCTTTTACAAAATGTTCTTTATACATGGCCGAACTTGAAGGCCCATTAGGTTTCAAGTAAACTAAACAACCAGTGAAAACGACTTCTGTCTCGGCCTGTCATAACTAAATTCGGCTTTGGTGACACGGTAAACCAGGAGTTGTGAATATCAGAACAAAATATTTTAATTATCGTGGTGCTAAAATGTTTATAGCACAATTTTATTTTACTTGTTAGACATAAGTTGAATGTTATTTTATTTCGTCGTACATTTTCATCGAAGCATAACAAGATCTTTACGATTGTAACTTAAAATTAGTTCCACTTAGTGATAGTTTGGATATGAAAAAAAAAATATTGCTAGAATTAAGTTAATGTGTTCTAAAACAAAATATCTGAAACAGTATACGAGATAAAAAAAACGAAAATTTAATTGATGTTTTAACGCTGTGGAACATTGTAATTCACGTGCCGCCACGGATCGCATCTTTCTTACTCGTTCACGATAAATTATTTATTATAATGGTTAAAGTAATATTAGTACCGCAAGTCGGGCGCGGCGGCGCGGACACACATGTATACGACGACGAGTTCAATGTTATTGCGACCATCAGATTGACTAAAATACATTTTTGTGTAGTTATGAAGTTGTTTTATTTATTTAAACCTTGCTTTACAGTTTTCATTACCGTCAAACGGGGTGAATAGGGATGCAGGGTGAATTAGGACGAAAATTGGGATTTTTCGCAGTGAAATAATACCTACAGTTTGTGGCCAAAAAGAGCTCTTAATATGTTTACTGTATTATATTGAATGATCAAGTGTCCTTGTTGGCAACCAACTATACTATTTCATTATAAAGTTTCGTTCCGATTTACCCTTGCATCCTTATACACCCCGTTTTACTGTATTTAACGGTGGTTCAAAGCGTATGAAGTCAGCTACTGTCAGAAACCGCTGTAGTGCGTCTCACGGGGGGGCAGTGCCCCTCTGTCCCCTGCCTCACCTCGCATCTAAGGCGATTCGCACACTGCACAGCATTACGCAGCGTAGCGAGGGATGGGGTGTGTTCTTACTTTGCTTGAAAATATCTCTGCATTGAAAATGCATAGTACAACCCAGAAAAGACATTCTAAAATGACTGTGTTGCCACGCACCCCGCAGCGTATAGAGGGGGGGGGGGTTCACTATATAATATAAATCCACCTAAGGCGCGAAGCTGTTTCACCCGGCTCAGATGGAATTACCAATAGGGTATTCAAACTCCTCCCCGCCCAACTGATCATGCTCATGACCGCCATCTTCAATGGCGCCATGAGTTATAACATGTTCCCACAAGCCTGGAAAGAGGCCTCTGTTATAGGTATCCCCAAACCCGGCAAGCCCAAATCCGACCCCACCAGCTATCGCCCCATCAGTCTGCTCAACGTGCTCGGCAAAATCTACGAGAGGCTTATTTATAAGCGTCTTAAGGACTATGCCGAGGCGAAGAGCCTGATTCCGGACGAGCAGTTCGGGTTCCGTACCCAACACTCGTGCGTCCAGCAAGAGCACCGCATAGTCGAGCAAATGAGTGCCGGCTTCCAGCGTGGCGCTATGACTGGCGCCCTGTTCTTCGACATAGCGAAGGCTTTCGACAAAGTCTGGCACAATGGCTTAATATATAAGCTATATCTCGACCGTCTCGTGCTCATCTTACGGGACTTTTTGTCGAACCACACCTTCCGCTACCGCATCGAGGGCGCTCTCTCCTCCCCCACCCGATTCGCGCCGGAGTCCCCCAGGGCTCCGTTCTCTCTCCCCTAATCTTTACCCTGTTCACTAGCGACATCCCTAAGAGTAATAAGGCCCAATTGACCACACCACGACACGGTTGGCGCAGTGGTTGAGCGATTGACTGATGCGCACTATGTCGCGGGTTCGATTCCCGCACAGAACAAATATTTTGTACGACCTGCAAATATTTGTTACGAGTTTGGGTGTTTTTCTATCAGCTATAATATGTATGTATTTAAAAAAAAATGTATATTAGTAGTCTATCAGCCATCTCGTTACCATAACACAAACATTGGGTTGCTTAGCTTGGGACGATATGGCGTTGTGTGAAATGTCCAAGCTGATATTATTATTATTGGCGTTATTCGCCGATGACACGGCCATTTACTACACGGTGATCAGTCCGCCAGCTATAGCTCCGACTCTCCAGAACTCTGCCAACGTCCTAGGCGCTTGGTTCCGGAAATGGAGAATCGAGGCCAATCCCGATAAAAGCCAGGCTGTTCTCTTCAGAAGAATTCGTAGGGCCCTCCCCAACCCCCCTAGTCCGATCACCATGTACGGCAAGCCGATCCCTTGGGCGAAGCATGCCAAGTACCTGGGTGTCACTCTCGACCAACACCTCAGTTTCGCAGAGCACATAAAGCAGGCCCGTTCGCGGGCCGCTTTCGCTCTCGGTAGGCTCCAGTTCATCCTTACAGAACGCAGCAAACTGTCACTCCGGTGCAAACTGCGTCTCTATAAGGCTGTAATCCGTCCTATTATGACCTACGCTTGCGTCGTCTTCGCACACGCCAAGCCCAAGTATCTGCATCGTATGCAGACACTGCAAAACCGGTTCCTCCGTAGGGTCTCAGGAGCTCCCTTTTACGTCCGTAACATGGACCTTCATGTAGATTTTAAACTCCCCACAGTTCAGCAGTTCATGAACCGCCTCTCGAAGCGTTTCTTTGACACTGCTATAAAGCACCGCAATCCCCTGATTGCGGCCGCCTCCCGATACACCCCGTCCCGCATCAGTAAGGTTCGCCGTCCACGGCATACCCTCATTGCCCCCGACGATGCCACCACTCTCCTCCAGGAGAGCAACCCGGCTACTAGCACTATTAGATTAGCACACAGACACAGACTTCCGTCGTTCCGTCCTCGCCGTCGAGGCCCGTCGCCACGACCCTGTCCATTGCCATCCCCCCGACCCTTGCTCGAGCTGGGGCTGGGCTGGCTCGCTGAGCCAGTAGCTTTAAATACCCCCGATCCAGTTGTCCCTTGCTGTCCGGGGGGACCTTGGCTTAGGGCGTCGCTGGGGGGGGCCCCAGCGACGCCCTAAGCCAAGGTCCGAACCCCGCAGAGGGTGCCCTTAGCGTGTAGTCGCTTAGTTTTAGTTTTATTAAGCCCTGGCTGGAGGCTACAATTCTTTTGTGGCAGCCACAGGCAAGCCCGGTTAAGCAGTAGACAACCCTATGGTTGAACTCTGAGAAGCCAGAATAATAATAAAAAAAGGAGCTGTTTCAATCAAACTATACATTATCATATTGCTACTTCTTAAAATAAAGTACCTAATACGTCAATGAGGAGCAATAAAAATTATAACATTGATGACATTTGGACGTTTTATGAAAAAGTTATCTTGGTTTTAGTTATAATAAATTATCTTAATTACATGATAATTTGTTTGACTTCTTTGTTTTCAAAATAAAGTCGTGTAATTTGTGTATCTACGGGTTATCTGGCTACCCCTGTTTTATAAATTCTTACAGTGCCTACTAGCGTAATTCAGGAGAATAAGAAAGTATTTTACATTTATGTACGAAAAGAAGTGCGATTGAAATGAATACCATAACAATGCTGTAGATTAATATCATAAAGTTGTAGAGTTTGTTTGTTTGTCCCCTAAGTTTGTCCCTTATGAGACGAGCAAACAGATAAAAAAGTCTGAAAGAACGCTAAGCGTAAACGAAGTACCTAATAGCGTGGGCGAGCGATGGCTCCTATAACATCGCATGACCCGTCTTATATTTAGCAATATCTTGCAGATGAAGTCGCGGGCAGAAGCTATATTACCAGGGGGTATAATGTATGATATTATGAATTTAAAAGATTTGGATGAAATTTGACACACGAATAGTTTATAACCAGTCAGGATTAATATAATATTAAAACATGGGATACTTTTTATGTGGTTGTATGTTCCAGTGAGATAATTTCTGACTTCAACACGGGCAAAAGCTAAAACATTTGGATTGGGGCGCCGCCGACTTCGATGCTACATGCTATGGTAATGTATCGACTTAGCAGAACATCTGGCAGTTATAATATAACTTTATAAGTATTAATACATTAATTGGTAAACCGTGAAGCGATGTTTTTGCCATCGGATTTGGGAATAAATTATCCATTTGGGGTGAGCGCATCGAATGTATTATTAATAAGATTAAGAACCGATCGTCGTGAAAGAACCGTTCTTTTACTGATTCACCGAAAATTAATTTATGTCGGTAAAGTGCCCCAAACATTTCTGAACCGGTGCGGTGTTTGAAAGTGGAACTAATTATGAAAGGATGGTCTTTTGATTTACCGACCCGTCGCCGTGCCAGATGCCATAGTAGGAATGATTTTGACTTTTACGACGAAAGGACTTAAGAGGGAAAGGCACGGGGCACAAAAATAATGCTCTAAGGCACAAAAGGATAAAAACCCGAGTTATAAATCGATTCTAATAACGTTAAAGTTATAAATCAAAAAGTACATTAAGTACTTATTTTAAAATTATTAAGAACTCATCAGTGAAATACGATGAAGACGGCGGTTGAGACAAACTGGATGCAACCGCTGATTTGGTGCAGCTAGCAAGGTTACATCCAGATACTTTCTCTCTCAAACATAGCAACACTTTCTGGAATACTATCACGGATTAGGACTTGATTTACTCGCTCTTTGGCATAATTTAAGTCGATCGTCGATTGGGCTACTCGCACAAAAATAAAGTTCGCAGTTCGATGTTTGAGTTGCGCGCGCAGGTTCGATTCCCGAGGCAAATATTTGTGTGTGCCCTACATGTTTTTATGTTCGGGACCGAGAATCTAAGTACTTAATGGACAGTTGATTGAACTTGCAAACAAAGAAATAGGTATTAAACTTTTACCTATCTTCTCTTCTCCATATAGGTACAGGAAGTAGGTACAGTATGATACCTATTTTTTTGTGAAGGTAGGTAGGTATGAGGAAACGTTTGTGAAACTTCAACATGCAGTGAACAATTTGGTGGTTAGTTAGTGCTCTTTTCTCTGTATGTATTTGGAATTAGGAACGTACCTTCGCCCTGAGCTCAAACATTTTTAGTGTAAGTATTATCTGTTAATAGAGCTGTAAACAAAGAGAGCCAGTACAAAATAGGTAGACTACTAAGGTACTTTTGTAGTGGAAAAAGCTGTTAAGTATTAGTTAGTGAAGTTATCTACCACGCATGAAGGGTAAATGCACCGATTAGACGACCCCTATACAGGAACAATAAGATAACACTAAACAACCGCTAATCGATCAATATCCGATGTGCTATCACAAACTATAACCATTCTTTCTTTGTGAACTGATAACGCAACGTAAATAGTGTGTTATTTTGTTTGTGTTTATTTTTATCAGGGCATGGCTGACCTTGGCGTATGTATATGAATCAGGTGGATCGTAGCGTCATGACTAGAGTTAGTAACGCGCTGTCAGCCGCCCGAGTCGCTCCACAAACACAGCCTACAAATGTTAAAATCGTTTGTTAACTTAACTGCTTCTGTGTCCGCCAGAAATTGTAAGTTCTTTTACTTTTTATAAATGTTTAATAGATATCTATTCAATTATTGTGCGGTGAAATCCAAAATAAAGTAAAGATATTATTTCGTAGCTCCCAGGTTGTTGAAAACTTGGGTTTATCCTTGATAGTGACATGCGAATTTCACAATGAGTAGCCTATATTGCAACTTACAAGTAATGACGCCATGGCTGTCCAAAAAATACAACCAAGTCATGCATTTTATAGTTTTTAACTAAATCCTAATAGTTGCCTAGGGACTGGATGAAAATAGAAGTTATGTCTCTCTCAATTCATGGACTAATTTAATAGTAATGCAATTATTATTATTATTAACTTCGCTTGAGTTAGCGTAGTTTTTAAGTTAGCTTTGTTAATACGTATTTAGGTAATACACTTTGTTTTTTTTATCATGATGATATTTAAATACTTCCTGTCACTACATAGCAATAACCTAATCTGTGGCAAAAAACGAAAACAAAAACCAAAGACACCGACTTCCAAAATTAAAAAGTTCAAAAAGACGATTGTTAAAAAAAAGTTTTTTTAATCCATAATCATCACGACAGTCATGATAAAAGAAGTTGCAGAGTCAGGCGAATTCTTAACAAATCTATGTCACTATACTGGGCTCAGGGCTATACACGTACAATTATCTGATAAAAATACTGATATGTTCTATTTCAATTACATTTTCGGTGTTACAAGCCTACAGTCACAAATTAGTTCGCAATTACTTAATTGAAATGTACATATTCGTGAGGTCAATGTTGTTGTTATCGGTTATAGCATCAAGAATGACGAGTGTCCACAGCGCTTACAAGGACGAGGTCCACGACGTTCCCATGTCGGTGATCATCAGGCCTTTCATACCGGAGCTGACAGAGGACAAAGTTGTGTCACTCATGGAGACGATACAGGTAAGGAATATTGCATATTTACCTACCTTATGTTTTTCTAAGAAGACATGGTCTTTGGGAGGCACGAAGGGGCTGTTGACATGGGTGAAGGTAGTAGAAATCCACTGGATATGAGAAGCACAGTCGTTGTTTCGATGTTTGGGGGAGGTCTACGTCTTGCTGTGTTTCAGTTCTCGAGATTTTGGCATTGCAAGCACCAGGGTCACGGAAATGCCGAAGTTGGTGTAAAAATTGGACCCATCTTCTTGGCCTTCAGTATCAAAAACTGAAAATGAGACAATTTACGTCCTAAATCAATATCAGATCGTGATCTTTAACATGTTCCGATAAAGAAAAACCCTACATAGCTCATTGTTCGGGGTCCTACGGCGAGATATTTAGGAAAAACATGACCGCTATCGCCGTACTAAAGGGTTTCGGGTACTTTAGCTATCCTCTATAAAACTTTTGTCGTAAAGTACCTACTAATAATATCCTTGAACATTTCACAAAACGCCATATAGTCCCAAGCTAAGCAACATAATGCTTGTGTTACGGTAACGAGATGGCTGATAAACTACTTACCTACTTATATTCTTTTTTTTTTGTAAATACATACATATTATAGACAGAAAAACACCCAGACTCAGAACAAATACTTGAAGGTCGTACAAATATTTCTGGGAATCGATCCCGCGACAGGCTTCGCAGCAGTCAATCGCTCAACCACATACACCACCAAAGTACATTATCTACATACCTTCAGTAGAAATCTCATCTTACCTACTATTCTCTCTGCTTCGTGTCAGAATTTTAAACAACTGAGAGCGTTAGGATTTCCCTTACATTAATCCATATTCATTATTCAATCGACATCTAGTCGCAGCGATAGAAGTCACGGCCATTTTAAATACCCAGGTACTAGTCGTTCAGGTAACCTAGATATTGACCAGTTATTCATTATACTACCTGGTTTGCAGTTAACCTCATTTGTTAAGGACTTTAGCAAGAACACGCCCAGCCACTTTCTTTAAATGTAGTAGTAGTAGGTAGTCTTGTTTGTATGGCATGCCAAAAGGAGGCATACTGTGTCCCTTACTGGTCATTTTTACAAAATATAATCTATTCCAATATAATTTATATATGAAGCAAAACCTACTTCCATTTATATTTTTTTTTAAGATGCCAACCTCTTCTTTCTTTCCTTGTGGTTAGTGATTAACCTGGTGTCAGAGCTTTTATGCTGCCCGTGGGCAACTGATTTAGCTTCACATGCTGTTGAGAAATATCTCAGACATGCTTCTCCTTACGATATTTCCTTCACCGATTTTTAAACAAATATAATTTTTATACGATACGCACATGAATCCGTGCGTGAAAAGGGGAGCTCGTGACTAAGTACTAACAGCCGCACAGGTCGATCCGTCAGGTTAAGCTATGCTTACCGGGGTTGGCTGTGGATGGGTGACCATCTTTACATACTGAGACTCCTCGGTGCCTCGGAAAGCACGTTAAGCCGTTGCAAGCCGGCTGTCATTTGTGCATCTTTGACAGTCGTTACGGGTGGTCAGAAGCCCGACAGCCAGTCTTACCAAGGGGTATAGTATTGCCCAGTTACTGGGTTGTGGAGGTCAGATAGGCAGTCGCTCCATGTAAAGTACTGGTATTCAGCTGCATCCGGTTAGACTGGAAGCCGACCCCAACATAGTTGGCAAAAGGCGAGGCAGATGATGACGCACATGAATCCGTAGAATCAGAGGTTGGGTTCGCACTCGAGACCTGGCTTGGCAGTCCGACGGTCACTCTACTAGGCTATCACCTACCTTATAATGTTTAAAGATTAACTTACCTAATTATGATCATTGTTGGCAAGAAAATTAAAAATTATAAACATTGTTTTTTTTAACAATTGGTATGAAAGGGTTAAAAGGTTGATGTAATTTTGTTATCTGAAGGTGAGGAAGTCATCTGAGATCGATAAAAATATTATTGTAAAGTATAAGACTTTATTTTGTAAACTTGACTCGCGGGACATGACCCGAGACATGCGAATTGTGTAACTTTACGTGTTAGCAAATATTGAAGCTTGATATAGAATCGTGTTTTTCGAACTTAGTTTATTTTTGTTGTTCCGGATCTGCAATACTAATTACATTAACTAAGTAGTTGTCAATCGATGTATAAATTAGGTACCTATTAGTTGTTATTTATGTACATTCCATTTTAATTCTGAATTATTCAAAAAGTAGGTAGTAGGTAGGTATAAAATGGAATTGCGTTTATTGTGTTTAGGTATGTCAGTAACTAGCTACTCTAATTTTTGCCCGCGGCTTTGCTTGCGTGGAGTTATCACACGGGATCGTACTACCACCGGGAAAAAAGTAGGTACCAATTGTAGATCCTACTTATTCTGGTCTGGAATCGAATTCGCTAAGGCGGGAAAACGTAGAATCAGGCAGACAGAGCTGCTTTTGCATGTACTATAATATTAGTACCTATTTAAGTACGTAGGTGTCGACGCGTTGTTATGGTAGCCTGGCTTTTCCGGGTAAGCGGGCCTGTCCAAAAGCTTTACCGCTACCCCGGAACATAAAGAGTTGTGGAAGGAACTTTCAGTAAGAGTCTGACACTCCTGCTCCACCCAGAGTGGGAGGAGTCATTTGTTAATTTCCCAACCTCAAAAAAAGCCTGGCTTTTAAAATTACCATCTACGAGCGCAGTGAAACATTACAACATCTTAGTTGCTTGTTGCACTATAACTAATAAAAGATTTTGAACAATTTTCAGAAAGAAGAAGAGGCAGGCAACGTGCCGCCCATCGACATCCTCTGGATCAAGGGTTCTGAAGGCGGCGACTACTACTACAGCTTCGGCGGATGCCACCGGTACGCCGCCTACAAACGACTCAACCGGCCGACCATCCCCGGCAAACTGATCAGGTCTACCGTCACAGACTTGAGAACCTACTTGGGGAGTAGTACTCCTGATTTGAAGTAAATTGTCTAATTACTTAGTACTTAATGATTAATTTTGACCATTGATGTTGTGGCAAAGTAAAGATGTCTGACATGGAAATGACGATCGGTATGATTGACTCAAAGATCTTACTTTATTGAAACTACTAGCTACCGCCCGCGGCTTCGTCCGCATAATATGTCGACAAATTATACGCATAAACCTTCCCCTTGAATCACTCTATCTATTAAAAAACCACATCAAAATCCGTTGCGTAGTTTTAAAGATTTAAGCATACATAGGGATATAGGGACAGAGAAAGCGACTTTGTTTTATACTATGTAGTGATAAATCTGTCTTCTTCTTTTCGTGTGGTTAGTGACTAACCTGATGTCTGAATCAGTGCACTGGTACAATATTCACTTATGAGAATCACCAACTTTCATGGGTGCAAATTGCTACCAGGCTAACTCTGAGTCAGTCAGAAGAGAAGAGGAAGAGAGCCCGTCTGATTCTGGGGATGCAAATTGCTACTAAATTTAATTTATTGTATGCTCTATTGTCAAAGAAATTTGAGTCAGGCTTATCACGCCCGTTTTAGCGGAAGGAAAGTTAGTGGCATAAGTGGCGTTGCTACTATGTCAAGAATGTTATGTTTGAATTTGTTAATAAGGTTACAACCATAATTATTTGTACAGATATAAGATAAGAATTTATAATGATTTCCTCTTACGGATGCCATCAATTAAAAATGTATCCGATTGAAGATTATTATAATCAGATTGGGTCACTTTTGCATTTTTATGTTGGTATTTATTTTGACCATCGAGTCGGAACTATTTTTTTTTTTAAGAAATGCGCTCTGTTTTCGCTTTTAGTCAGGCGGAGAACTTATTTTTATTTGTCTACGGTAATTTTGTAACAGATTTACAAATAAGTAGGCATTATATCCTTATTCTAGACTCATTCTAAAACAGAAGGTATATTTGGAAATGTTGTATACGAGCTAATATAGTTAAGCTCGCTTTCGTAATGTTAGTTGTTAAATATTCATATGTAAGTACTTAATGAATGACACTGAAAATAAAAATAAAACAAATGAATTTCTCCAACAGTGTATTTATTTGTGGAGTGGCTTACCTAACTACAGAACAATGGATATGCCGTTTCTGTATATTTACAAACATGAACATAAATAATATCAAAATACAATTTATTACTATCGCAGCGGCGCCTCGCTCCAAGCACTGGGAACGTAATGATAAATGAACACAAAATCAATTTGTTAGCACCAACATTCCACGCATGCAGACATTTAACACAACATTTTCTATTATATGCTATACTTAATAAATTATTTCAAAACACTACAGGGGAAGTACAATGATAATCCTATGTTCGCTGTAAATAGTCATAATTTGAACAGTGGTAGTTGATCAGGACAAACCAAAACAGATCAAGCCAAAACTAACGCATAATTTAAGTCTTTCAAATAACATGATTTACTAGAAGGTTTTCAGGTATTTCATTCTTTTAAATAACATGATTTACTAGAACATTTTCAGTTTTCAAACAAACCAATTTCATATTTAAATATTATTCTTTAAAAGGCAGCGTTTCAAAGGATTATCACTATGCTAATTACCATTCGACATTGAAACGACTCGGAAAATAAAAATCATTGCGTTTACCATTAAAATTCGATACACAGTGCTAAAAAAGTTTCTGAAACATTAAAGCGCTTCAATTTGCGACCTTATTGCTTTGTATAGGACCGAAGTAAAAGCGAATATTTTGTACTAAGAATAAAATTGCAAATAACTAAACTATTTTCCGTTAAGTTTTTATTAAGAACAAGAATACTTCACTAATAGAAATGAAATGGCTTCACCACCCAAAAGGATGAGTCCAGACTATAATTAATATATTTCCGTATATGTAAGTGGTAAATGAATATATTCTAGTGTAGATAACAACGTACGTAGATATTGTATGTATTACAGAGATCATTCTATGCTTGCTCATAATAATTTTAAAATATTTTGGCACGAATCATAAAATTAGCGACTGAGTGGGAGCAAACTTACAATTATTGCGTAATTTATATAGAACCTTTTTAAGCGGATTTCATATTTTTGTTGAAATGTGAAAAGTAAAATCTGCTTACTCCCTACCATCTCCCAATTTAATTAGAGGAATAAAATGCAAAATAACATTCCTATATTCATCTATCTATCACACTGCTGTGACCCGCCCGCCACGCCGCCCCGGGCTCACCAACTAAATAGAAAAAATATATATCTATTACTTTACAACAACCATATTCATTACTATATTCTCATATATTTTTTATTACTTTTATAATATTTTAGTTTTTTTACATAACAACGGCACCCTGTCGCCATGGACAAGATTACTATTTTTTTTAATCAATAGATATATTTTTTCTCCACAATCATAATCTTTATAAGCAGTGTTTACATGTCAGTTATGCAGATTATATTAAAGCATAATATTTTAAAAAATTCATTTTATTTAGTGGCACTAGTGTTTATAAGTAACATTTAAATCCATTTAAAATTTACATTTATTAAATTTATTATGACGAGATGGAAGTGGCTCACAAATATTTATATTATAATTTACGAGTTTATTTACAAATGTCGCTTTTTTACAAAATGTAAAGATAATTTTATACATATAAAAAAAATATCATATTTTCAACGTCACATTGTCATCATATAATAGAAGAGACTAAATTTACAAGTACACGTGTAAATAAAATGCGAAACTCCCTAGCTTAAAATTATAAAATTGATAGCCCAAATAGTGGGCCGTTGGGTCAACTTAAAAATAAAACGAGACAGTATATAATTATATTAGAATAACGGCTGATTTTTCAATAGACAAATAAATTTTATTGGAGGAATAAAAATGGCGGTTTGACAGCTTTTGCGTAGAAAATATGTCAATCCGCCATTTTTATTTTATTGAAAAATCAGCCATAAACATATTGCCACTTCCACGCTTTATATTTAGTCATCTGACAGTGATTATTTTAACACATACTTATCCTACTTGCGCAACGTGGAAGGATAACATTAATTGTGCACGTTGACTTAATTGAATCTACTAATTACATTGATTTGTTACAACAATAAATTAACAATTATTTACATTTAATGAAAATTATGAAAATATTAGATTAGAAGGGATCAAGTAATATGAGAACTTATACAGTCTTTCTAGTTAAGTTTAAGCTTAGGTGTCCAAGAGCGGCGGCCGCCGGTTGGCGACCGCTATTTACCGTCGAATGACATCACTAAAACATCTAGGCCTTTTTGGTTTCATTTCTTAAATCGTACTTTACACTCTGCCTTTTAATATGTGCTGAATAAAGTATTTATTTCTTTATATTTATGAAAGTAAGTTGATATTTCTCTTAGAGAGCGTTTTTGGCACCGTAAAGTAGACTCCCAGTCCCCCACAGCCATCATTTTCACAACATCCGTGACTACAACCGTTATTTGAAAGCCGCCGCTCTTTAGGAATGAAACCCTAACTTTAGGAAGAGAGAAATGTGTCAAGACATGAAGAACTTTCCTAAATGGGATGTTTCCTTAATCATTTATTAATATTAGGGGAAGAAAATGGAACAAGCATGCCTACAGACAGAGAACGCACTGTTTATACGCGTATAAGATTCAATCTTATTTGAATGAATCATATTATCATAGAAAACAGTAATATTTGAGTTTCACTATTAAATATTTAGATAACGAGGATAATAATTTTACTTTATTATAATTTATTTCGTTCATAGATTTTTATGTTTTTGTATTTTTATTTAAAAAAAGTAAAGCTCGAATTATTTTGTAACCTATTTGTTATGTTCATGATATGTGGATGACTGATTGGAAGCGACGTAGATTGAACTAGATTGGTGATCTGAACAGAATGTATCCTGAACTCTCGGACGAAATACAAGGAGATGACAGCAATACTCAATACATTTATTGTAATTAGAACCAAACTTAAAGCATTTACTTCAATTAAGCCAAGCACTTTGAATTGTCAAACAAGTCGGTCAGCAGGAAATATGTAGGTAATTGGTAATTCCAAAGCGTAGGAGGTCACTATGGAGAAGAACGTAGAAGAAATTCCATGGACACTCTTTTAAATTATATATTTATAACCCACATCTATATAATAAATAGATCCCGCCCCGATCTTTCTCGAGCCAGCCCACGCCGCTGAGCCTGTAGCTTTAAATTCGTCCCTAAATAATCAGTTATCCGACCCAGCCTGTCCCTTGCTGTCTACCCTAGTGACGCCCTAAGCCGAGGTCCGTACCCCACAAGGGCTGCCCTTAGCGTGTAGTCGCCTAGGTTGTAAGTTTTTTAAGCAAGCCCTGTTAAGCAATAGACAACCTCTTAGGCTGAACTGCGAGATGCTCTTCAAGAAAAAAATAAAACGAAATACAATTCTGGCTACATCATGCGTCGAGCTACACTGTAGCTCACTCAGAGCAAGCAAGATTTTAAGCTTTCTTTGAGCAATTATACGTTCGTTATTTGTTTCACAATCTTTTGAAGCATGTCCGAATCGTAATTTGTCATTTCCTTGCTTCAGTCCGCATCAAAATACACCCTGTATATTATAAGGAAGTCATGTAGCGTTGTAGCGAATTAAGTTTAATTTAAAACTAGGAAATTGCTTTAATATGAGGTCATTTGGTATTCGTAGGAAGACGAGAAGAGTAAATTGTGACCGTGGCTTGTCAAGATATTCCAAAATAACTGGGTATAAATGGAGTATAAGTAAGGTAGTTGAAAAATGATTAATTTGTGACCTTAAACTTTGTGTAAGAACTGTTTAAAGTAAAGAAAAATAATACTATTCATTGGAATGTAGACAGAACGGCGATACTGAGGTATACTATGTTGGTGGCGTTTAGACATAACGATGTTTGGCGAAATAACGCTGAATTTCTTTTAGTTTAGTAAAAGAATTAATCTAGTGGCATTGATAGTAGATATTGAAAGAGCGCGTAGGGCGTTGGCTGTCCGGTGTAATATGTTGGCTCGCAGGTTTGCGCGTAGCAGTAATCAAGTGAAAGTTACACTTTTTAAGTCTTACTGCCAATCACTATACACTTGCAGCCTGTGGGTTAACTACACACTGGGGACATACAACGCCTTACGTGTTCAATATAACAACGCGTTTAGGGTGCTGCTGCGACTACCACGATTTTGCAGTGCTTCAGGGATGTTTGCAGAAGCGCGCACTACTGGTTTTCATGCCCTGATAAGGAAACAGTGTGCGTCGCTGCTGAATCGTGTGAGGTCTAGCCGCAACAGCATTCTAGGCGTGTTCGCGGACAGGTGGGACTCTCCGCTGCTACGTCACTGGATGCACTTGCATACAGCGCTCTGAGCGGCGGACTGTTCCCCCCCGCTTATGTATGTAATTTTTTGTTCCGTGTTGTATTGTTTTTTTGTGTGCCTCCTGTATTGTTTTGTTCTTTTTTGTGCTATGGACTGTATATTTTTTGTCTGAAATAAACGTTAATTTATTAATTTATTGATTTTAATGTTTGGCACTTTATCTCACTCTGCGAGAAAAGAAGTCTTCACCGATATTGAGACGCTTAAGGGCAATTTAACCGCCCCATTCGGATTAATACGACAATTGTTTTCGTGCCCATGCCGCCTGAGTCGTGTTTGTACGACTGAGAATCTAGGTTCGGTTTTCATTTTTTATGTCATTGCAAGACCCTATTCGTCTGAAAGAACTTTTTTTTTTAAGAACTGGGCGCTGGGTCACAAAGATTGATATAAAACCTCTTGGTTTTTAGGTTAAATGACTTCCGAAAGCTCAATATAATGACTGACAAAAACTGATCGCTATACGCCATACGCGATGTTCTTATTGTGTCGATGGCACTTTGTTTTTATATCTATACTAATATTATAAAGAGGAAAACTTTGTTTGTTTGTTTGGTTGTAATGAATAGGCTCAAAAACTACTGGGCCGATTTAAAAAATTCTTTCACCGTTGGAAAGCTTAGTTTTCTAGGAGTAACATAGGCTACTTTTTATCCCGGGAAAAATAACGGGTCCCACGGGAAAGACCACGGGAGCGAAGCCGCGAGCAAAGTGCTAGTCTTATATATCCCAGTAGGCGGCCATGAGGCTCAAAGTATCGTGTCTGCTATGATGCAAATAACTATAATAAATGATCTATTAAATAAATCATAATTTGCGTCGTTAAAAAGTTACATGGAAAACAAGCGGTGGAGTGGTATAATCTTTCAATAACTTTTTAATTGGAATATGAACATATATGCGTTAGAGCACTTTCGACCGTTCGTCTAACTTATGAAGCCGTGAATGATTTGTATTTACTAATAATAACCACAAGAATCATCAATACATCTCTCTTATTGAGTTTTGTTCAGAAATCTAACAAAGAGAGAACAAATCTGTGTTATTAATAAATTGCTATTTATTGCACATTATGATTAAATTATGGCTTGATTGAGGGGACAGTAATAAGTCTTATGTTCGAACACTTTAAAGTACAACTAATCTAAAGAATGTTAATACACTGCTTGAGCATTACTTTCCGTCATGGTGGGTAAAGACAACACGACAAGAGGAGAACATTACGACATCTAGAACGTCACAAATTATGAAAATGAGTTCAAAGCAGCGGTGTTCCTGTCTTTGAAAAGTAAACCTTATTTTCAGTTTCTTAAAGATGCAAATAAGACAGCCCCGCTCTCGAGAACATCTTAAGATCCGATTGAATATTGCACTTTAAGACTATAACATTAAAGGTCAGAGGCCCATGGGCAGCATTAAAACTCTGACACCAGGTTAGTCACTAACCACACGAAAAGAAGAGATTAAAGGTTACTATTCAATACCATGAGAAAATCCACTACTCTGCGCTCGTTTTACCGGGGTCTTACACGTCCAAGCCGATAAGTCGAGACGGTTTAAAATAACAGTTATATAAATTGAAGGAAGTCCAGCACAAAACGACATGTATGATAAATGACGAGACATATAACAACAAACCCGAGTACACGTTTTAATGCGTGTTAATTAGAGATTCCCTGTCCAAATATTTAATTTGCCTATCTACCAACACAAACTGGTCGAAGGGACCGACAAAAAATCGGCAACCGATTGACATTTCTCGGACTTACATCCTTATACCAAACATGTGTCACAAATTTTGTTACCAACTCCAACGCATTAAAACGCATACCCAATCCAACATGGCATGCGCCTGCGACACATGTCCTACAATATACCTACATTAAAGCCGATACGCACCATCAAACAGCCGAGTGCCAACAGAAAAGAGAGCTCATTATTATAATTTTCAAGACTTTACTGAGAAATCCGTTGAATCATGGCTTGTTTAACACCTATAAATTTTAATATATCTAACTGGATGGCGCGACCGGTCGCAAACAGCTTTTGTGCTCATCCAGTTTGCATAGACGACCAAGACGATAAGACAACTTTCGTAGACTGCTGCTCTATGGCCCGTTTAGAGCCTTAGGGTCCGCGTACCTTTGCCGGGTAAGCGGGATTGTCCGAAAGGGTTACCGTGGATGGGTTTTAGTCAGTAAGAGTCTGACACTCCCTTCCGCTCCACCCGGGGGAGGAGTCATTAGATGTTGTCAGAGCCTCAAAAAGAAAAAGGGCGTCTGCGTACCTTCCCGGAATCTAATTCCTGGTAGCTATAACCTGAGTTTCATCAAGTCGAGAGCAAACAGGTTACGTCTAGGAAAGCGCAGTCCATCTTTGCTTACCATTAGGTGACAAGGCGTTCTCATACAAAAAAATATCCGTCAATTATTTTCAAATGAGGCCTCTTCGAACTGTTGTCTTATCCTTGGTAGGCTAGCAGCTTATTATTATAACACCTATAAATATACTCCATCTTATGTTAAGTTGGACTGGTCGATGCGACCAGTCACTAAGCCATTAACATACACACAGCAGTTTCTCAGTAAAGTCCATGTTATAATCTCGCCAAGATATAATTTTATACATTATTACAAATTTGCACATGTATTTAATGCATTATAATAACACCGAAGTGAGATTGCTTCGTAAATCGCCATTCACACGACTAGAGATTTGTTTCTTTTTTTTAATTATAACTTGCATTGCTAATATTTGTACACTAAAATAATTTTAAAAATAAATGTTAGAAAACGATGCGATCATAATCTATATACACACCTGTAAATGTTTTGTTTTTACTTTAGCTGCCTGTACATAAAGTTTTATTTTTTGTGAAACTAATCACCCTCCTTCATGTAATACGGCCGGTGTGAACATAGGCTTTCCGAACTGTCGCGCATTTTCTCTTACTGACACTTGCTTCACGTCACCCTTTGGTTCCTAAAAAACGTCATTGCGCAGCCTTCTGCGCAAAGTTCAGACTAGCCGCATGAGAGGTTTCCATTCGATTCTTATCGCAGATTAATAATCGCGACGTATTCTCCCATAGATTTAATAACTGTCGTGTAAATCAGCTGCCTTATTTACTTGTCAATCTGAATAAAATGTATGTGATAAATAATAAAATACATAAAATGATCACAAAGGTGAATGTGCTTACCATATGCTATTCTGCAAAAATCTCACCATGAAAACTAAGATGAAGTGAGGTGTCATTCCACCCAATGCTGGGGATTGACACTATTGACAGTTCACTTTGACGTCACGGTTGGCGCAGTGGTTGAGCGATTGACTGCTGCGCACTATGTCGCGGGTTCGATTCCCGCACGGAACAAATATTTGTACGACCTGCAAGTATTTGTTACGGGTCTGGGTGTTTTTCTATCTATAATATGTATGTATTTGCAAAAAAAAAATGTATATATATAAGTAGTTTATCAGCCATCTCGTTACCATAACACAAGCATTAGGTTGCTTAGCTTGGAACTATATGGCGTTGTGTGAAATGTCCAAGGATATTATTATTATTATTATATTACTTCACCTACGTCATCACGGTGAGCTTGCTACATAATAGAACTGCTGTTTCCTACTACATAGTGTATTCATATTAAATATATTTTTAATTGCCCACAATAAATCTTTCTTGAACTTTATATAGATATGAATTGAAGACTAAGTATTGTAATAATATATCTTTCCATATTCGGAAACGATTATTTAAAAATTTTCGCTAATAGATTTATTTTTATTTACGAATAAGATCAAAATATGTGGCGTTCAAAACAATGACCTATTTCACTAAATACAATATCTAACTCTTTCTTTTAAAATATATAGACGCACATAATATGTAAGATACTCTTTTAAACATTTAATTATTGTATTTAATATTTGTATTATTGACAATGGTAGTGACAATGATGATAGCTAGCACTCCCGCAGTCCCTCTCCCCAGTTTAATAGTATAAGGGTCATACTCATAGTATCGCATACGTCACCTTAATACATTTTATGCACAGCATAATAGAACATTTACACTATCTCCTATTCACATGCATTTATAGCCACTATTTTTACAATTCCCGACATACTCTCTTCCGGGAATTCGTTGCTTGTTCATACAACCTTATCTGCTATCATTTGTCGACATTTTAACACCGATATGAAAATATAACTGTGTCCATCCTCGCTCTATACGTTATATAACACTCATTAAAATCTAAGAATAATTTCCTCTTGATTTTTCAAATAATACGTCGTTTTCTTAAAGAGACAAACTCAAAGTTCAACCCATCGTCGTATTTAACACTGACATTTAACATTCAGAAGGAATAAAACACCTTTAAAATCTATGAATGTCCGAAGTCCGTCACAAAGGACAATTTTCTTTCACCCTTAGTACATAAGGACCATTTTACAACGACAATTTTGTTACCTCGTCTCGGTACGTTTCTTCTTGGTCAAAAGACCCAAGTCCTCGCACGGTTTGCCTTGCAACAAGGTCATGAATCTCGTGTTTACACAAGGTCAGCAGAATCGTTGTCGTCTTGATCATCGTCGAGGGGGGGCGGCCTCGGCGACGAGAAGTGCAGCTCGCGCTCGGCGAGGCAAAGCTGACATCAGTCAAGTGCTCCGATACACTCCGGTTCCTCGCGCACGCACTCCTTGGGGAAGTAGCCTGAGCGGTTGTCGCCCTGGAGACGGAAGTTTGATTCAAACGTTGTTTAAGTACAGACGCCAGCACATCAAGCTATCCCTAAATGTCAAATATTCTCAATTAAAAATGAACCTTATGCCTTTGCAATAAAGTTGAAATACTATCAAAGAAATTTGACAGATTGTGGTAACTTGATGTGCTGAACTCTGTACGTACACTTGTCACAAAAAATAAGGGATATAAAAAAAATGGTCAATAAGCTGTAACTCCGAGGAAAATGAACGTACATCAAAAAAAAAAGCAAATTGTAGCTTCAAGTGTCTAGTTTTCAAATATGACCATGATTTTTTTTTATCAGGCTAGGTTGTGGAGAAATCCTAAGGAAACTGCCAAAAAAAATTGACCAATTTTTTTTCTCGTCTAAAAATCGGGCTTCAAACTTTTTTTCCCTTAAGTTCTTCCAAAAGCTCTTTTAGAAAATTTTATGCCATTTTTAATTTGACGTAATCCAAAAAGTCTGTATAATGATTTACCGCGGAGTTATTGTCATTAAAGCAAAAAAGTACTTTTTAAGGGCGAGGTGAGGGTGGGAGTTGGGTGAAATACCATAGAATTTTTTTATTGAATGGCGGTTATATGAAAAGGTTCAAGTGAACAAATAAAATTGAATAAAATAAGTATAGGCTTTTAAGAAACAGTGAAATTGCACAATTAAAGAACTTTTGTCAGTGTTTTAGACCAGCAACATCTACAAAAATCTCTCGTAGAGAGAACGCCTGTGCCCCAAGCGTGGTACCTTAAAAGCTAGAAAAAAATATTGCGGAAATACGTTGCGTAACCATACCTTGTCGAGGGTGCGTCCCTTCCACCAGCCCCGGCCGTCTCCCTCCTTGCTGAGCACCAGCACCTTGGCGCCGGGCCGCAGCGCCAGCTGGGAGCTCTCCAGCGGCCGGAAGTCGTGGATCACTGTCGCTACCACGCGCCGGAACGGCCATCGAAGATTCGAGTTTAGACTGTGTGAATGGAATCAATTAGTCTTATATATCGATAAGTTGGGTCAGAAGCTCGTGGCTAAGTACTAACAGTCGCACAGGTCGATCCGTCAGGTTAAGCTTCGCTTGCCGTGGTTGGCCGTGGATGGGTGACCATCCGTACGTACCGAGATTCTTCCGTGCCTCGGAAAGCACGTTAAGCCGTTGGTCCCGGCTGTCATTTGTGCGTCTTTGACAGTTGTTATGGGTCGTCTGAAGCCCGAAAATCTGACAGCCAGTCTTACCAAGGGGTATCGTATTGTCCAGTTACTGGGTTGTGGAGGTCAGATAGGCAGTCGCTCCTTGTAAAATACTGGTATTCAGCTGCATCCAGTTAGACGGAAGCCGACCCCAACATAGTTGGGAAAAGGCTAGGCAGATGATATTGATAAGTTGAGTGTTCAAATATAATGTCGAAATGATTACATGTGCCAATTGCTTATTGGTCTTCAACAATCCATCATGCAGTTTCATTTTATTTTTTCAGCTGCATTTTCAATTAATGCAATTTTTCAAACTGTTTATTTTTTGTCATAACTTGATGAAGATAGGAAGACGAGCTTACAGCTAGGATTGTTCCAATCTAGCTTAATATCTAAAGAAATGGAACATATTTGGCACCTATTCTGCATTGCAGTGGGATTACTCGGCATTAAAAACACTTTTATATCCTTCTGGTGGGCAGTATAGTATCTCAATTAAAAAAGGCGGAATTTTGGTCCGTCAAAAGACGATCGCGTGGAAAACTCTGATATCGCGATTCAGGATTCCATGACGTCAGTGACGTGTGCGTAATTTGTATAGTACGTCGGACGTATCTTGGCGGTCCTGAAGTTAGCTGTTTGGCTGCGCAATCGTTTAGGAACGAAATTGTCTACTGCGCAGCTAATCGGCTAACTTCAGGACCGCCAAGTTACGGCCGTACTGAATATGGCGATAAAGGTATGCTCACCCCTCAAAGTTCTCGGAGAGGCTGGTCTTCTCGTAGTAGGTGATGAGCTCGACGACGCTGCGGAAGAAGCGCGACTCGGACAGGTAGTAGTGCGGCACCTGGTCTATTGGCTTGCGGCACACGCGCATGTGCTTCACGGTGTTGTCTGTTCTGATGGGCGGAGGACCGGAATTGTTACAAGGGACAATGGTATCCATACAAACTCATACGGATATGGTATGGACTATATTAAGAAGAAAGCGCCAGGGTATCCCGCGAAATTCAATTTTTTGCTATTTGCACGCCAGGTTGTAGGTGGATCTAAATATGATTCTCGACCAAAACAATAGGTATTTACATAATCTATACTAATATTATAAAGCTGAAGAGTTGTTTGTTTGAACGCGCTAATCTGAGGAACTACTTACTGGTTGGAATTGAAAAATTCATACATTCATTTTGTGTTGGATAGTCTATTTATCAACGAAAGCTATATAACATTACGCTACGACCAATAAGAGTGGAGCATAAATAAAAATTGTTACAAAAACGGGCAAAAATATTCCTTTATGAGAGCTTCCGTTGCGTGCGCTGCGTAAACAGTTTAAGCTACGCAAATATCATGTATGATGGAATTGTTCCTTTTAAAAAGGTCTAATTAAAAGTCCGCGACAGCATAATAATATATGTCTATCTTTTAAGATTGACTCACATAATCTTTTTTATGGTAATTAGCGAAACAAATTCGTCCTCGGATTTGATTGTTTAGCTAAATTCTTAAGGAAGGTTATAAGCTATTTCACATGACACTGAAACCCTCAGGAGCCGAGCAAAAACAAAAAAAAAACTCTAAGCGAAAACTAAGAATTAGCGCGGACTGGTGATGCGATGCGACGGGGTGGGTCGGTGGAACAAGATATTTCACGCGGGCGAAGTCGCGGGTAGAAGCTAGTTTATTATAATCACAAGAATTTTCTAAGTAAGAATTTCGACATCGTCTGCGTGTATTTGTTTTTAATACTAATTATATCCAGGGTGAAAACACGCCTATTTCCTTCTCCAGGTCTTAGGCTACCCGCCCGTCAAACATAACGATTGGGTCAGTGGTTAAGGCGTGAAAACAGACAGGTAGGGTTGCTTTCGTATGAATACTTACTTGAGTGATAGCGCTAGATTGGTGTCGGTGGGAGCGTGTGGGTGGAGTGGTGTGTGCGGCGGGTGTGGCCGTACTCGCAGCAGGAATGTACCGTCTACGCGTCGCTCCAGCCGCGCTGTGGCCGTTTCACGTCCCATTTCGCCCACGTACCTAAAATAAGTCTTATTTTAGTAGACGTTACAGAAATAACTGCAATGTTTATTTAGTGAGAGGTACCAAAAATTGCTTTTCAGCTTTGGTGAAGGCAAGATAGGCGATCGGCAATATCGGTGGAGGTACTCCCTCATTTTTTCCTTTTTTGTGTTTTAAATAAACGATAGTAGTTTTCTTAACCTTCATGCACAATCGAACCTACCGGTGCGGGCCCGCAGCGCCCCGACAGCGCGATGCACTCCTTGTGCGCACGCGTTGCACGGTGTGCACAGGTAGCCCTGCGGATACGTACCACATGTAGTAGTGCAGCGCGTGGTCGGGCGGCTGCGCGTGCGGCGGCAGGGGCGGCGCGGGCGCGGGCCCGCCCCCGCAGCGCCCCGACAGCGCGATGCACTCCTTGTGCGCGCACGCGTTGCACACCGTGCACAGGTAGCCCTGCAGGACATCAAACGTTTAGATTGAAACTCTGATTGATTCAATTCGCTATGGTATTTTCATATTTAACATTATGTTACCAATTGTTTTTCTATTTTTATTTATTTTATCTCACGAAGTGACGTGCAATTTACTTACACACACTGGTGACAAAACACACAAAAACAACAAGAAAAAAAAACACACCACAAAACTTAACAGTATGTTGACGTGACTCAGTCACAGAGTCACGTGCTTCGAACACACAGTCACGTGCTTCGAACACACAGTCATGTGTTTTGGACCCTCAGTCACGTGCCTCAGACACACAGTCCCGTGCCTCAGTCACAGTCACGTGACTCAGAAACAAAGTTGCGTGACACAGACACACAGTCACGTGACACAGACACAGGCACGTGACTCAGACACACAGTCACGTGTCTCGGACACACGATCACGTGCCTCAGACACAGTCACGTGACTCAGACACACAGTCACGTGACACAGACACACACTCACGTGACACAGATACACAGTCACGTGACACAGACACAGGCACGTGACTCAGACACACAGTCACGTGTCTTGGACACACGATCACGTGCCTCAGACACACAGTCTCGTGACACAGACACACAGTCACGTGACACAGACACACAGTCACGTGACACAGACACAGGCACGTGACTCAGACACACAGTCACGTGTCTCGGACACACGATCACGTGCCTCAGACACACAGTCACGTGACTCAGACACACAGTCACGTGACACAGACACACTCTAGTGACACAGACACACAGTCACGTGACACAGACAGGCACGTGACTCAGACACAAAGTCACGTGTCTCGGACACGCGATCACGTGCCTGAGACACACAGTCACGTGACACAGACACACAGTCACGTGACACAGACACACAGTCACGTGCGTCAGTTACACAGACACGTGCCTCAGACACACAGACACGTGTCTCAGACACACGATCACGTGCCTCAGACAAACAGTCACGTGACACAGACACACAGTCACGTGGCTCGGACACACAATCACGTGACAGTCACGTGGCTGGGACACACAGGCACGTGACACAGACACACTGTCACGTGCATCAGTGACACAGTCACGTGTTTCGGACACACAATCACGTGACACAGAAACAAAGTCACGTGACACAGACACACGATCACGTGCCTCAGTCACACAGCAACGTGCCTCAGACACAGAGACACGTGTCTCAGACACACGATCACGTGCCTCAGACAAACAGTCACGTGACACAGACACACAGTCACGTGGCTCGGACACACAATCACGTAACACAGTCACGTGACTGGGACACACAGGCACGTGACACAGACACACTGTCACGTGCATCAGTGACACAGTCACGTGTTTCGGACACACAATCACGTGACACAGAAACAAAGTCACGTGACACAGACACACGATCACGTGCCTCAGTCACAGAGTAACGTGTTTCGGACACACAATCACGTGACACAGAAACAGTCACGTGACACAGACACAATCACGTGACACAGACACGCAGTCACGTGACACAAACACACAGTCACGTGACACAGACACAGGCACGTGACTCGGACACACAGTCACGTGCCTCGGACGCACGATCACGTGCCTCAGACACACAGTCACGTGACTCAGACACATTGTCACGTGCCACAGTCACGTTACTCAGAAACAAAGTCACGTGCTTCGAACACACAGTCACGTGTTTCAGACCCTCAGTCACGTGCCTCAGACACACAGTCACGTGTTTCGGGCCCTCAGTCACGTGCCTCAGACACACAGTCACGTGGTTCAGACACACAGTCAATTGCTTGAGACACACGATCACGTGCCTCAGTCACACAGTCACATGTATCAGACACACAACACGTGACAAAGTTACGTGACTCGGACACACTGTCACGTGACACAGTGACAAAGTTACGTGACTCGGACACACTGTCACCCGACTCAGACACACTGTCACGTGCCACAGTCACGTGACTCAGACACACAGTCACGTTCTTCGAACACACAGTCACGTGTTTCGAACCCCCAGTCATGTGTTTCGGACCCTCAGTCACGTGACTCAGACACACAGTCACATGCCTCAGACACACAGTCACGTGGCTCGGACACACAATCTCGTGACACAGTGACAAGGTCACGTGACTCAGACACACTGTCACGTGCCTCAGTCACACAGTCACGTGACTCAGAAACAAAGTCACGTGAGTTATGTGATGCTAAGTCAGACTGTGGCGTGCAGTCTATACATGCATATAAGCATTGCATACCCTATCCTATAGTCCCATAAATTCATACATACATGCCCATGCATGCTCTAAATGATAATTAAAAACTATAATTAAAAAAAAATAACATTGTAGTTTAGCTTTCGCTCCATCTATTATTATTTTTTGGAACTAATCACGCAGGCAGCGCTCCCGTGAGTAAAAGCAGAATTACGCCTTGCTTAAACTGTCTTACACTTTATAAAACGCATCTCGTGTAGTACACAGCAAAAGTGTGACTGTGTGCGTGAAAATGTGTGTACGTGTTAGAGTTTTAGAAGCAGAGCATACGTTGTAAACCGTCCAAATTGAGAACCCGTACAAGCACCGGTTAGTTGTTGATTGTAGAAGGTCGACTTTCTTTAGTCGGATTATCCGAATGACCGACGAATTCATTCTAATTGGTTCGTATTAGTTCAGAATTTTTCGTAACGTAATAAATTGCAAAGTTATATGGCCATTTTGTTTTTCTTGACCGTCGTGTAGATTAATTTAAAAATGGAAAATTATACCTGTGAGATCTGTGCTGGCGAAGTGTGTTTATATAAATTAAAATCGGCCGCGTTTTCGACGTTATCTTTTGAGGAAAAAGTTCGTCGATTTGATTTACAAATATAAGGAAGTATTGCAGTAGTCATATAGCAAGGAGATGATATTTGCTGTTTTATTTATTATTTATATCCAAAATTTGCACTAAACTTTTATTTTTACTTATATGTAAGTATTCTTTATTATTAAATGCCGATTCATTTTAATTTTTAAGTGACGTTGATTTTGATTATAATATATAATTTGATGACATTGTATTTATTTTTATATTGTGTTTTGTATTTATCTCGTGTATCGTAATTTATGATTTTTTAATATGGGAAAACCAGAAATAAATGGATTTTATTTGATTTATTTATTAAGTATTTTTTTTGTGCATACCCTGTCTGAAATCTCTGTGCACGCCACTGAAGGCAGAGGCCCATGGGCAGCATTAAAACTCTGACAACAGGTTAGTCACTAACCACACCAAAAGAAAAAGACTCTTCCAAATATGATTGTGTACATACCTGAAATATCCTGCCTTTTAGGAATTTAGAACAATGGTGACACGTGGCGGGCTTCTCGAACGTATGTAACACAAACTTGTGGTTTGTACTCCGACATCCAGGGGGCTCCAGGTTGTCACTATGACAAACAGACGAAAAAGATGTTATATTCGCGGATTTTAATGGATAGAAAGTAATACTGAAATATAAAACAGTAGTACATACATACAAAAGTTAAATTTTTAAACTGTTTTTGAAAGGGCACATCCTCTACCAAATACTATGGTGTTTATGGGGTTTGATGTTTTAATCGAAAATCCCCATTTTTTTAATTTGAACTATTTTTTCAAGATGATTGATAATAAAAAAGGTATAAAAAAAAAAAAAAAAAAAATTAATTATGAGTAATGATATCTTCGAAACTATGCATTTTTGGACCACATATTGACTTTCGAAGTATTATTTTCACTTAGAGAATGTGTCTCTTGACTGCCCTTTTTTTTTTAAGACTGGGAAATCATCCAATGACTGCTCCCGCTCTGGGTGGAGCGGAAGGGAGTCAGACTCTTACTGACTAAAACCCATCCATGTTCCTTCCGTAGCCCTTTATGTTCCGGGGTAGCGGTAATCCTTTCGGACAATCCCGCTTATCTTGACTGCCCTGGAGTTATAATTATGGTAGAACTCACATGGCATCCTTGATGGCCTTGACCCACTTGCGCTTGGCGTCGTCCGTGCGCGCGTACAGCGTGAAGGTGGCGTCCTTGGTGCGGCGCACCAGGTAGAAGTGCGAGGCCCAGCGCGCGTCCCCGCGCAGTGCGCGTCGTGTGCAGCCCTCCTCCACGCGGTACTCCGCCAGCCGCACGCCCACGCGGTACGAGTACTGGTTGTCCTGGGACGACAGGAGCTGGGGGACGGTACAGAAAGGAACAATTCGTTAGTACAGCGATTTTCAACGACATGACATAGATAAAGAAGCAAATGATTATTCTTTGGCAAAATTGAGGTTTATGAGGTGCGTAGTTAACAAAGACGTGTTAGCATAATCAGCCTAAAATGTTCCCACTGCTGGCCTACAGGAGTACAGGCACCATGCGGGTCCAGTGCGGGTTGGTTATGTCACATGTCTCCAATTATTTTTTATTCTTGGTCACGCCAGTTTCCTCACGATGTTTTACCTCGCCGTTTTCAAAGCAGTGCTAATATATTTTTATACATAAAGTAAAAATTGCCTGTCGGGGTTCGAACTCACGACCATAGCATTTCGCCTAAGCTGTGTAAGGGATAGGCAGCGTTCTGTATTAGAGCTGCCGATATTTACAATACAGGTTGTAACCGAAAGGGTATATACAAAACAAATACCATCCAGCAACCACCATATTCACCAGATATGGCTCCTGCTGACTTTTTTCTTTTTCCTAAACTCAAATTACCACTTCGTGGCACCCGTTTTCAATCGATAGAAGACATAAAGGAGAATTCGCGGCGAGAACTGAACTCAATTCCGGAAGCAGCGTTTAAAAAATGTTTTGATGAATGGATTATTCGTTGGCGCAAGTGTATCGTTTCTAAAGGAGCATACTTTGAAGGTGATAAAATAAATTTGGATGAATAACAGACATTTTGTGTATTATTGATCTTTTCCCGGTACTTTCTTGACAGAGTAGTACATTCAAAAGCATATGCTACAGACCACCAAACTGAACAACTTTTACTATGGGACCAACTCCGAAATTGAAAAAAAATAAATCAGCTGTTCTATACATTGTTGGTCACGTGACTCGTCGAAATGTAGGGAACAGCTGATTTTTTTTCACGCAACTTACCTTCACTGGTTTGCAGAGCAGCATCAGCTTGTCAAACACGAACACATATCGCGACCTCAGTTTTTGGTCCTCGTGTGCTTTCACCTTCAGTTCTCCGTCCAGCAGTAACCTTCCGTAGGCGGCCAGGCCTGCGCCCCCCGCGCCTAGGGCGCCGCCCTCCCAGTCTATTATACTCTCCTGGAGAAGAACACCAGCAAACATGAATCAAACGTTTAGCGTTCATTAGTGAACTTTGTAAAAGAGATTTAGAATTAAAAAAATATTTTGGTCAAAAAAAATCAGATTAGTTGGTTTATTTTTAATGTGCGTTAATTATTATTTTTTCATATGTTTTTACTGAATTAGAAACAGATTACGTTTATATGCTGAGAGGCAATCAGACAGATAAAAATTAGTCTTCACGATTTTCATTTATATATTTATGATTAAAATGAGGGTTTTAAGGAGAACATTAAAGATATATGATAAATGTGTGTACCTGAACTTTAGCGAGTAGCGCCAGCACCTCACTGTCCCTTTTCACTTCGTTGATATACTGCGCTACGTCTACCATCGCCTCCTTCGCTCGCTCCAACCCTCGGAATTCCTCATGATTCTGGCCACAAAAACCTTACATTGACCAAAATTGACACCTTGAACATTTTCTAGACCCTTACAAATACTTTAATACTTTTTTTTTTTAAGGCTGGGAAATCATCCAATGACTGCTCCCGCTCTGGGTGGAGCGGAAGGGAGTGTCAGACTCTTACTGACTAAAACCCATCCATGTTCCTTCCATAGCCCTTTATGTTCCGGGGTAGCGGTAACCCTTTCGGACAATCCCGCTTAAAATAATTTAATACTTGGGTTTATCTTGAAGTCTTTTGCGTATCCTTCGATTGAACAAGACATTTCGTCGCACAAGAAAAAAATTGCTGTGCAATCAAAGCCAGAACAGCTGATCGGATCTGAAGGAAACGCAGGTACTCACCGGTTGTGTTTCATGCACCAGTTTGTCTAACAGCAGATGGTACTTGAGCACCCTCTGCATCGGCACCGACAGGATGTCGCGCAGCTGTATCCGACCGTCGCTGTGCTCCTTCTGACATTTCTGTTGACACAGGAAAGTGGATTATATATCCCGCGCGGTTTCACTCGCTGTTCGGCTCCTATTGGTCGTAGCGTGATGTTACATAGCCTATAGCCTTCCTCGATAAATGGACTATCCAACACAAAAATATTTTTTCAATTTGGACTAGTAATTCCAGAGATTAGTGCGTTCAAACAAAAAAACTCCTCCGCCTTATAATATTAGTATAGATTTGTTTTCTTTCCAAGTTTTGTACTACATCTAGTGGTTGAAGTCATCTTTTTAATTCACAATTTAAAAAAAAATGCCTGATAGGTCACTACGCTCTTCCGAAGTTTAAGTTACGTGGTGTACCAACCATTTTGAATCTTATTACTTAGGAAAACAGTTCAAAGTAATTTCACAAAAAGAAAAAAAAATAATCTATACTAATATTATAAAGAGGAAAGATTTGATTTTTTGTTTGAAATGAATAGGCTCCGAAACTACTGGACCGATTTAAAAAATTCTTTCACCGTTGGAAAGCTTAGTTTTCTAGGAGTAACATAGGCTATTATCCCGGGAAAAATAACGGGTCCCACGGGAAAGACCACGGGAGCGAAGCCACGGGCAAAGTGCTAGTGTATGTATAGGTATAATTATAATGTTTAGTGGCGCGACCGGTGATTGGCCCAGTGGTAGGTCCAAGGTTCGAACCCAGACAGGCGCGTTACTCTATGTAAATTGTTTCATCACCACTGTTCTCTAAAACGGCGAAGGAAAACATCGTGAGATCGGCATATCCTAGAACCAAAAATTCGAAGACATGCGACATCTACCCGCACTGGTCCCGCGCGGTGGATTACAGCCCCTCCCTCTCACCCACAGGATTTATTTGTTTTTATTTTTATTTTTGTGTATTGCCTGTGCGTGGGCAGAATAAAATATTTTTCTTTCTTTCTTTTATCTATGTTCATAACTGGGATGTATGGATACCGATTTGAAATGATGAATCAGTCAACAGCTGTGCTTTACTATCTATATATAGCTAAGCTTGTACATAAGAAAATGTAGTACATAGCTAGGTACCAAAGTACAGACGCCAGCACATCAAGCTATCCCTAACTGACAAATTTTCTCAATTAAAAATGAACCTTATGTCTTTGCAATAAAGTTGAAATACTATCAAAGAAATTTGACAGAATGTGGTAACTTGATGTGCTGGCCACTGTACCTAGCTATAGTACTACATTTTCTTGTTGCGAAGATGAGGACGCTCCTTATATATTTTGACAACCCAGTGGTTGGTCTCTGCCGGACCAAGAATCAATGCCATGTAATTGGACAAGCCTAGTCTATGAGCCGTCTTCTAGAACGGGTACTGATGAAAAATTGACTGGTGAATATAACTCACCGCTAATTGTTTATTGAACGTAGAATCTCTCGCGTCGAGCGTCTTGAGCGTGTCCTGTGCGTTAGTGAGGTTGGAGCAGTAGTCTCCGTACAGGAGCAGTCGTTCCCGCCAAGCTAGGAACACGTCTGCTAAGCGTGGCGCGCCGTTGCCTGGTACGCATGCCTCTGTTGCTAATTTCAGCTGTCGGAGGAGCCCTGTATGGGTTTCATGGAGCTCCTGTTGAACACAAATATTAAAATGGTTAATTTTTCGAAGGGTTATTGATTACATCCTGACAGTCGAGAATATTAGACAAGTAGACTAAAGATTTTTTGACAGTAGTGAGGGTCATCTCTATGATTATGATGATTCCACTTTTTAAATTATTTTTTTTCGACATGAACCAGTTACAGTGCTGCTCATTCTTTATTTAGAGCACTTTTTATTTTAGCCGGGAACAAATATGGCCCTTAACCATAACTGGCGAAGATGAGTGGACTATTGGTACTTTCTACCCAACCCTTTGGGGAAGAAAGGCGTCATGTTACGTTTATTTTACCCAAGTTTTGTGGGACAAACTTAGTCAGATTTCAGAGAGTTCTAGAGAAGACTTTTGCCCAGCTTCTACTGTAGAATATAAATCTTCACTCACTTTAATCCCAAAGAATATGACTTGCATATCCTGAGGTTTGAGGTACGGCATCAGTGGCCTCAGGAAGTATTTGATGATTTTGCTCAGAACATCCACATAATTGTTCTCTGTGTCCACCAGCTCTCGTATAACGTAATCCCTCTTTTCTAAACTATGTGATGATGTCGCTAACTGAAAATATAAAAAGTTTAATTATTATTTTGATTTTAGAACAAAAATCCAGGACGAATTTAGAAAGATAGCATGCACAAATAAAAAGTTGGCTCTCTAAATTCGTCCCACTGTTCACAATGAAATCGAAAGCATTGAAAAACTACGTAACCCATCTATTACCATCCACTATCTACAATTTACATTTATTTGTTTCTATAACGCCAAGTTCCTTTCGGATATCGACCAAATACTTTTTACAATAGGATAAAATACCGAGCATAAAATACCGAAAACTAAGGCTTGCTTGCACCACAAATCATTTGGCGCTAGAAGTATTCAAAACATCATTCTATTTCAGCCATCTGTTAGAAGATGATAGAGACAAAATGATGCTGCAAATTTTACGCTAAATGCATTTAAAGATTTGTGATGAAAGTTGGCCACAGACAATGTGCTTGTATTTTGCGACATCAAGCGGTATAGAATAGGTACGACATGAAGCGGCATCACACGCCATATGGACAATTTAGAGCACTCAAAAAAAAAAACGTCTTCCGGCACATCCGTACGCTTTAAAAATAACGACTTATTTTTAACCACTTACATTGCGATATCCACTTATTTTTATCATCAGGAACGCAACGCTATAGAAACTGGGTGTTTGTAAAAAGAGTGATAGCAATACGAACAGCAGCGTCGCAATACTTCGTGATTGGAGGAGCAGCGCCATGCCATGCATAATTCAATCGTCGTACGGAACGATTTGCTAAACTTTTACTTGTCCGGTTGGAATTTAATACGTCCGTCATCCGTGAACGGTTTTTTGTTAAGAATTGAACCAAGTTTGCCGGCTTCGTGGCGCTGGATTGTAACTGTGATATCTTTCTACCAGACTGCGTGACCACAGACGAGATACTTATGTTTTTTTAGTGTCAATGGAAGTCGGAACTTCGGAAGTAAATGTTTTTTACGTTCCGTTTATAGGCTATGACAAACCAAATAATAAGTTTGTGACCATACATCTAATAATAAATTGCTTTCTACCACTAAATATTTTACTAAGTCACGCGGCCGTCACGCGTCATTAAAAATGAATTATTGACGTACCCAGTAAATGATTATGTGTGTACAGACAAAACCACAGCCGTTGCTTGTTGATGAACCACATCTAATTTATTAACCGTCACCCAACTACAAACTAGAAGAATGTGGGGCTATTTAGGTGCAATACTTGTTATTGTGCCTCTTTGATTAGTGGGTGGTACCTATAAGTAACACTATATGAATCCATGCAAGTTCAGTCGGTCAATTCTGTAAAAATCGCACCGTGTAAGCTTAGGTTAAGTGAGCTATGCCACCTAATGGCAGGGATTGACACTATTGACAGCTCACTTTAAACTCACTTCACCTACTCACGGTGAGATGTTTATAGAATAACACTACTGTTGATCATGTGTGAGTGTATTGACTTCTGACGTGTTAATTGTCGGATAATTGCTTTACCACCCTAAGGTTGAAAGTTACTTGCCGATAAATGAGAGTCACATTCTTTTCAGAGTAGTGGGCTAGGGAAAATTGACCATTCGAGTTTTTTAAATATTATTGGCATGTTTTATATAAATTTATATTTAAGTACAATGATAAATATCGTATATTATTTAACATTACGAAGTTAATCTGAGATTTTAATTTTTTAAACTGGCAAAACAATTATGACGTCGACTATACAATGTATTTCTTAAAATATAGTGTTTTTAGACCAGGTCTTGGTCTACCTGTGAGTCAACTGTAATCGGAATCCGTTCGGCCTTTAAAGCTGATGATAATAAGGGCTGTAACAGCATAGTACAAGCACTGCCTCTCCCACCACCGAAAGCAAAACAAAAAAATAACCAAAAAAAAAACGAGGGGGAACCCTACTGTGTTGAAAGCAGGCGGCTGCACGGGCGGTAGGTCGCGGACGCTGTTCTTGACGGCGCACAGGTCGTGGTAGATCTCCTCGTCGTGGATGCGCGCGCAGTAGCTGGCGTACTCACCCACGTCGGCCGCAGGAGCGCTGGCGCCGCCGCTGCGTTTGCGACCCACCATTTACTTTACATGCACAAGCTAACGTATCGCTTTTGGATTACTAGCTTTTGGGATTTGCTATGCCTTGTTGACTAAAGCGCCTTACCAATGTGTGCAGTCAGCCTCAAAAATATGTATACATCGTCAAGAATTATTTACTTGACTGTCTACAATCATTGTTCCATAAAAATGTATCAATGTGTAGCCACAAAACATAATTACGCAGCTACACATTGACTGTATAGTAGCCGAACGTTAAAGTGATACGAGCTTTATACAGAGATTGCGAATGTATGGCGCGGGCCACACAAAAGGGACGTGATACGAGGAGCAGACGCGCTGCATGTCTTTCACATAATATCTTCATTATTCTTCATATCGGCAGGCTTTACGCAAATCAATATATTATCTTCTGCGTTATTACAACTGTACATGTTATATTGGCTAACTCAGTATCCGTTACGTTGGCAAGGCGCTCAGCCGCAAAAACTAAATGAATTTCGAATGTTTGCAAATTAGGATTTGATGTTGGTAAAGCTAATGATACAAAAGCGATTACGAAACTAATATTGAGGTCCATCCAATGATGTACACGGTGGCATTTAGGTAAAGGGATTTACAAAAGGTAACTGCATTTTTTTTTTAAGATAATTTGCAGTCACCTTTATCTGATAAAGATTTAAAACACCAACGTTCTTATTTATCCAATTAAAAATAAGACATATAAACAAAAAAACCATGAACAATATCTATTTTGCAATTAAAATTATGATGGAATAAAAACTATGCCATGTATGAATTATTTAAAAAACACAGCATGAAAAAAAATAGGAACGTGACCAGCTAAACAATTAGATGTCAAAAATACGGGCTACCAATACACACGAAGATAACTTAAAATAACAGGATACGCTAGCATAGTTTAACATCGCTCCATGATAACAATATGGGTTCCAAATGATAATGGCGCTTCCAGAGATGGTCACGCAACGTACTAAAGTCATTAGAATTTTATGTATTCTATTGAATGTTTTGTATGGGAAAGTCTACTAAGTCATCACCAATTAGTATCCCCAAACCAGATACTTTGAGGTAAAGGTGATCTTCGAAGTCAAAAAATGTTAGAAATGGAAGTTTATTCTGTTTTATTTTTTGCTATAACAGTCAAAAACTATTAAAAACCAAAGTAAGCGTACAGAAATGTCTGATAAACATATTTACACGAGCAATTTTACAAGAAGCAATGTTAAATCAGCTGTTATATCCTTAACTTATTCACAGAACCTACACAACTGACCACACCTAAATACAATACTTTCTACGTGTGTACTGATAAGTAAATCCTACTACTATTATAAAGGCGAAAGTTTGTAAGTATGGATGTATGGATGTTTGTTACTCTTTCACGTAAAAACTACTGTATAGATTTGGATGAAATTTGACACAGAGATGGTTTATATCCTGGATTAACACATAGGATATTTTTTATCCCGGTAGAACATTCCTGTGGGATAATTTCCGACCTCCACGCGAGCGAAGCCGCGGGCAGAAGCTAGTCTTTAGATAATTTTAACTGACAGTTGAGCTTTAGAAATATTAAGTACTAGCTTCTCCCGCGTGGTTTCACCCACTGCTCGGCTCCTATTGGTCGTAGCGTGATGTTACATAGCCTACAGCCTTCCTCGATAAATGGACTATCCAACACGAAAATAATTTTTCAATTCGGACCAGTAGTTCCTGGGATTAGCGCGTTCAAACAACAAACTCTTCAGCTTTATAATATTAGTATAGATCTGTGGTAAATATCACGGTATCTTGCTAGTTTGCCACTTTTAAAATTATAAAGGAGATTGTTCTAGACCGCCCTATAACCAACAAACATTTGACGTGTACGTTAATTTTAATTATATTTTAATATGCTTTTTAAAAATAATAAATTCAAGCGGACACTGTTTAATTCTTAATAGGTTTTTAAAAGTGACCTCATTGATTTTATTACCAACTGAACTCGCCATCTTTCAAGGAATTGTCAATGTGAATGCCACAAAAGATTCGACAGTGTCGCTATCGCTCATCTATATATATAAAAGAAAGACGGGTTTGTTCCCTTCGTTATATCTCGAGATCTGCTGGACCAATTTTCATGGTTTTTGTTTCGTTGGATTTGTCTCCGCCCTGAATCGCAGAATACATTTTAATTTTTTTTTTTTCGATCAGCTGCTGATTTTCCTCCTATATGGGAGGTAGGGTAGGGTAGGTAGGTAGGTAGGTAGGTAGGGTAGGGTAGGTAGGTAGGTAGGGTAGGTAGGTAGGGTAGGTAGGTAGGGTAGGTAGGTAGGGTAGGTAGGTAGGGTAGGTAGTTAGGTAGGTAGGTAGGTAGGTAGGGTAGGTAGGGTAGGTAGGTAGGTAGGGTAGGTAGGGTAGGTAGCTAGGTAGGTAGGCAGGTAGGTAGGTAGGTAGGTAGGTAGGTAGGGTAGGTATCACAGTTAAGACAGGACAACGTCTGTCGGGTCAGCTAGTATTACATAAATATCGATATCGACGACGATGTCCATAATATCTAGTGATAAATAATGGATGTTCGATATTTAACACTTCCAAAACATTGAAAATGTGCAACATAGAAGTTTTTCATGCATGTTTTTTTCATGGAATTAGTTCCGTGAACATTTTAATGGAACTTATGATGAATATGGCCTAGCACGATTATGATGAAAATATAATGAACAAAACAAACTCACAAAATGTACTTACTAGTCGAATGAGGGATTTTCTCACAAGTGAGAAAATATAAGTTCAAAAGAGACATTGGTAAAAAATACGTCACTGTCTCAGGTTTTTGACATCAAATAAGCTTTCTTATTTACGGATCTTGTTTTTGTTATCAGTAGCCAGTAAAACAAAGACGTATTTTTTACCCATGCCATCTATTGAACTATGTTTTTTCACTTGTCAGAAAATCTCTCATTTAACGATTGAAATGTCATTTACGACGCAACTCTAGTGAATTGTTCTCATAACCATTTCACGACTTCAATAGCCATATTTTTACTTTTTAAGTACTTAAACTCTATTTTTAAAATGTCGCAAACTAAAACGTTACACATTGTTCGTTGGGAACAAAATATTTTATTTAAGCATTAATTTAATCGAAGTAGAATCATAGCAACAACGTGTTTATGTTTGAAACGGAACAAATTAATTTACTTTTGACATATTGATCTGTCATTTTGGTCTACTAAATTAAAACCGCAGATTAAAATAGGTGGTCATTGATAATCGATATACAATGATTGATCTTCGAGAGAGCATCTCTACGTCACTACGTCAGTCGGAGCGTCTCACCGAGGCGAACCTGTGGCAGTGTTGTGTTGTTGTGACTACGTACCTATTTGGCGATTTCTTTTGGCGTTTTTGATTTTGTTTCTGTTTAACGGACTACAATTTGGATTGCTTTCAACGTGACCTGGCTTCGAATAACTGATTCTGTGATCTGCTCAAACGACACCTTAGCATTTTGACAACGGATAACGGACTTCGCTTAAAGTAAACTTCAACCAATAAATAATAACTGTACTTAAAAGGCATAATACAACTGTATTTACGGTAATATTTTACTGTATTTGAAGTTTAATGCTTTGTAGAAACCAGAAATAGCGATTTTAGAAGGAATAAAAGGAATTACTTAAGTTTTCTTTTATTAAAAATAACCTCAAAATCGGTTCCTTTTCTTTAAATAAATCTTTTCTCTAAAGTGTCCGTCAGCAAACTTTGTTCTTATGGGCTACTAAGGGCAGTTTACAAATAGAAAATGATTTTTTCTATGCTGTTGGCTCCAGGGCGAACAATGTATGGGCGTAGAACAATCTCCTTTCATGCGCTATTTTGCCCTGCCTGGAGGCCTTATTTATAGGGCATCCATAGATTATCCTGGTTAAGTAACCGAGAACCTCACAGCTTGATCACCGAGACGCCCTTTACAATAAAAAAAAAAACGTCGCCAACTAAAAAACTCTCGAATACACTGCGAGCTCGTGGCTAAGTAATAACAGCCGCACGGATCGATCCATCAGGTTAAGTTACGCTTGCCGGGGTTGGTCTGCGGATGGGTTGATCTTTATATATCGAACCTTCTCCGTGTCTCGAAAAGCACGTTAAGCCTTTGGTCCTGGCTGTCATTCGTGGATCTTTGACAGTCGTTACGGGTAGTCAGAAGCCCGAAAGTCTGACAGCCAGTCTTACCAAGGGGTATCGTATTATCGAGTTACTGGGTAATGGAGGTCAGATAGGCAGTAGCTCCATGTAAAATACTGCTGCATCCGGTTAGACTGGAAGCCGACCCCAATAGGTATAGTTGGGAAAAAGCTAGGCAGATTAATTGACATAGGGAAGGCAGGAGTTAGTAGTTTATAAGCTAGCTAAAATAGTTTATAATCTTTAGCATATTCTGAGGATGTTCAGCCTAATATAACAACTCTATTTTTATCTCTTCTATCTTTAATCGGCGAGTTGAAAACAAAAGTTTAACTTGGTCGTTGAACACCGGAAACGGGGTCACTGTTTCAAGACCGTACCGCTAGTTTTCAACAGGAGTTTCAAAGATATAGCGATATAATTATGTTACTTACATGTCTATACTAATTATTAAGAGGTAGTTGGTAAGTTTTTATACAGGGGGTAATCTTCGGAACTCATCATCATCATCTGCCTAGCCTTTTCCCAACTATGCTGGGGTCGGCTTCCAGTCTAAACGGATGCAGCTGAATACCAGTAGTTTACATGGAGCGACTGCCTATCTGGCCTCCACAACCCAGTAACTGAGCAATACGATACCCCTTGATAAAACTGGCTGTCAGATTTTCGGGCTTCTGACGACCCGTAACGACTGTCAAAGATGCACAAATGACCAACGGCTTAACGTGCTTTGAAAAGATGGTCACCCAGCGTAGCTTAACCTGATGGATTGACCTGTGCGGCTGTTATTACTTAGCCACGAGCTATACTGATTATACAGAGGTCGTTGGTAAGCTTGTCTGTATGTAGGGGGTAATCTTCGGAACTACTAATCCGATTCCAAAAATTCTTTCACTAATGAGAAGCTATATTTACCCTGAGTGTCATATGCTATATTTCAAAGAAAATACACGGACGAAGAGCAAGTCATGTATAATTTCTAAATTAAAGTGCTGTTCTTATCATGTCTTCAGTACCTAATTCATACAAATGAATGGATATAGTAGTACAATCAGTATGTTCGGTCACGAATCAGTACACACGCTGACTATCATGCCCCTGCGAAGCATATCTACACGTTGAGCTATTTGCCGGAAGCTGCACAGCGATCACCTCTTATAAATTTAACTCCTAACATCACGCTTGGTACAAATTCTCGTAGATTTCATGTAATTATCTTACTAGTTTTTTATCTATTGATCTGATTTAAAGGTTTGGGGTTGAAACCCTCGCACCACACCCCGCGAGTGCTCATAGTTTGTTTAACTACATCTCCAAACGGCTGGTTGACACTTCCCGTGACCCTAGAGCTAGCTTTTACCTTGGCCAGACGCTATAATTTGCCATACAACGTGACAATGCCGCCAGTTTCTTGGGTACATTACCAGTCCACAGCAATGAGGAGGAATTTTTCAACGCCATATTATAGTTACTTAAGTTCCTACTTATATTTTTTTTAGTTTTAGATTCAACATTTTCTTCTGTAAAAATGTACTTATCATTTAAAATTTAAATTTATATAAAATGATTCTAGACGTAGTTGTTTGTGTTCTTATGAATTACAATAACAAACAAATTCCTGCGATAGGAATGCACGATTTTGTGACGAAAGAGGATCAATTTTCACTGCAATGCTGACATACATTTAGCGAAAACGATGCAAAACTTATTGTAGTTTTACCCTAATTTAACCCAATCAAGCATCACGTTGCTTGATGCTATACACCCATTCCCTGTGGGAACTAATTATAACACTTATTTGTATTAGTTGTGACGTAAAAGAAGAAGTGTACACTTAATAATCTCTTCTCTCAAAACTTTATTTTCAGCATTAATTCTTGGTTAACTCATCTATTTCCGACAGTAAGATAATGATTTATTAGTTCCCAGTATTTTTCGTTTACATTACACAAAGCGATGGTACGTGGAAGTACCTAATAGTTATGATTTAAAGTTGTTTATCTACAGAATGTAAGGCAGACGTGTAAACGTGAGTGTTTCGGAAACTTGGCGGGATATCTTACCGCCTTTGTTTTTTTTTCATCGGCGAACAAGAAACAATGAAGCTGGAATGTACGGAACATTCTGAAGACAAAAACCAAGCGTGTTTTGTTTTTGATAGATTAAGATTGTCTAGAAAAGTGCATAAATCATGCGTGGAACTATAACCTAACAGTGATATGTTCGAGCCTTATCACAGACGCGATATGCGCGAGAGTTTCTAGCGAGACGATTGATTAACGCGTTATCTGCGTGTGTGCAACGTGATCGCCACGTTTTGCGACACTAAGTGGTTGACGTCAGTGTACAATAGAGAACGAGACAAGTGAGTGTACAATATAGTAAAAACGCGGAGAAAACGTCGCGTGGTCGCGGCTCACTCGCTTCGTACACGCGGAGAGCACGTTCACAAATTGTCTCGATGTCAATACAAGCACATGGGCAGTATGATATCGCTCTTTTAAACTAATCACTACACAGTGACTCTCGCTCTATTGAAGACGTCAAATAAATTGATTGATCGAACCCACAGCGGAGCTCTATTCATTTTACCGAGAAACAAAAGAGTGCCTGATGAATGAGTTCTCTATTTTAAAATTGCATACAATTTCAAGGTCTATTACCTTGAAATTATTAACTATCGGAATGCTATTATTACCTTACGTGCACATTATTGCGTTCATTATTGGCGATCAGCGTAATATATTAAGTAAAAAATGGGTATAATTAGTGCGGATTTCACCGATGAAACTAAACGCGATCAGCACATTTGAACCGGGTTTATGAGCCGACAGTGTCAATATTCCTTAATAATTTTGACACTGACAGGTCTAGAACTCAGTTTAGAGTACTGAACACGTTCGGTTTCAAAGGTGAAATTCGCCTAAAGTCTATTTCGTCGAACGTTAATGGAAGTACTGGCTATACAATATCTTTTTTATATTGGTGTTTGTTGCCCACAGAAATATAGGTAGAATGTAAAAGCCCGAAATATTATCTATATATAAATATCGGCATGAAAACAAATCGTGCGTTAATAAGCGTGGGAGGAAGCCTTTTAAGAAATTGGTCCTATTAATAGCCAAGCAAATGTCAGATCGTGCCTCTTCCCAAGAGCCTCGTTAGTAGCAACGAAGTAATCATATAAGGAACTAGCTTCCGCCCGCGGCTTCGCCCGCATAATATGTCGACAAATTATACACATAAAACTTCCTCTTGAATCACTCTATCTATTTAAAAAAACCGCATCAAAATCCGTTGCGTAGTTTTAAAGATTTAAGCATACATAGGGATATATGGACAGAGAAAGCGACTTTGTTTTATACTATGTAGTGATGCATTCATGTGGGGCCTATCGTCTTGATGACCACATAATACCGTTGACAACCTGCTCTTTAAAGGATAACGGTTAGATAAAAGTACTCAAAAGACAGATAAAGCATGACTAAAAGTTTCTGAGAAGTACCGAGCTTATCTCGTGTTGTGTTATCGAGTTCGCGAAAACGGTACGTTGACGGCGCAGGCGCATCTAAGCGTTCAATTGACATAGTCGTAACTCTCGTAAGAAACCAAGAATTCGCATTACGTCATTGCACGGTTTTTGAATTACTTCCGTTATTATTGTTGATTCGGTGCGAATTCAGTTCAGTTGAAGTCAATAAGTTAAAAGACTTGAATGCGAAAAATATGCACATTAATTAATAACATAATTAATTGTCTGCTCGTTACATTTTATCGATCTTGTAAAAAGCAGTTTAAATAAATTAAGTTGTTCATGTTAGTTAAGTATGCAGTTTGTTCGTAAAAATTATGTTATTCAGTAAAAATGTGATTTCTTTTTTTTTTCATTTATTTTGTATAACAAAATATATTTATCATAAAAAATAGACGAGAACATTTTTAATACAGAAAACTACATGCAAACTGTTTTAAGGATCACGTAATACATAAACAAACCCCTTTCGCGGTTATTTTGTACAATGGAATAGAAAAATACCCATCCTAAATATAGGTATACCTACACAAACACTACCTAATATTAACACATGTATATTTTAACGTAATGCTGACTCCTACAGAAAAGAAAAGATAGCGCACAGGCCTACTTCAACAGAGGATGAATGTTGGCTGAATGTCTAACAAACATGTATTATATTATCTGTGGTCTCAACAGATAAAAAAACTTTTGCTTGCTAGCTCGCTAATGCTGGACCTAGTTATAAACAAATCAACATTTGTTTCCACAAAACATTAACAATACATTCGTTAAAACTGTGAAAGAAAACATCGTGAGGAATCCGACACGTCGTGGAACCAAAAATTCAAAGACATGTTGACATCTACAAACCAGCACTGCCTGGTGAATTACGGCCCACATTAAGAAAGAAAGCTATGCGAAATTTTTTACTTATACAACAGTATTTTTTGCTGCATGTTGCATAAATGTGCATGCCGCTTTTTGACCTCGTATGCTTTTAATTAAATTTTTACACATTCTTTTTACGGCTACTTTTTTTCTGCGAAAGGATCAAAAATATATCGCTCATTCTCCTTTCAAACGATCAAGATTTTTGTTCTGATTACCAAGCTCAGTGTCAATTTTCAACAGTTATTGGAAACTTGTAACTAAATCACGCTCACAATAGACTAAATTGGTTTGCTGACCTTTAATGTGGGAAGCATGGAGCGTTGAAATAATGTGTTTGGCCTACGGGCTCAGTTGCGAACCGAAACACTACGTATTCAATTAAGTTACCGTAATCACTAATTACGTCATTACGTAACAGTAATTGGGCTTGTGGATTTTACGTCATGAACTGTTGATGGATTTTGACTGAAATTTGTCACCATGAGATGAAATAGCAAAGACCTGCGCACTTATCATTCAGATACCTTTCAACAATTAATACTATCTGGTAGATATGTACACCAGAACTTATCTGGACATTGCTGAAACTGACTATAAAGTTAGCTATGATTTCGGAAAAGAGAAATAGATGAAACTTTACCTCCTTTATAGCTTCATCTCTTTGAAGAAATATTCAAATAATGCTGCTGTAAGATGTAGTGGTTGCCCCTCTGGTACAGTTTCGCTCACTTCTCATAAAATGTGCAAAGTGCGACTAACAAGTTTCACTTCAACAAACAGTTCGTACATATTAAACTTGTAGGTAGGTACTCGCGTGTGGGCGTTAAAACTACGTAATTCTCAAAGGACTCGCAGATTCCACGTACAAGACAATATAGTAGAAAGTTGTACAAACTCCCACGCTCAGTACGTTTAGTTAAATTAAAACTTTGACCACATCATGTGGATGCACGGGTAGGCGGCACTTGTACTTGGGACAAAGGTTGGGTCATCCATCTTTGTTTAAAAGAAGGTCTGTTGACATGCAAATTAGGTCAAGCAAATAATTGAGTGTGATAATCCAAATTAAATTTGTCTTTTAATTTATGTTGAATTATATGAGTAATACACAGAGATGGGTCTTCACGTTACGGGTTAGCTTGGTGACCAAAAGTTGTAAAATGGGTAGTTTTAGGTCTTGATAGCTATGATAGACGGGCTACCGACGACGTAGAACCAGTTTTGAGTGGCATCTTAGAAGAGGCTGATGTTCAACAGTGGACTGCAATAGGCTGAGTTGATTGAATGAACTATATTTTCCTGTCTGGGCGACACGGTTGGCGCAGTGGTTGATCGATTGACTGCTGCGCAACATATCGCGGGTTCGATTCCCGCACGGAACAAATATTTGTACACACGGCTACACATCAAGCTATACATTTCCAGTTTAAGCTGATCTCGCATTGTATAGGATTTCCGTACGATGCGAGACCAGCGTAAACCGGTTTTGTATAGCTTGATGTGTAGCCGTGTGTACGACCTGCAAGTATTTGTTCCGGGTCTGCGTGTTTATCTATATATAATATGTATGTATTTGCAAAAAAAAAACATGTATATAAGTGGTTTATCAGCCATCTCGTTACCATAACACAAGCATTAGGTTGCTTAGCTTGGGACTATATGGCGTTGTGTGAAATGTCCAAGGATCACTGTTGGGACACAGGCTTCCTCTCTGTGAGAGGAAGTGAGCCGTAATCCACCATGGCCCAGTCCCGGTTGGTGTATGTCATATTTCTTAGAATTTTTGGTTCTAGGACATACCGATTTTCCCACGATGTTTTTCTACACCGTTATGAGAGCAGCGATGATGAAATTAAAATTATAAGCCCTAACAACCGATGGAAAATTATTCTGTAACAACAAGGTCACTTGGTCAGCTTCCTATGTTTTGTTTGTGTATTTAAAACACTCTGAAGTAACGTAGCTTCCAAGAAATAATATGTTAGTACTACATTGTTTATTACAAAACGTATGGGAAACGAACTGCGATGTTTTATTTAGATAACGTCAAGAACTAAAGCCAAGAATGTGAGCATTAACACGCGCTTAGTTCCGCGGGAGAGAGCTAGTCTTATCATTGAAAAACACAATACTATTTGAACCTTATTTCTATTTTGCTAAGGTTGAAAATACCGTATTTTACACAGTTGTCTGGTCAATTATGCAAGCAATTGTAGGTTGCACAATAATCAACATGGCGTATTCATTGATGAGCATTTCAAATGAGATAAGTAACGTTGATCTCGGCGACAGTTATGTAAGTAATATCTTGTAGCTATATTGTTAGATATTAATTGAAAAGCCTTAGCTGCTATGTAATAGTTTTATAAGCTTGTAAAATATTTGGTGGCTAATCGAACTTTTTTATTTTATGTGCGCTGATCCTGATATTATGCTGATAATGAAACTGAACGCGATCATCACAAGGCTGTGAGTGAAATTATTTTCTGTGAAACATTGACAGTGACAGGTCTTGAACGCGTTCAGATGCATTGGTGGAATCGGCCCTGAGAATTCAAGAAAACGTAACTACCGAAGCCTGAGCGTGATACTTTTGTAGTCACGACTATCTTCCATTACTGAACCACATTCGACGGTCTCTCAAAATGACAGTAAGCTGGGCTGAATCTTTTAGTTATAAATAACAAAGGGATTAACTATTGTTGTTAGGTGATGACGTAGCGACCGCGAAACATGATTTGAATATTAACAAGTAAGATGAAAGTAAACCGTATTAGAATGTACCAAGCGTGATGTTAACCGGCTAATCGACGTGAGCGAATATTCGATTTAACGGCCAGATTTAGCTGAAATTTAGCAGCTGACTGTGAGCTTACTTAAATATTAGAGATTGTACAAGCTTTGATCAGTATGCGTAATTTAAGTAGTCTTAAAGCACGCACACGATGATCTGACGAGGAATTCTCGTATTTTTAATAACATTCGCATTCAAATTTCGGTCGGATCTAGCAAAAAACCGCTAATTTACGTATATCTTGTCAAAAATGTCAATTTTATTATCGATTGTCGCTGTGATGAGATTACAAATGGATTTTTTATCGTTTACGGGAATTGGCCGTCTAAGTTTGTACATGTCCAATAATCGAACGACCCTTTTTAAATCGTGTTCTAGTAAAGAGAAAAATCGCCAGATCTGACCGCATGTAAACAAACACCCAAAAAAAAGGAGACTAACAAAATCAGCCACCTCGGGCGCTGTCGAGTTTAACTTGACATAACAGAGGTCCTCGTATATCTCCTCGACGCGATCCTCGCAGGTCGCGGAGGGTATGGTGAACTGCACCCAGGGGACCTCCGTGGTCGCGGGGTGCCCGGGACACTCCTCTATCACGCTGGAGTATGGTGGAGGCGCCATTGTCGCAGTCGCGCTACTACAAGGGTTGTTAAATTACTTCGTACTTTGAAAGTTAGAATGAGGTTAGTTTGGGAGTAGTTCGGTACTTACACAGATTGCAGATCTTTGTATATGTCCTCTTCTGACTGCGTTCGGAGGGCGGAGAATGGTCTGGAATAAAATTGGGAGTGTGAGTAAAGAATTGTTAAATTATTAGTTATTTAATTGACTATTTGAAACGGTCAAAAATAAAATAAGAAATCATATAGCAAAGAGGCCGCTCGTCTTAAAAACTTTCATCACCGTACAGAAATTAAATATTATGCGAATAAATAATTGTAAAATTGCATTTAATGCTAAAAGTATTTCAATTGATTCTAAAAATCTGTGACGTCACATTTTTATATTTCATACAAATCACGTACAAATTCTGCGTTTAAACAGTTCATAAAAAGTATCGTTATTGACAATCCTTTCAAATACCCAATTTCTTTATCTATTATCTGCTAGATATTTTATTACTGCGTAAAGTAATCATGCGGACGCGACGGAAGTCGTATCATTTATTATTTCGCGAATTATCAGTTTCCCTAAAAACACTTACGGAACTAATTAAATGCCCTATAAGAAGAACAATGTATTAAACCATGAATCACACACCTAATCTCAAATTTATTAATCTACCATTCAGTAAAATTATTTATTATTTTATCACTATTTAAATCTGTACAATAAAACGGGTTGTTGTACAGACGCCAGCACAACAAGCTATCCCTAACTGTCAAATTTTCTCAATTAAAAATGAACCTTATGTCTTTGCAATAAAGTTGAAATACTATCAAAGAAATTTGACAGATTGTGGTAACTTGATGTGCTGGCTGGATGGCTGTACAGTCGTCACAAAGTAAATACGTCATATTTTGGAAAATCCATACATTGAAAGCAAATTCGTCACACGTATAAAAAATATGTGTAAATTCGGCAAAAATCCTCATTCCAAATATTTTATTCTTAAAGTAGCGATATCAACCAAAATTATTGATTTAAATCATTGACTTGAAAACTGTGATTTTTATGTAGATGTGAGGTAAATAAACGTGCTGTAATTATGAAAAATATACAACATTTTTATTCTAAGTACTTCTTGTTAATTTATTTTTGCTATCTGAGCGGATTAGAACCAAGCGACGAATTTACAATAAACAAAATTAATATATTGGGAATTGTGACGAATTTACACACTTTTTTTGTGAGGAATGTACAACAACCCAATAAAACTGACTTACTTAATATTCTTGGCCAGCGCCTTGGGGCACTGGCTAAGCTTGGCCAGCGTGCACAGTACACGATGGAAGTTGGACAAGTCGAACAGCATGGACGGGTCGAAGAGATCCGTCTCCCGCAGCTCGAAGACCTCGTGGCACGTTCGGAGGAACACTTTGATGTTTCGCATGCAGAGGAACTGGGTACAAGACATAAATATGAGTTAGTTATGTGGGTGGTCCAAAAATAAAGGGGTGAACACGGAGTAGCAGCAGATGTAGCGGTGTTGTTATATGACGTAATACAACATAAAAGAGACAGTTGCTGATATTGTCGTCACAAGTTGTTACTGTAATCGGAACGAAGTTCCTTATCGCGCGTTGTGAAAGGGGGCTAGACGGAAATAAGACCAAAAGTTGTAAGGACACTTTTCTTGGGGTTAAATTTTATTACAATTCCTTCACTAATTAATCGTCGAAAGGAACTTCGTTCCATTCGGGTGTCTCTTGACACCTCTCAAGTTTTTTTCTCAGCCGCGATGGTCCACTTTCTCCAAATGATTTTAAACCTTAAAACATTGACAGTTAAGTTCAAAATAGATTGAGAAAATTTGTCAGTTTGTGGTAATTATTTCGTCCGTCATGTTCCCTGACACCATAATATCAATAACTAATTAACAATCAATCAAAAGAGACGAAGCAGACGAGAGAAATGTCAAAGATCGGCACTGTACTTCGGGAACAGTAAAGGGGCCGCGAGACCGTTTGTAATTGCCTCCCGATCTCATATTGATAACATTATGTTTTATTATTACGAGAGTCGTTATTTAACCGCTCTTTACGATGTAAGAGATTTGGTAACTACTTGGTTTTAGTGGCCATTTTTTATGGGGCAATAAGACCATAATTATTGGCTCATCATAAGATCATTGAACTGATATATGTATTGGGGGGACTAGATGAACTAAGTTTATAGACCCGTTGTTTTTTAAATCTTTGTCATGAATAATGGGCAGTTGTTTTTATTCCTTTTAACAGCAATCTGTCCCTAATTCAGAACAAACAGCTGTACTAAGTAACCTTCAATTGCTTAGGCATGCTGACTGGTCCATCCAGTTATGTGTCCTTATTAGGGTACAGAGGCCAGCACATCAAGTTACCACAATCTGTCAGATTTCTTTGATAGTATTTCAACTTTATAGCAAAGACATAAGGTTCATTTTTAATTGAGAAAATTTGACAATTAGGGATAGCTTGATGTGCTGGCGTCTGTACATCATAATCAGTCCATAATGTTTCTACTGCTGGGACATAGGCTACCTCTCTTCGAGAAGGAGTGGAGTAATCCACCACGCTGGCCCAGTGCTGGTTGGTGGATAATTAACAAATAATAAGATAATAATAGTTCACGCGGCTAAGCGGGATTTTCCGAAAGGGTTACCGCTACCCCGGAACATAAAGGGCTAAGGAAGGAACATGGATGGGTTTAAGGTGAATCCTCCAACCAGCCAGCAACAGATGTCTGTGTGGGTCGGGCCTTAATTATGAATCTTCAAGTACCTAACATAATATTTAGGCCATTATTTCCCTAGATAAGAATATAATTTAGACTAGTATTAAATAATGACCAAGTAAACGCCATATTATGTGCTTAAGTTAGCATGGCAACTCAATTCCTACACCTAGTTATCACTTCACATAAAAATCGCTTGTAAATGTTCTGTAAGATTATTTAACTACCTGGCAATCTTAAGTATACACATCATAGTACACATAATAACCATGTATTACAGTCAATAATGAAAACACTGGAATTTACAAATAAGCGATGCTATTACTATTAAACTACAAAAAAAATATTTAAACTGACTTCCGCTCGCAGCTTTGCCCGCGCGGTATCTTCATTGCCGCCGGGGCGTGTCGCTAGGTATTTTTTTTATGTATACCATTACTTGCCAATCTTAAGTATAATACTACTCATAATAAGCATGTTTTACAGCCAATAATAAGAAACACTACTATTTTAAGTAATTTTATGTAGTTTAATATAATAAGCATATCTTATTAAGTTATTAATATAATTGATGAAATTGGCAATGGAGCCATTTCTTAACAGTCAACTAGCGGGTGCCCGCGGCTTCGCGCGCATCGTCCCCAACTCTTTTTCTAAAATAAAAGTAGCCTAAGTTACTTATTATTATATCATCAATTACAATGCCAGTGGAAACCCCTTCAAAATCGGTGCCGTCGTTTCGGAGATTCGCGACAAAGAGACAGAGACAAACACAAACAGAGAAATACACATTCTGTGACAATATCAACTGTCTACCTATTACGGCTCATGAAGTACAGCCCACCAACAAATAGATGGACGGACAGTGGAGGCTTAGTAATAGGGATCCCTATGGCAACCCTAAATATTACAAGTATATGAAACTAAGAGCTAGTTACTCAACTCAGTAACTAGAATTATATTTGTAATTTTGATGGTGTACACTAACTATCTAGTTAGCAACAGAACCATAAACAAGCAATAGCTATTTTATGACAGTGCCCATAAACATAGGGTGACTAGTTTAACGGGCAACAGTTGTCATAATATGGACTGTTAAGTCATAAAACAGATATCCTTAATAACAAAAGGGGCTGGAATAGTTAAATAGTACAAAAGGAACTGCTAAATAAGCTTCCGCAAGTTTATTTGGTAAATATCTCAACATGAAAACGTAGGTGATGTGAGCTGTGATTCCACTGATGCTAGAGACTCCTACAACTTACTTGGCGATGTGAGCTGTGATTCCACTGATGCTAGAGACTCCTACAACTTACTTCACCTAAGTTTTCATGGCCACTTTTACAGAAAATAGCTACTTAATCAGTTCAAAACTTTGTTCAGTAATTATTGAGTATTGATTGTTTCAAATTCAAGAGAAAATAAGACCTAAACTGGCTAGAGATATAGCCATAATGTGGAAGCAGACAACAGTCATATAGCTTCTTAAAATTTATAAGCAAGTCAGTTCTTAAGTATGATAATTAAGGAGTTTTTGGACATTCTCTTACGTTTCAGGAGGAAACCTGACCTATTAAGGTTAACGATAGAGCTATAATATGGCTTCAGGCTTCTGATAGGTTCTAAAACATCATGCAAGTTATGTCTAATGGTTAGGCAGAAGTGTACCTACACCCACATTTGGCCAGTTATGTTAGAATACCCTGCAAGAGGGGTGAGCCTATTGTCACCAACTGGTTACAAATCCAGACTTTTCAGATGGAAAACCTATAAATAACACATTGCCTTTCAGCACTTTGCAGTTTATAGAAATTGATAAGTAATTTGGTTCTAAACTTTGATAAAGAATTATTGGACATTCACTTATGTTTCAGGAGAAAACCTGACCTAGTAAGGCTAGAGTAAGAGCCATAATGTGGCAACAGGCTTCAGACAGTTTCATAAACATCATGCATGTTATCTCAAAGCATTAGGCAGAGGTGTACCTACACCCACATTTCACCAGTAATGTTTGAATCCCATGTAATAGGGGCGAGCCTATTGTCACCAACTGATCACAAATACAGACTTCAGGCTGCAACTGAGAAATTCCAGATGGAAAACCCAATAACACACTGCCTTTCAGCACTTAGCAGTTTCTTAAAATTGATAATAAGTTGGTTCTTAACTTTGATAAAGAGTCATTGTTATTGTTCATTATGGTTTTTTTTTTTGTAATGTAATTTTTTTTGTTAAATTGCCATCTCTTGAATTGTAGGATATATTAAGAATCACAATTATTATTCAAAACATTTGCACGCCATAGTATGTGGCAAACATGTCTGAATCAATTTTGTTTATGTCATCTTGCATGCACTTATTATTTTTGTATGTATACACATGTTTGGGCAAATAAATCCTATCTTATCTTATCTTCTCTTGAGTTCCCTGAGGAAACCAGACAGCTAGGGCCTAGTAGATGCAAAGACGTCTGTCCACAAGCGTGACGCGACACTGCAATGCAACTCTAGTAGAACAACTTCTATAAAAACTTCATGGAAATTGTTCTACCAGAATTGCATTGCGGTATTGTATTGTGCCTGTCTGCAGGAGCCCTATCTAGGCTCAGACTTTTTTTGACACCTGAATGCTAGGTTCTAATAAAGTTAGCAATGTCATTAAAGTCATATTTACCTTTGAGGTAAACAAGTTAACATACTAAAGAAGACAATATGTTTTATGTGATACTCTGACATAAAAACAAGCATAACACTTTCCTTGTGTTTGAACATTTAGCTAACAAGAAAGAAGGCTTTACATTGACAAGCTTTACAAAACTGTGTGCTATAGGATAATGGAATAAAAATAGAGGACAAATGCAACAAATCAAGGTTTCAATTGGAATGTACAACCAAACCACAATAATTAGGCCATTACGATTTCCTATAGCATATTTTAAGTTAACCATGAACATGACCTAATTTATTTATTTTTGGAACAGGCAAGATGTTATGTATTATGTATTATTGTATAACGACTAATGTCCACAACATCCTTTACCTACTATTTCGGAATTTTACAATGAGGAAATATTATGTTATTAAATATAATTAATTAAATAATAAGTGATACAAATGCCACCCCATATGGTAATTGAATTTAGTAGAATTGTTGTATCTCATCTAACATGCACTCTAATGTAGATACAAATATGATTTTCAGTCAGTAGTAAGCAACTATCTGTTCATTCATTGCAAGTTTACGATGCAGATAACGCCGGCACATATATTCAATAGCTGTTGAATACGCACGTATCAATAGCAGAGCCCCATTAATGATTGCATGCATAATTAACTACACTGACACATTATAACTGTTAATGTAATGCTAAATACACATTTGAATATGAGGAAGTCCTGTTGTACGTTATACACAAAATATTCATTTAAAAATGACCAAAATACTGCTCGTAAACTCAAAAACACGAATTCACATGCAAATTCATAAACCTTGTATCATATTTCGAAACTACGAATGTACGACCTAGGAATTAGTTCCACATAACACGCGTGCAGCTATTATGTGCCAAATTTAATGGTTTTATAGTAATTAGAGTGAAGGTCGCGGCGGCGGGGCCCAATTACCTGCGCCATCTGAGGCCGCTGGTTGACGTCCTTCATGTCGATACAGCCCGGGTGCAGCACGTTCAGCAGGTTGCACAGCAGCACGCCGTCGCGCAGGGTGTACGCCAGGTCGTGAATTGAACTCGTTTCCCAGTTTGCCTTATGGTCGGGACGTAGCAAGCCACATCTCGTCAGCCAGGACGCGCACTCGCGCCACAGATCCTCGCCGCCAGCAGCCATGATTTAAACAAACTTCCAAGTGCACATCGATAGTATCAGCACCGAGCACTGCTTTTTAATAATCAACAGGCCATCATTAAACGAGGGTTAATTGATAATTGACATACAAATTGATACAACAAACACAGGACGAACCAAGCGAGAACAAGACCTTTTGACAACTGAAGGCAAGAGTTGCTATGTCGATAAAATAAACCTGCGCACAGATAAGATTCGTATTTTCAATCTACTTGCTGCAACAGAAAAGTTTTAATCCGTGTACGGTAGGGAACAATAACAAATTGCTCAAAAACAAAATACTGCATATTTGCATAGTGTGTTAAAACAAATATCATATGGTGGGCGCAATGACCAGCACACGACTCCTGACGAGCACACTGACGAATCTTCGTTCGAATCGAAAAAAAAAGAATGGAGACGGCCAACGGCAATGACCGTGAATCGTGGGTATCTCGAAGATGTATCGACAAGTATAGCTAACTAACCTGAGCAACACAACTGGGTCTATCCATATACCCCGGGTATATTTGGCATATTTGAATAGACCGATGTGACCTAAAACGTTACAAGAACAATCTGGATGTAGAAGGCAGGGAATAGCTTAGGAGCTCTCTAGATGCCACGCAGAAGATTGCAATATTGTGAAATAATCGATAAAGTTTTGCATGGGAACTAAAATGACTATTTTATAAAAATATGCAGCCATTTCAAACTTAAACGTAAAATTGAATTTCGCGGGCCTTTGCCTCTTGCCGGTTATTTGTTGCCATATATAAATGTAATATTATAATTCGAAATAGCAAATAAATTAAAGTAGAGCTCCCATTCGCCAGACTCTATTTGCTATGTGAAATTGCAAATACTGTCAAGTTTCCATATTCCTTACATTATAAGAAAATGAGTTAATTTCTTCATTGCTAAAACTTTTTCGAAATGAGGTCATTCAATAAACAGCTGAGCTGTCAAGTATTATATTTAATTTATATCTCCTCTGGCAACATTGGTTGTAGGTGGAGTGACGCGACTGCATGTCGAACGAACGATATTTCATGAAAATTCATTGAAAAAGTGTGTAAATCCTGTAAAATCTGTGTTATTTTTAGTCAAAGGTGAGTTTATTTTATAAATGCTACCGTGTTTAATGTAAAAATTGAAATTAAACATTTTAAAGTGCTCAAATCTTATCTATGACACACCCATGTATCGGTGAATTCCTTACGAATGTCCAACTTTCCGAAAGAAATCAGAATCATGAACAGGGATATTCAAAATGGAAACCCATGTAAAGACCACCTAGTACCATTCTTCATTCCCTTGATTCCTGCGGAAGTCCAAAATTGGCTCCGGCCATAATCCTTATTAGGTTTATTTTGGAGCATTACGTCATTGTGCATAAGAGGGAAGTATGTGGGGTCGATAGGTAGCAGTGGATACGCCGGTGGCGGCAGTTTTATTGCGGTATAGTGTCGGCGGTGCGTGTCGGGCAGGGCGATAGAATCTGGAGCAGTGCGGCGCCGCGTCCGTCGCCAGTACTTTCTACGTCAGTAGATAATCTAGACTGTGATCAGAATACCTATAGGCAACACCTCTGCAGTGCTGTGTATTGATTTTCTTGGACCAGTTTTATGGTTTTTGAGGTAATTGAATGGCTTTTTGTTCAAATATGTACAAAAACATAGTTTAAATAAAGTAAACTCTGTTGTTTTTTTTTCTATAAATATTTAAAGTTTCTGTTTTTTAGTTGTTTGAATTTATTTTTTGTAGTACTGATTTGTTTCTCATGTGTTTTTATCACACCACATAGACCAAGATGATATTGTACAATAATTCATGAAACAAAACATCTTGTTTACAATAATCATGTGTTATTTTTTTTTATAATTATTCAAGTAAATTTGAAAAGATTTTTGAAACAAATTATAACCCACTATATGTGATCCCTTATGATGTGTAATATTCCAAAAAATTTAGGGTTTTAGAACTTTACTATGATACCTATTGAAATCATAATTTTGTTTTACAATAACTTAGAACCTTTTACAATATACATTGAAGAAAATACTAACATCAAGTTCAATAAAAATAATATTTGCACTTGTAATGTAATGCTAAGTGACCCCACCCATAATATGACACACATTTGACTGTCTATGTATGTCTGTGTGTGTGTGTGATTGCAGTGTACCTGATCAAGTTGCATTGGTATTGATTACCTAGCCTCTAGGTGATGTGAGCACCCAACTGTCACATCCATATATAGGACAATGGTCATTGAAACTATTAAATGACATGTTGTAATTGAAAATCTGACTAAAGCTACTAAATTTTGACATTGAGAAGTGAAATAAATGCTTTTTTTTGGCTGGAAGTCTACTTTTCAAAGGTTTTGTGAGTAACATGTTTAATTACTAACTAAATTATAGTAATTTGTTTCTAATCTATTCTTAAAATATTCAGTCACTACCCGGTTATTGATCCATTAATGTTTACTAAATGCCCAAATCTGCTTCCTTATAATATATTTTAAGATAATATACAGCCTTGGTTTATTAACTACCTTCAAACGAGTGAATGAATAAGGATGCAGGGGTGAATTGGAATGAAACTCTAAAGGGGAGTTTAACATTGGAATATAAAAGCTTGTGGCCAGTAAGGACCCGTAATGCGTTTACTGTATTATAGTTAACAATTACCTGTCCTTGTTGGCAATAAACTATATTATTTCAATGTTAAAATCCATTTTAAAGTTTCGTCCCAATTCAACCATGTGTTCCTAATCACCCCGTTTGACTGTACTGCCTGCTTGCACTGCCTCACATTCTTATGCAAATATCCTACATCCTATAAGACTTCTTACAATTTGTCACTTTTTCAACAAGAGAATATTGTGAAATTACTTATCTTTTAATAATGAGAATGTACCGAGGCTCATAAATGCTGATAAGAACATTGTCAACACAATAATGATAAAATGGGCTTCTCAATTCTTTAAACCAACCTTATCATTTGACTAAAGAAAATTCCATGAAAAAAAATTTGGGGAACGATGCATAAAAGGAGTTGCTTAGTGCATTGCTTAAAGCAGTATAGAGTATAAAAACAATGTTATCATCAAGTTCGTAATACATTACATTGGGGTGACTCACAAGGCCATGTGATGTAAGCCTTGTCTGGCAAGTGCCATGGTACAGACAAGTTGCAGTAGTCTCACTTATCGTGATACTATTATATGCAATAGTTTGGATAGATGGATGTTTCAACATCTGAATGGATCTAGATGATGTTTGGCACACAGAGTTAAAACCTTGATTAACATATAATATGATACTTTTTATCCCAGTGGGAAATGTTCACATGGGATAAATGCGTTTTTTTTTTGGGTTAAGACACTAGCAGTAGTTGGTTAAAGTTATGTTTCATTTGAAACAGATTTATGTTATTTTCTTTTTTATTAAACTTTTTTACGGTCCAATATTTTCTTAATAATAATATTTTCAATACACTTTGATTCAATGTGGCTGTAATAAAAATATTTTCAATACACTTTGATTCAATGTGGCTGTAATAAAAATAGTACTTTGCAAGAAAATGTCGCCATCTAATTATTTTTATCATTCGGTGAAAATGGCTCCAAGTTTAGTGTTTTCCAATAGCATTGATTGCTAGTAAAATACGCGTAACTGTCGTCCTCGTCGATAAATAGGTAGCCTTGTACGCTAATGTGATGAAACTGCTTTGAATACAACTGACAAAGCATTATTGCTTTAGCATTTATGGTAAATGCTACCTATTTACCATAGCCTATTAGGTATACTGACAAAAATAATCATTTTTCCTGCAGCCAATATTATTTTTTATCATGATTGTGCTTAATAAGCTAAAAAACTAAGCTTTAAGCTTAGGGCACACCCAAGACGTAAAAGAAATAATCACTCAACAATACATTGTAATTAATTAGCTCCAGTAGTAATTAACACAAGCAGTAATTAGCAGTAAAAGCAGTAATTAACACCAAATAGCCGTACTGTACATATTTACCGTTTAAATACGCTATATGCATAATAGTACAAGTACTATTTCCCTACTCTCGCAATGCCTCATAAGCATAATGCGCCTCACTATGTTTCAAATTGGTCCCATTTATTATCCCAGTGGTTTAATTAAATTTCTACATTAATGTCTGTAATTTGTATGGTGTATGTAATGAAGAATATTCTAATTTCTTAGGATGTCTGAAAAAAATCGAATATGATCTCCTTTTATATATATTTTTTTGTTTATTTCTAAATGGTGAGTCTTCTCTTTCAATGGATGAGGTCTACGATACAATGGAACAAGCATGTATAATATAAAATTTTAATTTTCTGTTACTAAATAGAAAACAGCTTTTGTGTGAAGTTATACTTCTGTCAAGTTTGTTTTAATAAGTGATGTCAAGTGTTCCTTGACCTTCTGAGTTAATGAGTAAAGTGTTTGATGAGATCAGGGGATAAAAAATAGCGGACGCCTCACTGATAAAGATACAAGATTTACGTTTATTTGTCAAATGGCATTTTCTTAATACCTAGTTTTTCATTCTCTTAGTCCTTGGTATTTCTCAGTAATGTTAGTAATTCAGGTGATACTAAACTTGTGATATAGTATCAGTTGATACTTTATGCACTTGAAGTTATGAAGTACATTTCAATGTAATCATAATCACTGAGGCTTGTATTCGAGTTAGTTCCAAATAAAGAATGTTTTTTTTTTAAATTGATTATTACAACAAATTACAATTACAAATTAGAAACTCTTGATTAAGATTCGAGACTAAAGTATCGTTCTAAAACAGAGCAAGGCAGTTTTATTATACTCTGAACTCAATTGGGAAACTGCTGATAAGTTTAGCTCGTCTCGTCTCTAAGGGCGAATTTGACCAATGAAACTGAGCGAGAACAACACATAAACCTGAAAGACTGTCAGTGTCATTAATTTCTGTGGAATATTGACACTGCCAGATGTGCTGATGTGCCAGGTTCTGCTTTCCGCACTCGCCCCATTCCCTTTGACTCTTTAACTCACAGGAAATGCTTAGCAGTTGGGTCTCGTCATGAGTTACTAACTCAATCTTTTGAACATTGACGATGATGATGTTGTTGATGTTGTAGACGTTGTATGTTTGTTTTTGTTGTTGTCGTTTTGAATTGTTATTAACTATCCAATTTCTATTGTTGCAGTTAATTTGACGCTTCCATCATGGAACAGATACCACCACCCAAGGAGGTGAAGATCCTCGAAACTGCAGAGGATATTCAGGAGCGTCGTGAACAGGTAAATATATTTTTCATTCATTCATTTCATTTTTCATTTCGTTGAAGGAGTTCATTTTATTTCATTCAATACAAAAAAGGTGACAGGAAACATCGTGAGGGAACCGGCATGCCTGAGAGATATTTCTCAACAGCATGTGAGGCTAAGTTAGAGGCCCATGGGCAGCTTAAAAAAACCCATATTTACGGGACAAGGGTACTGCAGTAAGAACATAATCTGAACCGTTCCAAAAAAGCGCGCTCGCCTCGAGCTGTATATAGATGACGGCCCATTCTGTCTCACAGAGAGGAGACCTGAGACTTAGCAGTTATAACGTTTTGTAAGCTACAATTTTCACCGCTATCCCGGAACATAAAGGGCTAAGGAAGGAACATGGATGGGATGATTTCCCAGCCTTAAAAAAAAAGCTACAGTTTTCAATGTCGGATTACAATGACTGACATCATAGACTTTATAGAGCTACCCGATATGCTGTATGTTCATTTCGACCCATCTTGCCCATACACTGCCTTGAACACAGCTGTGTGTTTTCTGTTTTACCTATCAGTGCCCTGCACACACATACATGCTCAATACATTTTGATCCATTCTAAGCCAGTGATGTGTTTGTTCTCCATACATTTAAATGCGTGTTGAAGGCACTCATTAGGGATTTTGGCGACACTTATGCGTGTTGAAGGCACTGAGCTTAGAATAGCACCTGACTAAAAATAGTGGCAGTGTATTCGCTAGGCATGTTTCCCCAAAATCCACGTAATGATATCGTACTCAAGTTCTTTTGCAATTTCTAATACATGCAATACATATTACATTCCCAAAAAAATAATAATATACACAGAGCTTTTCTATAATAAATTGCAATTTCGATACCCACATATAGGATACCGGTAACGAGATGCAGGGTCTGTCGGTTTCCTGTTTTGCATACGGACAGTGTCGACCCAGTTTCGATGCAGCAGCTGTTAAAGCGGAAGGCACTCATGCCCGCCGTTGTGCGCTATAATATGAGCACATTTGTTGTTCCGAATATGAACGGTAGATTATATTGTCATCAGTTAACATTGGTGGGACCGTGCAATCATTTTGTTAGTTGACCTTCAGCTGCTATGCAACGTGTTACTTACTGTCTATGTTGAATACCTCTATCGCTACAAAATGTCTCTAAATAAGAGCTGCGACTAATGGGATACAAAAGACTATTTGAAACGTCAAAAATAAAATATAAAATCACAGAAAAAAGACCGCTCATCTTAAAAACTTCCTTCACCGTACAGAAATTTAATATTATGCGAAGATATAATTGTAAAATTGTATTTAATGCTAATAAGTATTCCGTTTGATTCTAAAAATCGGTGACGTCACATTGTTATATTTCATACAAATTACGTACAAACGCGTTTTGACAGCTCATAATATGTAACGTTATTGACTGCCCTTTCAAATACCCAATTACTTTTTCTATTGTCTTCAATCAATATTCAATATTTCAACAGTTGAGCGGATAATACAGTTACTTGTCTCATGAATTTTTTGTAGCCCGCCCCGATTTTGCTCGACCCAGCCCCGCGCCGCTTAGCCTGTAGCTTTAAATTCGTCCCTAAATAATCATACATCCGAACCAACCTTCTTTCTTATATCTGTCCGTACCTCACAAGGGTGTCCTTAGCGTGTAGTCACTTAAAGCTTGTAAGCTATGCCTGTAGGCTTTTGTTTATTGAGGTACCCACCGGCAAGCCTGGTTAAAGGATGAATTCGGAGCTTGGCGCTGAGGGCACGCTTTTTCATTTTTGACGTGGCGGTCAAAAGGTTAAGCAGTAGACAACCTCTTTTAGGTCGAACTGCGAGATGCCCATTATAAAAAAAAAACTTTTTGTATAGTAATAAAACAGGGGATTTAGATTTATACCTGCGACATTATGTCAGCTAGTCAACGCCCTAATAAATGTCTGGTCACGCCGCTTCGATCAATTAACTAATTACTAGCGTGATAAGTGTTGTACTCAAGTAGCTCACAACTGATAGGAGGCAATGTGTAACATCACGTTCGCGTTCTTAATAGGTTTTTTTTTTTGAAGACGAGTTGTAAAAATACCTCTTTATCTAATGACTGAAGAGCGTAATATGAATTTGCTTCTAAAATGAAATCTACACCTCCACCAAAACTTTTTTTTTAGGGTGGGAAATCATCAAATGACTCCTCCCGTTCTGGGTGGAGTGGAAGGAGTGTCAGATTTTTACTGACTAAAACCCATCCATGTTCCTTCCTTAGCCCTTTATGTTCCGGGGTAGGGGTAACCCTTTCGGACAATCCCGCTTAACCTCTCAATTATTTTTTTCGTTTGTATGTTTCGAAATTGATGCCAGGATATAATGAAATGGTTTTTCTTACTTTTACCAAACAACAAGATAAGATAGCATCATTTAGACGAAAACAAACGGATCTTATCATTCATGTGAATGACGTCCGACTGTAGGAGTCTACGAGACGCTTTTCACGTATTATTACTTCGTAGTGGGAAAGAAATGAAGCTATACATCTTGTATAGCTCCGTCTCATTCTAACACTGGAGTAATATTAAAATGATACCGCTACAAGGTTCTTCAAGTCCAGAGCGTCGATAGTCCATCGGAACGTAGTTGATTGACGATTGAAAGGTTGATTCTATACATCCTGAACCTAAAAATACGCCTAGATTGATCGGAAGTATAGTTAACTTTATGCGATAAACAAGTCGTAGAAAGAAAAAAAATACTTGAATAAATAAGCATCGATTTTCCGAGCTTAAAAGGTAGTGTTTATGAAGCAACAGCCGCACGGGTCGTTCGATCAGGTTAAGCTACGCTTGTTTGTCGCGGTTGGTCCGTGGATGGGTGACCATCTTTACACACCAAGACCCCTCCGTGCCTGGAAAAGTACGTTAAGCCGTTGGTCACGGTTGTCATTTGCGTATCTCTGAGAGTCGTTACGGGGTAGTCAGACGCCCGAAAGTCTGACAAAGTCTGACAAATGTATTACCAAGGGGTATCGTATTACCCAGTAACGGGTTGTGGAGGATAGATAGGCAGTCGCTCTATGCAAAATACTAGTATCCAGCTGCATCCGGTTAGACTGCAAGCCGATCCCAACATATTTAGGACATGTCTCAGCAGATTTGTTTATTGAAGCTGTGTCTTTGATGATGCAGCTGCCATCAAATATTCTCTTTTATGGATGTCATCATAGATAATAATTTCGTAAATCATCTATCTAGCTAAGATAAAACGTCCCATGTGATTCCAGACTAGCTAAACCCCTTACCTTTTCCAACAGGTCCTGAACCGCTATGAAGACTTCAAGCAGGAGGCCCGCGCCAAGCGCGAGAAGCTGGAAGACTCTCGCAGGTTCCAGTACTTCAAGCGTGACGCTGACGAGCTGGAGTCCTGGATCCAAGAGAAGTTGCAGGCCGCCAGCGATGAGAGCTACAAAGATCCTACAAACCTTCAGGTATGCTTTGGGATTTGAAGATTTTTCTCATATAAAAATATAAAATACTATATTGAATTGCATGGACGGACCTTTCATTTTATATAATAGGGTCCATGCTTCACTGTTAAATGAAATTATATGGAGTTTATAATGCAATAAACCTTAAAAGAAGTTGAAGTGGATAATGCAGTTCCATACAATTCATCTTGCACTTAGATAGAATAAAACCAGTACGAAGAGAAAGCTTAACTTAAAGTTCTAGAATCATTAAAAAATCCAGTTTAATCCACACTGTAGAATTTACAAGATCTTCTTTCAAATGCCTTAAATGCACACATGTTACACCCAACCTCACCTAGCGCAGAACACGCGCTTTTTCAAACTCCTTGACTGCGTTATAAACCTGTTTCTGCTCTAACACAACCTTTTCCTGCAGGCCAAGATCCAAAAACACCAAGCCTTCGAGGCAGAAGTGGCAGCCCACTCCAACGCCATTGTAGTACTTGACAACACCGGCAGTGAGATGATCTCTGCCGGTCACTTCGCTTCGGAAACCATCCGTCGCCGTCTGGATGAGTTGCACCGTCTGTGGGAGCTACTGCTGTCCCGTTTAGCGGAGAAGGGCATGAAGCTGCAGCAGGCTCTAGTGCTGGTGCAGTTCTTGAGGCACTGTGATGAAGTTATGTTCTGGATTCATGATAAGGTGAGTGGCTGATGATGTTTCTCAGCAGTTGCAGCAAGAATGATTAACTGATTTGAGAAAAATGATGTTCTAATAAAGCTGAGTGTAGATTCACTTGGTTAGATGTGATGGTTGTCGTCAATCACCTAGTTATTGTTGTGTGTAATAAGACTTATTATTCTTTCTTTAATGTGCGCTTGACTGCAGCAACTAAAAGATTCTTTGCATCTTTGAATATTCGATGGTCTAGTGGTCGCAAGCCTTACCGCTGAGCATGAGATCCTGGGTTCGATGCCCAGGTCGGGCAAACTGACCTAACTTTTCGGGCTTACAGGCGTGTTTTTATATTATATTAAGTACATAGTATTCCACTCTGATTAAGTCAGATTTTTAGTGAGTTAATTTATGCGAACGTCCATTACTAGAAAGGTTTAAGGTTATTAAAATGAAATGTTGAACGTGGGCGTAGCCAACACTCGCAATCTTGGGCGTGGACTCATATCGCCAACTATATAGGCCATGTTAACTAAACAGTATATAAATGATTGTTTGATATTGTCCGCCTCGCTGTAAGGCGAGCCAGAATTGTTCTGAATATAGGAGAATGACGTGAGCAAAGCACTCAGAAAAATTGTGATGTTGTATTCTTTGAATGTTGAAATGAGTAAGTGTGATGATGAAGTCATCGTTGACAGTGGCAGCAACACAGCTCTATGCTGAATTTTAATTATATGTGAATCTATGTCTGTACCTACTATCACTAGATGTTAAGGGGTATGCGCCAGGGTAGACCGCGAAATTAAAATTTTCATTTGTTTTTTTGAATTTGTATGTCAGTGTCAGGTTTTCTGTTGTTTAAAATATTATTCGTTGTCATACAGAATTATAATCTTTAGAACCTTCAATACAACTCTTTAAGTTAGAATAACCTTCAAATGTTTTGATTTCATGAAATAGTAATCATGTTATACCTATATGAAGAGGATTGTATCGGTTATTTAAATGATTACAGTTATGTATATAAGAACTTACTACAGGCGCGTAAAATATTGATTAAATACCATAAGAAAATTTTAATTTCGGGGGCCATGCTGGCGCTTTCATCTGAAGTAAAATTACATATTACTATAGCCCGACCGCTTTAATGAGACCGTTCGACACGCGAGCTCGCTGATGATTCGCAAACTTGTGACAACGATCACCCCTTCCGCACCTCAAGGATGGTCTCACTTAAACGGCCGGGCTATAACCCTATGGACTTTGTCTGAAATAAAGTATTCTATTCTATTGAGGAGTGATGTCTAGCAGACATGATGATTGCTGTACGAAGATAGTATTTTGCAGTTGAAAGCACTCCTCAATTAATCTATATTGGTAGCAATAATACAAAATCTATTGAAGGTCACTGAATCGTCACCATAATAATTTAACAGACCGACGTGCTCCAGTTTACTGGGCGTGCATTTTAAACAATTATCGCCTCACCCACAAAATCACTTGAAACTTAGATGTCTTATTAATGACTTCTACATCCCTCAGTAAGTCCCAGTCAACTTATCTGTCTGATAATAACTATATTTTAATAACGTGTAAGTGATTACAGAATAAACAATTAATTTCATAAATATCAAAATTCTCCACTTAAACAAGGCACTTTAACATTTTATTTTCTAATACCTATCTTCCCCTCATAGGAAACATTCGTCTGCGCGGACGAGTTCGGCTCAGATCTGGAACATGTTGAGGTCTTGCAGCGCAAGTTCGACGAGTTCCAGAAGGACATGGCTGCGCAGGAGTACCGCGTGACTGAAGTCAACCAGCTGGCTGAACGATTGGTGCTTGAAGGACACCCGGAGAGAGAGACTATTGTTAAGAGGAAGGATGTAAGTTGGACCATGGATTGTTTGCAGTACCGTCTTTACCATAAGGGCCCTCATCGCAAAGGGCCTTTGAAACGCCTAGCTAATTTTTAAGTCTACAAAGCTACACCCCCACCAAAAAATGTTTTTGTCATTCCCTTTTTTTACTTTTCAATAGGGCTCCAAATTTTTGTGTGTCTAAGGGCCCCGGCATGGCATAACACGGCAGAGTGTTTGTAGATTACAGGGGAATAGGTCTAAAAGATTAGGGGTCAGTTAAAAATACGGAAGAAGAACAAACTAATGAATAAATCTTGTGATGGATTCAAAAATATTATATCGAATCATAAATGTTAACATGAGATTTAACATACAGTTATTTCTTTAATGGTTTTTCATGCCTATTCACTTTTCAGGCCAGTCACTGATAACAAAGACTTTTCTAGGTGTTTATTCAATTACCTTTACTTTTAAAACAAACATTATCACTACATAGTATAAAACAAAGTCGCTTTCTCTGTCCCTATATCCCTATGTATGCTTAAATCTTTAAAACTACGCAATGGATTTTAATGCGGTTTTTTTAATAGATAGAGTGATTGAAGAAGAAGGTTTATGTGTATTATTTGTCGACATATTTTGCGGGCGAAGCCGCGGGCAGCAGCTAGTAGTTTATAAATATCATAAACGCTGTTTCCAAAAATTAAAATGCCACTGATGAAGCTATAACCCCAAACCATTTATTTCAAATAAAGCAATTACAGGCGATTTTGAATTGTCTGAAGTTAGTTGCTATAGCCACTAGTAGCTAAGTTTTAAGCTCTCACTATATTGCCCAAGACATGCTTAGAATGTAAACTCACAAACTTATTGTATCCTCTTAGGAGCTGAACGAAGCTTGGCAGCGCCTCCGCCAGATGGCGCTGATGCGTCAGGAGCGCCTGTTCGGTGCGCACGAGATCCAGCGCTTCAACCGCGACGCTGACGAGACCATCGCGTGGATCTCTGAGAAGGACGTGGTGCTCGGCTCCGATGACTACGGCAGGGACCTGGCTACTGTGCAGACTCTGCAGGTAAGCAGCTCATTATTTCGTGATCCTTGTTGCAATGTTCCACTGACATAGAATGACATGTAAAAGTCGAATTATAAATAAGAGAGGTTTAACTCTGTAAAGAATTGTCTGACTTTTGACTTACAGTTTTGATTAACCATTGTTAAAACATTTTTCTTTATTAAATAATTTAAAATATGTCATTTTCAGGATATTACCTCTTTACTTTGTCAACAACTCTTTCTCTTTTCATTGTCAACTTTGGGTTTTGTAGTAGCAGATTCTTCAATAGGCAGATAAGTTTTAATGGAGAAATAAAAATGGCGGTTTGACAGATTTGGCATAGAAATATGTCAAACCACCATTTTAATTCTTCAGATAAAAGTTATCAGGCCATTTTAAAATTGGCCCTTAACACAAACACTGCCACTATTTTTTGTGCTATTCTAAGTTCTGTGCCTTCAACACACATGAGTTCCTGGCAGTGTATAAGTTAATATAATTTCTAAATTAACGTAAAACTTTGGAATGTGTAGCGTAAGCATGAGGGTGTTGAACGTGACCTGGCGGCTCTAGAAGACAAGGTATCGACCCTGGACGGTGAGGCGGCAAGACTGGCAGCCATTCACGCAGACCACGCCCCCGCTATCCACTCCAAGCGTGATGAGATCACGCTTGCTTGGCAGAAGCTTGTGCAGAAGGCTAAGGTAAGAAGAATACCAAGTTTAGCATTCTTTATTATTAAAAAATAATATTCACGAACGGGACCTCCGTTTTATCTGTTTTCTTTTCTATGAGCTTGAAATCGAACTCTAGGTATGCCATAGAGAATCAAGAAGTGGTCCATTGGTCACCAATGTATAACTTCTTGTATTTTATTTATTTCAGTTTTTGTTAGTTTTGGGCATTTGAGTTATTTCAAGAGATATTATCAAAAAACATAGTTAAAGAAGTTGATCTAATTACCGTTGTGTTGTTGTCCTGGAGTATTTTCGCAAGACATCGTAGCGCACAGCACAGACTGAAGAACAACTGCTTCCCTTGCTCATTTATGAAGCGTACTAACAGCGCTGGAGATATAAAAACTACAAGATTTAAGGCAATCACTAATTATTCTCCATTTCCCAGGAACGCCGCTCCGAGTTGGAGTCGTCCCACGCCCTGCACCGCTTCCTGGCGGACTACCGCGACCTGATGTCGTGGGTGAGCGACATCCGCGCGCTCATCGCGGCCGACGACCTCGCCAAGGACGTGCCCGGCGCGGAGGCGCTGCTGGAGAAGCATCAGGAGCACAAGGTACCAACACAATTGAGGACACGACAAAACTTAGAAATAGTCATTCAAATATAAATAGAAGTTTTTTTTATTTATTTACTAGCTGACCCGACAGACGTTGTCCTGTCTTAACTGTGATACCTACCCTACCTACCTAGCTACCTACCCTACCTACCTAGCTACCTACCCTACCTACCTAGCTACCTACCCTACCTACCTACCCTACCTACCTACCCTATCTACCTACCCTACCTACCTACCCTACCTACCTACCCTACCTACCTACCCTACCTACCTACCCTACCTACCTACCCTACCTACCTACCCTACCTACCTACCCTACCTACCTACCCTACCTACCTACCCTACCTACCTACCCTACCTACCTACCCTACCTACCTACCCTACCTACCTACCCTACCTACCTACCCTACCTACCTACCCTAACTACCTACCCTACCTACCTACCTACCTACCCTACCTACCTACCCTACCCTACCTACCTACCCTACCTAAAAATAAATAAAAAAAAATAAAATAAAAAAGTGTATTCTGCTATTCAAGGCGGAGATAAATCCAACGAAACAAAAACCATGAAAATTGGTCCAGCAGATCTCGAGTTATAATGAAGGGAACAAACCTGTCTTTCTTTTATATATATAGATTTGGCTCACCAACAATTGAGTACACTCTAACAATTATGGGTTACATTCAATCAATTTGGGTCTAGTGTATCAATCTCTTACAGTTAAGCACATCATGCACTATATATTGATTAAAATAAAGTAATTAATTAAATAAAATAAATTCAAAATGGTAATTTAAATTTAACACAACAAAATCAAAATTTCTAATCAATAAAATTAAAGACAAATATACAAACGCCTCTATAATATTCTGTTCTCTTCTATAGAACAGAATTCTATAGATTTCACACTAATATTAGAAAGGCGAAAGTTTGTATGAGTTTAAATGTTTGTCCGTCCTTCAACTTGGCACGGAGGTACTTTATGACCTGGATTATGGACATAGGATACTTTTGATTCCGGTAGTACGTTCCCTTGGGATAATTTCCGACATGCACGTGACATGAAGCCGCTGGCAGCAGCTAGCTGATACATAAAAGCTAAAGTAATAAAATGATCATCAAAAAATAAAACTAAACTAAACTTCTTGGGGCTAAGTGTTCAGCTTGCCTCAATCTCACCGAGTTTGGGTGACCTGTGTGAGTTCTTGTAGACGTGAATCTTGAATCTTGCAAACTGCAGTATTAGGTAGATACATATCAGGGATGTAAAGGAGGCAGTTTATCGGAACCGAAGGCGGAGTCGGAGTTTTTAAATTTGCTTTATCGGAGTCGGAGTCGGAATCGGAGTCGGAGGCAGGGTCAGAAGAGAGAATTTTTATTTAAGGACAAATAAAACATTATTTAGTCAATATTTTTTTATTTCAATTTTAAATTATTAAATAAAACACAAACAATGAAAAATAATGAACATATTTCCAAATAAACAAGAAATTAAACCCAAACTACCATATCGTCGCCTAAGAAAGTCGTTCATATTACTTATGACCTCCGATTAAAACCTTCGATTTAAAAGTGTCGGAGCCGAAGTCGGAACCGAATGTGTAATAATAATCGGAAGTTCCGACTTAACGGAACCGAAGTCGAAGCTCCGTAACATCCCTGATACATATATATCACTACATAGTATAAAACAAAGTCGCTTTCTCTGTCCCTATATCCCTATGTATGCTAAATCTTTAAAACTACGCAACGGATTTTCATGGGTTTTTTTTTAATAGATAGAGAGAGTGATTCAAGAGGAAGGTTTATGTATATAATTTTTCGACATATTATGCGGGCGAAGCCGCGGGCGGAAGCTAGTTATTAATATAAGAAAACTTAACTTGATTTATTTATTATTATTTATTATTTATTTATTTATTTATTTATATAAACCACGTAAAAACGTTTACTTCTGGTAATTTCTATAACATACTTATCCACATCCAATCCTAGGGCGAGATGGACGCACGCTCAGACGTGATCCACGCGTGCGCTGCAGCGGGTCAAGCGCTGGTAGAAAGCGGTCACCGCGCCTCATCCGAAGTATCGTCAGCGCTTGAAAACCTTGAACGCGAGAGCTCAGCGCTGCATCAGCTGTGGGAGCAGAGACGTGTGCTGTATCTGCAGTGCATGGACCTTCAGCTGTTCTACAGAGATACTGAGCAGGCTGATGCTTGGATGCATAAGCAGGAGGTAAGATAAGATATTTTATGTTTTTATTACCATTTCTTTCTGAGCCAAATAGTTAAATTCTGTCTAATTGTGAAATAAGTCTCCCTCGCAAGGCTTATAACGAAAACATGAACTTAATAATTATAATACATCTTCATTAGCATAATTGTAACATAAAAATGAAGAATTATTATGAAAAACAATAGACGTTTAATATTATATTACTAATGTTATCAAAGCCTAATTTAATTAAATTTGTTAAAGAAAACAATTTAATAAAAATAAAAAATTTGCTTGCTCTATTTGCCCGATGAAATTCTTATTTGCTCACTTTAATTCTGCATTCTTTCACAGGCTTTCCTCGCCAATGAAGACGTGGGTGACTCCTTAGATTCCGTAGAAGCCCTCCTCAAGAAACACGAAGACTTTGAGAAGTCTCTCGTGGCGCAGGAGGAGAAGATCAAGGCTTTGGACGAGTTCGCGTCCAAACTTATCGAGGGACAGCATTATGCTGCTGACGACGTCGCACAGAGAAGGGAGATGGTACGTATCTCACTATTTTATTGCGTTTTTTGACCCGGCATTTTGGAACATGGCAAAGTTGTTAATATTCCTTCATTTAAAACAGCTTTTACCAAAGTGGGCGGTAACGCCCCCTTGTGGGCTCTACAGGCCTAAAGAGGGATAGTAAGAGACCCAGAAAATAATGGGGCGTTGGGTAGAGGCTTGAGGGTAGATTTGTAATTTCATCTAGATAGTGGTTTCAAGTAGGTGAAAAAATAGGGACGCTAAAAAATAATTTATTCTCAAAGTGGGCAGTAGACAAAATAAGATGGGGAACCCCTGGTCTAAAAATATATTCCTGCAATAGTTCCATCGCAACATTGACCGCCAAAGCGCTAGAATTTTAAATAGATTGTGTGAAAACCGATTATGGTTAACCTTTTGAACGCCAGAGTATAAAGGCACGCGCGTACCCTCAACGCCAAGCTACAAATTGAATTTCTTCTTGTTATTATGAATTTTCCATTATTCATTAATTCTTTTAATTTGTTTCATGTCATTAAATACGTACGAGAGCTTCAATGTTTATGATATCTATATAAACACTCACAAAAGTAATGTTTTGATCTTTTTTTTCGTGTTATAGTGTTGTTGCCACTGTCACGTATTCATGTCGTTGGCGTACAGGGCACGCGCTTGCTTGTCAAGTATATGTGACAATGGCGTTCAAAAGGTTAAATAAATATCTAAATTTAAGACGTCGCGTCGTGATAACCACTTATTCTCGTTTGTTCTACAGATTTTACTATGTATCAATTTATTTTGTGACAGTTATTGGAGCGCCGTGCTGCCCTCTTGGAAAAATCCAGTCAGCGTCGTGCGCTGTTGGAGGATGCCTACAAGTACCAACAGTTTGAGCGCGACTGCGATGAGACCAAGGGTATGTAATATTGTTGATGTTCAGCTATTTGTAGCGACTTGTGTCTAAACTTTTGTTTATTTATTAATAGGAAGTTTTAGTATATTTTTGAAACGACATTTTACCCTATAATAATCTTTTTCAATATTATTCCATAAAGTTTTATTGTATTTCAAAAAGTTCGTCTGTTTAAAAACTACATTTCCTTTAGTTATGTAATAAACAAGTCACTGATAAAAAAAAAAACTTGTGCGGTCGGGAGAGCCCCTGCAGCAACGATGCTTCTAACGCGACACTCGCACACACACGTCATATATAATAGAAAGAGACAGAGAAATAGAGAGAGAGCAAATGTCGTGGTGGTTGGTTATAACGGATTTTCCCTACGTGATCATTTCTACTTACGTTAACTTTCTGTTAGGGTTTTTTTAAAGAATTTAGGTTGTTCTAACATCAATATTTACTCACAGGTTGGATCAACGAGAAGCTGAAGTTCGCGACAGATGATTCGTACCTGGACCCCACGAACCTCAACGGCAAAGTTCAGAAGCATCAGAACTTTGAACAGGAGCTGCAGGCCAACAAGCCTCGCATTGATGAGATCCACGTCACCGGCGCCAGGCTGCTTGACCAAGAGCACTTCGCTAAACGTATGTACAACATTATATGGACATGCAGCGTGTAGCTGGTTCGGTTCCCGCACGGAACAAAAAATTTTACGACCTGCAAGTATTTGTTCCGGGTCTGAGTGTTTTTCTGTGTATAATATGTATGTATTTACAAGAAAAAAAGGATATAAGTAGTTTATCAGCCTATTGTTACCAACTACAACTAACAAGCATTAGGTTTAGCTTGGGATTATGTGGCGTTGTGTGGAATGTCCAAGGATATTATTATTATATGTACACAAAAAGTCCGTAAGATACACGAAATAATGGATCTGTTCTAGTGTCCGGATGAGAACTATCTCCTAATGTACATTATCTAGCAAAGAAGTATACTTTTCAGCTCACCTGGAGCTTGTGAAATGTACCAGGGCTTTTGACGCTTGTGGTAGGATTATGTCCAGCACTGGACGTCTGATGATGATGACCGGGGCCTTTGCTATCTGTGGTTTCTGGTTTATTACATAATCAGTCCAAAAACCTGATTTAACTCTATGAGCATTTGATACTTGGTTCAATTCAGATCACATTTGAAAGGCCTCATTGAGAGCAAAGAATCATTGCCGACAATAATTTGATGAGCAAATTTGAGACGCACATTTTAATTTATGCCTTCGAAATATTCCGTACTTATTGTCAAATAGATTAGGTATTCAGCTGCATCCGGTTAGACTGGAAGCTGACCCCAACATAATTGAGAAAAGGCTTGGCAGATGATGACTTATTGTCAACTAGATAAACCTACCCAAAACAGTTACTTTTCACATGGTGTCTTTACTCCACGCAATGAAACTCCATAATTCCATATACAGCTCAAATCGAGTCCCGTGTCGGCGAGTTGGGTGGCATTTGGGAGAAGCTGTCAGCTGCCTCAGAGCTGAAGGGCAGCAAGTTGCAGGAGGCGGCCGCCCAGCAGCAGTACAACCGGGCCGTCGAGGACATCGAGCTGTGGCTGTCTGAGGTGGAGGGACAGCTGCTTAGCGAGGACTATGGCAAGGTAACAGAATAAACAGCATTTATGAGATTACTTTTTTTTTAAGGCTGGGAAATCATCCAATGACTTCTCCCGCTCTGGGTGGAGCCGCAGAGAGTGTCAGACTCTTACTGACTAAAACCCATCCATGTTCCTTCCGTAGCCCTTTATGTTCCGGGGTAGCGGTAACCCTTTCGGTCAATCCCGCTTACCCGGTTATGAGATTACTTAACCCATACACTGAACACGTATGTGTGTTGAAGGCATTGAGCATAGCACAAAAAATAGTGGCAGTGTGTGTGATAAGTAGTAGAAGTCTTTCTGCAAAAGCTAGTTCTTGGATTGACTTGGAAGTCTATCTGGTATAAGTAGGTAGGCATGGTGGTCCATTCTTACCTATTTGTACCGCCAATCTTAGATGCTTTTGGTGCTGGAGATGTTTGAAGGTCTCCTTGATTGCCATCAGAATGGGTACATCTCTTAATGCTCTTATCTATAATATTATGTGAGTTTTCGTCCATGTGGATTTTTTTATATACCATATGACACTCGGAGATAATGTAGCTTCCCATTAATAAAGAATTTTCAAAATCGGCTCAGTAGTTCCGAAGATTACCCCCTACTTTGGCTAATTTGTATGTAAGTTGGTACTTTAATACATATTTTACCACTTTATAATATTAATATAGATATTTTCTTATTAGATTATGTTACTGAAAGCTAAAAACCTCGGCATTGTTATCATAATAAAAGAAAAATCTCAAAAAACCTAACTATTTAAAAACAGTACGCAACTCTAAACAAATTCTTATGTAACAAAAAGTAATCACGTTACTCTTCCTCTCAGGATCTGACAAGCGTACAGAACCTTCAGAAGAAGCATGCCCTACTGGAAGCGGATGTCAGCTCGCACGCGGAGAGGATCGACGCCATCCGCACGCAAGCGGAACAATTTATCGAGAGGGGACACTTTGATGCCGACAACATTAAGACTAAGCGGGTCAGTAGACAGATCTTATGATAGACTTTAAAACTAAAATAGAAACTATGGTATATAGAGCATATGTAATGCTATTCAATTTAAATATTGGCATTGAGCAATGCTTGATTCCATAACTCATGTTAGAGCAAAGTGGTTTTTTTTAAGAAGTTATACTTTAGATAGGTATCAAAACTTCATTATAGAATGAATGGCTCGATGCGGCCATTGCATGTTGCGTGCCTAAAAATAAAGTTGAGAATAAATTACGCGCGCCTCTTTTCGATTGAACGCGCTGTCTAGAATCTAGATAATGGATGTTTATTTACTTTCAACTTTATTGCTAGTTGTATAGGATTGATATTTATTTGGCAGTGATAGCCGCGCTGCGTTACGTTAGGTCTTGTTGATAAAAAACTACAAAAACAAAAATGTGTCACAAAATCAATATCGAATTAATATTTCTTCCAACAGGACGGTCTCGTCGGTCGCTACACGGCCCTCGACAAGCCGATGGCCATCCGCAAGCGTCGCCTGTTAGACTCGCTGCAAGCTCAGCAGCTGTTCAGGGACTTAGATGACGAAGCCGCCTGGATCCGGGAGAAGGAACCCATCATCGCGTCTACCAACAGAGGTACGTATCAAAACATATTGTACCCCTGTATTCCCCGAAGAGTTATGCAGTAGGTACAGACGCCAGCACATCCAGCTATCCCTAACTGTCAAATTTCCTCAATTAATAATGAACCTTATGTCTTTGCAATAAAGTTGAAATAGTATCAAAGAAATTTGACAGATTGTGGTAACTCGATGTGCTGGTCTCTGTATTTCCACATTTCGCCAGGTATGTCTAAGTTCCATGTAATACGAGGCGGGCCTATTGCTATTAACTGCATAAATCTAGACTCCAAACTCGGATAAAGATATGTATAGTACAGCCGACGGTTATTTTTATAATACTTTAGCAAACAGGGAATAGTAACAAACGACAAAGATGCAGGGAATTTCTTCAGTGTCTGCAAAAATTCCCTGCATCTTTGTCGTTTATCTATATTACTCACATCTATCAACAGTGCTACTTTTTTATGTCTTTATGGCAAGCCCAACAGTCTAGTCTATGGTTACTAGGCCAATGTACAACAGAAAAGGTGTTTCATGAGCTTTATAACGTTAACATATTGACGACACGGTTGGCGCAGTGGTTGAGCGATTGATTGCTGCGCAGCATGCCGCGGGTTCGATTCCCGCACGGAACAAATATTTGTACGACCTACAAGTAGTTGATACGGGTCTGGGTGTTTTTCTATTTATAATATGTATGTATTTACAAAAAAAAAATGTATATAAGTAGTTTATCAGCCATCTCGTTACCATAACACAAGCATTAGGTTGCTTAGCTTGGGACACAACGCCATCACACAACGCCATATTATGGCGTTGTGTGAAATGTCCAAGGATATTATTATTATTACTTATTATTTTGTTACTTAGGCCTTTTTTATAAGCTTGTGCTGAGGGTCCATTCTATGTGATGCTCTAACATTTCGTGACATGTGCAGGTCGCGACCTGATCGGCGTGCAGAACCTGATGAAGAAGCACCAGGCCGTGATGGGCGAGATGGCGCAGCACGAGGCGCGCGTGGACGCCGTGCGCGGCGCGGGCGCGGCGCTGCGGGACGCGGGGCACTTCGCGGCCGACGACATCGCCATGCGCCTGCAGCACCTGCACCTGCAGTGGACGCAGCTGCAGGACAAGGCGCTGCAGGTCAGCACACACATACCCACTCCTTCTCACAACAACAGACTACATTTTTCTGTTCATGGACGACTGGGAAACGCCTCCTTCAAAATATGCTTATGAAAAGTTATACAAAAATATATATATATGTTGTGTTAAAGGTTAAACTAGGGACATACTTTTATGGGACTATACTCACGAAAATGAACAACTTTGACTATGGAACTATACCTGAAAACATGAAAAAAAGCAGCTGTTCAGTACATTCGCATAATTCGTCAAAATGTATGGAACAGCTGATATTTTTTTTTTAATATTTTGAAGTTTAGTCCTATGGATAAAGTTGTTGATTTCCATGAGTACTATACAACCTGAAAGTATGTCCCTCGTTTAACCTAACACACTGTAGAGGAGGATATTTTAACACCGATTCAAAGAAAATTAACGTCTTATAACGTAATAGATAGTTACGGAATGGCGAGCTAACTTAGGTGTTGCTGGCCTTTGTTGAGGTGTTGTGTTGTGATGGTTTCCCACCTGTTCCCCCGTGAGCTGAAGTTGCAGACACCAGCCATTATTACCAGACCATATCATTTATTTCAGAATTCGAATCCCCCAAAAATGTACTAAACCTTCTCTTTCTACCCAAAGCGCAAACAAGACCTGGAAGACTCCCTCCAAGCTCAGCAGTACTTCGCGGACGCCAACGAGGCTGAGTCCTGGATCCGTGAGAAAGAACCCATGGCCAACACACACGACTATGGCAAAGACGAGGACTCCTCTGAAGCGCTGCTGAAGAAACATGAGGCGCTGTTGTCCGACCTCGAGGCTTTCGGCAACACGATCAAGAGTCTGAGGGAACAGGCTGATGGATGCAGGGTGAGTTTACCATTCAATCTATACTAATATTAGAAAGCTGAAGAGTTTGTTTTTTTACGCGCTAACCTCTGGAACTACTGGTCCGATTTGAAAGAATATTTTTGTGTTGGATAGTCCATTTATCGAGGCTATAGGCTATGTAACATCACGCTACGACCAATAGGAGTCGAGCAGCGTGAAACTGCGCGGGAGTAGCTAGTACGTAATAATTTAGAGGATAATAAGGACTTTCTCTTGTAGTTCTTGTAGCTCTCGTACATTTTAATATGATTTCTTATATGATGGCTAAAATTATGATTAAAAAAATAAAACCGACTTCCAAAAGAAAACACTACAAAGTGAAACATAAATTTGATTTCGTAAGTCGGTGTCTTCGGTTTTGTAGTTTCATTTTTTGCCACCGACTTCCGAAATCAAATTTATTTTTCACTTTGTAGTGTTTTTTTTTGGAAGTCGGTTTTATTTTTTGTAAAAAAGTTTTTATTTTTCACTTTTTAGTTGTGGTATCTACACCCCCCCCCCCCTCCCACAATTTTAATACCACTACCTGGTATGTAAATTGCAGTGACAGGAACGTATTAGAACATCATCCACATATATTAAGTAGGATTTTTTTTTGATTTTTGTTGATTTTTCAAAAACCGCTTATCCAATTTCGATAAAATTTTTATGGGACCATTTGGGAACTATACCCTTTCTAACGAAAAACATTTTTTCTAATCGGTTGGCAAGCAACGGAGTTATGCGCGAACAAACATAAAAAAAAAAATATATAAACAGTCGAATTGAGAACCTCCTCCTTTTTTAGAAGTCGGTTAAAAATAGGTTTATTTTTGGTGCCACTTTTTGAATACCATGTAATGTTGTTATGTTAATGGTTTTGCGTTTTTTTTTTTAACAAATGGCGATTCAATATTTAGAAATTAGATTAAAACTAAATACTTGTATGGCACTTTAGGTCACTGTTATTGTTTCTAAGTTCAGAAATCTTTATAAGCTTATTATGTCCCGTACAGCAACAAGAGTCCCCCGTGGTGGACGTGTCAGGCAAGGAGTGCGTGGTGGCCCTGTACGACTACGCCGAGAAGTCGCCGCGCGAAGTGTCCATGAAGAGAGGCGATGTGCTCACGCTGCTCAACTCTAACAACAAGGTATGTTGAGAATTGAACTTTTTTTTAAAAAGAAATTTTTTGTAGACTCGTTTGTATCGAGTCCTCCTTCAAATCACTTCCTTGCGTGAGCCCTTAGATGGCTCGCTGGACCGAATTTAGTTTTGAACACTCGGTCACAACTAGAGCAATAGAGTTGGCCTGCAGTGTTATGTGTATATGTGCAGGAGGGCTTAGGTCTCGTTTGCGTATTTGGCGCTTCTCAATAATGGCCTCGTGTCGCTTTTCTGCAACTTCAACACGACACTGAAGACCGACAGGGTGTTATTTAATTGCCTGTGGTAAAATGGTTGAAGCAACAATAAAAGTTTCACCGTCATCATCGTCCTGAACAGTGTTAAGACGACAGAAATATTTTTTTTCTTCCATTTGCATCGCATTCTGGAAATAAGGCTTGCCATATGCCAGTGGCCATATTTACCATGCCAGACTTAGCTACAGGGGGCCTAGACAAACGATACCGAAATTAGATAAATCCGGAATTATGGAATTGGCATAAGCTTTCGAAATGTCCCGTGATCAATCGTTTTCGATCGCTAAGTGTCAGACAATCTCAAATTGTGTAACGAAACTAGATCAATATTCCCATACAAATTCGTTGACAAGTGGCATTCTTGACAATCCGAATCGCTGAGATAACGAATTGTTCGATCAAAGATTTTCCAAATCGAATCGACACGGAACGATTGACACTTGTCTAGGCCCTCGGGTATCATAGTACGGATCGAATGGTGACGGTTGCGTCTCAGAAGTGATTAATCCAGATCAATCGCATTTCGGACGACCGAGTGAGTATAGTTGAAGTTTTCGCAGTATGATACTCCGAAGCTTCTTCATGTGAAATACTCTTATAGCTGCACGTCTTAAAATGCGCTTATCTGATCTTATATGCTCTGTAATGGTCCTGTGGTATTGATAATGAAAATAATTTGATAAATGTCTGTGTCTCCTCCGTGTCTCGGAAAGCACGTTAAGCCGTTGACCCCGACTGTCATTTGTGCATCTTTGACAGTCGTTACGGGTCGTCAGAAGCCCGAAAATCTGACAGCCAGTCTCACCAAGGGGTATCGTATTGCCCAGTTACTGGATTGTGGAGGTCAGATAAGCAGTCGCTCCATGTTAAATACTGGTATTCAGCTGCATCCGGTTAGACTGGAAGCCGACCCCGGCAATAAAGAATTTGAGTTTGAGTTTGAAATGTCTGTATCAAAGTGACTATCTATACTAATATTATAAATGCGAAAGTTTAGAAGGATATTTGTTACTCAATCATCACCAGAACGGCTTACCAGATCTGGATGAAATTTGACACAGAGATAGATTGCCTAGCCTGTCATTATGACAGGCTAGGCAGATGATGATATAGTCATATTATTATAATCTGGAAAATATAATATAGCACATAGACTAAAAACTTACTGTTTCCCTGGGATCGACAACCACGCGGGCGAAGGCTCTGAAATAAGCCAGTTAATTAATAAGAGTCAAAGGTACTAACAAAAGGTAGTTAAAGGTAACTAACTACTACAAAATTAAAATTAAACTATACTTTCCAGACACATCTTGAGCAGACAATAGATAAGTTATTGACAATACAAACAGTTGTATAACTCATAATATGTCACCTTCACCTAGCAAGGAAGATAACAATACATCTATTATTATTAGCGGATGACATTGTAATGCTAAGTAGACGGATAGACATAACAGCGCAATATCTGCAATAGACACTACACTCAAGATGTTCTCCCTCAATTATACTGAAAGGTTGAATGTGTGTTGTCTGTTAACACTTCAAATGTCGTGTCCCCATAGGTTCATAAGAAAAATTCTCTCGTATCGACAATAAATATAACCGTATAAATCGTTGTGCTCTTAAAAGCAAACGGGTTCTAATAGTCGAACGTCTAATGGGTTAAGGGGGATCCGCCAGGGTAGACCGCGCAATTAAAATCATAGGTTTTTTGGATGTAAACATATGAAAATTGGTTTTCATACAACCTGTTGTATGTTGGTTAAAATATTAATATTAATAAATATACAGAATGGGGATGATTACTTAGTCCGTACTAAGTAAAAAAATTAGATTAATAAAAAATAATGGACACTTATTTTTCTTTTTTTATGTAATCCAAAGTCAAAATTACGTCGATACATTGAGTTAAAATGTCGTATGACGTCAAGTATGTAGTTTTTATACATACTTGTGACGTGGCGAGCCCCCACTCCCCAAGTTCAATGCTTTTTATATAAGTCATTTTCTATTATTATGATAAAGCAAAAAATACGTGTCAAATATTTTTTTATTATCTGATTGACAGAATAAATAAAACTTCTTTTTTATTACCTAGGTATCATCCCTATTGTAATCATTAGAACCATCATTACAACAAAGTTAGAATTTTCTTCAAATGTCATGATTTCATATAATACTCATTCGGTAGGTGTATATGAACTTCCTTAAGGTGAATCCTCCAACCAGCCTCCAACCAGGTTCCGGAATGACTTTGACCTTGTAAAAAATCATTTTTACACCTTTATGAGCTCGGAGGGTTGTATTAATGATTTTGATGATTATAATTCTGTAACTACATACGTCTTACAGCCGCGAATCAAATGTTCATCAACATACAACCTATCACTGGCCTGCAAATTGCAAAAAACTTAAGAAAATTTGAATTTCGCGGGCTACCCTGGAATATCAACCTAAGCTTATATGCTTAGCAAACTGTCATCAATACAATAACTCATATTATATTAAATTCTGTACGGTGATGGAAGTTTTTAAGAACAGTCTTTTTTCTATGTGATATCTTAATTTATTTGCGACTGATTTAAATAGTCAATTATAATCGATATAAAAACATTTAGAACATAGTCCTTGTAATTACGTTCTGTAATACTCATAGATAATTTTTTATATCAACATCAGTTCTGTTATCAAATGTTTATCTAAAAATTTGAACTGTGTCCATATGGCTACTGTATTTAATTTTGCTACTACATGATAATATGTGGTAGATAGAAGCATTTTACATAATGTAACATATTATCTTATAGTAATTCGTAAATGATGCGGCTTATCTTGTCGTACACTCACGATATAGTTTTTCAAATCAATTACCCTGTAACGATTCCTAACTAATCTTATAATTGTGAAAGTAAGTTTGTCAGTTTGTTTGTTACCTTTTCAAGCCTAAATACTGAACCAATCATCCTGAAATTTAGCATGTAAGTTGTCAGTTGTACAGAAACGGACATAGGGTACCTTTCATCCCGAAAAAAAGTACTGTTTCCGGGGAAAACAACCATAACTTTCTTATTTGGTGGTGTTTTCTATCTATAATATGTATGTATTTACAAAAAAAAATGTATATATGTAGTATATCAGCCATCTCGTTACCATAACACAAGCATTAGGTTGCTTACCTTGGGACGATATGGCGCTGTGTGAAATGTCCAAGGCATATATTATTATAATAGATGGCGCCACGTGTTCGTTCCGTTCTGCTGAGCCCATGATTGCAACCGCCAAACAAGCAGAGTACAACCCGAATTGATTTTTAAATCCTAAATTAACGCGAGCGAAGCCGCCGTCAAAATCTAGTAATATGGATAATTGTTTCTAATATTAAACAAAAAACGTCCGGAACAATACACAATTTAAATTGACACAATATTCAACAGTATTCAGTTGAAAGTATCAGAGATACATTTTCATTGTTATCTGGTTCAAGCAGACCGGACCGTGTTTATGTAACTCGCGCTAAACGGCACACGTGAACAGTATACGATGACCCACGAAAGAGGACGAACGCACTTATATCATAGAACGTTTTTATAAAAAAGAAAACTATGTGCCGGTGCCGAACTATAGATCTGACCCTGTGTAATTAAAAAAAAAACTATTTTTGTAAGTGAGACGAGGAAATGGAACATTGATTTGAATTTTTAAAAAGAAAAATAAAAATGTAGTTTTTTTTTTTAAGTGGCCAGTGAATCTCTCTGTGATAGTGAAGTGATACTAGTGTTAAAATGATAGTGTTAAGTTGGTTAGCGGTTATGTTGGTGGACCGACTATTTGTACACAACAGAAAAAATGATAAGAAAGAACATGTGAGTTTTACTCCTTTTCTTCGCCTCACGAAGTCTCTGATAGATAAACCTATTGGCTTATTTCATTCTTACTCTGATTGGTTGACCAATAATATCAATAGCCAATAATGTGAGCTAAAAAATGGGACTCAAAAGTACATTCAATTGGATAGGATTTTGTGTGAAAATGTTTATTGCTCCAACACTTAGAACCATTGACACCAGAGAAAAGCTATGGATGGAGTAAAATCCCTTCATGGCCAACGTAGAAAAAGCCGCTAATTAGCGACTCGTGCGCATCTTGTTTGACAGCGGTCACTATTAAGTTACAACCTATTTAATTGATCTGCTGACTTACAGAACTAGGTTTTCAAACAGTTTCGAATGACGATCTAAATATTATCTTGATATAAGTAAATTGCGCGATAAATTCAGTACGCATTGCATTCTTTCATACATGTAAACATTATTAATTGAAGGTACAAAGTTCAGTACTACGGTTTTATAAATAAATTGTATAGTAAGTTTTGTTTGGTAGCAACAATTTTTATAAACAATTTTCTATTAGTAGTAGTAGGAATACACGCAAAAACAAAAAAATTAAATATTTAGGGGGTTTCCATATAAACACTAAACTTAAGTGTGAGACTAATATGCCAACAGTGTTTCGCGCATACAAAATTACCCAGTATATGGTAATACTAACGCAAGAATTCAATCGCGTGTTAATAATAAAACCACCAATGATGAACGAAGACAAAATTTTCTGAAATTATTGCAAAGTATTACGTTTTCCTCGTCTTGAATGTCTCAATCTGAATGAGTTTTACATTGAAAACCGATAATACGCGTTAATTGATCATGTCGCTCTCAAATAAACAGTAAAACTGACGTAATAATGTTATGACAATAATCACTCTGCTCTCAATATTATGCTGATTGCTGGCAATAACACAAGGCAAAACAGTTTAGTATGCAGGCAATACGTGTATTCAAAACAGCTATGTAGGTGGTCTATGGCCCATGGGTTAGGAGGGGCCACGAGTGCGTGTTACCGGATATCCAATCACTACATAGTATAAAACAAAGTCGCTCTCTCTGTCTCTATATCCCTATGTATGCTTAAATCTTTAAAACTACGTAACGGATTTTGATGCGGTTTTTTTAATAGATAGAGTGATTGAAGAGGAAGGTTTATGTCTATAATTTATCGACATATTATGCGGGCGATGCCGCGGGTGGAAGCTAGTTTAATATAGATATCATCATTTGATTTATTTATACATTCACATCACGAAAAGCCATGGAATCAAAAGAGTCAGCAGCTCAGACGTCAGTATACAATCGTACGATCAATAATTCACGAATATAGGGTCATTTCATCACAAGCGGTCGTTAACCCAAAAAAAGATCATATTTTTTTTATCATGTCTGTTCTTCTTCGTGTGGTTAGTGACTAGCCTGGTGTCAGAGTTTTAATGCTGCCCATGGGCCTCTGACTTAGCATCACATGCTGTTGAGAAATATCTCTCAGGCATGCCGGTTTCCTCACGATGTTTTCCTTCACCGATTTTAAGCAAGTGATAATTATACAATACGCACATGCGGCACATGAATCCGAAAAATCAGAGGTGCGTGCCTTGGGTTCGAACTCGAGACCTATGACTTGGCAGTCCGGCAGTCACGCTACTAGGCTATCACTGCTATTCATGTCTGTTTATTTCGTGTTAACACATCGAAACCCTTCACGTCTGCGGGCTTTCCCTAGCTAATTCAGTTTGATCCTGATTTAGTGTAGTAGCGAGCATACGGACCCAGACTAATACAAATCATTGCACAGTCGACACACGTCAGTGGAAACCAGTTGCGTGTTTTACACCATACTACTTTAGACCAGCTCAAAGTCAAAGTGTTACCAAATGACGTGCGGTCTACTATACAACCGATTAACCTATTGACTGCCGGAACGCAGATCTACGCGAAACACAATGAATTGTTGCTGTAAAAACGGCATATGAAAGGTTTAATAACAGAGATTTGTCTGTTATTGTTTCTCGATCGTCAAATATCTACCGGGATCGTTACCGTTAATTTAAAACCACTATTGTTTTCAAATCGTATGGGATTGGCTTGATTGATTGCTGCCATATTGTTTCGCTTACGGCTTGGATTGAGGCAAGGTCGAGCGAATTATGTCATAACAGGAAGTCTTGGATGTATTGTTCCATGTGCTCAAAAGATTATGAAAAATTTCAGTGTCTGAATATTCAAGCAGGTATTTTTTCATAGTTACTCATTTAGATTTTCTTGGGCTACCACCTAGAGCTTTCACTATATATAAAGTGTGATGGTTCCGACCAGAGAAAGGTGACAGGAACTCAGGAGTTCCTGACCCCTTTCTGTAAGACACTTAAGGAACTAATAAGGTTTAAATTCGTTAAACACGCATTTTTTTAACTGCAGCGCTTTCTCATCGGCCGGAGTAGGTATAGTGTCCAACTGTAAAATTACAAATGTCAACACGACAACTATTCATGAAATAACGAAACGAAAACGTAAACCGATTTGGTAATTAAAATCGTCACCTACTTATCTACTAATGTATTCTTTTCTACCACCTGTGATATACCTGAGAGAAGCGCGTGGCTAAGTAATAACAGCCGCACGGATCATTCCATCAGGTTAAGCTACGCTTGCCGGGGTTGCTCCGTGGATGGGTGACCATCTTTACATACCGAGAAACTCCCGTGCCTCGGAAAGCCATTAAGCCGTTGGTCATGCTGTCATTCGTGGATCTTTGACAGTCATCACGAGTAGTCAGCAGAAGCCCGAAAGTATGACAGCCAGTCTTACTAAGGGGTATCGTATTACACAGTTACTGACCGGGTTGTGGAGGTCAGATAGGGAATCGCTCCATGTAAAATATTGGTATTCAGCTGCATCCGGTTAGACTGGAAGCCGACCCCAACGTAGTTGGGAAAAGGCTAGACAGTTTTTTTTTTTTTAATATAACAAGGTTTCTGTGTATTGTCACAGCTTTCATAGGTCACCCGTACTGTACCTCAGTACGGTACTAAGGATACTCAACCTATACCGTCGCGCCATATTAACTCCCTCGTAACTTCACAGGACTGGTGGAAGGTTGAGGTGAATGACCGCCAGGGCTTTGTCCCGGCCGCCTACGTCAAGAAGATCGACGCCGGCCTGTCCTCCTCTCAGCAGAACCTTGCCGACTCCAGCTCCATCGCGGCCAGGCAGAACCAGGTACAGTGTCTCTCATTAAATTGAAACGAAAAGATGTACAGAGGCCAGCACATCAAGTTACCCAATCTATCAAATTTCTTTGATAGCTTTTCAACTTTATTACAAAAGAGTAAGGTTCATTTTCAATTGAGAATATATTTCAGTTAGGAATAGATTGATATGCTGGTGACTGTACAATGATGTTCTATGTTTATCTTTGGCATCACTTAGAGCGGTAATCAAACATGATATTTTTAACCTTATTATAACCGTTTGTTCTCAGATTGAGGGTCAATACGACAACTTACTGGGCCTGGCTCGCGAGCGACAGAACAAGCTCAATGAGACCGTCAAGGCCTACGTGCTCGTGCGCGAGGCCGCCGAGCTCGCCACGTGGATCAAGGATAAGGTATGTTAATTACTACTATAACCATACAAACTACCAAATATTTATCTCAATTAAAAAGTTTACAGGTACTTTACTTCATCATCATTCTCATGCCCTTTTCCCAATTTATTTCGGGCGGCGCAACAGGTTTTTCTTCCATACTTCTCTATTAGTCGATCCAATCCGAAGTACAACAAACACTTGTTTTCAAGTATAACTGTCTTACACACATACATAACAGCACGCCTTGTTTACTTGAAAGGTTAGACAGAGATGTACTCATAGTAGGTTTGGGTCATTTCCCCAGTTGTTTTAATTTATTGATTTGTAAGAGTGAGCTCATTAGTCAAAGCATGTATTTCAAATAGACCATTTATTAGCCTATCCAGGCAGTGATAAGCATAGTCTTATAAAGAAGAACTGGTAAAATAAGAGAGTCGGTAACAACAAATAATAATGTTCACAGGAGATGCACGCCCAAGTCCAAGATGTCGGCGAAGACCTGGAACAAGTGGAGGTCATGCAGAAGAAGTTCGACGACTTCCAGAACGACCTGCGCGCCAACGAGGTGCGGCTCGCCGAGATGAACGAGATCGCCGTGCAGCTCATGACTGTCGGCCAGACGGAGGCTGCGCTGAAGATTAAGACGCAGATGCAGGTGAGATTACGTTAGATTAGCTTAGTGTCTTCAGATGTGCCAAGGTATTAGTAAAAAGTGGTGCTGACACAGCATTCGTATTGTGTTTTACAGCATCTGAACGTTTTATACCTTCATCCGATGTCGATGCCAGATTCATTGGCCAGCACATCAAGTTACCTCAATTTGTCAAATTTCTTTTATAGTTTTTCAACTTTATAACAAAAGCATAAGGTTCATACCGTAAAATAACCCCATTTTACGGTGTGCAAAGTTAATAGGGTCGCATAACATGTCAGTCGTGTACGTGCATGCAACGCAAATTACTGTCATATTCTAGCAAATATTTACTTTCTAACTAAGGTCTAATACACATCGTAATTAGAATCGTGGTAAAATAATATACAATGTGGAGAAAACAATACGACCATAAATGAAAACACTGACTAATGAATAGGACTACTTAGGAACTATCAAATAAATCCTAACACCAAAATTAAAAAAGTGATTTTTTCAAATAAACTAAATAATAGTGACGGGCCGACTATGGGTTTTGCCAATCTTTGGACTAGCTATAGTGACATAAATATTGGATGTATTTGATTGAATTATCGTATGCAGGCTGGGGACAGCATTAGATATACGCAGTTTAATTTATGATCGTATTGTAGTCTCCACTTTGTATATGTTTAATATTTAAATAACAACACTTCCCGATTGCGTAAGCGGTACGTTATCAGAGAAAAGCCCTCGTGTATGATAAGATAAACACGTGGAATTAAGCCGTACAAAGTGCATGCACTTAACTATAGTGGTTTCAATATGGAAATAGGCATTTGATCCGTAAATCCACTTTGTACATAGATTATGGGGTAGCAGTAACTTGACATATTACTTAGCCAAGCATGTCGTGTAAGCGATAAAGAGTAGAGCAATGTCATGCTTAATTTGAAAACTGACAGGGTCTATAGGATTACTTATGAAAGGTCTATGCATAAGGTCTGAGTTAAAAAATAACAAAACATACTGTTTGTGGTCAACTAACTAGCGAAACAAGTTCAGAAAATCTGTCAGATGTTACATGACTACCTATTTTCTGTATACAGGTTGAATTTGAATTCATGGGAAATATTTTAAGGGGTCGTTGTACTCATCATTATGAACAACTTTTACTACGGGAACGAATCTGAAATCCCGAAAGAAAAACAGCTGTTCCATACATAATGCTCGCCTATCTCGTCAAAATGTAGGGTATAACTGATTTTTGCAACCCAGTGCGATTCTGGAGCCTCTAACTAGACCATGCCCTACCTGCTGGAGTGTCCTAAGTGCCTGTTTACCTCCACCTTGGTCACCTCTGTCTGACCTAAAGAATGCCACTGATGCCGCGATCAATGTGGCAACATAAAAAACTTCTCCCAACATTACGTTTCAACACACATTTCTACATAACAGGAATTGAACTCCAAATGGACCTCCCTGCAACAACTGACAGCCGAGCGCGCCGCTCAGCTCGGCTCAGCGCACGAAGTACAACGGTTCCACCGTGACGTGGACGAGACTAAGGACTGGATCGCTGAGAAGGAGGCCGCGCTGGCCACTGATGACCTGGGCAAGGACTTGCGGTCTGTCCAGACCTTACAACGTGAGTGTATTATTTGGTGTATTAGCCATTATAAATAGAAAAGGGCCAAGAATTGAACCTTGAGGCACACCCGTTTTAATACCCTTTTTTTTGTGCGTCAATCATCAAATGACCCTTTCTGCTCCAGGTGATGCGGAAACGAGTGTCATACTCTTACTGACTAAAACCCATCCATGTTCCTTCCTTAGTCCTTTAGGTTCCGGGGTAGCGGTAACTTTTTTGGACAATCCCGCTGAAACAACATACACTTCAGTAAGACTGATTGTCGACTTTCGGGCTCCTTACTACTCGTCATAACTTTCACACATTTACTATAACCCGACCGACGGGACTGTGGCCCTATCATGAACTAAAATACTTCCGCACGATAGTTAGGCTTATGGCGGTCGAATTATAATGATAGCTGGGACCGACAGCTTAACGTGGTTTCCGAGGCATGATATGAAATGGATGGCCTCAGATTGAGCACGGGTAACGTTGCTTTACCTTTGTTGGTATACCTGATATATAAGGCAGTTACTTAGCCCCCAGCCCCACCACTAATATGCAAGTAAATTTTACTTGATTCTTACACTATTCGAAACTCTTGCAGGCAAACATGAGGGCTTGGAGCGCGACCTCGCAGCCTTAGGCGACAAAATCCGTCAGCTGGATGACACAGCCAACCGCCTCATGTCCACACACGGCGACTCTGCCGACGCCACGTACAGCAAGCAGCGCGAGATCAACGAGGCCTGGCAGCAGCTGCAGGCTAGAGCTAACGCCAGGAAGGAGAAGCTGCTCGACTCTTATGATCTTCAGAGGTAACGTAACCAACATATTATATACAAAAAGTTAGACTATTAAAAGTCAAAATTTGATGTTAAACCTGGCTAAATTAATTCAAATCCGTCAATTGATGCAAAAACGAGAATTTTCATCTAAAATTTAGTTTCTATGTAATAAAGAGGTAAAAGCCTTCTCATAACTCATTTTGAAAATCATTTCAAAATATGTTGTCTTTATCCAAGTTAAATGACAGTGTTTATGATAGAAACCAGCCATAAACAGAAAACAAGTTAGGAGTGATCTTTTCCAGTTGTTTCATAATATTGAACTTCCCAAACTAGTGGCGCAGCTATCATTATCGTTAGAAGGAAGCTGAAGAAAAAACTGTTCAGTTCTCATAAACTCTAGATGACATTTTAACGATTACACACACACACACACACGCACAGGTGTACCATGTTATTTGCAAATAGTAAACTCTAAGAAGAGTGGTTGTTTCTAAGGGAAGCCGATAGGAATCGGGTGCTCCTCCTATTACCACAACATGCAATTCCTACCTCAATCACATCATAATTTTATCTTCATAATTCAAAAAATCATATGCACCCATTACCTCAACAGGTTCCTATCCGACTACCGCGACCTGATGGCTTGGATCAACTCCATGATGGCTTTGGTAAGCTCGGACGAGCTCGCCAATGACGTCACCGGCGCTGAAGCATTGCTTGAAAGACACCAGGTATGTCCATGTTATGGTAACATCATAATTATGACTGTTATGGTCAATTACACTGTTGTTAGCACATACATCGGGATATATTATCACTGAAAACCTTTACATCACTGAAAAGTGCCGAAGTGGTCAAAACAAGTCCATAAAGTTCCCACTGCTGGGACTCGGTCTCTTCTCTGTGTGAGGGACTGGGCCCTGTGCGGGTTGGTAGATGTGACATGATTGTCTTCTAATATTTGGTTGTTGGACATGTCCGTACTCTCCTGCCGATGTTTTATCTCCACCATTTAAATAAGGTGTTAAAAAATTAACTTTAAGAATTTCGTGGGAGCAACTTTTATTATGGGATGAACCCTAAAATCGCGATTTTTTTTTCTACGTGCGCATAAATTTATATCTATAATAATAATAATAATAATTTATTTCAAGTACCAAGATTCATAGTGTTAGTAACAATAAAATACTACTTATCATCTAACATACCTGAATTGCGGTCTGTGAGCCGCCATCCAGTGATGTATTATAGGGCCATCCACCCTGCCGGCTATAGTAGCCACGAGGCTATTTATGCGCACGTAATTCAACAAAATGTATGGAACAGCTCATTTTTTCTTTTCGCGATTTTAGGTTTCTTCCCATAGTAAAAGTTGTTCCTAAAGATGAGTACAATATTCCCACGAAATCCTTGAAGGTATTTTTTTAATACCTCCTATATTACAGAAATATGATAAATATCCCATTATACGTGCTAATAATAGAATTATAGATATGTTTATTGTAAATTATTCCTGTTTGGTCCACAAGTGACTAATGGAGTGAAGTCAATACATCTTATTAATAATGTTTGAATGTATAAAGTTTGGTGATGACATTAGTTTGTTAGTTCCATTACATTCATTATAGAGTACAGTCATATCTCAAATTCAGAAACCAAGAGGTTTTGTAATCGTTCATGTAGGGTACATTGGTCGGTTACGTCAAAATTAACTGAAAGTAATCAATATTTTGGCGTTACTGAACGGTGATATACATGAATGGTTAAAAAAATACAGGGGCACTTGGTAACGAAATTAGGTATCTCGTAAAATTTAAAAAACTGGGGATTTGGGAGAAAAGAAAATCTAATTGGATAGAAAATTGGCAGCTGTTGGGTATTGGAGAACAAATATCACATGGTAACTGTGTTTCTAGAGCCAGCGTTTGGAGATAGACGCGCGGTACGGCATAATGCCGCAGGTCAGACGCATTGCACGCATGTGTGCCCCCAGCCTTACTAGCATTCTTGCGAATCACACCTATATTTTAAAGGCTAGTGTTCATATGCGTATGAGGTCTGAAAATGAAAATTGGTGATAATCTCATGTTGGTTTTAAAAGAAACGGTAACAAATTAAAATGCATAAATGTGTTGTATTATTCAAGCTCTTGTGCTTAAACTAACAACTTGTAAATAGGTGACTAAATCAAGTCACAAGAACTATTTATGTCGGAACGAATCATTTAATTCTGTCAAAATTGTTCTCATATTTTCATGTTCGCAGTTCATTATCACCTCCTCCAGCCTCAGACCTTTTGCATACGGACACCAGTCCCAAAAAATATAGTTCCTGATTCGCAAGAACTATATAATATACACCCGTGTATGCAATAATACGCAATAATATGCACTACACTCGATGTGCTGCTGTTTACAATCTAATTTAATTTTAATTAATGTATTTAGTGGCAGGGGTAGTTACCCTAACAGTTTAACTACAAAAAAACTTAATAAGCAAGGAAACATGACAACTCTATTAACCGTTTTAATTTTATTTATACTTTGTTTTAGATTTTTTTCTATGTTGTGATAAAGTACAGTCAACCACAAAAGTGTATGTTCCGAATTAGTAAAATACAAAGCGATTTAAATTGGTCACCTTCGAATTCTTTACCGAATTTGATGCCAATCGTGTTATGTATCATGAGGGACTTGTGGCTAAGTATTTCAGCCGCAGCCCGATCGATCAGGTCAAGCTACCTTTGCCGCTGTTGCTCCGTGGATGTGTGACCATCATTACATGTCAAGAGCTTTGAAAAGCACATTTAGTCGTTGGTCCTGCCTGTCATTTGAAGAGCTTTGACAGTTGTCGGGTACTGGTCGTAAAAAGTCCAGAAGTCTGACAACCAGTGTTACCAAAAGGTATCGTGTTTCCCAGTTTCTGGGTTGTGGAGGTCAGATAGGCAGTCGCTCCATGTAAAATACTGGTATTCAGCTGCATTCAGTTAGACTGGAAGCTGACCCCAACGGATTTGGAAAAAGGCTATGCCGATGATGAATGTCAATCGTATCATCAGAACACCCTTACAGTGAAAATGGTTCGATTATTTTTTTATTTTTGAATAATATTTCGAGGAAATACACTTCTTAAGTTGACTGTACTAGTTTTTCGTGTGTTTTCAAGGTGTCTTCAGTTTGTCCTAAATGTTTTAGTGTGTGTGACTTTAAACTTCTGTACAATCTGTATCTTCTATTTTATTTTTATTCTATGACATTCTATTTTTGAACTATCCACGGTTATTTCGTTCTTGGTGTGTGTTGTACAGCTTATTTTATTAAGAATAGAGCAAAAATTAAGTCAGATAGTCGATTTAGTCACGTTGTGTTTTGAATCTATCAACAATATTGGTGTATGGATTCGTTAAGATCGTTTTTAAACACGATATGAAAACAAAATACTGTTGATGAATTTCTCAACAAAGCTAATATTCAAGCTACATAAGTCAGACATTTGATTTTTCACAGCACTTAACAAAACATCAAAGGCCATCAAGAATTAATAGTCTTTGCTTAATGACATTCAGATAATTCCGAACCTAGACTTAACAGTTTTGTATGATATAGGAACATCGCACGGAAATGGACGCCCGCGCCGGCACGTTCCAAGCCCTAGAACTGTTCGGTCAGCAGCTGCTGCAAGGAGGTCACTACGCCAGCGTTGATATCCAGGAGAAGCTTAACAACATGAGCGATGCTCGCCAGGATCTTGAAAAGTAAGCAAATCAAATTATTTGTGATAATTTTTTCGTGTGGTTAGTGACTCACCTGGTGTCAGAGTTTTTATGCTGCCCATGGGCTTCTGACTTAGCTTCATATGCTGTTGAGAAATATCTCTCAGGCATGCTGGTTTTAAGCGGGATTGTCCGAAAGGGTTACCGCTACCCCGGAACATAAAGGGCTACGGAAGGAACATGGATGGGTTTTAGTCAGTAAGAGTCTGACACTCCCTTCCGCTCCACCCAGAGCGGGAGTAGTCATTGGATGATTTCCCAGCCTTAAAAAAAAAAAAAAGGCATGCTGGTTTCGTCACGATGTTTTCCTTCATCGACTTTTAAGCATGTAATAATTATACAATACGCACATGAATCCGAAAAATCAAAGATGTGTTGGTTCGAACTCGAGACCTATGACTTGGCAGTTCGACGGTCACACCACCAGGCTATCACTGCTAAAAAAACAAAGGGAAATAAGTTTGATCAGTTTAATGTAATGCTTATAGTACAGTATGACAAGCTCTCAACTTCAAATTCTCTATTAAACACCGCCTGATTCTGATTTCAATTTTCTAGATTTTCGCTACCCTGTTCTACTGAGTCTAAGCGCAACCAAAGCGACTAATTGAAACATCTTTTATTTTTTATCTCACAATAACGCTTTGCTAACACTAATTCAATCTCCAGGGCCTGGGTAGGACGCCGCATGAAGCTCGACCAGAACCTGGAGCTCCAACTCTTCTACCGCGACTGCGAACAGGCCGAAGGCTGGATGGGAGCCCGCGAGGCATTCCTCTCGCCCTCAGCCAAGGACGTGACCGATGCTGACGCAGCTGCCGACGCAGCACAGCCGGATAATGTGGAGCAACTCATCAAGAAGCACGAAGACTTTGACAAGGCTATCAATGCTCATGTAAGTGGCATTCTCATAGACTCATACTAAAAAAAATAACCTTAACTGCAAAAACAAAAGATTTGGCAGCGTTTATACAACGTGTAATAGAATTAACGCAATACCTCTTAAAGGGTCATTGTACTCATCATTATGAATAACTTTTACTACGGGACCAACCATCAAATCGCGACAAAAAAATCAGCTGTTGAGTACATTTTGTCGAGTTATGCGCATATTTATGTATGGGGCAGTCGATTTTTTTTTCGCGGTTTCTGTGTTGGTTCCATAGTGAAAGTTGTTAATAATGATGAGTACAAAGACCCTTTAAAAGGTATTGCGTTAATTTTGTTACAGGTTTTATACATATATGTATTTCAGATAACTATAATTTTAAATAATATTTAATGTAAGCTAACTAATTAACTTCAAATTTATTTGACAAAGTGTGAAAAAACCATTTAAGTTACATACCTTTTTGACTTTGTATATATATGTATATACTTTTGCCAACCAATATCTCGATAAGATACTACATATTTATGATCCCCACACAGGAGGAGAAGATCGCTCAACTGCAGACGCTGGCCGATCAGCTGATGGCGTCAGAGCACTACGCTGCTGATGACATCGACGGCAAGCGGCAACAGGTGCTCGACAGGTGGAGGCACCTCAAGGAGGCGCTTATTGAGAAGAGATCCAGGTACAGTACTCATTTAGTCATAGTCATTTATTCATAAACAAATATTTGTATCTGAAATTACACATATAAAAAATACAGATGCATTAAAAAAAAAAGTTATACATTCGTTAAACAAGATATTAAATAGATTGCGTCAATAATTCAGACAAAATAAAATTACACCATTACCATTTGTTTTAATTTGTGTTCAAAATGTCTTCCATACTACTGTAATATACAGGTTCTCACCGAAAAGATATATACATACAAAAGCATATGCTACAGACCACCGAACTGAACAACATTTACTATGAGACCAACCCCGAAATCGCCTAATATACCCTTTCGGTTACACCCACTATAACTGTACAACGTGATGCCGGCCTTCCATGTTGAGCTGAGGTGGATTTAATTAACAAGTTCTCCATCCGTACGCAAAATATGGCCTTTGACATGGGAGTTGCTGGTGTCCCCCACCCCTTATTACCTATTACTGTAATATGGGCGGCATATTTATTTATTTTAAGTTTTCACACAAAATAATGGTACGTAATGCCTTAGGCATTCCCTACCGGTCAACCGAGGGTGGTGAAGATTACATGGCAGGTGCAACGGTGCAAAAAAAACAATTATGAGTCAAATATTTATGAATTTATTTATAAGCGGTTGATCGACTCTTCACGTGACCAGAGGGCTGGCCTATATTTTGGTCAAAGAATCAGCATTGCCATACAACGCGGCAATGCTGCCAGCCTTTTGGGAACTTTTCCTGTTGACAGCGATGTGGACGAATTTTTTGATGCTCTTTGATTATTTTACATATTATTTCTGTACATATTATTATGAATATTTAGATTTAAAATGTAAATATGTAATTATCCAATAAAATATTTATATAGTAATTTAGAAATAAATTATTACCTTGTACAGTCACGAGCAAAACTATGTATACACTTAGCTAATTTCATAAGCGGTTTTCTGCTTAATTATTGAATGAATTCGTATGTCGTCACACACATTGCATTTTCGAACCCATAGGTTTACCGCACATGTCGTATCTCAAAGTTAAAAATCGGTTCTGAAAATTACAAGAGGTATACATATTGGTGCTCGTGACTGTACATACCAACAACAACAACATACATTTCAACCTTACTTCTGTAAAGCGTTCCATGGAGCAGTTTCTGAGTTTACATTCTTTTTCAGACTGGGTGACGAGCAGACATTACAGCAGTTCTCGCGCGACGCCGACGAGATGGAGAACTGGATCGCCGAGAAACTGCAGCTCGCCACTGAGGAGAGCTACAAGGTGAGCACACGTTCATTATTAGCGCTCGAGTTATAACATACGTGTCTCGTATGTCTCTCTTTTTATGCTGTTTCAGTGCTGTGGACTCTGTCTCGCATAATGACATAGTGATGGCCGTTTTACGCGCATGTGACGCATATATTTCAGCCAAATTGCTCTTCTGTTTCTTTTATTTATTTATTGATTTGTCTATCTATAATCGTTACACTGTTTTATCAATTAACACAAGCCGACATACAAGCCAAATTAACAAGGTTTTACGATAGACACGGCACACGTGTTTAAAAGCGTTTTAAGCGCCACGTGTTTAGCTAATAAATCTATTTTTCTATGTATCTTTTGTATTGATAAATATTTTCTTGCCTGTTTTCGAACCAGAACGCCTGTTTTGTTGTCTCTTGAGTGCAAATAACTCGAAAACCAAAAAAAATATTAGCGATTCAGAAAAATAAATGTTGCCTATGCAAGTATTAACATACTTTCCCCATCTTAGGACCCCGCCAACATCCAGTCTAAGCACCAGAAGCATCAGGCCTTCGAGGCGGAACTGGCCGCTAATGCCGAACGTATCCAGTCGGTGCTGGCCATGGGAGGCAACCTGGTGCAACGCGGACAGTGCAGTGGAAGCGAAGACGCCGTGCAGGTACACACATTAATACTCCTGTAGCATCGACATCCAACTAGATTATCATCATGTGATCACGTGATACACGGGCATAGAGATCGGTTATGTCGAGCAGTTTCCCGCGACCTTCTTCTGGCCCACGATTCGCTTCGTAATTCTGAAAATAAATACACATTCAAGGTGTTATAGAAAAGGCACAGTGTGGTTCCTCGCTGAAGTAATGTGTTATTTAAAAATGCGCTTTATTTTGACAGTAGCAAAGCTTAAAATTGAATAAACATTCAAACTATTAACCTATTACAAGTAAGTATTCTATTAATAATGCAATTTACCATTGTGTTTGTGTTCCATAGGCTCGCTTAGCATCCATCGCAGACCAGTGGGAGTTCCTGACCCAGAAGACGACGGAGAAGTCGCTCAAACTGAAGGAGGCCAACAAACAACGGACTTACATCGCCGCTGTCAAGGATCTCGACTTCTGGCTCGGAGAGGTAATATTATAATTTATTTTGCTATATTGCGACGTTGCCCAGTTAAAATCGGATCAATAGGATACACAGCTGATGTTAAAGCTTCAAAGTTGACATTTGTCAACTACTTTATACAACTATTTTTAAACAAAGCTTAGCAACTAACCACTCAAATGTCGTATGAACCCCATAGGTTCATTAGAAAAATTCTCTCAAAACGGCAATAATTATAACTGTTCTCCTCTCCGCTCTTTTAAGCAAACTACAAACATCAAATGGGTTATATAATGTTCTGAAAAGACCATATTTTATTTTAGGTTGAAAGCCTGTTAACGTCTGAAGACTCGGGCAAGGACTTGGCCTCCGTACAGAATCTCATGAAGAAGCACCAGCTCGTCGAGGCCGACATCCAGGCGCATGAGGACAGGATCAATGGTGAGCGAGTTTGTAACTACGATAGTTTTCGTGACTCTGTTAAATATGCAAGTGGGTTGAAGAGAACCTGTATAGATGACAAAGAATACAAATCAATTTAACCCCTTAAATGTCATATGAACCCCTTAGGTTCATAAGAAAAATTCTCTGGAAATGACCATAAATAATAATAATATAATAATAATAATGGGTTAAAAAGAAATAGAATTACTCAAAAACAATTTACTTTAATTTAGACTTCATCTATTAATTCGTCTGCATCATAATGACACGAACAGTTGCGTTGCATCCCAACTGCAGCGGATGAATATTATCACAATGGTGTGCGACTATTTTAACTACTTTATCTCAGTTATTCAAGCCATACACTGCCATGAACATCATGTATCTGTGTTGAAGGCACTTTTTTTTTGTGGGTGGGAAATCATCCAATGACTTCTCCCATTCTGGGTGGAGCGGAAGGGAGAGCTTAGAATAGTTCAAAAAGTAGTGGCGGTGTGTGTGGTAATGCTGTCTATCTATAGTTACTTATACTTTTAATACCTCTCTCTCTGCTGGAGGGGTCTGTCAGACTCTTACTGACTAAAAACCACCCTGGGTGTTCCCTCTCACCCCTGCGCCAGGGGTCGCGGGAACCATAATCCTTCCGCAACCCCCGGCTGATCTCTCTCTACCTACCCTAACCCCATTTCGTTTTGAGTCACCTCCAGTCATTCCTCTCCACTATCCTTGGTTGACTGGTGGCGTAATACACCAGTAATGCTATTCTGTCAATATCTCACCGTGATGATGTTGTTGAAGTGAGTTTTAAGTGAGCTGTCAATATTGTCAATCTCTAGCATTGGTGGAGCGACAAGTCACTTCACGATCATTTTACCTAAGTTCTCGGTGAGATTTTTACAGAATCGGCGACCTGTAGCTAATGTATTTCCGCCCCGTAGACATGAACGGGCAGGCGGACGCGCTGGTGTCGTCGGGCCAGTTCGACAGCGCCGGCATCGGCTCGCGCCGCGCCGCCATCAACGAGCGCTTCGAGCGCGTGCGCAACCTGGCCGCGCACCGCCGGGCCAGGCTGCACGAAGCTAACACGCTGCACCAGTTCTTTAGGGATATCGCTGATGAGGAGTCTTGGATCAAGTTAGTATAGCTTATGTACTGTTCTAATGTTCCCTGTTCTGTTTTCTTCCATTTTTCTCAAATGGGCAGTTCGGCCCAGACTCGCACACGAAGGGTTCCATACCACTAAATAATATGTAACACTTCATATTTAGAATATTCTATTTCTTGTTAATTTTTGACGTTCAAAAGTGCCTTTCTTGTGCCTATTTGAAATAAATGTTTTGACTTTTTTTTTGAATAATTTCCCTAGATAAAAAGTAGCTTATGTTGCTCCTAGAAAACTAAGCTTTCCAATGGTGAAAGAATTTTTTAAATCGGTCCAGTAGTGGAGCCTATTCATTTCAAACAAACAAACAAAAAATCAAAACTTTCCTCTTTATAATATTAGTATAGACAAATAATTTTTTTATGACGGCTTTTGATGTAACATAGCAACTTCTAAAAGAGCCTGCCGCATAGGTATTAGTGACAGAAAATATCTTCTATATACCCGATTAATATAATAATAATTATTGCCAACAAAAACCTAATCTAGCCTACAGACAGTAATACTAATCTCAATTCATGCTACAGGGAAAAGAAACTCCTCGTCGCCTCAGACGACTACGGCCGCGACCTAACCGGCGTGCAAAACTTACTAAAGAAGCACAAGCGTCTGGAAGCCGAGCTGGCCAGCCACGAGCCTGCCATCCAAGCCGTACAGGAAGCTGGAGAGAAACTCATGGATGTCTCCAACTTGGGAGTGCCAGAGATCGAACAAAGGCTCAAGGCCTTGTCGTTGGCCTGGGACGAGCTGCAGGCCCTGGCTGGTGAGAGAGGAGCTAAGTTGCAGCAGTCGCTTGCTTACCAGCAGTTCTTGGCGAAGGTGGATGAGGAGGAGGCTTGGATCAGGTGAGAAATGTTTCCATTTAAATGAGTTGAAAAATTATTCATAGACTTTTAAACTCTAATCACAACTTCCTAGAAGTCTATTAAAACTCTGTCTGTTTTTAAATGTATAATGATATGATTTTTTTTTACTTGAAAGTTTGAAATCTATTTTTAATTGGGCTAGGCTGATTGAACTGAAACAGGCACCCGTCTCAAAGCTTGTAGATGTTAATGACCTCAGAAAAATAACTTCTAAAGAATCTCCACCTTAATATTATCATACTAACAAGAAACTTACTTCCTCAGCGAGAAACAACAACTCGTAGTTGTTGGCGAATGTGGCGACAGCATGGCTGCCGTCCAGGGGCTGCTGAAGAAGCACGAGGCCCTGGAGGCCGAGCTGGCCGCGCGCGGCGAGCGCGTGCGGGACCTGGCCGCCGACGGCGACAGGCTGCTGGCTGCCGGCAACCTGCATGCTGATGCACTGTCGCACCGCATTAGGGCTCTGCAGGTATACTGACTATAAAAACCAAAACAAATCCTATATCATTTGCTTCACCTAAGCATCACCACCTCAACCGACTCCGTGCTTCTCGCATCCAGCGGATTTTCGAAAGATTCAAAGATTCTTACGACAATTTTTTTTTGTCGTAAGAATCTTTGAATTATGTATACTACACCACAAAACAAACCAGCACATATTAGTAATAATTTTAATTCCATACCTGTTGCTTTTCAACACATCATATTTTGTGCCGAATCCATGTTCTGATGCTTAAAAATTATATGAAATTGAACGCGTTCAGCCCATCTAAACCGCTTTCAAGAGCTGTCACTGTAAATATTGTATATCAGTTTTTACACTGACAGATCTTGGACACGGTTTAGATGTGCTGAACGCGTTCAATTTCATATAATTTTTTAGAACCTGTTTTTTGTTGACCAAATCTCCCTGCGAAAAATATATGCCTTTTATTTAAATTAAAAAAGGACGCTTCTAACCATTTCTCTTACCCATCAGGCTAAACTGGAGAAGCTGACCGGCCTCGCAGCCCGTCGCAAGGCAGCACTGGTGGACAACTCTCTCTACCTGCAGCTGCTATGGAAGGCCGATGTGGTAGAGTCCTGGATCGCAGACAAGGAGACCCATGTCCGCTCCGACGAGTTCGGGCGAGACCTGTCCACTGTGCAGACTCTGCTCACAAAGCAAGACACTTTCGATGCCGGTGAGTAGTATGAATAAAAAATGCAAGTCTGATAGTACTTACATACACTATGATATGTACTGTATTGTACATGATTTTGTTTCAAAGAAGCGTACACGCAAGCTTACGTTTCAAGGGTTATTGCGTGCTTTTAAATCACGTTGATACAGTTGATGCTTATTAGAAAATATCTTCTAATATATAAAAATCGATGTTTATTTTTTCGTGTTTTTTGCGCTGCCATAACGTAATCTTAACTTTGTTAACTTATTGCTTGTGCTCGCGCAAAGGTTATAGGCAATAGGACTTACACTCTAATAAGTGCGGACAGAAGTCGTAGTAACAAATTAAACTGACCCACATTTGCGAACCCCTTACCCGTGAATCTACATATATAAAAGAAAGACGGGTTTGTTCCCTTCGTTATAACTCAAGATCTGCTGGACCAATTTTCATGGTTTTTGTTTCGTTGGATTTGTCTCCGCCCTGAATAGCAGAATACATTTTTTTTTTTTTTTAATTATTATTTATTTTTAGGTAGGGTAGGTAGGTAGGTAGGGTAGGGGTGGGTAGGGTAGGTAGGGTAGGTAGGGTAGGTAGGTTAGGTAGGGTAGGTAGGGTAGGTAGGGTAGGTTGGGTAGGTAGGTAGGTAGGTAGGGTAGGTAGGGTGGGAGGTAGGGTAGGTAGGTAGGGTAGGTAGGTAGGGTAGGTAGGTAGGGTAGGTAGTTAGGTAGGGTAGGTAGGTAGGGTAGGTAGTTAGGTAGGGTAGGTAGCTAGGGTAGGTAGGGTAGGTATCACAGTTAAGACAGGACAACGTCTGTCGGGTCAGCTAGTTATTAATATTTTAAAAGTATACTAACTTTTTACACGTCTCAGTTTTCCTTTAGACATTTTTTTCGTAAATACCGTTTTCAATTGTTAATATTTCCGTCCCCCAGGCCTGGCCGCGTTCGAGCACGAAGGCATCCAGAACATAACGTCCCTCAAGGAGCAGCTGGTGGCCGCGAGCCACGAGCAGACGCCGGCCATCGTGAAGCGCCACGGTGACGTCATCGCGCGCTGGCAGCGCCTGCTGGCCGACTCGGCCGCGCGCAAGCAGCGCCTGCTGCAGCTGCAGGACCAGTTCCGCCAGATCGAGGAGCTGTACCTCACGTTTGCCAAAAAGGTAACGTGGAGACGTTTATTATCTCCTTTTTCTTTCGTCTATCAATAAATTACTCATATATATCATCTACCGACTTGAAAAAAAGGACCTTAATTATTATTTTTCAGTGTTATATTTATTAGGAGACCTGCTAATTTATGGCAATGGATAATTTTATTTTGCAGTATTTGTTGTGTGCCTAGTTTATTCTCTTTCTTTCTTTCAAACTGAGGAAACTCAGTAGTTTAAATTTAAAGTGCTCATTCAATGTGATCTCCCAATGAGTAGACGACTATCTTATTTGATGGTACAAGTCACAAGAATTGTATCATCAATTCGATAGTATTTTATCAACATAAATACAAACCATTAGCTAACTTTTAATACATACAATTTAATAACCACTAACCTTTACTTTGTTTGTCCTCTAGGCGTCCGCATTCAATTCGTGGTTCGAGAACGCGGAGGAAGATCTAACTGACCCTGTTCGCTGCAACTCTATCGAGGAGATCCGCGCGCTCAGGGATGCGCATGCGCAGTTCCAAGTGAGTATCCAGCTTATTTACAAATATAACGATTTTTTAAGTTACGTTTTCAAAAGTATGGATGATGGATGGATTGTGTGAAAGATAATATGGGTAGGAAGGGAGTGACTACCGAGATGACGACTAATAGAAGTATGGAAGAAAAAGACATGTTGCGCCGAGCACAAATAAATTGGGATATGGGCAGGTTTTCAAAAGTAGTCAGATGGAAGGTGCTAAGAACATGTCACATTTAGATAGACAAGAAAACGTGGCGGAATTTTGACTGTTAAGTTGTCTTTGTTGAGTCTGTTTCTGCAAGTGTCACTTTTAGGTAGGTAAGCAGGGTCAGCAGGACTGTCAAAACACAAAGAGCTAAGGAAGGAACATGGTTGTGTATATTCGTAAAAGTTTGACACTCCCTTGGGGCGGGAGGGGACATTTGATGACTTCTTTTCATCATTAAAAAAAAATGTAATCACAGGAAGACTTTATATCAAGACCAATACTTCAAGTTGAATGGCGTAAAGTTGAGAGTTGTTGCGTTTCTCAAGACAATTCTTTTTGTTTTTCAATCACCAGGCTTCCCTATCATCGGCACAAAGCGACTTCGAAGCCCTGGCAGCTCTGGACGAGCAGATCAAGTCGTTCAACGTGGGCGCCAACCCGTACACCTGGTTCACTATGGAGGCTCTCGAGGAGACCTGGCGCAACCTGCGCAAGATCATCGGTAAGATACTGTGACCTGGACAATATTGTTAAACTAAACAAAATTTCTGTAATAAACAATATTTCTACGTAAAACTAGGGAAAAAGTGGCAACAATATTGCCATATGAAAAAGTCTAACAAACTCGGCCATTTCATATATAAAAGTGGGAAAAACTTTAAACTTTCACGTCAAAATACAGGTTATAATTAAATGGATTATTATTTTAATATTACGTCACAGTGGGACAAAGATGAAGCTATATGTGGTGTATAGTTTCATCCCATTCTCATACTGAACTAATATTAATAAAATTCTGCAAAAAAAAAAGGTAATAATAATAATATCCTTGGACATTTCACACAACGCCATATCGTCCCAAGCTAAGCAACCTAATGCTTGTGTTATGGTAACGAGATGTCTGATAAACTACTTATATAATTTTTTTTTGTAAATACATACATATTATAGATAGAAAAGCACCCAGACTCGTAACAAATACTTGCAGGTCGTACAAATATTTGTTCCGTGCGGGAATCGAACCCGCGACATAGTGCGCAGCAGTCAATCGCTCAACCACTGCGCCAACCGTGTCGTCAGGTGATTTTTAACTCCTGATATAGGTCATCCTTACCTGGTTCTCAAGAGCGAACGTGGTTTAAAAAACCAAGTGCTTTTATTTCGTAACTAACGTAACGTTATGTGTGTGCAGCGGAGCGCGACGTGGAGCTGACGAAGGAGGCGCACCGCCAGGAGGAGAACGACAAGCTGCGCAAGGAGTTCGCCAAGCACGCCAACACCTTCCACCAGTGGCTCACGGAGACGCGGTGCGTATATCTTGCGTTATGCCTTCACCCTGACAGTTATTTCAGAAACCCATACTTATATACAGGCCGTAAAAATACCCATCACAAAGCCGTGTTTAACGCATTCTGTTCTTCAAATTCAGTAATTTTGTGCAAAAATCAATGCTAGGCTGCTCAATAGAAGTTGTAGGTTGTTGTTACAAACCCAAACAGGTGCTTTCCTTAGAGTAACTTATTTTGTCACCACTGCTCTCAAAACGGTGTAGGAAAACATACGGTAAACGTAAGGAAACCGTCATATCCCAGAACATAAAATTGAAAATGTGTGACATCTACCACCACTGGGCTCTCGTGACGGATTACTACCGACTCCCTCTCTCAACAATAGACGCAGAAGATTCCCGGGATCACACCCAGAACAAAAAACTCGGCTATGGGTAGTTTTAGACCCACTATCGCAGTTCAACAAATTATTCTGAAATTACTTGTAGCGGTTGTAGTGTGTACCCAGACCCACAGGCATGGTGGCTATCATCTAAAACAGCCTTTCCCAAAGTGGCGATAACGCCACCTTGTGGGCGCTGCAGGCCTTACAGGGAGCCGTAAGACACCCACAAAAAAAGGGAGGCGTTGTGTAGAGGCTTAAGGGGCGATTTGTAATTACTAATTATATCTAGATAGTGGTTTTTACGTAGGTGATAAAATGGGGGCGCAATGTATTCTCAAAGTAGACAAAAAAAAGGATTGTGTGGTTTTATGAAACCACGGTAAAAGTGAAACTTTTTTTCACATTAAAGACTTTTGACACTATAGGCGCCGCCATATTGACCTTGGCTGCTCTGACGAGCGCCTTTCACTTTATCCCTACTCCGCGGCCGACCGTCACGCGACATGCAACACACAGACGAAAAAGTTTGAGACGATGTAATAAAAGTTTCACTTTAATAAGATCTAGAAGGAAACATGTAATTTTCAAAAGTATGGAAATGTTGACATATTGATTCATACACAGGTTACAGCTGCTAGGCTGGGACGGGTAACGTACCTATTCAGAATGTCGCGTGTATATCTACTAAAATTGTAAGATCATTTGCGGTTTGACAATAGTCCAATTAGCAGCCTAAAGCGAGCTTTGTCAAGCCAAAATGATCGTTATACGCAATCGTCCGTTCTCGATGTCGTACCGTTCAGCTTAATGATTGGCTTAAAATGTCTTGACATACGTAAATGTCTTAATTAAATTTTGGAATACCTCATTGGTCTAGTGGTCGCAGGGCATCGATTCCCAGGTCGGGCAGTGTTATTGGGTTTTTCATTAGGAATATCTCAGTAGCAGGCCCATGTCTGGATTTGTGCCCGGTTGATGGCAATAGACTGGACCCTATTACAATATGGTACTTACACATAACGAGCGACATGTCGGTGTACCTACTATGGGTACACCCCTGCCTAACCCGTCGGGGAAACTAGGCGTTATGTTATGTGTTGAATAGTAGAAATAATTCCTGTATATATGTACGCTTCCATATTACTAATCTTACTGTTATTATGAATGGATGTAAAATGTTCTTAAAAAATACTAATTTACCTTCTAATAGATGTTGCAGTCGGAAATACTTAGTAATAATGTCAACTTACAATAACTGCAAAGACTCTAAATAAGACCGCTTACTTTATTCTCAACTATTCCATGCAATCAATTATTTATTTTTTTGAACCTTTAGAAACTAGAATACTAAAATGGCCACAATATTTTTCTTCAAATAACCTCTCCTTGCAATATCTTGCCTGCCTTTAACTCTTCCCGACAACATTGTCATATCCAACTCACTCCGTCATATAAAAAACTAAGCAATGTTTCTATACATACAGCACATCAATGATGGAGGGCACCGGTTCCCTGGAACAACAGTTGGCAACGTTACGTCAACGCGCGGGAGAGGTGCGTGCGCGCAGAGCTGATCTGCGACGCCTTGAAGAATTAGGTGAGTTAGAGTGAAAACATTGTACAAAGGTCGACTACCCTGTAAATTGACTGCCATTTCATCATTATTTTTGTCCCTATCCGCTCAACTGTGACTAATGAGACACAATTACATTGTCTATTGTTAGCGAACTGAATCAGCTTGGTTAACGAACGAGGGGCTATCTCTATTTGTTTGGGCTCGACGTCACATATTGTCATCTCTATCCATACTTCTCTATTAGACGTCAACTCGTCATTTCAGTAGTCATCCTTTTTCTAGCCATCCCCATTATCCTCTAAACCTTCCTCACGTTTTTTATTCTCTCGGATTGTGCCCATAATATTTAATAATATTGTATTCTAATCTATGTTTTTTATTTTCCCCAGGCGCCGCACTAGAGGAGCACTTGATCTTAGACAACCGGTACACTGAACACAGCACGGTGGGACTTGCCCAGCAGTGGGATCAGCTCGATCAGCTGTCTATGCGCATGCAGCACAATCTGGAGCAGCAGATACAGGCCAGGAACCACTCTGGTACGTAAAAGCGCACAGGAACAGGACTCTGACAGCTTAAAATGCAAATTACAGTATTATTTTTTGCAACAACTATCTTTTTTATTTTCAGGTGTAAGCGAGGACGCCCTGAAGGAGTTCTCTATGATGTTCAAGCACTTTGACAAGGACCGCTCGGGCCGCCTCAACCACCACGAGTTCAAGTCGTGTCTGCGCGCGCTGGGATACGACCTGCCCATGGTCGAGGAGGGACAGCCCGACCCCGAGTTTGAGGCTATCCTTAGTAAGTATTTGGTTTTAGTTGGAACAAATACGTAGGAAACCCGAAGAATTGCTAAGATTATGTGCCAGTGGGCGGGGCGCTTTCACAAAACAGATGTCCCATTGGGCTGTAAAGACTGGAGTTTTCGAATTGCCAACTAGTTTCAGCTTTCTGACTGACTCCTTGGTTATTCAAACCTGTAAATGGTTTCATTCAAATAAATGCTTTGAGTTTGAGTGGGACTACGGTATTGGAAGACACCGAGTGAGTAAGCTACAAGGTGGGCCGACGACCTGTTCATTACTCGCTGAACGGGGGACGCCTTTGTCCAGTAGTGGTCGTTTTTCAGCGGAATGACGAACATAATTAAGAATTTAGTCTAGTCAAGTGCTAGTAGCTAGTTCAAAAATGTTATTTATCTTGCAGATGTGGTAGACCCGAACCGCGACGGCCAAGTATCCCTTCAAGAGTATATGGCGTTCATGATCAGTAAGGAAACTGAGAACGTCCATTCCTCCGAAGAAATAGAGAACGCGTTCCGAGCCATCACAGCCCACCAGGACCGCGCCTACGTCACCAAGGACGAGCTCTATGCCGTGAGTAACGCTTCAAGTTATATAGCGGAACTTAGTCAGCCCAGCACACAGCTAACCTGTTGTCTTATTCACAGAACCTCACCAAGGAGATGGCGGACTACTGCGTCGCTCGCATGAAACCCTTCGTGGAAGCCAAGACGGAGCGCCCCATACCCAACGCGCTCGACTACATCGACTTCACGCGCACGCTCTTCCAGAACTAAGCCCGCACCGCGCACGCGCCGGCCGCGCAGTACGCCCAGCTATACTTACATAACGCATTAAAATCAAAATAAAAATTTTGTTTTTTAATTTTGTGCCGTGTTTTCCCACCTCTCACGCGTGAGTACTGCGCGCTCGGCCGCGCGATCAGCTTGCATTACTATTTATATAGCACTATTTCAATGTCTCATTATTCCAAAAGTATATAGACTGAATTTTAAAAAAGCATTTCAATTCTTTATGTTAGTTTAGTCAGTGTAACTGGACTAAAATTTAGTAAAAAATCATGATTAGCTGATGTCGGTGCGTTGTCGTTTCGGAAGATTGTGCTTGTGTTCGTAGTTCGAGCAAGCGCACCCGGACGAATAACGCAGCTATTGCGTAGCCACTGTGTACCTTATGGTATGTGTAGTAAGGGTGAGAATTCCTTTTCTCTGATGCGAGCAGAGAAATACGAAGCTGCCAGTCTCTACCGACTTGATGTCAGTATTTTCTCTCTAATAACATCGTTTTATAATCCGTAACTTTTTCTTTGAATTTTCAATGTTGACCATTATTGCATTTCATAAATATTTATCATTTGCTAGATAGTGTTGTAAGCCAAGATTAACAAATCTTATTTTATTATTCATTTATTAATAGTTGTGCTAAGATGCTATTTATTTTTTGTATTCTCCAGTTATTATCTTTTCAATAAATATTTATTCCCAAATTAAATTGTTTATTTTCCAATAAAAGTCTGTGGTCCATTTTATACAGTCCATTATTTATGTAATAAATTATCTGTAATACATTAATACTATTCCTATCATACAAGTTGCACACATAAAATTTTCAATACAATTACTGGCTAAATTATTAGTTATATTAATTCTGTTACCATCACCAAAATGGTGTGAAAGTTAAAAATATGTTAAGTATCTTTATTAGTATCAAAGCAAAATTGAATATTAGTATTTTTACATATTTACAACAAATTCCATACTTTGGTATTAATATCAAAATAATTTTCGAAAGTTTGTCCTAGATTCTTGATTATATAATGTCCTAGATTACACAACAATATTTTTTTGACTATGTTATCTTCCTTAAATTTAATAACGCCCTCTAGGCGAGTACTTTACCGGCACATACACACAACAGACAATGTATTATATTTACAACGACGTATGACATGGCCAACGAAGCCACTACTATTTCCATTCTTTTTAACTATATACTCACACCCACAACTAAGAATAAACCATAACAAGATTGACGTAATTGGAATAATTAATTCCCAAAGAAGACATGAGATCTAATTCTAGGAGAGGCATTGCTCTGATCAAAATGGTTTTTGATCCACCATCCAATAGTTGCACCCTCTAACAATGTTAGAGTAGGCTCCATTCCCAACAACCAGGGTTTCTTTCCTTGGTCACAATTAGTGTGTAGTGCTACAGTTGCGCCCTCTGCAGTAACCTATACTCCTGCTGGGTGACGTGCGGCTGCAGCTTGTCGAGCAGCTGTTGGGGCAGCGTGCCCTTGGCCGGCTGCAGGTACGGGATGGTGAGCAGCTCGCGCACGGACGGGCGCGCGCGGGCGTTGTACGTGAGGCACCACTTCAGGGCTGCGATCAGTGATGGAGGGAGGTCTGTCGGAGGAGGAAGTAAATTGACGATGAACTGACAATGTTACGTAGGATACTGTAAGGCTCCTGTTCTATTGCTCGCACAATGAGAAAACGTTTGTCCTCGAGCGATGCGATCACTCTCGAAAGGGCTCTTTGTTTCTGCTGTCGTGCAATATTTCTTTAATTGTAAATAGTATTACAAAAAGAAAACTTAGACACATAATATCTTACTAATATTATAAATGCGAAAGTTTGTGAGGATGGATGGATGTTTGTTCCTTTTTTGGGCCAAAACGGCTGAACAGATTTCGATGAAACTTCCCAATAATAGCTTATATATCAGAATAACACATAGGCTACAATTTGGGTAGGTAGGTAAAGTAGGTAGGTAGGGTAGGTAAGGTATGTATCATAGTTAAGACAGGATAACGTCTGTCGGGTCAGCTAGTACTGTATATAATCAGAAATTAGCGCGGTGTAGTTGCGGTGGCGGTCAACCAGTATTTCGACATTTTTATACAGAAAAATGAAAATTTTTACGAATATTTGTCTATGTCCTGGACATAAGCACTCGTAATTTGGTCGCATCGCATGATCGCACGACCTTCAATAGGACATTCAGTAGTTATCAGTATGTTTGAACGCACGGTCACACGATCATTTTCATCGGACGGACGCAACATCGCGCGAGGGATGCGATGGCAATAACACGGCGCCTAACAGGTGATATGAAAATATAATAAACATTTCTTATAAGACACGCTAGATATTTTTATTATACTTACGCTCAACGGGCGGATAGTCGATGCGATGATTTGGGTCGAGTATGGCGGCTAACTTGGCGAGGTTGGGGATGTGGCCGAAAGGGGTGCGTCCGTACACCATGCTGTACAGGATGCAGCCCAGAGACCACACGTCCGAGCGGAACGAGATCTACAACACCATCAAAGATAAATAAGACACAAATATTGGTCAGCGGCAGTCAAGGTAGTAATTGTGAGAGGATGGTGACTATAGTTTTTTTTTTTAATTGAAATAACCTTTTAAGGCGATTGGTACGGGCTGTTCCCAGCCAATGTCCCGCTAGATGGCGCTGAAGGCTATATTTCTAGTTTATTTGAGTTTTTGCGTAATTGGAAAACTATTATGTCGTAGGAGTAGTGTTCGCGGTTACTAAATATTATAATTTATTGAAATATGTCATATCATTGCCTTAAAATCCACCCAATTCGGTAAATAGATGTATTTTAACATCTGCCATTGCATACAGGGTCGTTTACACACACAGACGTATACAAAAATGTTTACTAAAATTGAACACTAGATGGCGTGAATGTAAAAAACAAGTTTTCCATTTTTCTGTATGGGTAGACAGAACTTCAGAACACCACCTGCTATGTTTTATATTCTAAAAGATTGTTATAAAAATAAAACTTATATTTGTTGGCGTAAACTATTTTATTGATCAATAATTTTGGGAAATAAATAATGTCAAAATTGATTACAATAAAACGCAGTTTTATTTTATTACATGTTTTTTTATCAAAACATGTATTTGAAGTAGCATATAATATGCTGATCCATGCCTATTCACTCAAAACTAATAACACTAATGATTTGTAACAGTAACAATTATTTCAATATTATTTTAAACATTTCATAACCAACACGTAAGAATAATTCATAATCAAGATACAACAACAAATCTAAAACACTTTATTAGGTGATAATGATAATAACCAGGAAGGTGAAAAACATATTTCCGATTTCGACGCACTCAAAAGCTTTTAGTAAAACATAGGTAAGCATGTATGCCTAATGAAGTATTATTTCACCTTCTGATTTTACAGTAAATACAAATAAAAAGAAATATACAGTGGTTATGTAGATTCTAAACAAACTACTACCAAAATACAATTAGAACAAAAATCATTTGACTTGTTGATTTCACCCTCTGCCTTGAAACTAGCAGTCAAACGGTCACTCCTATGAGTATTACATATATAAATCATTATCATGCTGTCCTACAGTGGAGATTTCAATCAAAGCAATGTCTTCTGGTGACTTTTGGAATTCTGTTAGCCGTTCTTCACACTGTATTTTCAACTGTGCTTCGTCAATATCAATAGGATCACAAGCTTCGGGTCCATAGTGCTTATCCGGTTGGGTTTTCTCTCTTGGAGCAAATAATCGTTTGCGTGTCAAAGATTGCTGTCGTATTCTGGTCTGTTCCTTCCGTTTTATGTACTTTTTAAAATGTGTCCCTGGGCTCTGTGTGGTCTGCTTTTTCCATGCAGTTTCATGCCATTTGTGTCCCTTAGCAAGTGATAGGCCTGAAAACATATTTAAATGTTATATTTAAAAAAAGAAATGTTGCATTATTGCATATAAATTGGAATAAATAAGGGCTGGAGAATGATGATATTCCATCACAATCAAAGAATTTCTTACTGGTTCTAATAATTTCTGACTGTTATTACTGTATATTTACCTGCCACATAAACACGCCGCTGGTAAGAACCCCCTTTTCCTAAACTAATTCGTTTTCCACAGTTGAATTTGTTTATTACGCTCATAAAGTTTTCTGCCACATTTGTTGTCTCATTAGACAAACAACCTGCCTTCAAAGCAATTGTTTCATTGGCTGCATAAATCAGAGCCCACACCTCTGGAGCATTATTTTTCAGACTTTCTACATGATTTTCTTCCTTCTTTTCACTTTCATCTGTTAATGTTTTATTGACATTGCAGTAATAATTCTTGCAGTTTTCATGTACTCCGAATACATGAAGCGGGCCATTTCTCAATTCTGCTGCCATAGCAGTATGCTCACTGCTACACATGATAATTTTCCGTGCTACTAGTGTAAGCTTCATCACCTTCGGCTTCAGAATATTTCGCCCAGAAAGAGGGAGTTTAGTGTTGACCAAGATCTAAAAAGCACAAAATATAAATACAGAATAATATGCTTCACTGATCTTGAATTGACTTTACAAATTTGACTTATTAATTTACCTTGTAGAGTGCACTGGTATAGTTTTTGATAACATGATTCTTGCATTCAATTTTTTTTATTATGTTCCCATATGACACTTTCTCTTTCAATTTTGCATACACAGAGGAGTCTCCGTTACCAATAAAACTCAAATAGCAAAGTTGATGTATTTCTTCACTGTTTTGAAAACCTTCCACAATAATATCTGATTCCATTGCTTTAGATGGTCCAGTAAAATTTTTGCAGCAGTTATGTGCTTTCATATCCAGGTTTCTCCTCTCATAATATTGACATGTATAACAATATTTGTTTCTAACACCAAGAAATTGTCATTTTTTAGTTTCTTTACCAATAATGCAGGCCTGGAAATGAAAAGCAACACTTGTAAAAATAATGCACATAGGTAATTAAAATGTCATAAAGAACTAAATTTGTTTTTAGTAAAATATTAACTTACCATACCAGATGATGAATCAAAGTTATGCCCATATGACCTTTTCAACCATCCTCCATCTACATATACAGTAACAAATGGAACACCGTCTGAAGACACATGACCTTTTTGTATTGCAATTGATGTTTCTTGTTGATCAGCTATTTTAATTTCCTCTGTCAAATGTTCAAACAACACACTGCCTAATTTTTTTTCAATACGACGAAATTTGTTAGCTGACATTGTTGGAATATCCATAAGACTTGTTATATGAGCTGCTTGAGTGTAGAAGCTACCAGAAGTGACAGTTGCCCACACAAATGCAGTATTTATTTTATCACTGCTCTCCATAAAATGCCTCCACGCTTTATCACACATACTGCACTTGAAAATTAATTCACTTCGAAATCCATCAAGTCTTTCACTAACAAATTCAATTTGTGAAGATTCACACATATTTCGATGTCTTTCCATAAGAAATGCCCACTGTATTACATGCTTCAAGTCCACAATGCGATACCCAGATATTCCAGATAAACATTTATTTGGACCAGGTTCCACAATCATTTGAAATGAATCAATTTCCGGATCAGGTTGCGGCCAATTAATCTCTAAAGGTTCAACCACAGGTTCAGCTGTCACTGTGCTAGTACTACTAGGAGCACTGTAGGTGGCCTCTAAGCGGATTTTCGGTTTTACACGAATATACACACATCAAAAGTGTCTAGGGATCAACATATATTTTTGCAATAACTTTTCTCTTGATTGATATTAATTTAAATTTTCTTTAAGGATTCATCAAATAAAGTGTTTTCGTTTGTCACAGTAACGATAAACCAAGTCACCTTTGCATTAATAAAGAAATTTGCCATTTTCCTAATAAAGGGATTTTTGACATTTGAACCACTAACATTAAAGTTCGAAAAAAAGACTGAAATAACAGTTTTCTTTAAAATTTTATTGGGTAACTTAAACAATTAATAATCCGTGTTTCTACCGCGAACACTAACAACACAAGAACATCGGTTTGGCATACTCAAAATGAGTTCATCCAAATCACGCTGTGGAATGGCCGCCCATGTTCGTTGCAACAACAAAAAAAGGTGTTATCAGTCGACTTTGGACACGTTACCGAAGCACTGGTACCGTGGCTGAGCGCCATGAAGGACGGTATCGCTGCACCACACGGAGACAAGACCGATACATTCAAATCTTAACTCGAAGAGCTCCAACAATAACCGCCATGATGTTAGCCGTGAGGCTTCATCACTCTTCAGGGAACTTAATTAGCGACCAAACAGTCAGAAACCGCTTGCATGAAGTGAACCTTCATTCCCGAAGACCGCTACGGGTACCACCTATAGCAATGCACAATCGTAGGATTCGATATCAATGGGCTCTTGAACACAGAAATTGGGCAGAAGAACAATGGCGTTTCGTGTGCTTTTCTGATGAGTCTCGTTTTGGTATGAGACCGGATACAAGACGTATACGACACTGGAGAACCCCTGGACGCCAACAGCGATTAAAATCCTGCCAGGAAGTCCATCCTTATAGTGGTGGAACCATCATGGTATGGGCGGGTATTTGGATCGGCGGAAGAACTGAGTTGATTTGGATCAGAGGCAACCTCAACGCTCAAATTTATGCTGAGACGATTGTATCTGACGTCATCGTTCCTCTACAAGTGCAAATCGGTCCCTTATTTCAGTTAATGCATGATAATGCACGACCGCACACCGCAAGAGTTGTAAGACAGACTCTCGCCGCAGCTAACATCAATGTCCTGCCCTGGCCTGCTCAGTCGCCAGACTTGAACCCGATTGAGCATGCATGGGATATGCTACAGAGAAGAGCTCTGCCGAATATGGAGGGTATCCAGTTGCAAGAAGACCTTTTTTTGTTGTTGCAACGAACATGGGCGGCCATTCCACAGCGTGATTTGGATGAACTCATTTTGAGTATGCCAAACCGATGTTCTTGTGTTGTTAGTGTTCGCGGTAGAAACACGGATTATTAATTGTTTAAGTTACCCAATAAAATTTTAAAGAAAACTGTTATTTCAGTCTTTTTTTCGAACTTTAATGTTAGTGGTTCAAATGTCAAAAATCCCTTTATTAGGAAAATGGCAAATTTCTTTATTAATGCAAAGGTGACTTGGTTTATCGTTACTGTGACAAACGAAAACACTTTATTTGATGAATCCTTAAAGAAAATTTAAATTAATATCAATCAAGAGAAAAGTTATTGCAAAAATATATGTTGATCCCTAGACACTTTTGATGTGTGTATGTTCTTGGTTGTATATGTTCTGGGTACTGAAAGAAAAAAAAACAAATTGTGATTACCATAATAAAAGTATAATACCTATATCCTAGATCTATTTTCTCCTTTCTCAATATTTCGTAGGTTTTTTTTACGTCATCTTATGGTTTTAGATTATAGCAGCCCACATGACGACCTACTGACCCTACATACACGTAGTGTTCCTTTTACGATCAACAATAAACCATGTTGATACATACATTATAGAGTTATCTAAGACGATTTCTCGTGTTTACGAAGAAGTCGGATACAGAATTAGTTGTATTATGCAGGTTCACTTACCTCCCTTCAGCATAATATCTCCTTCTTCCACTTCGAACTCGTTTCAAAGATTTGCGCGACCCCGAATATTCGTGTTGTCTGTACGACGCCTTGCTTGTTCGAACAGACATTGTAGACGTAATCTAAATCAGAAATATAGAAAAACAAATGAAAAACGAAAGAATAAGTTCCTTTTAGACACTCAGTATTTGAATAAAATAAATATCGTAATTCGTAAGTCACATGCATTGAAAGATCTATCAATCTTTTATGATTGAGTTGCGTTCTGAAATAAAATCTAAGAAAATAAAATATAACACTAAAATTTACTTATCTTTATATTTCAATGTTATCTTTATACACCTGGTAGAACTGGCCGACGAATATAGATATATATATATTAGATTCAGCGATTTATTTTTAAACAATAAATTACGGAACAAAAAAAAAGGATTGTAAGTAACTGAATTATGTTTGTTTCTGAACGCACCGAGTCGCGCGCCGCGCGGCGCGCGGTGCACGGAGTACATACCTACTTTGATAAAACAAACTAATAATATTGTGTGTCTGTCTGAAAATTCGGAAAAGCATACTTTGCCAATGTTTGCAAGTTTAATTTTGTGACTACTTTGGTAGTTTACCGATTTATAATAATTGTATATATCGTTGTTTAAAAAATATTCAAACACATTAAAATATGATACACTGATTTATCACTGGTTTCAGTGATGAACTGATGAGTCAATGTTAGCCACAATACTAATCACTTTCGTCATACGTGTGTATGATTGATGTGATTAGCAATGTGGTGATATTTCAGAAAAATCACGGGCCAGTTTGTTGTTTTTAATCCCACCGAAAATATAATTGCGTTATTAGAATAATTAATTACTATACCTACGATAAATTACAATATAGTCTCAAATGCATACTAGAGAAATATTGCAATTTGAATCAATTAAAATGCACAGCATACAAAAATAAATTCTCAACACAAGACATTCCGCGCGCAAATCATAGCGCGTAGCAATGAAAATCAAGAATGTAATTTTATATCGAGTCGACCAAAGTAAAAGTACCTAGACAATACATTGACCTCTAGACTAATAGAGGTCACTGGTCAGGTACCTACATACAAATACAGACAGACCTACGACCACGCTACGAGTTGCCAGTGTTGCCACACAACAATAATGAGTAATAAAATTGTTTACAAAAAAAAAACAAAGATTTCTAAGGTCATTAGTTTTATTTTATTTATTGTAATTTTTTTTTGAACGATTGGAAATGAAATTACTCAATTATTGCAGTTAGAACTTTGATTTATTAGAATTATAAGATAATGAACGCGATCGCGCACGACATCTAGCGCGTCAATGTTTAAACATCGCCTTTCGTTTGCTTGTCAAAAGTCACGCACACTACTGTAGAAGTGTCAAATTTTGCCGGTATTTCACTGTTGTTTTTCTAAGTAAATAATGTAAGTTATTGATTAAAAAGGTCGATCGCGGACACATTTCATTGTAGAGAAGTGATAAAATGATTGGTTTTAATGAAAGAGTGTCTGTGTTTAGTGTATAAATGTATTCAAAAATGTATGGACGGAGGGGCGGTACATCCACCTTAAACGCCAATGTTACATAACGTACAAGCTAGCGCATGCCCTGTACGCCAACAACACAAATATGTGACAATGGCAACAACACCATTGTAACACGAAATCAACAATTAAATCACAATCATTTGTGAGTGTTTAAATAGATATCTTAAAAATTGAAGCTCTCGTACGTATTTAATGACATGAAAAGAATTAAAAGACACCATGGATATTGGGGGAAATTCATGATGAAGAAATAATAAATTTGTTGCTTGGCGTGGAGGGCACGCGCGTACGTTTATGCTCTGGCGTTTAAAAGATTACAGTCTTTTTTTGTTTGTGTACTGTTTTTTTTACTGTTTACTTATGAGTACTAACAAACATATTATTATATTTATTTTTTTTCCGTCTAGTACATGATTTCTGAACTCATAGTTTTGATTAGTTTTATGGTAACATGCCGCCTGTCACCCACTCTGTGAGTAAAGTTACTAATAAAAAAGTATTTAATTGCTATTGGTGCCCGTTTCCTCCGGTATACCATCAGAGCAGTCTTTGTCATAAGTATATAAAGTACCTACAATATATAAGGTGGTTAGTTTTTACCTTGATAGGAGCACTGCCATCGCCATTAGCGACGCCATACCCTCCAGCACCACCCATGAGCGCCTCGGGGCTGATGTAGGAGTAAGTCCCGGTAGCCTGGGAGCGTACCACAGACGTCGCGTCGCTACTGATAGCCGACGCGATCCCGAAGTCGATCAGCTTCAGCCGCCCGCACACCAGGAGGAAGTTCGCGGGCTTTAGGTCCGCGTGGATTACGCCTGTAAACACATAATATTATGATGAGCAAAAAGTTGCTGTTTTCGGGTTGTTCAGCTGTTGATATTATGAAAGAATGTACACAAAAACCGTCCGTGTGCGTGCACGGTTTTTGTGTCGGGATTTTGTTCGCAACTCCACAGTGCGAACACAAACTCGTAATACAACACAATACAAGAGGAAAGAAAAATATATCTTTGACAAAAAGGAAACTAAATAGTTTGACCTTTGATCGTTGATTAATGCAAGCTATGCTTATGTGTGGTAAATGATAAAAAAACATTAAGAAATTGCAGTTGTTTATGTTCTGAAATAAAAAAAAAAATAATCTTAGCCTATTTACAGAATAATGCAGTGAATGAGTCACGCGATTGTCCCTACATGTGACGATCGATTCTTCAAAGTTGTAAATGGCAAGGTTGAGTAACAGCACAGTTCGTAATTAAAGTTTACTTTTCTCACCATGCTCATGTATATAATGTACAGCATGTAGCATCTCCTCCCAGTAGTGTAGGACCAGCGCGGGCGGCAGACCAGCGCCGCGCGCCTTCAGGAATGAGGACAGGTCCGTCTCGCCCACCTCCAACACCATACGCAGGAACTGATTGACGCGGTCGTACTCACTGTGAGGGGACGGGAACTATTATTATCATGGGTAGAGAGGAATTACCACTAAATGGATGAGACTGCATTCTCCTTAAACATAACGTGGAGATTTATGGAACAATGGTTAGACAATGGTTGCGTAGACAAAAGAGGAGTTCGTGGCTATGTACTAACAGCCGCACAGGTCGATCCATCAGGTTAAGCTACGCTTGCTGAGGTTGGCCGTAGATGGGTGACCATCTTTACATAACGAGACTCCTCCCGGCGTGCCTCGGAAAGCACGTTAAGCCATAGATCCCGGCTGTCATTTGTGCATCTTTGACAGTCGGGTCGTCAGAAGCCCGAAAATCTGACAGCCGGTCTTACCAAGGGGTATTGTATTGCCCAGTTACTGGGTTGTGGAGGTCAGATAGGCAGTCACTCCATGTAAAATACTTGTATTCAGCTGCATCCGGTTAGACTTTTTTTTTTAAGGCTGGGAAATCATCCAATGACTGCTCCCGCTCTGGGTGGAGCGGAAGGGAGTGTCAGACTATTACTGACTAAAACCCATCCATGTTCCTTCCGTAGCCCTTTACGTTCCGGGGTAGCGGTAACCCTTTCGGACAATCCCGCTTACCCGGCAGGCTTGGCCCTGAGGGGCCCCTTCATATGCTGACATCTCTTTGAGGCGCGCGTGGAACATATACGCGCCATCCGGCACGGGTCTGGTGCTGGTCGGACGGTGAGTCACCCATTATTCACAGTCCGCAGGCCCACGCCTAAGGTGGCCGGGAGTCGTCACGTGGCTCCCGACGCCCGGGGCGTCTCCCGCGGCGGCTGGGACGGGAGGACCTTTCTCTCTCCCATCCCGCCACCTCCTTCGCGAGCATGACTTTTTCGCAGAAGGAGGTGACTGCCTCCCACTCCCTCTCGCCCCGGACCATGGCTTGCACCAGGGCCGGGCGCGAGAGGTCGCCGCCGCCTCCTTCGCGAGCTTGACTTTTTCGCAGAAGGATGGACGCACCGCCGTGTCCTCGTAGAGGCGATCGGCGGCGGGGGCGAGAGGGAGTGGGAGGCATCCGGTTAGACTGGAAGCCGACCCCAACATAGTTGGGAAAAGGCTAGGCAGATGATGATGGTTAAACAATGGTTGTCTTGTATGGATCAAAATGTTGGGCCACCATGTAATGATTTCATCAATTAATTATTTACCATATTAAATGAGATAGTACTCACTAATCAAACAGCCGAATAACTCTATCGGAGTTCTGCAGCTCCCTCAGTAGCCGCACCTCATTGATGTACCCTTGCGCCAACTCGTGGTCAGTTGCCAGGTATACACACTTCACTGCATACTCACATGATGTGCCTACTTCTAGCACCTGCAAGAAGAAAAGGTGTTGTTGTTTGTAATTTAGAGGCAAAAAAAAAGTTACCCAACTTTCTGATCTTGGACTTACTGACATGTGCTCTCTCAAGGTCTCAACCCCATAGAAAGTGACATGGAGTTATTCTGTTGTTGTCCGAGTGATATACACGGACAGCATTGCTTGTAATTGTTTCTAAATGTTAGTATAGATTAAGTTTATTGCATAATTATGGATAACCACATTTATTGCATTTGATTATCCTATAGATAAAAATTTAAAAAGTTTGTTGCCACAAAAAATTAAAGTAGAATACATGAATTCTTATGAGTAAAGCGGTCAGTATGTAGAGTAAACAAGCAACTAGTGTCACACTTCTATGTAAGGGAATCTAAAAACCTGTTTGGATTGGACAAGTTCCAACTTGAAATATTTCGAGAGGTTAGTCTGAGCAGTAATTTTTTTTTTAAATTGCTTTTCAAATATATTTTTTTTGAAGTTATACTTCTTTTGGCGCGATAGAGAAAAATGATGAGAGTGAATTTTTACGATGCACGCGCACACCGACACCAAAATTAACATCGTGAAGTTAGTTCCAGGTGGCATGCATGAAAATTGATAACTATGTTTAAGTTGTATATTCTAGTATTTTTATATTTAGAACACGTGTTTCGTAAGAGTACAATTAAACAGTGTGAATAAATAAATATTATTTTGGTGTTTTTATTAAATCAGTTTCATATACGACGGTGATACTCATAATTTATTATGTATTTCCATACGACAAAGAAGTATAACTTCTAACGCGTGTACATAAGTACACACACTCTTTTTTATATCTGGACATGTTTCTGTCATGTTGAAAAGTATGTCAAGGCCCTATTGAACTCAACAATAATATTTTTGTACGAAAAATACTAGCTATTTGAAATGTCTTTAACATATACTTACTTTATAAACTTCACTAGAGCCTCCAGTGCCCAGTTTTTTAATAAACATGTACTTCTTATCCTTTATACTGGTTGTCTTGAACAATATCTTGGAGCTATTGTTGACCACACCCTGAGGGTATGACGGTGTAGCCACGTATGAGGCAGGCATGGCTTTCCTGTTCAATGGGGTCTCAGGCACTGGTACCAGAACAGGTGCCGGCTCTGCCCGAGGAGGTGGGCAAGGAAGCTCATCTTTAGTTGGGTTTTGAGAAAATAACTCGACTCTCACTCTATCTCTATTCTGTATAACTGCTTTCTGAGGAGTCTTCTTTTGACTCTGTTTAGATCCTGGAGTGAACCTTCTGATACCAGACTTTATTTTAGGTGTTGCGGATTTTAACTTCTGACTACTACTTGGTACTTTAGCAACCTCTGGAGTCTTTTTGATGCATGAATTTTGTGATCTTGAGTTACTGCTATTCTGTGACATCAATACACCACGCTTTTTAGCTTCTGAATTTGGATAAGCATTTTTCGCTTCTGAATTGGGATAAACATTGGAACTTATATTTTTATGTGAACTATGAATGACATTTTGATTTTCTTTAGCAGGATATGTTTGTTGGGGAACCCAACTATCGTGTGAATTATTCTCTTTGTCGTGTTCGTTATAGATAAACTTCTTCTCTGATGCAAACGCTTTTATGTCTTTCAGTTTGGGTTTGACTGTAGGCGTGAAAAAGTCTTTGTTTATTTTCTTCACAGGAGAGGGCTTTTTGGTCACGGTCTCGCCAAAGGAATTGTCACTGTCGTCGGCGGAGGAAAAGCTGGCGTCAGGGCTTTCTGCTGCATTCTTGAAAGGCATCAAGTTAGCTAGCAATGCCGACATCGGCATCGGAGCAAACTTGATGCTGTTCGACGTCGATTCCGTGTTACCACTCATGTTTAGCGGTGTTTAATACATTTGATAAAAAACCTTAAAACTATATCACCACTTTCCACTTAGTTTTATGCACAATATGTAGTTTATTTCAATTATTTCCGTACTTTCACTACTTTCAATCTCGTGTTAGCCGTTGAACTTTTGAACATTTGACAGTTTTGACAGAAAAATATTGTGTTTATTGTGCAGGGTTACCATAACAAAATAAAAATTATATTTTAATTTAGTCGATTATTTGTTCTCTAAAGTCTGTCTTACGCTTAGATCATTTAACCTAAAGTGCTCTAAGGTCTTAAGGGCCCCAGAGACGGTCAAACGATTTGATTCAAACACGTAAATTTTGGTTTGACTCAAACCATTTTGATCGTTTACATAGCTAGTTTGAACGGTTTGTCAAACATTTACGGGTTTGAGAACGGTTTGTCAAACATTTACGGGTTTGAAGCTTGTTTGATGAAATTTCATATTTTTGTTGTGTTTGACGCGCCGTTTAATCGTGTTCCGACGCGTTTGAACAAACTCGGCTTTCTAGCATTTTCTGTAGATGTTCGTGGGTAAAACGATATCTTAGTTTGTACCATTCTTTGGACCAAAGTCTTTTTCTTTTTTTTTCTCTTCTGACGCAGGACATTAACGTTTTAAAGCATCTTGTCTGCATCACACACAAGTCTAATTATGGCGGCGTACCGAACCAAACTGCGCAATGCCGTTTGACAACCGTTCAAACCGACATCAAACGGTTTCATCAAGGTTTGAATCAAACCGTTTGACCGTCTCGGGGCCCCTTTACGAGGGCTGCACTAAAAGTATCGGGAATGGAATATTTTCATTGTTCCTGTCATATTAAAATCTTTTAAATTGAAAACTCCTTGGTTTAAAAAATCGAATACTTTTTATTTATTAAAAAATAGGTTCTCGGTCTTGTCACAAGGTTTTGTCTTTTGTCAAACTTGTTTAGTCGTTGAGGTTGAGAAAATGGAATTGACTCGAGAAATTTTAAGAGCGATGATTTATTGTGACTTTCGAAGTGGTTTAGCACAAAAACAGTGTGTTGACCGCATTGATATTTGGGTGTTTGTGATCACGGCGAAGTACGGTGGATGTAGGTGGAAATGAAACCGCTTCTCACTTTGTAGTTAGTTTAATCACACACACTCCAATGTTAATTATATCAGATGGCACAATCGTAAGTACAGGATTCTTGTAAGTGAGAATTGAGAAACATGTAAGTATCGTTCTTTTTGTGTCTGGTTTTCAGAACCTGTCTCAACCTGTTAACCGTCACTTCGTTAGTGGCGGGAAACACTAGTGTTGCCACTACGGCAAGATTGTTGGTGCGTTCCAATATCGAACGCCACAGATATATTAAAAGGAGGCTTTTAATACATCAATGGATGACCGGATGATTTCTGCATTTGGTGATGAAGCCCCATCCAAAACCACAATTTATCGCTGGTTTGCTGAATTTCAACGTGGACGTGTCAAGCTCAGTGTTGATCCCCGTCAAGGTCGTCCAAAAACTGCAGTCACCCAAGAAAACGTTGATGCTGTGCGTAAGCTGATTGAGCAAGATCGACATGTGACATACCGCGAAATTCAGGCAACTTTAGACATTGGCATGAGTCAAATACAAATAATCTTGCATGAACAATTAGGTGTAAAAAAGTTGTTTTCCCGATGGATACCGCATTCGCTCTGTGAAGAGCAAAAAGCGGCTCGCGTTACTTGGTGCGTCAGAACTCTCGAAAGATGCCACGCAGGATCCTCAAATGCTGTATACAACATCGTATCAGGTGACGAATCCTGGATATACGCGTACGAACCCGAAAGAAAAAACCAGTCACGAGTTTGGGTGTTCGAAAATGAGTTTAACCTCTAGAGCAGGGATGCAGTGTATCCGATGCACAGACCACGGCCCGCGGGCCGCATGCGGCCCGCCGGTCGAATACTGGTGGCCCGCTGACAGCAAAAATAATACTCTCATACATTCGAAAAATATTGAATTCTATTCCAGAATAAAACCAAAAAAAATATTTTCGAAAAGTAATTTGAATTACGCGCGCGCGCTCTTAAGTGCGCTTATCGGTGCGCCGTGCATGCATCGGTAACAGCGGTCGGTAATGTTCGTGCCGATCTCGGTTAAATTCGTTTTCTTAAAGAAGCGCCGCGGCCGGCGGCGCGGCGACGACGGCAGCGTGGTGGCGTCTTATCCACAGCACAATATAAATATGATGATTCTTATTTATATTGTGTCCACAGGTTATATTGTTAGAGCAAGCGAGATAGCAATAGTCCCGAATTCCCGATTGCTCGCATAGGTAATTTAAAAAAGGATGGGTAATTTAAGTAGGTACTGTAATTGTTTTAGGTGCTGTGTTAATCATAGCCAGGATTAGAACACAACATGGACAAGCCAGGGCCTAGTAAAAAACGTAAGATTAAAGATGAAAATCGGCAGTTTCAAGAAATTTGGACTTCTTAGCGTGTCGTTGGCAATCTATATTTCCTCGGCCCAGAATTCAGCTACGTGTTTAGCGCCATCACTAGCGTCCATCAGTTCCTGTAACGTGCATACGGCAGGACACACAGGACACGAAATTAAGTGTCCCATCGTTTGTGGAACGGCACCACATTTACACTCCAAGGCGGAGCGGTCTATGAATCCCCATCGGAGCTGGTTTTCCTTGCTTCGGCCAACCTGGGTCCGGAGTCTGTTTAAAGCCTTCCAAGTTGACCAAGGCAAGTCGCTCCCAGGAGGGAGACGTTCAGCAAGTGGAACGAATGGAGTGGGTAAGGAAGCACTGTCTCGCTACAGCTTCAGTCTTTCTTTATTTGGTTCGACAGTGAGTGGAACGACACACTTTAAAAAGCTGTTTCGGCTTTTCAGCCTTTGTGGCACAAGGATGTGGTCGTGCATGGGGTGTCGTCTGTCGGAGGCCAGTTTAGCTCTTTCGCTGGAGCTTGCTACCATTCTACGGACTTTTGGTGGCGCTATGCCTGCTAGAGGATACAGCATTTGTACGGGGGTCGGTTTTAGAAAGCCAGTGATGATCCGGCACGTTTCGTTCAAAGCTGTATCCACTAACTTTGCATGGGCAGAACGACTCCACACAGGGCACGCGAATTCTCCCGCAGAGAAAGACAGCGCCAGCCCAGTAGTCCGCATCAGGCGAAGCGCCCCATCTCGAAGAGACCAGCCGCTGAAGAAGACTGTTGCGAGTGTGCACCTTCTGCTTGATGTTTTTGCAGTTTTTGCTGAATGTGGATCTGTCCAGAGTAACACCAAGATATTTCGGGAAGTTGCTGTGCTCGATGGATACCCCGCCCCAAACGATGTTTAATTTGCGGCCCGCCTCTCTATTCCGGAGGTGAAATATGCACGACTGAGTCTTGCTCGGATTGGGCTTCAGTGAGTCAGCGAAGTAGTACTTGGCCAAGTCACCAAGAGCGTCTGACAGGTGGACCTCTGCATCCTCAAAGGTGGTGGCTTGGGAGGTGAGGGCAAGGTCGTCTGCATAAAGGAAGCGGGACGTGCACGGGCTAGATGGTTGGTCGTTGGTGTAGATATTGAAAAGGAGCGGAGCCAGGACGCTACCTTGGGGAAGGCAATTTTTTTGTGCTCTCCAACGACTTTTTTCCGAGAGGAGATGGACCTGAAAACGACTGTTGTGGAGAAGTTCTCGGAGCATCCGGATGAAATTCTGGTCGCTGACCAGTGACGCTACCTTCCACAGCAACCGTCTGAGGTTGACTGTATCGTAAGCAGCTGACAGATCAACGAATACAGCACCTGTGACCTTTCCTGTCTCGAATCCATCCTCAATGTGTTGCACGAGTTTGAGGGTCTGGTTGCAGCAAGACTTGACGGGTCTGAAACCAGCTTGCTCCGGGATCAACTTCAGGTCAAAAACACTCGTTAGCCGGTTCAGCAGCAATCTCTCAAACAGTTTATATGTATGGCAGAGCAAGGATATTGGACGAAAGTTTTTGGGATCGACGAGACGAAATTTGGACTGAGAAATACTTTTTTGTATGGTCGCATAACAAAGTCGTTTGTTTAATTTGCAAGAATTTGTTGCGATTGCCAAGGAATATAATGTAAAAAGGCACTATGAAACGCAGCATCCTACTTTTACCAAGTTTACAGGCGAATTAAGAAAGCAAAAAATGTAGTCTTTAAAACGGGAGCTTACTGGTCAGCAAGCTATGTTTACAAAACCCATTCAAGATTCAGAAACAGCTACAGAAGTTAGTTATGAAATTTCTCGAATGATAGCAAAGCGAAGTCGCCCCTTCAATGATGGGGATTTTGTTAAAGAATGCATAGAAATTGCCACTAAGAAAATGTGTCCAGAAGCAGCAAAAAAGTTTCAGAAAATTCAACTGAATCGTATGACTATCCAAAGACGTCGGCGGACGTCTTTGTCAGGTAAAACAATTAAATGGAAAAACTAAGATCATTGAATTTTTTTCATTAGCACTAGGGAATGCCAACCTGTTTCACCGGAAACCTGGATACTTTTCTATTTAATTATTGAAAATATGAAAGATGTAGGTGGCCTGAATTTCACAAGTACTTTAAAAAAACTGAGATAAAGAAAGAAAAACTGGGTTCACCGAAAACCGTTTTTTTTTAAATACGAAACCCGAAAAAAAAACAGGTTTTAATTTGGGCCGGTTTTGCATTCCCTAATTAGCACTCGACGAATCTACTGATATCAGTTCCACAGCTCAACTTCTCATATTCATACGGTGTTACTCAAGATTTTGAAGTCTTAGAAGAGTTATTAGGAATGTGTTCATTGAAAGGTCAAACCAGAGGAGTTGATATACTCAATGTACTTTTGGATGAGTGTTCAAAAACTGATTTGAACTTATCAAAATTATCGGGAGTTGCGACTGACGGTGCTCCTTCGATGATTGGTGTCAATTCTGGGCTAGTTACTTTGCTGAAAAAGCATCTGCAAGAAAAAAACATAAACGCTGAAGATCTCGTGCAGTTTCACTGCATTATACACCAAGAAGTCCTCTGTTCTAAAAAAAATTAATTTCAAAATGTCATGAAAGTGGTAGTTTCGACTGTAAATTTCATAAAATCACGAGGACTCAATCACAGGTAATTCAAACAATTCCTTGATGACATCGAAAGCGAATATGGAGATTTACTGTATTATACAGAAGTAAGGTGGCTAAGTCGTGGATTGACACTGGAACGATTTCTAATTTTAATAGAAGAAATTGGAATATTTCTGGCGGAAAAGCAAAGGGATGTCTCGGAACTTAAAAATCCTGATTGGTTGTGTGATTTGGCTTTTTTAGTTGACATTACAAATCATTTGAATGTCTTTAACACACGGCTTCAAGGCAAAAATCAACTGATATCCCAGCTCTACGCTCATGTATCATCCTTTCAATGCAAGCTGACACTTTTCATATCGCAATTGAATTCTGGAAATTACAATCATTTTCCGAATTATAAGAAAATGGCTGAAAAATTCAACAAAACTGCGATTAATTTCAGTTATTAAAGATTGAATCAAAATATCTAGCTCTTCTACAAAGCTAGATATTTTGATTCAATCTTTTCAAGACAGATTTTCGGAGTTTAAAAAAGTGAAACCTCTGTTGGACATATTCAGCAATCCTTTCACGATTTCAGTTGAAGATGTGCCAGAGTCAATGCAGTTAGAAATTATCGACATTCAAAACGACCAAGATTTACGCAACAATGTCAACGAAGGAGACTTGCTGAACTTTTACCGCTGCATTGATAAAAATACGTACAAAAATTTGCGCATAAACGCTCTGAAATGTGCCAGCTTATTTGGTTCTACCTATTTATGTGAATAAACCTTTTCAATACTAAATAATAATAAAACAAAAAATCGAAACCGCCTTGCAAACGAAAGTTTGGAAGCAGTTTTACGTGTTGCTACAAGTAAATTTGAGCCAAATATAAAAAAGATTGTAAGCACTATGTAGTGCCACGCTTCAAATGAATAAATTATTTTTCAATTTTAATACATTATTATCAATTCTTTATTGTCTATAGTTACCTATACTTCTGGCGGGCCGCCATCAGTTTATAATTTGCCCCAGTGGCCCCTAGTCTTCATAAGTCTGTGCATCCCTGCTCTAGAGCCCCAACGGCACAAAACGTGCCAGTAAACAAGTATTACCGTTGAGCCCCGCTGGCACAAAGAACAATGGCCAGTCCATACATGCTTGGACTAGTAAAATCTAATAAAACGTAACTCGATGAAACGTCTGTCGTATCATTTGCCTATTTACATATATTTTACTTCGGCATTCAATATATTTTATAAAGGAAGGAGAACGAAGTTATCACCACATATTTTTTTGAGGCTATGTGGTATATTTTTAATCTGTAGTATTTTGTATTGGGCGGATTTTTTAAAAGATAAGTGTACGCATGGTCAAATCGAAACTAATCGTGGTGCTTATGATACCACTCTTGTATTCTGCTCTAGAAAAATGTGCCGCGCAATGCGATTTACACATAATCCACAGTTAACACAGAGAATGCTTGAATACATTTTGCCACTTCCACTACCAGATCCAAAACGTGATGTATTTTCAAGTCCAATAAACGAATGCCAAGTCAACTTTAGTAGAAGATTCAATCGGAGTTCGTAAGCAGTGCAAGATAAATAAAAAATCAAGAAAAACACACTAAATCACACAAAACACAGAGCGTCGCCGAAACAACAACAACAGTTTGCAAAGCGCACTGTTGTCAATCTCTGTTTATCTGTCAAAAATAGGGAGGTCATGTCCACAATCAATTTGTGGTAGAATCGATTTTTAGATACGCAATCATTCGTTATTAAGTCATAAAATGTCTTTTATTAACTAGCAGAATTTAATATAAGTAGGTATTGGTTTTATAATTATCATTACTCTATACACATCGCGTTGCCTAGTACTTAGCTTTGATTAAAAAATAAAATCGTTAAAGTAGGTATTTATAGACATCGCTAGTACCTAACCTAACCTAACCAATTTATCCTGCGTTCCGTTACAATTTATACAATTTTTTAAGGCTATTTATCTATAATTCCCTTGCTTTTAAAAATAAACTGATGGTATCCAATAATTGTTTGATCGATGTACTACATCTATGTGATAGTCCCATCTCGGGAACAATTATTGATTTTTCGTAGGCCATTATGACCATTGTTCTTTGTGCCACCCAACCCCGAGCGATCTAAAACTGTATTTGTAGTCTACTCTAAATAAGTCTTAAAATCGTTTCTGAACGAATGTTCTCGACGGCAGATAAAATTTTACAACCATAGACAAAGATAGAAACTAAAAATATTGGATGCAACATTTAAAAAAAAAGTGTAACTGCTGTTAGTAGTACAAAAATTTTGTGTCCACGGTTACGTCGTGCGCCAGTGAATTCCCGTGTTTTCGTGATTTTTCGCTGATTTTGTACGGTAAGTCGGTGAATATTCATTTATAAGTGTTTCTCGCAACTTTGTAGATAGTTTTTCGCATGGAATAATATCAAAAAACTTGTTTTATTGAGCTAACAAAATTTACATCGTTCCGGTTTCGTGGAACTCGCTATTGTTATTGTACGATTTTTTGAGATAATTCAACGAAATTTCATCTTTGTAATGGCAGAAGTAACGTAAAATCTATTGATAATTCATAATTACACGTAGTCCATGCATATTTCAATAATTTATTCATATATTATTATGATGAAAGGAGATGTTTCATTTTCGGCCATCACATGTACATTTATCGAAAAAGAGGGAAAAATACCACGAAATGAGGAAAAAAATTTTTTTGTGAATTTTTATTAAGCAGGATTTGTCCGTTGTCGTGCACAAAAAGTAATCGTTTTTCGATTATTGCCATAATATTCTATTCAACATGGCGTCTTATAGTTTGCAGTCTGCTTTCGTTCTGAAATCATATCACATCAAAACATAATATCACGTAGGCGATAAAATATAAAAGGTATGTTTTCTTGTACTATTAACACTTATTATTATTCAATTATATGTCTTTTTGACTAATCAGAAGCAAGTGTGAAGATTTCATAGTTATAAAAATATTTAAACTATTTTTCTGAAGTGTACTTCTGAACCATTTCTGAACAAAAAATTCAAAATGACCGTTTGTGACACAAACACTGTGGTCCAGTCTCGTTTTTCTCGACTTTCGTGACTTTCAGTGTTATTTTACGTTTTCTCATTTATTTTTTATTTCCTATGACTTAGACTTTGTATAACGGTTTTGTGATATCTGCTCATTCTTGGATTGACTTTGGCTTTGTTTAACGGTACTCTAATTCAGAATCAGCGATTTGGATTTGTCTGCCGATTGGAAATCTTCTGTTTTATTCACACAAAATAATTGGCAAAATGGTATAGATGGATCCTATTGTAGTTGCATTTGTGGAATGCGAACTGTGGGATGTTGTGTAGGTAGGTACCTTGGTTGGACTTGATACCAAAATAATGTGGCACCAGCATCTTTCCTGGATGATGTTTTAGTGAGAGAAGAAGAATAAAGTTTTGAAAGCTGATTTGTTGTTTCATGTATTTTAATCTTGTTCCACCTTTACGTTTTAAGTTTCTAATCTATACTATCATACCAATCCATTATGGAGTCAACATAGCATGTCCTCCATTTAGTATCCCATTTTATGAAGGATGTGTATTGAAAAAACAACGTGTTTGCCTCCAGCAAGGATTCAACACAGTATTAACTTTTATAACCATAATAATCAAGATGAGCTGAAACACTACTTAAAGAAATGATTTAAAATAGTTGATCATGCCTTGTTAAGCCGTTTTGTCCAATGTTTTATTAGAAAGATCACAGTTCTCTGATAAACAGTAATTAACAAACAATTATTTCCACGTAAACATCATCTCTACAACCTCTCATCATGGCTGTCATAACTGTCATGACAAAAGTATTTTTTTTTTTATTTTATTCATGTACAGACGCCAGCACATCAAGCTGTCCCTAACTGTCAAATTTTCTCAATTAAAAATGAATCTTATGTCTTTGCAATAAAGTTGAAATACTATCAAAGAAATCTGACAGATTGTGGTAACTTGATGTGCTGGCCTCTGTACATTAAAATCCTTTGATATTATGAAAAAAATGTTACTTTATTCAGGGGTAAGTTTCCCAGCTTCGCTTAAAGGTACATGTTATGGCCGGCGTCCCATACAAAGGTGAAACATCTCCTTTCCATCCTGTTTGAATTTTGAACTGTCAAACGTCAAAATGGTTCTCAGCCCAGCTAGTGCCTTTTGTTTTTTTTTTTTAAGGCTGGGAAATCATCCTATGACTGCTCCCGCTCTGGGTGGAGCGGAAGGGAGTGTCAGACTCTTACTGACTAAAACCCATCCATGTTCCTTCCGTAGCCCTTTATGTTCCGGGGTAGCGGTAACCCTTTCGGACAATCCCGCTTACCCGGCAGGCTTGGCCCTGAGGGGCCCCTTCATATGCTGACATCTCTTTGAGGCGCGTGTGGAACATATACGCGCCGTACGGCACGGGTCTGGTGCTGATCGGACGGTGACTCACCCATTACTCGCCTTTTGTTTTTTTTTTTTAAGGCTGGGAAATCATCCTATGACTGCTCCCGCTCTGGGTGGAGCGGAAGGGAGTGTCAGACTCTTACTGACTAAAACCCATCCATGTTCCTTCCGTAGCCCTTTATGTTCCGGGGTAGCGGTAACCCTTTCGGACAATCCCGCTTACCCGGCAGGCTTGGCCCTGAGGGGCCCCTTCATATGCTGACATCTCTTTGAGGCGCGTGTGGAACATATACGCGCCGTACGGCACGGGTCTGGTGCTGATCGGACGGTGACTCACCCATTACTCACCGTCCGCAGGCCCGCGTCTCCGGTGGCCGGGAGTCGTCACGTGGCTCCCGACGCCCGGGGCGTCTCCTGCGGCGGCTGGGACGGGAGGACCTTTCTCTCTCCCATCCCGCCACCTCCTTCGCGAGCATGACTTTTTCGCAGAAGGAGGTGACTGCCTCCCACTCCTTCTCGCCCCGGACCATGGCTTGCACCAGGGCCGGGCGCGAGAGGTCGCCGCCGCCGATCGCCTTTACGAGGACACGGCGGTGCTCCGCCCAAGCGGGGCAGGTTTGCACCGTGTGCTCTACCGTGTCCTCTGGGCGATCCTCGCAGTGGTGACACCCGGGCGTTTCCTCCCGCCTGATGATGTGCAGGAACCTCCCGAAACATCCATGTCCGGTGAGGACCTGCGTCAGGCGGTAGGTGAGGGCGCCGTGACGCCTCTCTAGCCACTCCTCAAAGAGGGGCCTTACCGCCACTATTGTGGCGTGCCCTGCGCTGGGTTGCGACAGTCGCTGCTTCCAGGCCGCCATGAGATCGGGCCGGAGGTCCGTCCGCTCCGCCGCAATTTGCTGCGGAAACGGAGTTTCCCCCCGGCTTAGTACCGGCGCGCGAGGACTATAGCCTCCAGATCCCACGGCGGCAGTCCGGCAAGGAGGCTTGCGGCCTCGCCCGAGATCAGCCCAACTAGTGCCTAAGGTCATGTCGATAAAAGTTATCGATAACATCGATTGTTTTTGTAACTTGTTCGGTTATATAAAATGAAAGTTTTTTTTCGTACTTTATAGTTTGTAGTTTGTTTGTGTTTCGTACTTTGTAGTTTTTTATTATAATAATTTATTTTAGTTTTTAAATTTTTTGGAAATTATGTGTACGGTATTCTTATAGATTTGAGATGGCTGCGAGCCGAAACTGGTGCGTTGGACGCGAGGATGCCTCGGAGGACTTTGATGAGCTCCTCCGGGACACCGACTCGGAGGACGAGGGTGACGAGGGCGAACCCAAGTACCTCCTGGAGGAAGAACCCGAGGAGCAGGAGGCGGACGAGTCAGAATACGTGGACCAGGAATTTTCGGAGCCGGATCCTGAGGTAAATAATTTTATTCTCTTTCATGAATAATGAATAAATTACTCACCTTGTTGTGATGAGGCTAAGCACAAAGCTAGCCTAAAACTTGAAGAAGGACATTGTTCTATTGGCATACATATGATGAATAATCACTATTTGGTTTTTTTTCAGTAATATATCTTTTTTGTCTTTTAGCAACCTGAATTGATATCATTTTATTCGTAGCTATGTTTGTGCTTTTGTCTACACGTTTTATATGGGGAAGGGTGATGGTCTGGAATTGTATGTGAATGTGAACCTCACATGAAAAACTCATCTGAACATGTAATTTTTTGTGAGGCGTTAGGTTAATAAATATTTTTTTTTTCAGTATGTTGAGCCGCCACCGGAGGGAGTCGAAGTCCCACTTTCGCTGACTGCTTCGTCACCTATCTTTATGTAAGTCAATGTTTTTATCAAAATGTTTTTTTTAATGTAATGTTGTTTAGGTGTCTTTTTTAAAACGAAAACCTTTTTTGATAGGGGAAATCCATCGAATTCGACTAGGAGTGTGTTTTCATCAAAATAATTGATTTTGAGTTACATCAGAAATAACGCAAATATTTTTTTACAGATCAAGTCCGCTGCGCGCTCAGCCCTCGCCATTTGAACTTCACCCAGAGTAATTATATTTTCATCTTTGTCTTTTTACCTATTCTTTATGATAAAGACATACGTAGATTTATGATATTACTGTTTATTTTTCGCAGGCACGTTGTCATAAAGCTAGAGGAAGGTGACGTCGATGCTCTGGGCGATCAATTCCATCTGGCTGACGAACACCTTCAGTTTGAGCGAGAGGCTGAGCCAGTGGGGCGTCTGCAGCCTGTGCGAGGAAGGGGGCGCGCGCGTGGAGCACGAGGAGGACGGAGAGGACGCGGCCAGGGCAGGGGTGGGGGACAGACAAGTGAGCCCCAGTGGCAGAAAGGCGATAGGTTGATAGAGGTACACATGAATGATGATGATGTGCCTGAGGATTTGAGGGCGGAAGTAATGCGAATGATGAATGCTAGACTAGCTACGAGAGAGCGGGCGATAGCGAGAGCAAGGAGGCAAGTGATGGCAGATGGTGAAGTGCATGAGGATGAGGAATGGTTGGATGCAGATGACGGCCAGGATGAGGTCTTGTTTGCTGGAGGAGAAATTTCTCCTCGCTTTGAATGGTTACCTATGGATAGCCATAGAGGCGAGCGAGAACAATTTCTGCCTCAGGAAACAGGGCCAGTTGTTGCATCTGAAAACGCGTATGGGGCGTTTAGGCAGTACTGGGATGATGGCGTTTTGTCACATATTGTGACGGAGACCAACCGTTATAGCCAGTGGCTCGCTGAATCATCCGTCAGCTTTCGCCGGGATTGGTATGACACGAATATTCACGAGCTTTTGGTCCTATTTTCCTTCTGGATGATGCTCGGAATCATCCGGATGCCCTCCACGAAATCTTGTTTTACTTTGAACCCTCTCCTCCAAACGAACATCTTTAGAAAGTTGTTCTCCCGTAGACGATACGAAGTTCTTTGCCGCGCTCTCCATTTTAATGACAACAGCAACAGACCGATTGACAATTCCGACCGTTTATTTTCATTTGGCCCCATTTTAGACCATTTAAATTCACGCTTCAAGGAAGCCTATGTCCCATCCCAAAACATTTGCATTGACGAATCCCTGACTTTGTGGAAAGGGAACCTCAAATTCCGCCACTATATTAAGACCAAGGCGGCCAAGTTCGGGGTGAAGACCTACGAACTCTGCGAGTCTTCAACTGGCTACCTTTGGTCTTTCTTTGTAGATCTCGGTAAAGCCACCACCTACGATCCTACTTTCCCGTCCACACTGCTGAAAAGCACGGCCACCGTCCTTACACTAATTCATCCTCTCCTTGACAAAGGGTATACTCTTTTTGTGGACAATTGGTTTAATAGCCCCCTACTGGCCCGATTTCTAAAGACGCGAAAAACGGATTGCGTAGGGACACTGCGTACCAACCGCCGCAATATTCCTCCACTAATATCGTTGTGTAAGCTGAAAGAAGGCCAGTTTACAGCACGTCATTCCGGCGATATCACTGTCATGGCATACCAGGACAAGAAACGGAAGGTCAGCACCATCTCTACCTACCATGGCATTCAACAAGGCCGGATGGAACCGAAACCTAATCGCGAGGCTCAGTTCAAACCTGAAGTAATTTTGGACTATAACAAGGGTATGGGAGGCGTTGATCGTAAAGATCAAATGCTGGAACCATACCTGCTGGAAAGAAAAAGATGCTCTAAATGGAATATGAAGGTCTTCAAACGCCTTCTCAATTGCTCAATTTTAAATGCAAGAATTATTCTAGAGGGTTCAACTTCTGTACCCAAAAAACACTTAGTTTTTAGATTAGAATTAGTAGATCAGATACTCCAACATCATCACGAACACATGCCAAAACCTCGTCCACCACAACCACCACCTCCTCCTGGACCGAGTAGTTTGGGCCCGAAAAATGTGGCCGTGGCCGAACATTGGCCCAAAAAATTAGACGGAGTTATGAAGAATGGCTGTCGCGTTCGACGTCGGTGCAAACGTTGTTCCCAGGCTGGAGTGATGCGACGTACGTCGTTTGTGTGCTGTGTTTGTGATGTACCGCTTTGTTTAGAGCCCTGTTTTAAACTATACCATAGTTATTCCTAGTTTTTTTTCTAGTTCTTCTCTATTTAGAGTATTTTTTTATTTTCAGCTTGTCTGACTTCACTTGACAGACTTTTTTTTATCTTATTTTGAAACTGTAGATTGGACGGACATAACAGACTGACACAAGAGTATGCCTTTTGTTATTTCCGCAAAGTCAAACTGACAGACAGACGACAAATTGTAGAGACACTCCTTTTCTCTGTCATACTATCCTTTTTGTCTAAACGCCGGGTATGTATGGATTGGGTGCGTGTGCACTGGGGCTCAGGTTGGGTTGTGTTGATGGGCGTATTTTTATTTTCTTGTACCATAGTTCATATTTATAAAACTGCACTAAAATATTACATGTTTTTTTTTTCGAATCATAAATGTAGGTATTAACTGAATATTTATATGTTTTTAAAGTTAACACCACTTTTTAATTAAAATTAATTTTATGCGCTAGACCCGATAAAAGGCTCCATTGAGTTACGAAAAATTAATAGATTCTTTATAAATTAAATAGGCCAGTAATTATAAAATAATATTTATTTGGAACATAATTAGTCAATACTACAATTATCAATTAAAGATTAACTTGAGCAATGAAAATCTCTAAAAGCTCTCCTTTGAGTTACAGTTTGGATGACCAAACTGTAACCTACACTTTCTTTTTGCTAGTAACGTATTTTAAGACAAATTAGACGATAAAATCTAACACAATGTAAAATAAAGGAAATTATTATTTATTTGGTAACAAAATGGCATGTTAATAAAGAAATTTAACGAAATATCTCTAATTTCTTAACACTAGATTTGGTAGACATCACTCAATGGAATTACGAAATAACTAAATGGAAAAAGTAAAGCTTTGCTCATAAGAAACACTTTTTACTTAATAATATTCTATTTAAAATGACTCTTAACTACGAGCCTATAATGCTCAAATTTCCAAGCATGTTATTTGAGAAAAAAAAACGTTAATATCTATAAATCATTATCATTATCCAAAACATAGATAAGAAAAAACTATTCGTCTAAACATTCGTCACAAATGTAGTCATCGTAACCGTGATTTGCTTCCATCCCAGCACATTGCCTGCAGTACCAGGCTGAACAGCACATACATTTTCTAGAACATTGAAACGGATTTTGTTCTGTACATTTACGGCATGTTATAGAACGTGAGACTACTGTTCTAATGGACTGAAATTTGTTTTTTTTTGTTAGCATGCTGTTGCCGTCATTCATTTCCATTAAAAATGATCGTTTATTAAGAACATCATTTTCAATGTTTTCACTTTCAACCTGAAATGAAATTGATACAATACTAATGTAGGTAAAACTAAATTATGTACAGGCGCCAGCACATCAAGCTATCCCTAACTGTCAAATTTTCTCAATTAAAAATGAACCCTAAGTCTTTGCAATAAAGTTGAAATACTGTCAAATAAATTTGACAGATTGTGGTAACTTGATGTGCTGGCCTCTGTACGTATAATATGTTAACGTTTAATTAATTTAAAAAAAGAGTGTGTATACTTATGTACACGCGTTAGAAGTTAAACTTCTGTCGTATGGAAAAAAATAATTAAAATGCAGTAGTGATTAACGATAAATATTAAAATTAACCTTTTGACCGCCACGTCAAAAATGAAAAAGCGTGCCCTCAGCGCCAAGCTCCGAATTCATCCTTTAATTTTGTCACCCAGTCGCGACCGTGGCGTGCTGGGCACATTTTGGTTTGTCGTCTATACACGACTGTGGCGGTCAAAAGGTTAATCAAAAAGATTTTATTTAAATAAAAAAGTTTTTATTTAAATAAAAATTGTACTCTTACGAAACACGTGTTCTAAATATAAAAATACTAGAATATACAACTTGAACATAGTTATCAATTTTCATGCATGCCACCTGGAACTAACTTCACGATGTTAATTTTGGTGTCGGTGTGCGCGCGCATCGTAAAAATTCACTCTCATCATTTTTCTCTATCGCGCCAAAAGAAGTATAACTTCAAAAGGTTTTTTTATTAATATACTTTGAGTATGGGAAAAATTATCATCTACTAACTTTTTGTTGAGTGTTGTCGTCGCTCAATTCAATCGTTTCAATTTCAACATTTGGCTGGTTTACTTTGTTCGTAACAGATATAGGCATAGGCTCAGTAAAATCTCTGTGTAAATCTGTACTATCTTGGATGTTTACATCAATTTCCATTAATGGTCGCTTGTCTAGGCGGTCCTTTTCAATGTCCTTATTAATCTGGAAAATATTAAATATAGGTAGGTAAAGCAGAATAGTTTTTGTGTAATAACACAGTTTATTGTATGTGTTTGTGTGTAAGATGAATAATATATTTGAAGTAAAAAATAATACCTGTTCTTCATGGAAACATTGTTTTGAATCTTGAATATCTGGTAAATTATAAGTCACTTTTTGTTGTTGAGGTTCATCTTGAATCTACAAAAAGATCAGTCAGTAGTTTAAATTCGTCTTCGATTAATGGAATCACAATTGCAGATTCATATTCGTTCGTTACATTCAAATCAACTTCCTCTGTCCTGTTTTCCTTAATTTTTTCCCCAACATTTTCTTTAAAAATGTGGGTTTTTAAGGAGTAACAATTGCAGAGGCCTCTTTTGACTCCACAAAAGCAAGACAAATGCCTGTATTGAATTTGCCCCGCAGAACTGGAAATGATTTGGTGTACTTGCATAGTACCAACTAAGGGAGTCAGATTGTCAGGAACAATTTTAGATAAATTTTCAATATCGGAATTTTATACCAGCCAGCATTTCACAGATACCATACAGTTATTCAGTATATCATAAGCGTCTGAGGCGTTTGTTACGTCCTTACCAAAAGACCGTTGACGATCTAATGCTCTTTTTGTAGATCCACCAATTCCGTCTGCCACCCCTTTTCCGTGGCCCGCTTCAGTGAAAGACCAGGTAGAATATTCAAATCCCATCCGTTTAGTAAGTAAACTTAAAAGAAAAAAGTTATTTTTTTGTCTATACTGAGACGTGGGTCCATCGGAATATACATGGACTACATTTGTCTCAGACATCTTCTTTTACATATCTAAGCACCGGTATTAAATGAGCCCAAGTTGCTGGAGGCTCATGAGAGTTAATATCGGAAATAGTACAAAAATACTTTGCTTCTTTGTTCCCCATGTAAACCATTCCAGTGTGAAGGGTTATTTGATTCTTTGACGCTCCGAAATGTGTTGCCTGGATTTCTTCAGAGAGCTTACAAAGATAATTTTCCGAAAAATCGGAAACAATTAATATTTCGTTAGGTTTTAAGTTCTGTACGCAGATTTGATATTGCCTATGTTGATGTAGCCAAATGAAAAAATGTTTCTTAAAAACAGGAATATTTTTCTCGAATATATCTATAAGTTCAGCTACGATCCCACTCTTTCTCAATTTTACAGTCTTTTTGGTTACAACAGTTTTTTTAATACCTTTTTCAGTTTTCTGGTATTCGTGGTTCACTCTCTCCCATTGATACCACTCAGTTTGTGACTCTGCTTTACCTCGCTCTTAAACTGTAGTTCAATTTAAATCCGCTACACTTTGGACAGTTACCCATCATACATTCTTCTGATTTTATATCACAGCACAATTCTTTCAAGATGTCGCTCATACTTGGATAAAAAAACACTTAGTTTTTCTTTAATGCATACAACATCATTTCAGTGTTGTTGTGCTTTATGCATAAACAGGTTTCTCTGTTTTGAATGTTTGGGGTCAAAATATGTATAAAAGGGTTTATATTTGTAAAATGTAGAAAAACTCCGTTTTCCTCCTTCTACTCAGTATATTTTATATAAATTCCATAAAGTATCAGTTAGATAGCGTATTTGTTTTGTAGTTTTATCAACCGTCCGACATTCCCTTTTCCCCGCTGTTATTCGAGTTATATCATCCCTGACAAAAAATCTCTCAATTTCTTTCTTAATACTGTCATCATTCTCTCTGCCTCCTCTGAGTTAATCTTATTTTCCCCTGAAGTCCCAATATATTAGCCACGTAAGTTTTCTTTCTAGCAGCTTGTACTTCATCATTTATTACCATCTCTTTGAAAACTTTCTTCTCCTTTTGCGATTGACATTTGGCGTAAGTGGCCTTTAAGGTACTTTCCATGAATTCGTTTCTTGCTTTGACTATTTCTAAATTATTTTCTAATTTATTAATTTTTTCATCAGTCTCTTTTGCCTGTGCAGTCTTTGTTTATATCTGTTCACTATCTTTGTCAACGCACGAATCCGTTTCAACGCCGCGTTGTACTTCTTAACTGCAGCGTTATTACAGCGTTTCTTTGTCGAAGTTTCTTCTTTTATAGGTTTACTGCGTGTTGTTATTTCTTCATTTGCAGTCTCTTTTGCACGAAGCTCTTGTTTTTTTTTGTTTTTGGTGGCGTTTTTGTTCTCTCCATACTTCTCGTTTTTTTTTCTTTCTCTTTATCCGATAATTCACTTACATAGGCTGCACTAAAAGTATCGGGAATGGAATATTTCCATTGTTCCTGGCATATTAAAATCTTTTTAATTGAAAACTCCTTGGTTTTAAAAATCGAATACCATTTATTTATTTAAAAAAAGATTCTCGGTCTTGTCACAAGGTTTTGTCAAACTTGTTTAGTCGTTGAGAAAATGGAATTGACTCGAGAAAATTCAAGAGCGATGATTTATTATGACTTTCGAAGTGGTTTAACAGAAAAACAGGGTGTTGACCGGATGATTTCTGCATTTGGTGATGAAGCCCCATCCAAAACCACAATTTATCGCTGGTTTGCTGAATTTCAACGCGGACGTGTCAAGCTCAGTGATGATCCCCGTCACGGTCGTCCAAAAACTGCAGTCACCCAAGAAAACGTTGATGCTGTGCGTAAGCTGATTGAGGAAGATCGACATGTGACATACCGCGAAATTCAGGCAACTTTAGACATTGGCATGAGTCAAATACAAATAATCTTGCATGAACAATTAGGTGTAAAAAAGTTGTTTTCCCGATGGATACCGCATTCGCTCTGTGAAGAGCAAAAAGCGGCTCGCGTTACTTGGTTGCGTCAGAACTCTCGAAAGATTCCACGCGGGATCCTCAAATGCTGTATACAACATCGTATCAGGTGACGAATCTTGGATATACGCGTACGAACCCGAAATAAAAAACCGGTCACGAGTTTGGGTGTTCGAAAATGAGTTAAAGCCAACAAAAATTGTTCGTTCACGGAGTGTTGCAAAAAAAATGGTGGCCACGTTTGTCACCAAAACCGGCCATGTTGCGACTATTCCTCTTGAGGGACAAAGAACGGTTAATGCAGAATGGTATGCTAGCATTTGTTTGCCACAGATCGTTTCTGAACTCCGTAAAGAGAACTGCAACCGCCGCATCATCCTCCATCACGACAATGCGAGTTCTCACACCGCGCACAGAACAAAAGAGTTTTTAGAGCAACATAACATAGAATTATTAGACCATCCGCCGTACAGCCCCGACCTAAGCCCTAATGATTTTTATACTTTCCCTAAAATAAAGAATAAATAGCGTGGTCAGAGATTTTCATCACCTGAAGAAGCTGTGGACGCCTACAAAACGGCCATTTTGGAGACCCCAACTTCCGAATGGAATGGTTGCTGCAATGATTGGTTCCATCGTAATAAGTAATGTGTCAAATTTCGCGGAGAATACTTCGAAAAGCAATAAATACATTTTTAAATAGTAATGTTGTGTCACTTCCTTGATTCCCGAAATTTTCAGTGCCGCCCTCGTACTTTCTTAGTTTTGGACTTAACATATTCTGCATGTTTCTTTTTCTTAGCCTCATATTTTTCAGGATCATTTTTTATTTTTTCCCTATATTTCTTCATACGTTCCGCAGGTGTTAAAGGCATTTTTATATATTGTAATTAAGGTACCTTAAAACAAAATAGTATTTTAATATTGAGGTATAAAATAATAAATATAACTTCCCTAACGGTAGTAACCTAACGATAGGTGAGTGTAGAAGCTTCGGGAGATATCCTGTTATTTATTATATTATATTATTGTTTCACGATAAAATTACAACTCTGAATTGCTCCCATGCGTAGCCGGGGTGGGTCGCTAGTCGGTTTACAATTTGTACACGCCCTTACCTTCCAATGAGTTACAAATTCATTCCAATGAGTAAAATATTTCTCAGCCGACGTAACGCTTCAATGTGAGTGTTAATACAAAATTGATTTCACAGGTTATTATTTTTGCCTTTGCATAAGCTGCATTTTAAATTTATAGTATAAACCTTGATCTTTCAAAAAAATAACACAAAAAAAATATTGTTACCTTGAATTTGCCTTGAATATCTCAGTAAATCAGTGGAAAATTTAAACAGCACCAAACTAACGTCCTCACTTATTAGATTCTCGTCACGGTTACATACAAATTATACAAAATGGCTGACAGTTTATAAGGCCGATTTCGGTTTGAGTTGGTGTTGCCAAATTGAAAAATATATTAACATCCGGTAAAAAGCAATAATTTATGGTTAAAATTAACTTAACTCAGTAGGAACTTTCCACTTCGATCCATTTTAAGTTACAAGAAATAAAATCTTATTGTGCAAAATTTACGGTTGATATTTCCGTGTAAGGCATTTTGAACGTTCAGAAATATACAACTGCCTTTAGAGGCAGTAAAAATTCAAAGTTTTGGCGGCAACAGTGATGTTAATGTAAGGATTAAATCACTACATTTAGTGAGTTACATACATAACATTTTCATACTTACCGAGTACTTTCAGAAAATCATAAAAAATACAATTTCAGGCAAACTTCAAATTAAAAATCATATTTTAAAACAAAAATAAACACTATTCTTCATTTTTTATTCACATCATGAATTTTGATAATGATCACAAAAAAAAATAGCACAAGTGGGGTGACAGGTGAAAAAATGCAAGGTACAGACGCCAGCACATCAAGCTATCGCTAACTGTCAAATTTTCTCAATTAAAAATGAACCTTATGTCTTTGCAATAAAGTTGAAATACTATCAAAGAAATTTGACAGATTGTGGTAACTTGATGTGCTGGCCTCTGTACAAGGTTCATTTTTAATTGAGAAAATTGACAGTAAGGGATAGCTTGATGTGCTGGCGTCTGTACAAGAAAATAAAAATACGCCCTGATGTATAATTTATTTCTGTACATTATTTTTACATTATAGAAACAACAAGGATATTGTAACCAGGATTTTTGTAACATATAAAAGGTTATTATACAAATGGGAATACAAAACTTTTTTGGATGGGTATTCGTCAAAGATTGTACTAACTGCCTTGACAACTCAAAAGTACCTGTAAATGATTTATTTGGAATAAAATCATGATTGCTGTATTTATACATTTTAGTATCATTCCTATGTAAATCTAGTAAATTACAATTATAAGAAAAGCTAGCAGTTCCATCTAGGCTCATTGGAACGGCCGCTCGGTCTGCCTAGTGTTTCCGCAGTTCCCCGAGTATTTTGTAAATAAATAAATAAATAGTATTATTATTATTTTACTAATATGCATGATAAGTAAAGAAAAGTACATAAGTCAATCTAAATTGTTTTTTATTTTCCTTCCTGAACTCAGTCAAACTTATCGATACTACAGTGGTGTGGTCCCAACCCTACGGAATGTTAGAATTTCATACATTTTTATGACCACTTCAGAGGTTGATAATTTTGGTTTTTTCTATGAAAGGTAAGGTAAGTATGGGTAGAAATCGATAGACTACTTTGTTCTTGTCTATTATAACATTCAAATTAAAAGCCTAAATTACCTGGTGCCTAAAAAAGCCTACAAAAAAGTTATCAGATTTGTTCCCTAATCTAGGTTATTTTGAGGTTTTACAATTATAGTGGCATATTTTAACGATTTATTGTTACTAATGAGTAGATGAATATGTAAGTAGTGTTCTAGAAACATTTATAAAGGGCATCTGTTTGTCATACCTCTGATGATCGTTTACAAAGTAGTGTATCGAACAATGCAAATTCATGAAAACTGCGCCCCGCGCGCTATCAAATTCGAGTTTGAATATTGCAGGAATCGGATGCAGAACTTTTAATAACATTATCATTAGATTACCAGTCTATTCATGAGTCAGTTCCCAAAATTTCATGTAAATTGATCACACAGTTTAGTCGGAAATCGACATAATACAGCAACAACTATATTCGGCAAGTACCTACTCCGATTTCAATATGATATGTTTATTTCTTGAGGTCTAATCAGAATCTTGTTTACATTGTAACTGTATGCCACCTAACGTACAACCTAATCAATCACTTAAAATTTTAAATCGGTCAGTGGGTGCGAAAGTAACTCTGTCTGTCTGTCTCGCGTTCACGGCAGAACTACTGAACCGATTTAAATGAAATTTGGTACAGAAATAGTCCATAGCCTGAGAAAGGACAAGAAGGAAAGTTTTTATCCCAAAAATCCCACAGGAACGGGAACTACGCGGGTAAAACCGCTGGGGACAGCTAGTATATAAAAAAAGGGTCAAAAATATAGTTTTTAGAATTTGGTCTGTCTGTTTATTTGTCCGGGATAAACACAAAAACTACTGCATAGTATTCATTTGAATTTTGCATTAAGCGGGTGAAACTGCGAGGAACAGTTAGTGATTTCTAAAACGATAGGTGGAAAGTTTTCTGTAAACAAAAAGCCATGGTCACCCTATTGAAATATTCAAGACGTATCAAAAGTTATAAAAACCGAAAAAAAAATCATTTTGCCTGGTTTTATATAGTTTTACATATTAATAGGTGTTGTTTACAATAAAAAAACTCGCTTTACTCTTACTTTCTTCGGTAGATAATCGCGACATATTTCTACGCGATACCGTACTACAGCTCCTGAAATATTAACCTAGGATTTTTCTGTGCATTTTTACACTATTTGACAAATTCAAATCTAGGTTTTACAAAAAACCTCAGACCTCTGCGATGCTTTTTCAGCGAGATATCGGCGATAACGTGTTTTTCATCGTTTCAATGGCGCGGCCATGGAGTTTTAGTCTTATAGCTCCTAAAATATTAACCTAGGACTTTTTTGTGCATTTTTACACTATTTGACAAATTCAGATCTAGGTTTTACAAAAAACTTCAGACCTCTGCGAAGCTTTTTCTGTCCTTTCACACGCCCGGTCATTGACCCGCGCACGCTCAATACCGCGGTCGCGCGCTGACTGATGCATGCACTAATTTTATTCATACATAGACAATTACACACAAATTTTTGGACACATCTCTTTTCTTCTAAAGTCTATGGATTAAAAAAAGTTCCGCCAGGACAACGTTCGCCCAGCGGAATCAGTTTTTGGTGAATTTCTCCACAATGGCTGCGTGCACAAATTTTTTTTTACCACACACAATTATACGACGTCATACACTAAATATCTGCATAATTAAAATCTTTAAATTCAACAACATTCCGCTGCGCGAACGCACACAGTGTGTGAATAGAAGCAACAGAAACTGAGCTATAAGGCCTGAAACTGCGTTAAGCGGGTGCCCGCGCGGTTCTATACAAAAGTGACCCGGAGCGGGAAGCCGCGCGTGCGCCCGTCGCGGGCTAGTGAGCGGTCCGGTGGGCCGCTTCCCCGCGACAGATGACCACGCGGGCGCACGCGCGGTGCCCGACAGCGGTAGCACGCGCGGGCAAGTTCAGTCAATAAGGCTATGTGATACGGGTCGTACGCACGCTCGGACAAAATCAAGGACAATGTCTTTCGATACAGAAAGAGTAATTGTGGACTTGTCCCGCTCTGGGTGCAGCGGAAGGGAGTGTCAAACTCTTACTGACTAAAACCCATCCATGTTTCTTCCTTAGCCCTTTGTGTTCCGGGGTAGCGGTAACCCTTTCGGACAATCCCGCTTACCCGGCAGGCTTGGCCCTGAGGGGCCCCTTCATATGCTGACATCTCTTTGAGGCGCGCGTGGAACATATACGCACCGTCCGGCACGGGTCTGGTGCTGATCGGACGGTGAGTCACCCATTACTCACCGTCCGCAGGCCCGCGTCACGTGACTCCCGACGCTCGGGGCGTCTCCTGCGGCGGCTGGGACGGGAGGACCTTTCTCTCTCCCATCCCGCCACCTCCTTCGCGCGCATGACTTTTTCGCAGGAGGTGACTACCTCCCACTCCCTCTCGCCCCGGACCATGGCTTGCACCAGGGCCGGGCGCGAGAGGTCGCCGCCGCCGATCGCCTTTACGAGGACACGGCGGTGCTCCGCCCAAGCGGGGCAGGTTTGCACCGTGTGCTCTACCGTGTCCTCTGGACGATCCTCGCAGTGGTGACACCCGGGCGTTTCCTCCCGCCTGATGATGTGCAGGAACCCCCCGAAACATCCATGTCCGGTGAGGACCTGCGTCAGGCGGTAGGTGAGGGCGTCGTGACGCCTCTCTAGCCACTCCTCAGAGGGGCCTTACCGCCACTATCGTGGTGTGCCCGCAGTGTCACCCTGCCATATGGGACCAGGCGAATGAACTGTATAAAGATCGAGATGAACGAACAGCGGCATGGGCAGCGTAAATAAAATAATCCGTTGCCCGCGACCGGTCCCCGCGACGGGGGCCGTCGCGCTCCCACGGGGCCCACCCGCGTGTCCACGCACGTAGACACGCGACGGTTGCCCGTCGCGGGCGCCCGCTTAACGCAGTTTCAGGCCTAACGGTTTTTGTGACCGGGGTCAGATTACGCTTACGCTAAGAGCCCGCCCGCGGTGCTTGACGGATAGTTGACGTAAATAATGGCGGTCCTTGAGAGGTTAAAGCCAACAAAAATTGTTTGTTCACGGAGTGTTGCAAAGAAACACAGATAACCCCCTAATAGATACCGCATGCGAAACATTTTGTTCCATTTCTAATTCACCAAATCTTGAGGAAGGCACGGGGTGCGCGGGGAGCGACAAGTGCAATTTTATTGGTTAATTCAAGGTCACGTTAGATCCAATACCTGTCATAGTGCGAGGACAAGGATATCAAATATCGAGTCAGATATCGATAATTTTTTAAATAATTGTTTAATTACTTCCTACATATATTTAATAGCATGGAGTAAAATAGTTTTAATTTTGGTCTTTTGTAGTGGATAGCGTAGTTATTTAAAAGTTTAAATTATTGATTATTGTACAGAGGCCAGCACATCAAGTTACTACAATCTGTCAAATTTCTTTGATGGTATTTCAACTTTATTGCAAAGATATAAGGTTCATTTTTAATTGAGAAAATTTGACAGTTAGGGATAGCATGATGGGCTGGCGTCTGTACTCAAGTGCAGTTGAATAAATGCAGAAATTTGCGTTCCGAATCAAGTAAATACTAATGAAAGTTTGATTGGTTGGAAAATAAATATAAAAAATACGTGTGCCAATACTCAAACTGTTTTATTCTATGTTACATTTTAGTAAACAAAAAAAAGTTTCCTTACAGATGAATAACAATACATAATATAGGTATAGGTATAAAACATATCGAATAAGTAAGAATTAACAAATCGGAACTCCAGAACGTTATTTAACAAAAACTCTCGTGTGTGCAAATTAAAATGTTGACAACAAAAGTATTTTTAGTACAAACTTTTTTTTAAATATCGATGACATCGATAATCACAAATAGTTTTGTTTTTCAATACACTATTTGTTTAGGAGGGATAAAGACAGCAATACAATGCGCCTCAAGAGTGAAAGAGACTTTTCAAAAAGACATCAACGAGAGGTCCTGCACCTTTTAAGTAGTTTAAATAAAATAACCATTATAACTTGAGCCCTCATAGATTGGTCAATATTTATTACTTTACACACCGGTGGAATGTTATTCCGTCTTTTTTGTAACTTGAAGTCTTATAAGATTTTCCACACCATTTCACAGCACAAGTAGTCATTTTTATATTATTATTACGACTAATTATACGGTTATACGAAATTAAAATACTATTTATTTTTCTGTCACCACGGCTCCAATGTCTGGTCGATACTAAGAGGCTCGCCGCTCGATCGAGACGCCGACTTATATCAGTGCAAATGCACATATGTTTGGTGACCGTAAGTGGTCCTCTATGCGGAATCTATTAGGGGGTTATCTGTGCAAAGAAAATAGTGGCCAGTGTGGCCACGTTTGTCACCAAAACCGGCCATGTTGCGACTATTCCTCTTGAGGGACAAAGAACGGTTAGTGCAGAATGGTAGGTATGGTGTGCGTTACCCTAGCAAAATCATGTCGAAAATTGCCATTTAAATCTTATAGATAATTAGTTGCCCCATTTCTGTAATTGTTGCGCGTATTTTTAAATTTGTTGCACTTATAGTTTTTTAGTTATTTAACAAAAACATTTTCTGCTGGGGTAACGTTACTAACGTTATCGCAAAAAGCCAGACCTTTTTCTTTTTAATGGGAATATTGAAATAAATATTAGCTATATAATTAGTTGTCTAGACGAGGTAAATGTTGCACCTTATTTCTATATCTTCTTGAGGTACACAGTTACATAATTATTTCGAATACAAGTTGTATATATGTATATATTTTCGTTTTCTTTTTTGTTCTTTTTCATTTTCTGTTTTTCTTTTCTTCCCTCTATTGTTTTCTTCTACATTCTTTATCTTCTTCTGTTAAATCACTAATTGTTTTTCGATTCTTTTTAAGTCTGTTTAACTGCTTTTTCCGCTGCTCATCAAATTTTTCGGGGTTTTGTTTCTGTTTCTCCCGGTATCGTTTGCTGCCGTGAGGGCCATGTTCACTGAAATGTAGCAAACAGAAACATTGAGAGCAAAAACTTTAAAAAATCGTGTAGGTAACCATGAATTCAGTATATGATTCTAGACACCGTAGCGTAAGGTTTTCGTCGGTTAATCAAACAAAAATTGCTTCTTTTTAGATAACCGACGAAAAATTTCTATGCAAGCAAGGGGGTCGTGCAGTAATCGTGTGCTGAATTTAAGGTTACAGTTTGCACACTAGTTTTTTTTTTTTTTATTAACAACCTATACCTACCTACAAATAACTTCGCACTGTTTCAACTTTTTTTTTTTTCACTATTAATTATTATTTATTCTACACTAGCGTGTACCTAAGTACAAAAAATTTCAACCAAGTTTACCATAATATTTTGATTCTATGTCACGATCTATGTATATTTTAAATTTCATCTCAATTGGTTCACCCGTTCCGAAGATTAGCGGTAACAAACGTCCAATCTTTCACATTTATAATTTTAGAAGGATTATTTCCATTACCATTCATCCAAATGTAACCCCAGCCTAATAGTTCCAGTTCGTCACAAAATGATTCCGGCTATACAATACGTTACCAACCGGATGTGACGAATTCATAACAACAAAACTTTAAAACATAATTCAACCTGTTGTGTTCATTTTATAACTACTTTCGGCTTGTTTTACAAAAATGTATGAACCAAAACTGTTACTATCTGGAACTCCAATTCGGCACCACCTTAACGCGCCCACTTTTGTCACCGATTTTGTTGACGCTGAGGGTGCGGTTCCACTGAAGCGGAGCTGGGCGGATCGGAGCGGAGATGTGCAGGAACCGCCCAAACACATTCGAGACGAATGAAGCGATGAGGATTTCAACCATTGTGATTGGACGATACCTGTACGTCTCCGCTCCACTCCGCTCAGCTCCGTTTCAGTGGAAACGCACCCTTTTTTTTTTTTTTTTTTTTTAAGGCTGGGAAATCATCCAATGACTTCTCCCGCTCTGGGTGGAGCGGAAGGGAGTGTCAGACTCTTACTGACTAAAACCCATCCATGTTCCTTCCGTAGCCCTTTATGTTCCGGGGTAGCGGTAACCCTTTCGGACAATCCCGCTTACCCGGCAGGCTTGGCCCTGAGGGGCCCCTTCATATGCTGACATCTCTTTGAGGCGCGCGTGGAACATATACGCGCCGTCCGGCACGGGTCTGGTGCTGATCGGACGGTGAGTCACCCATTACTCACCGTCCGCAGGCCCGCGCCTACGGTGGCCGGGAGTCGTCAAGTGGCTCCCGACGCCCGGGGCGTCTCCTGCGGCGGCTGGGACGGGAGGACCTTTCTCTCTCCCATCCCGCCACCTCCTTCGCGAGCATAACTTTTTCGCAGAAGAAGGTGACTGCCTCCCACTCCCTCTCGCCCCGGACCATGGCTTGCACCAGGGCCGGGCGCGAGAGGTCGCCGCCGCCGATCGCCTCTACGAGGACACGGCGGTGCTCTGCCCATGCGGGGCAGGTTTGCACCGTGTGCTCTACCGTGTCCTCTGGGCGATCCTCGCAGTGGTGACACCCGGGCGTTTCCTCCCGCCTGATGATGTGCAGGAACCTCCCGAAACATCCATGTCCGGTGAGGACCTGCGTCAGGCGGTAGGTGAGGGCGGCGTGACGCCTCTCTAGCCACTCCTCAAAGAGGGGCCTTACCGCCACTATCATGGCGTGCCCTGTGGAAACGCACCCTGAGGTTTGCTTCAAAATGGCGGTTATACCACAGACAAGATAAATGTTGCCAGAAATTAAAAACAACCATATTTAAGGGTAATATTGAGGTGGAGTATGAAAAATTTACCGTGACTATTGCCGGAATTCCGGTACTGTCATATTCTAGGGACAACAATAAAATTGTATTATGAGCTATTTTAAGCACATATTCGAAAGAGTTCAAATTACGTCTACAGACCCTAAAACAGTGACGCCATTTAATTTATATAATCATACCTGAGACTTCATAGCAAGTTGCAAACATACAGGTGGGACATGAATATTTTACACTTTTTTGTTTTTAGATTTATGATATTATAATATCAGTGATATTTGGGTTGCATATTATACTCAATTTTAAAACTTAAATATGATACTATTAAATAAATATGCAGTGTATGAGTGCGGTGCATACAAAAATTATAAAAAATAGCAAAGTCTAGGACACCTCAAATTCAAAGGAAGAACAAATACAAAATAAGGTTCAACATTTACCTCGTTTAGACAACTAATTATATAGCTAATATTTATTTAAATATTCCCATTAAAAAGAAAAAGGTCTGGCTGCGGTAACGTTAGTAACGTTACCCCAGCAGAAAATGTTTTTGTTAAATAACTAAAAAACTATAAGTGCAACAAATTTAAAAATGTGCGCAACAATTACAGAAATGGGCAACTAATTATCTATAAGATTTAAATGGCAATTTTCGACATGATTTTGCTAGGGTAACGCACACGTAGGTATGCTAGCATTTGTTTGCCACAGATCGTTTCTGAACTGCAACCGCCGCATCATCCTCCATCACGACAATGCGAGTTCTCACACCGCGCACAGAACAAAAGAGTTTTTAGAGCAACAAAACATAGAATTATTAGACCATCCGCCGTACAGCCCCGACCTAAGCCCTAATGATTTCTATACTTTCCTTAAAATAAAGAATAAATTGCGTGGTTAGAGATTTTCATCACCTGAAGAAGCTCTTTACGCTTACAAAACAGCTATTTTGGAGACCTCAACTTCCGAATGGAATGGTTGCTTCAATGATTGGTTCCATCGTATGGAAAAATGTGTCAAATTTCGCGGAGAATACTTCGAAAAGCAATAAATACATTTTTAAATATACTAGTCAAAACAAAATAAGGGCCACCATGTATTTTTAGTATTTAAAAAAATGTACTAAGTTAAGGGGTTGATGAATGATTTATTTAAAGGAATTGATCAATCAGTAATTAAATAAAAAGAAAATTGAAAGATTTTATTTAAAAAAAAAAACATTTTTTTACTTTTTTTACGAAAAACGCATTTTTAGTTAAATTACCTATTCTGGAATAAACAAGTAAAAATGAAAATAAAACGGTATTTTTTATCGGTTTTGCCCTTTTTCAGTATCGTGTGTGTCCTCCCCTTTTCCGAATACATTCTTGGAGCCTGGAAGGCATACTCTCCACCAGGTGACGCACTGTCTCTTGTGGGATTTGTTCCCAGCTCGACTTAAGCATGTTGATGAGCTGTCTTTCACTATGCACCGGTTCATTTGTGTCCCGGACGCTTCTTTTTAACAAATCCCACATGTGCTCGATTGGGTTTAGGTCTGGACTGTTGGCAGGCCACGGTAAGACCTGTATACCAGCCTCGTCTAGAGCGTCTCTGGTGGCTCTGGCTGTATGGGCGCGGGCGTTATCGTGCATTAACTTGAAACTTGCACCAAATCTTTATGCATACGGCATCACATGGGGTCTTATGACCCCCTCAATGTATCGCTGAGCCGTTATCGTGCCTTCGTTCATGATTACGAGCTCGGTTCGACCGGATAGTGAAATTCCTCCCCACACCATTACGTTGGGACCCCCAAATCTATCACTTTCATGAATACAGGCATCAGAAAATCGCTCACCTTCTCGTCTCCAAACCCTTATGCGACGATCATCACTAAAAAAATTCACTTAGCTCTCATCAGTGAACAATACTGTGCTCCAATCATTTATGGTCCAATCCTGGTGCTGCCTTGCGAATGATAATCGGTTTGCACGGTGCGCGCTTGTTAATGGAATCCGCACTACACGTCTTCTAGAAAACTGCTGGTCTTCATGCAACCGATTTCTGATTGTTTGGTCACAAACTCGGGTTCCTGTTGCCTGGCGCAAGCGGTTTTGTAAGGAGCGTGCGGTGACAAATCGCTCTCTGCGCGCAGTCAAACGTATGTAACGGTCTTCTTGTGAACTAGTGGCTCGAATTCTGCCAGATCCCCGTCTTCTGGATACACTCCCAGTCTCTTGAAAACGGTTCCAGGCATTCTGGATGGCTCGACGAGAAAATCCTAGCTGCAAAGCCACAGAACGCTGCGAATGGCCCGCTTGGATCAATGTTATGGCTCTTGTCATGGTTTGCAGGTCCATATGTCTTCGAATTCTTGGCATTTTGTAAGGAAAATGTTTATTACGCAAGAAATAAGCAAAAGTTAATGTGTACACAAAGAAATCGACTCTTTGAATGACTTTAAAACGCAGCTTAAAATGTGGGTAAATTCAAGTGGTTACAAAAAAAAAATCAAAGTATACCCACTTCACAAATTATGCAGTTGAAATACTCGTGCTATGCTTGTTAACACTTTTGGTAATAACCACACAAAAGAATTAGCCACTTATGAACGCCGTAAATTTGATAAATCGACCCGAAAGTTGAAATAAGCAAGTGGCCCTTATTTTGTTTTGACTAGTATAGTAATGTTGTGCCACTTGATTCCCGAAATTTCCAGTGCCGCCCTCGTATGAGTCTGAGATGTGATACATGAATCATACATCTTTATTTATTTATTTCAACATCGTTACAGGTATTGCGCACTGATTAATAAAATGTCCAATCTTTAAAGAAGAAAGGTGCCAGCGGTATGCGTTATCGATAATAAATAATTAGTACGTTAACTGGTACGGCAATTAGTAGAACTTCTTAGAAACTGACTCGGATAGGTTAAATTTCAATGCTCTAAGGATTCAGATGACAATATAAATATAACTCCACCAGGTTCTAAAGTAGACTACAAATTAAATACGTCTATACTCTGTATATTCATTACGCTTCATATATTAAATGGTAATAGCAGTAATAAAATCGTTACGAGAAGTCATTACTGTTTTATATTGTTTGATCAACGCCTAAATCCGCCAGGGATATTTAGTTTTCTCGTGGTGGAATAGTAGCACAGAAGGTTAATAAAAAACAAATAACAACAATTCGTAATTATAGATTATTATATAATTATTCAGTACATGATTTTGATTACAGATTCAATACAATATTATATTTCAATAAATAATTGTAAAGGCGACATTATTTACATAGTATTCAAGAAGATTCGGTTTCTTCCGATTTAGTAGGATATCTGCAGTCAACACTCCCACATTCACACTTCATCCATTTTGATTTCACTGACCAGAATTTGTCCCCATAGTCGAACCTGCATTAAAGAAAAATCAACGATAAAAAACAGTATATTATTGGCGAAAACACTATTTTTAGGACACCTGCTTTTTAGAGCCATAATGAATATCAACTAAAAATATATATTTATTTCAATTCAATCAAATTTGAACATTTTTGCCCATTCCAAAGCGATGGAGGAGAACGGGCAAGAATATCCATGGACACTGTTTAAAATTGTGTTCCAAAAATATTAGTTACATTAGTGTACGTTAGCGGGATTGTCCGAAAGGGTTACCGCTACCCCGGAACATGAAGGGCTACGGAAGGAACATGGATGGGTTTTAGATTTCCCAGCCTTAAAAAAAAAAAAAAGTGTACGTTACTCCAACAAGAAAGTATCTCCTAGAGATATATGAGTAGAACGTATAGTTGGTGCCTTATCTGCTGTAAATGTGCCCCCACATAAAAAATGTGTAACCCCTGTCGTTATGGAAAAAAAAAACGGAAAAACGATTCTTGCTGGGGTAACGTTTTTCTAGCAGGAAAATTCTAAACGAGTGATCGGAGAGAGAAAAATTGTGCATGGCCAGAGAGCTTATATGTGTGCCACAATGTGCCCCCAAAAATAAAATCTGTGCCCCTTCAGATTTTCGAGATATTGCGTTTCCTGCTGGAGTAACGTTTTGATGAATCGTATATCTCTAAAACCATTGCATGTGCCCCTGTAGAATAAACATACACGAGTAGCTCTTATTGTGTGCCCCTATGTGCCCCAATTAGATGTAAGAAAATATGTATAGTTTTCAAGTTATCGCGGTTTTATGAAAACCCGAAAAAACATCGCAGCGCCTAAATGAGACAAGGCATAAGTTCGCTGAAAACTGTATTCGGTCCTTCATGACGCTAATAATAACCAGTTTCAAAACGCTTCATGCATGCGTTTTTGAATAATCTTGCTAAAAGTCAAAACGATGGTGTCATAACTTTGACGGCAAAATACAAGGAACTGGCTAAATCTCAGATATGTAGGTGTAAACCAAAATCATGTGCCTTTAGTCAAAAATATATGGTGAAAATATTGAGCTTGGAATGTTTCGCATTAAGTAAATATAAACAAAAAACCAAATTAAGTAAACAACAGCTGGTTATCCGACCAAATTTGAACGACTACTAAAAAGCGACGGATTCATACATATCGATGACCTTCTTTACTTTACTCACTAACCGGTTCACACGTGTTGTGCCTGAGTACACTGAAGTAGAAAAGTAATCTATATATATAAAAGAAAGTCGGGTTTGTTCCCTCCATTATAGAATAGAATAGAATAGAATATTTATTTATTAAAAGTAACCAGGACTCAACAAGATTGTTAGTAAAACTTAAGACTATGTTAGTAAGCACAACAAAAAATAAAATAAAATAAAATACAATAAATAACGGTTGGTCACCGTTGCGACATCCCATGAGAGACGGCACAACAGTGACCAACGTACACACAGTCCAGGCGACTGGCAACCATGCTTAGGACACTATTAGAGCTGCCCCCCACCCTGCGCACCAAGGAGGCGCACCTTTTACGCATTGTTGCGTAAAAGCAATCTACATGCGCATCTGCGAACATCCCTGACGCACTACAGAAACGGGGCAGCCCCACTAGTATCCTAAATGCATTGTTATATTGAACGCGGAGAGCGTTGTACGATCTTTGCGAATATCTAGCCCACAGGCTGCACGTGTAATATGCTGTACAGTAGGCTCGAAAGAGTGTGATTTTCACAGGAAGTGAGCAACGTGCAAACCTGCGAGCCAGCATGTTCGCTCTAACCGACAACGCCCTCCGCTCCCGTTCAATATCATCATCGTCTTTGAGGTCGGGAGTTAATATATGACCAAGATATTTAAACCTGTGGACTCTCTGCAAAGGTGTACCACAAAGTAGTACAGGGGGTACCGCATCAGGACTTTTACCCCCAGCCTCAAAGACCATGACCTCCGATTTTTTAGTGTTGTATGCCAGCCCATGAAGGCTGGCATACGCCTCACATTGCGCAACCAATTTTCTCAGTCCGCAGATTGACGCGCTCAGCAGTACCATGTCGTCTGCATAACTGATATTATTTACGCAGGTACCGTCAATATAACATCCGAGCCTGGTACTGCTGAGCGCGCCAATCAGCTCGTTTACATAAAGGTTGAAAAGCGTTGGTGAGCTCAATCCACCCTGTCTCACCCCACATTCCAACCCGTAGGGACGAGAAAACGCCCCAGCCCAACGTACAGTGTTGATCTGGTTTCCATACCAAAACTTTAAAATGTTGAGAAGCTCATTGGGCAAGTTTATTCGCTCTAATTTTCTCCAAAGCACATCATAGGAAACCAGATCAAACGCCTTCGATAAGTCCAGGAAGCAAGCATAAATAGGCGTCCCACGCCTCGCATAGTACGTCACAGCGTGCTTAAGACACAACACCGCACTCTCTGTTGATAACCCAGCTCTGAATCCGAACTGGTTATCGTGGATAGTAACGCAACTATTTAGTTGTGTATTAAGCATGCTGTCAAATACCTTTGAGATTACGGTAGCCAGTGAAATGGGCCTATAGTTACCGCTATCAGCGAGGTCACCAGTTTTGTTTTTAGCAATTGGCACTACCACTGTTCGCATCATCTCACCGGGCAAGTAACTATGACTCACACAAAAGCTATACAACATAGCAAGCACCCTCGGTAAGTGTGGGCCAGCATATCGTAGGTGCTCGATGCTGAGCCCGTCGTGACCGGGGGATTTACCCCTTGACATTCTCCTAATAGTCCGACCTATCTCCGGGGACTTAAATTTTACCCGTATTTCCATGCCGGGCACAACATCGAGCACCGACCGAGAGGGTCCTAGAGGAGATTTCACAAAAAAGGCTTCTTTAAAAAGATTCGCAATATCCTCAGGCTCACTCATGCCACCGACGCTCACAGGGACTCCCGGTCTGGTTTTCAATTTATTCGTGTGTTTCCAGAAACTACGAAAATCATTTTTAGCATGGTGTGAGGCTAGAATGTCCATTTTAACTTGGTCCTCATGATCCTGGCACCACTTTAACCTAGACTTAAAGACTTTTCTAGTCTCACGCATTTGATCAAAAATCAACCCAGTCGAAGGTTTTCCATACCATGTCCACAATATAAATTTCTGCCTAGACTCCCTATGAGCCTCAGCAACATGTTTGTTCCAGCCAACTATTACCCGCTTAGAGCACCTATTGCCGCTTCCCCGACCTATCACAGCCGCCTCACTTAGAGCACGTACGATGTCTGCATACAATTTCTCAATAACAATTTTGTGACTAGGGTTATTACACATACTGTCACAGCACTCACCAAGTTCGTGTGGGAAGTCAATTACTTTTATTCTTTCTCGACATTCAAGCTGATAAGCTTCTATCTGATTTTTATTTCTGTCACCCCACACAACCTTGTTTACATTTACAGCATTAACACATTTCTTTGGCACCATTACATTAAAGTCACATTCTACTACCAGTAGCAAGTGGTCTGACCAAAGCACATCATACACAACATACACATTCCTGACAGAGGCCACAGCCGCTTCTGTCACTACGCAGTGATCCAGCCACCTCTTCGACCCGTGCGCCTCACTCAGGAATGTATATGTGTTTGAACTTAAACCTAACATTTCTGTATCAACACACGTCCATGATTGCTCAGCACAATAGCTGGCAAGCTCGTCATAAAATTGCTCGGACGGGTGCGCATTAAAATCACCTAACATGTAAACATAATCTATATCACAGTTATCAATTATGGCACTCACCGAGCTCAAGATGTCCGTAAAATCCGTTAAATTTGACACAGTATCCGTGGGCATGTAAACACTTAACACTAAAAAGGATTTATCCTTAACCACAATTTTCACTGCACAAATACGTGGGTTACCGCACTGAACCACAACCACATCATGGAAAAGTCGTTTTCTCCACAGTAAGGCAACACCACCGTGCGGTCTACCGCGAAGAACTCCCGCTGACGTGTCTACTGCTGATACTCCAGTGCTGCTGAACTCATCACTTATTGTGTCAAGAAACGAGATTTCGTCAGGCAGCAGCCATGTTTCCTGCAGCGCAATCACATCCGATTGTTTACATAACTCACGAATACTCTGAGCGGAGCGCTTGACACTTTTACAGTTAAAACTAACGAGCTTGCTTACATTACCGTTATTTAATATGATGACTAAGTTGTGCGCCGATTCCGTTTACGGTAGCCATATCGTTTTGTCTTTTCGGTCTGTAATTAACAAAACGTCGAAATACTATCCCTTGTGGCCACAACTTATCATCTAAGTATAATGGCAGCTTACTCTGGGACACAACAAACTTATACGCATTGTGTTCACACTGTCTCTTAATTTTAATTCTTTCTAGGTTCACTTTTTCCGCAGTTCTCTTTTCAATATAACAGGTTATATCCGATTCGGAAGTGTCCCTATGCACATTAGATATAAACATAGGTATTTTTATGTCAGCCGATCTGAATTTTTCCTCAGATTCGACCACACTAGTACCAGTTTTTCCTCTAAGCCTATGTTTATACTTTTGCTTCTTGTATTGCACCACCGTAAAACCATCATTAGATTCAACAGCTGCAACGCTAGCATACGACGGGCATTGTGTCATCAACGACGCATGAGTCATCGCTCCACTCAGCTGTACACTAGGCTCGTTAGAAATTGCTGATAACGGTAAAGACGTCACATCGGGCCGATCTCCTTCACTCGTCGTGCGGATCGTGCCGTCTCTGTCACCACTGCGGGCGACGCGGTGACGATCGCGACGGTTAACCGTTGGAGAAAGTGTTTCAGTACTACCCTCCATCTGAATTATGTTAATATTCGAACAACTGCGATTTGGTTGATGATTTGCTCCGAATGATAATAACTGATCCGAACAGCCTGGCGTGTCTTCTTGTAACATGCACACGATACTGTTATCACTGGAGGCACCTCTCTTTGCATTAACATTTGCGGCCGCGCACGGTAACGACTTCAATTTTATGTTACACTCTGTCTTTAGGCTTTCCAACTCGTCTTGAGTCACATAGGAAGATTTAATTTGATCAATCTCTGCTCTTACTATAACTAAATCCTTCAGAAGCTTTGATACATCCAGATGATCAAATGTAATAGGAGGTAGCTTCTCGAGATCGCGGGCTACAAACACCGGCAACACATCAGGCTCAGTCGTTTTAAATATAGCAATGATGTCGTTCAACACCCTATTGTCTTTGCCTTTTCCTTTGCGGACAGTACTCCGCACCTCAGATGACAACGATTCTATCAGCAGCGATTTTGATTTTTGAATCTGCTCACTGGAAAAAGCCGACGCACATATCTTCACCAAACTAGTCTCATCAGCGATCGAAACTTTGTTTTGTATATAAGCTAATAGCTCATCAATAACAATGTTACACGAAACACACTTTACTGTATCCGTCATTTTGCTAATTGCGCACGGGCAGCGCGTTAACCGACAAACGCGAGTGCAGGTAACGACTGCGCACGCGCGTATCACATCATATTATAACTCGAGATCTGCTGGAACAATTTTCATGGTTTTTATTTCGTTGGATTTGTCTCCGCCCTGAATAGCAGAATACATTTATAATTTTTTTTTTTTCGATCAGCTGCTGATTGTCCTCCTATAGGGTAGGTAGGTAGGTAGGGTAGGGTAGGGTAGGGTAGGGTAGGTAGGTAGGTAGGGTAGGTAGGTAGGTAGGTAGGTAGGGTAGGTAGGTAGGTAGGTAGGTAGTGTAGGTAGGTAGGGTAGGTAGGTAGGGTAGCTAGGGTAGGTAGGGTAGGTAGGTAGGCAGGTAGGTAGGTAGGGTAGGTATCACAGTTAAGACAGGACAACGTCTGTCGGGTCAGCTAGTAAATAATAAAATAAAGTTGTTATTGGATTATGTTCTACTAGCTGTTTCTATGACCTTACACATGATTAAGTACATTATAAATAGTAGACTAAGTGCTATTCCAAGGTAAGCTATCTCCTCCATTCTAAATTTCATTAAAATACATCCAGTATTATATGTGTGAACGAAAGAAATACATCCAGATATTTGCTAGGTCTTTGTCCAAAAATTTGATTGGTCCCGATGTTGACGAGCCCGTATTTGTCTTTATCTATATATATTTATTGATAAGCCGTAGGTTAGATAAATTAACAGTAAGTTTTTCATCATTAAGGTGAATCCTCCAACCAGCCCGCGAAATTCAAATTTTCTTAAGTTTTTTGCAATTTGCAAAATCATTAATACAACCCTCCGAGCTCATAAAGGTTCCGGAATGACTTTGACCTTGTAAAAAGTCATTTTTACGCGAAATTCAAAATTTCTTGCGTTTTTTGCAATTTGCAGGTCAGTGCTAGGTTGTATGTTGATTAAAATATTATTTGCGGCTGTAAGACGTATGTAGTTACAGAATTATAATCATCAAAATCACCAATACAACCCTCCAAGTTCATAAAGCATCATTCAAATTTGGTCGGATAACCAGCCGCTGTTTACTTAATTTGGTATTTTGTTTATATTTACTTAATGCGAAACATTCCAAGCTCAATATTTTCACCATATATTTTTGACAAGGCACATGATTTTGGTTTACACCTACACATCTGAGATTTAGCCAGTTCCTTGTATTTTGCCGTCAAAGTTATGACACCATCGTTTTGACTTTTAGCAAGATTATTCAAAAACGCATGCATGAAGCGTTTTGAAACTGGTTATTATTAGCGTCATGAAGGACCGAATACAGTTTTCAGCGAACTTATGCCTTGTCTCATTTAGGCGCTGCGATTTTTTTTCGGGTTTTCATAAAACCGCGATAACTTGAAAACTATACATATTTTCTTACATCTAATTGGGGCACATAGGGGCACACATTAAGAGCTACTCGTGTATGTTTATTCTACAGGGGCACATGCAATGGTTTTAGAGATATACGATTCATCAAAACGTTACTCCAGCAGGAAACGCAATATCTCGAAAATCTGAAGGGGCACAGATTTTATTTTTGGGGGCACATTGTGGCACACATATAAGCTCTCTGGCCATGCACAATTTTTCTCTCTCCGATCACTCGTTTAGAATTTTCCTGCTAGAAAAACGTTACCCCAGCAAGAATCGTTTTTCCGTTTTTATTTTTCATAACGACAGGGGTTACACATTTTTTATGTGGGGGCACATTTACAGCAGATACGGCACCAACTATACGTTCTACTCATATATCTCTAGGAGATACTTTCTTGTTGGAGTAACGTTCACGTTACATTATTAACAATCAAAATCAAAAGTCATTTATTCAAATTAGGCTGAAGATCAGCATTTTTTGAAGGTCAAAGTTACATAAGACAGTCCCCCGAAAACGCCCACCCTTCACCACTTCCTAGTGCTTTAGCTGGGAAGAAGTGGCGCAACTAACTCCCCAGCAGCACAGCTGTCTGTTTAGTTGGAAGAACTTGACTCTACATAATTATCTATCGTATGAGAAGTAATTAACATTACGAAACACATCACATTAAAATCAATCATTTGCCACATGTCAGCTAGCACACGTCAATATACCAATTAAAACATTAAAACTGACTGTACTCAAGCGTAAATTAAAAAAAAGAGCGCACTTTTACCTGGAGGCTCTTTTTTTTGCATGTGCAATGCTGTACTATGTCCATACAGCCGTAACTCGAAGTTACAAATGATAAACTAGGACCATCGAAGTAAAATCAATCAATTAATTGCTAATGAGTACTAACTAGGATCAGGATAAATAAATATGATCAACTGTCGAGGTCTCTAGGTAACCACATTTTGCAATACAACTCATTAAAAAAAAACATTGTAATGAGTAGATTATGTCAACAATAAATGGATAATAAAAAAAAACAACCAAAACACAATGAATAGAATACATAATGTAAATATTTTTATGAAGCTAATTCTGGAGAAAGAACATAAACATTGTCTTGTGTTAATCACAGCGACCAACTATTCTTGTCGTTTAAGTAGTCGTTGGTAGTATAGTAAGCCTTTGAACAAAGGATAGATTTTACTTTAGTTTTAAACGTATTAAAAGGCAATTCTAGCAAAGAAGAGGGCAGCTTGTTATAAAAGGTTATACCAAGCCCCACAAATGAGTTATGAACCTTATGAAGCCGATAAAAGGGAGCACGCAGTTTATACTTATTTCTAGTATTGATGTTGTGAATATCACTGTTTTTAGTATATAAGTGTATATTTTGTCTAATATATAAAATGTTGGCGAAAATAAATTGTAACGCTACCGTAAGAATACCATTTTCTTTAAAAAAATCTCTCAGAGATACTCTGGCACCTAGCTGGTAAATTGCTCGAACAGCTCGTTTTTGAAGAACGAATATATTATTTATATCTGCGGCTTTGCCCCACAGCAGAAGGCCATAGGACATAACGCTATGAAACTTGATATATGTGGGCTCCATTGCAGTTTAGAATCTACTGTTATTCCCAAAAAGACTGCTGTGTCTACAGTTTCAAGCACCTCTTTATCTAATATGATTTGTGGTCCTAGATTTCTGACATTGGGTAAGGCAAATTTTATACATTTCGTTTTCTTCGCATTGAGAACTAGGTTATTACATGTAAACCAATCCGTAACTGTTGAGAGTGCACTGTTAACATCGTCAAAAACTAGTCTATCTCTGTCTAGTTGAAAGATAAGAGAGGTATCATCTGCAAACAGTACAACATCACAGATACCCGTTAAATGGAATGGTAAGTCATTGATATACACTAAGAATAAGAATGGACTCAGTATTGAGCCTTGAGGTACACCTAACTGAACTGGTAGCTCAACACTGAACCCTATTCTGTAAATATCAATTTATTAAGTCTTTCTACTCACGTCAGCTCTTCATCCGGCTGTATATCAGTAGTAGCAAACAACGCGACGGTGGGTAGCCTGAGGTCCCTTGTGTCAGTGAATACCCTGACGGGAGCCAGGTTGGGATGACAGCTGTGGTTGATGAACCGCGCCGCGCTGCCGAATTGAGCTGCGTCCACGCATAGCTGCGTCTTGCCTGAACATTGCTGGGAAGATGACAATGGGTATTAATCAATTAAAACAGCATAGAATAGGTTGTAACGTTTAATAAAGGATGGTTTTGTTTCTCCAACTATCTAATGTTATGAAATAAGACTGGTAGTTTTATTGGTTTTAGATATTTGAAAGTAAAGAAAGAGGCTCTTATGCTACGGATACCGAAGCTGTGAAACGATGATAGTCTATTAAGGTGACCGCGTCGAACGAATCGAACGAAACGAATTTTAGAATTCTGTATATGAAATCTCATGAAACCGTCCCCGCGTCGAATCGTCCGGTCGATTCTTGATATTGTGCAAAGCCTCCTTGACTTCGATTCGTTCGACGCGTTCGGCTCGGATAAGTGTGCGTTCACCTTTATGATGATGATATTATGACATTTTTGTACAAAAATACTCATTTTTTTTAAAGTAAAAGTATTTTTACCAAGACGCAAAAATACTTTCCCGTACCTCAAGCAAGTCTGGCTTAACATCCAAGGCGAACATGTAGTGGTCGGCGGGCCTCGTGTCGGCGTGCGGCAGCGGCAGCAGCTCGCCGCAGTACAGCGCGACCAGCGCGCCAGCTGCCAGCGCCTGGCGCGCGCGCAGCCCCCAGCCGCGCGCGCCGCCGCAGCGGAACACCTGCGCGCGCACGCACAGCGAGCCGGCCGCCGCCGCCTTGCTCACCACGCTGTTGCCGCAGCGACGCTAAAATAAAAATAGCGATTAGTATTTTTTTTTAATCGACTAAATTTGCTTCAGTAATGGCCGATTTTTCAATCATTAGATAACTTTTACTTGAAGAATAAATGTGACGTTTTGACAGATTGTCCATACAAAGACTGTCAAAATGACAAACTTACTCTCTGGATAAAAGTTAATTGGCCATTGAAAAATCGGCCCTTAGTCGATTAAAAAAAAACTAAAATAACAATTTAAAAAAAAATGACCCAGGTTTGTGAAACCCGACGCCACTTTATTTATAACATTTCATATTAAGAGTTCAAAGAGCTGCAAAAGTATGAGTTATAAATTCTTATGCCGAGGGAATGTTCTATGCAGATTATGAATTTGCTGTACGAATAACAGAGTGCTACTCTAGTTATTAATATTATTCGATAATACTACTTGCAATACAAAATATGCTACTCATAAATAGTTTTACCTTTATTAAAACAAGTTTTTATAAGGAGTATCTGTTCCAACACGAAATATTTTCAGAGCAACATCTAACGGTGGTAAAGATTCCATAGAAAGGAAAAAAAAATTATCTAAGGATATATTATTTTTAAAATTTAATAATTTCAAATTATTTGACTTACATAAAAATACTGGCTCCTTCTCATTTTTTATATCCATTACGCTAAACCCTACATTGTATTTACCTACCGTCATTGAAGCGGGCGGCGAGACTAGACTGCGCGCGGCCTCAAAGAACAATAGAATGCGTTGGCGCCGCGGCGGCGGTAAGCGAGCCGCCCGCGCACCTGACTCACCGAGTTCAGTTCCACGCGACCCGCGTATTGCAACGCACGCGCATTAGTTAACACGCGTCGGGCTTCGGGGAACGAACGCAACAATTCCCTATGGGTATACCGGCCGGATCATTTCCAGACACGGTTCAGTGTTAATGTGTGGTGTGTGTGTGTGTGTGTAAGTGTGATGGGGAATAAGGGTCAATAGAGGACGACATCTCAGTTGAGCAAATAAAACAGCTTGGCCCAGTTGCTGTGTCGTGGTTGCTGCTACTCTACAACAACTGCCTGGAATCCGCTTCAATACCTCGTCTCTGGAGAAAATCAAAGGTCATAGCTATTCCGAAGCCAGGTAAAGCAACAGACGATCCCAAAAACTTTCGTCCAATATCCTTGCTCTGCCATACATATAAACTGTTTGAGAGATTGTTGCTGAACCGGCTAACGAGTGTTATTGACCCGAAGTTGATCCCGGAGCAAGCTGGTTTCAGACCCGTCAAGTCTTGCTGCAACCAGACCCTCAAACTCGTGCAACACATTGAGGATGGATTCGAGACAGGAAAGGTCACAGGTGCTGTATTTGTTGATCTGTCAGCTGCTTACGATACAGTCAACCTCAGACGGTTGCTGTGGAAGGTGGAGTCACTGGTCAGCGACCAGAATTTCATCCGGATACTCCGAGAACTTCTCCACAACCATCGTTTTCAGGTCCATCTCCTCTCGGAAAAAAGTCGTTGGAGAGCACAAAAAAATGGCCTTCCCCAAGGTAGCGTCCTGGCACCGCTCCTTTTCAACATCTACACCAACGACCAACCATCTAGCCCGTGCACGTCCCGCTTCCTTTATGCAGACGACCTTGCCCTCACCTCCCAAGCCACCACCTTTGAGGAGGCAGAGGTCCACCTGTCAGACGCTCTTGGTGACTTAGCCAAGTACTACTTCGCTAACTCACTGAAGCCCAATCCGAGCAAGACTCAGTCGTGCATATTTCATCTCCGGAATAGAGAGGCGGGCCACAAATTAAACATCGTTTGGGGCGGGGTATCCATCGAGCACAGCAACTTCCCGAAATATCTTGGTGTTACTCTGGACAGATCCTTAACATTCAGCAAAAACTGCAAGAACATCAAGTAGAAGGTGCACACTCGCAACAGTCTTCTTCAGCGGCTGGTCTCTTCGAGATGGGGCGCTTCGCCTGATGTCGTGCGGACTACTGGGCTGGCGCTGTCTTTCTCTGCGGGAGAATTCGCGTGCCCCGTGTGGAGTCGTTCTGCCCATGCAAAGTTAGTGGATACAGCTTTGAACGAAACGTGTCGGATCATCACTGGCTGTCTAAAACCGACCCCCGTACAAATGCTGTATCCTCTAGCAGGCATAGCGCCACCAAAAGTCCGTAGAATGGCCGTAGCAAGCTCCAGCGAAAGAGCTAAACTGGCCTCTCGACAGACGACACCCCATGCACGACCACATCCTTGTGCCACAAAGGCTGAAAAGCCGAAACAGCTTTTTAAAGTGTGTCGTTCCACTCACTGTCGAACCAAATAAAGAAAGACTGAAGCTGTGGCGAGATAGTGCTTCCTTACCCACTCCATTCGTTCCACTTGCTGAACGTCTCCCTCCTGGGAGCGACTTGCCTTGGTCAACTTGGAAGGCTTTAAACAGACTCCGGACCCAGGTTGGCCGAAGCAAGGAAAACCTGCTCAGATGGGGATTCATAGACCGCTCCGCCTTGGAGTGTAAATGTGGTGCCGTTCCACAAACGATGGGACACTTAATTTCGTGTCCTGTGTGTCCTGCCGTATGCACGTTACAGGAACTGATGGACGCTAGTGATGGCGCTAAACACGTAGCTGAATTCTGGGCCGAGGAGATATAGATTGCCATCGACACGCTAAGAAGAAGGGTCAATAGGTAGGTACCTAAGTAGTGTAGATTTGTACCTAGACTGTAGATAGGTAGTCCGTCGGATTTCGCCTAGTAGATACTAGGTTCGGTATTAATAAATTAAGTTAAACTCTACCTTCTAAAGTCTTGAGTTCAATACACAGAACACTATTATCCTAACAGGTTAAATAGCATATCATTCAACCACGGATCTAATAAAAATGTTGTTTGCCTGTAAACGACTCGATAAAACTTATAATCTAAACGTAATGAAGTTATTTAATCATTCAATAGGTTTTAATGCCGTATTTTATTCCACAATAACATGGCAAGCTATTTATCTCTCGAGAGAACCTAAAACAAATCAAATAAATCCGATCTACACAAACAGGTCATTAACCGATACGAACTCAAGATGCACTCACCCGTCAGCTGTTTATTAGTATTTACCTAGTTTACACATGTTTGTGTAGGTATTGTTTTAATCGCATCTAGGCTCTTTTTCGTAAAAGTTTAAGGAAGGAATTTATTAAGATAATTATTAATTTATTTAGGTTTTGTATTTTAGTTTCATATTTATTATTATTGGAAGCGATATGCTATTTAAATAAGACTAGATCGAGCTACGAAGTCTACCTAGGTTGGTTTATTTTTAACATCATCACCTGCATAGTCGAAGAGATAGGCAGTGCTGTATTTTTGTACGACCGATACAGGTCACCAGTGATATTGTTAGATCCCATGTACTATGAGGTGAGGGCATTTGCGTCCGGCAGCACACAGGATGTGGAGTAGCAGAACCGTCAGTAGGACGCGATGTGATTACCATGCTCGCGCGGTCGTGCGGAGGCCAGTGACATGCATGCGTACCTACGCTACCCAGAAACGCTGCTCGACACAGAATAGATAGCCGTCACGAGACGCACCGAGCGCGCGTGCGGCCGCTGAAGGTTTTATACAAAATGTGTCAAGCAGTTTTAATATTAAAATAATAACGTAAAATAAAAAATACTTAGATAAATTTTTTTTTTCGCTTCGATGGAATCTTTACCGCCGTTAGATGTTGCTCTTAAAATATTTCGTGTTGGAACAGATATACCTTATATATAAAAACCCACTTTTTAAATATTAATTAGTAATGTAGTCTGAAATCGAGTTATTATTATTACGTATTCAATTTGAAAGTTTTAATCTTACCAGATTGCACCCACAAGTCTGGTTACACTCGAACAGCATAGGCGGGTCGTGGTAAGGGAAGCTCGCCTGCAGCCGGCCGCGCGAGTACCAGCAGCGGACACCGAGGGCGCTGCAGGCGCAAGAGCCCGATGTGCAGTCACCTTCCTTACACTCGCAACCCTGACGAGAGAAAATAATTATAGTCATGCAGAGAAATTATCAAATACATGAGGTGTGACCACTCGTTGATGTACAGCATTGTAAAGTTCGAATCTTATCATTTGTAGTACAGACGCGTTACAGCAGTGATAACCTAGTGGTGTGACTGTCGGACTGCCAAGTCATAGGTCACAAGTTCGAACTCAAGGCACGCACCTCTGAATTTACGGATTCATGTGCGTATTGTATAATTATCACTTGCTTAAAAACCGTTGAAGGAAAACATCGTAAGGAAACCAGCATGTCTGAGAGATATTTCTCAACAGCATGTGAAGCTAAGTCAGAGGCCCATGGGCAGCATAAAAACCACACGAAAAGAAGATGAGAAGTACAGAGGTCAGCACATCAACCTATCCGTAACTGTCACATTTTCCCAGATGAAAGTGAACCTTATACTTACGGCAACAGAATCAGCATTGCCATCCAAAGTGGCAACGCTGCCAGCCTTTTGGGCACATTTCCCACTTACAGCATGGGGATGAATTTTTTGACGGCCTATGAGCTCTTCCCCTTTTTTACCACTTGTACATAATGGATATATTTTTGTTAATTTTAGGTTGTATTTATTGTATTTAGATTTGTGTAAAGAGCATTTGTCTAATAGTTATATATGAATAATATAATAAATATTAGATTGTCCTATAACAGCCAAGAAAAAAAAAACCTTACACTTTAGTAATAAAGTTGAAAACCTATCAAAGCAATTTTATAGATTGGGGTAACTTGATGTGCTGGCCTCTGTACAAAGCACTAACTTGTTACGATTGAATATGTTGATTTTAGCCTTGACTATTGTCAGTGCCTGTTTTTTGAGATCGATTTTCATCGCACTTCGTAGGTTTTTTTCGGAGCAGTGATACCCTAGTGGTGTGACCATCATACTGACAAGTCATAGGTCTCGAGTTTGAAGTTTTGAACCCAAGGCACGTAACTCTGATTTTACGGATTCATGTGCGTATTGTATAATTATCACTTGCTTAAAAATCGTTGAAAGAAAACATCGTGAGGAAACCAGCATGTCTAAGAGATATTTCTCAACAGCATGTGATGCCAAGTCAGAGGCCCATGGGCAGCTTAAAAACGTCACCAGGACAGTCACTAACCACACGAAAACAAGAAGATCGCACTTTAAAAGATATTGTACTAACCTGCATGGTATTGATAGTGTTATCAACATTGACGGGCACCGGCATGACGTGCCGCGTGACGTACGTGAAGTCGTCCGGTAACGGAGTGTCGTCCACTTCGTTGACGCACGGGATCGGGAACGGCTCGCGGCCATTGGAGATGTCACTGTGGAAAATAGTTTTTGATTATTGCACTGTAACTAAAGACTTTGGTCCATTAATATACAAGATGAAATTGAATTGATGGGCATATTTAAAAAATAATCAGCTGCTCCCTGCATTTCGACGAGTTATGCGAGCATAATGTATGGAACAGCTGATTTTTTTTTTCGCGATTTCAGATTTGTTCCCATAGTGAAAGTTGTTCATAATAATGAGTACAATGACACCTTTAAATAATGTTCGAAGTCTGAGCTCAATATTTGAGCAGTGGAACAGGCAATATGTGCTGTGACAAATAGTTCCATGACCGTTAACGCCTCTTGTATGATTTTAAAACTGCAAATTGGCTTAGTAGTTTCAAGTTTTCAGGATATCGCTTTGCAGTGTAATAATAATAATAATATCCTTGGACATTTCACACAGCGCCATGTCATCCCAAGCTAAGCAACCTAATGCTTGTGTTATGGTAACGAGATGGCTGATATACTACTTATATACATTTTTTTTTTGTAAATACATACATATTATAAATAGAAAAACACCCAAACTCGTAACAAATACTTGCAGGTCGCACAAATATTTGTTCCGTGCGGGAATCGAACCCGCGACATAGTGCGCAGCAGTCAATCGCTCAACCACTGCGCCAACCGTGTCGCCAAAACATATTTAGGCTTATATTTATATCATGATAATAAAAAATAGTAGTAGTATATGGTGTTCCTGATCTTTGGTACTGACGGCTTTCATGACGTCATTTGCAAGAAGGTGGTATCCCTGATCTGCAGAATGCATTACAGCCGCAACGAAATCTTGAAGCCGACAGGATCTCAAGCCCGCTTTGGAGATCCTTCATTAAGTCGGTTATCTTATTTGTAGTCCATTTTTGTATTTTCAAGTATATCATCTAAACCTGAAGCATTATTTCTAAATTTTGATTTAAAAAACCAGAACAGAACAGACCGAAAATACCAAACCAAAGACACTGACTGTCTTTGGTTTTGTATTTTTCATTTTGCCATATTTTTTCGGTCGGTTGACGGTCTGTTGTTTTTTCTCTATTAAGCATAATTAGCCTATAATGTGTGTCTCTTCAAAAGGGAAAAAGCGTAATCTTTATTATATTTTTTTTTGTGACCCTTATTTTGTTTGGCAAAATGTCCAAAACACTTAAAGTATTTCTCTATGTATTTTTAACCTGGAAAGCAATTTGAACCGCGACACGTTGTCCCTGACGGCGATGGTCATCTGCATGTTCAGTGAGATGGCGCTCTGACACTGTCCGGTACACACTTCGACTGGCAGCTCACCAGCTGAGTTTTCTACGTCCGTCTGTGCATAAAATAGTATTTTTATCATTAAATTGATACAAATCTCATCAACAATGACACTTAGTTAAGACGTGTTGCGTTATTTTTTTTTATAGCTATACGAATATTAAAGCTGAAGAGTTTGTTTATTTGAACGCGCTAATCTCTGGAACTACTGGTCCGAATTGAAAAATTATTTTTGTGTTGGATAGTCCATTTATCGAGGAAGGCTATAAGGCTGTAACATCACGCTACGACCAATAGGAGCCGAGCAGCGGGTGAAACTACGCGGGAACAGTTAGCTTTTTATAAGATTGATTTGATTCAATTGATAGTAGATTGAGTACATACGCGTGCTCCGCGAGCCAGCAAGACGACCACACAGGCGTAGTGGCCCTGCCTCGCAGCTACATGTCTGAAACAAATAATTACAATAACACGTATATTCAAATAACGAGCGCACATATTCCGACCTTTGTACCATTCAAATAAGGTTTAAATTGCAGTGACCCGAGGCATCTTATTAACAAAATAAGTGATAGGCATAACTTTAATACTAGAAATAAAGATAAAATAGTTCAACCATTTTTCAGATTGTCAAAAGTACAGACGCCAGCACATCAAGCTATCCCTAACTGTCAAATTTTCTCAATTAAAAATGAACCTTATGGCTTTGCAATAAAGTTGAAATACTATCAAAGAAATTTGACAGATTGTGGTAACTTGATGTGCTGGCCTCTGTACATACATCTTTTATGGGGTTCTGTGTTAAATGTTACAACAAAATACCTTGTGACATACTGCAATTAAATGAAAGAAAATTTAAATCTCATATTAAAAGTACACTTTGTAAACAAGCTAAGTACAAATTAGAGGATTATATCAAAGATAAGGACGCTTGGAAACATGCTGGTCCTGCTCCACAGGACAATCTAGTGTCTAGACAAAATCAAACTGGTTGCTAAGTAAATAAGGTAATAATTTATAATTTGTACCATATTATTTTATTATATTGGCATAACTTCTCACACATTGACTAATTTATTATTATTAATAATAGTGACATAATTAAGTTTACCTGCCATTGCGACATGTGTTTTTATTTTCTTTTCACCTTTTGTGGTGTATTGTTTTTATTCAGGGTGCGTCTTCAGATATAATGTTATAATTTGATGTATTCAAAACATTGTACAACATTTTAAAAGAGTAACGGTGGAGTTTCTTGCCCATTCTTCTCCACACGAAACTACCTTTTGGAAGGGGCGACTAGAATCAATTCTATTTCTTGTTCATTTTTGACGTTCAAAAGTGCCTTTCTTGTGCCTGTTTGAAATAAATGATTTGACTTTGACTTTGTGGCTTGGCATTGTTGTAAATCTTGTTCGTATTCATGAGTATAAGACCCGAACTACCACCTCTAAAAGCAGTATTATTTGAAAATTACTTCAGTGTGAGAATGAGACAGGTTGTATAGCTCCATCTCTTTCCCACTGTGAAGTAATATATTAAAATGCTTTAAAAGGTCGGTCGGCCCTTGTGGTCCGTAAAAGTTTGTCTCTTATTAATATTAAAAAGTAATATATTCTGATAACTGTTTTAAAATCCTTTAACGCATGTTTTAAAACTAATTGAGTTGGTGTTTTATCTCTATCAACTATCAGACTACTCTGAGAAGAAAGACTATTTAAAGTCCAGACATAATGTGTGAGTACCATACAGATTCTGTGTTGGTACTTCAGTGTCTATATAATAATAATATCCTTGGACATTTCACACAACGCCATATAGTCCCAAGCTAAGCCACCTAATGCTTGTGTTGTGGTAACGAGATGGCTGATAAACTACTTAAATACATTTTTTTTTGTAAACACATACATATTATAATAGGTCTTTACCTATGAAATTGCCGTTTTGTATGAAAAAATTTAAACGAATTTTTTTCATGTATTTTTTATTTGTATTCATCGAAGTAATCACCCATGCAATCAATGCATCATTGCTAACGCAGTGGCAGTTTATTGATGCCCTTCTTAAAGAAATCAGCTGGACGGGAGGCAACAAATTCTTCAAAGGCATTTTGTACTGCCTCTCGGGTATTGAATTTTTTTCCCGCCAAGAAGTTATCCAAATTCTGGAAAAAGTAGTAGTGCGTAGGCGCAAGGTCTGGTGAGTAGGGCGGATGACGAAGAGCTTCCAACCCCAGTTCTTGCAACTTGGAGACCGTCTGCTGTGCAGTATGAGGTCGCGCGTTGTCGTGCAGGAGCAGCGGAGACGAGCGATTGACCAATGCTGGTTGGAGATGTGCCAGCTTCTCCATCATTGTGTACAGTTCTTCACAGTACACATCTGCAGTAATGCTCACCCCGTTTGGTAAGAAGCTGTGATGAATCACACCGGCGCTAGACCACCAAACAGTGACCATCACTTTTCTAGGGGTAAGTTTTCGTTTAGGGCATTGTTTAGGTGCTGAACCAGGATTCAACCAACTTGCTGAGCGCTTGCGGTTATCAAACAGAATCCATTTTTCATCGCAGGTATGCGGTTCAAAATTCCTTCATTTGTGTGTCTGTTGAGCAGTGCAAGGCACGTCTCGACGCGTACTTCGCGCTGGCGATCATTGAGTTCGTGGGGCACCCATTTGTCAAGCTTTTTTACCTTGCCAATTTGACGGAAATGGACCAATATTGTTTTGACGCTAACGTCGAAAGCTGCTGCTAATTTAGCCGTAGATTGTGTATCATCAGCTTCCACAATCGCCTTTAATTCGTCATTGTCGACCAAAGTCTTCGGACGACCGCGAGGTTCATTTTTCAGGTCGAAATTTCCAAAACGAAAGCGAGCAAACCAATAACAGGTGGTGCGTTGGTTTGTAGTGTTAGCTCCGTCAACGTCGTTGATGTTGCGTGCCGCTTGTGCCGTGTTGCTGCCACGACGCGGACGGTACTCATATTCCATAATTACTCGAATTTTTAACGTATCTATGATGACGAAAAATATTGAAATGCGAAGAAAATGTAACACTAATCAATAAACAAATGACTACTTTTGGAAAAAAGAACCATGTTTTTAAAATAAAAATTAGAATTCTTAGCCAAACAAAAATTATTTTGATTTGAAATGGCCAGCACTGCAGAACGGCAATTTCATAGGTAAAGACCTAATATATAGAAAAACACCCATACCCGGAACAAATACTTGCAGGTCGTACAAATATATGTTCCATGCGGGAAAGTCAATCGCTCAACCACTGCGCCAACCGTGTCGTGTAATTCTAAGATGGTATTTGAGGAAAGAGCCATAGTTATCTGAGTAGTGGCGGCGTGACGTACAGTGGCGTGTCGGCGTGCGCGTTGAGCGCGGCCTTAGCCCCCGGCGCGGCCCGCAGCAGGCGGAGCAGCGCGCGGGCGGCGCCGCCCAGCGCGCACCAGTGCACCACGCCGTTGCCCTCGCCGTCGCAGCTCATGGGGTCCGCGCCCGCCTCCAGCAGGAGGCTGCCACAACAAGTTCATACACGGTTCAATTTAAGTCGTTTAAATCCTCTTAATGGGTCATTGTACTCATTATAACGAGCAACGTTTACTATGGGACCCAACCAAAATAAAAAATCAAAAGTCATTTATTCAAATTAGGCTGAAGATCAGCACTTTTTGAAGGTCAAAGTTACATAAGACAGTCCCCCAAAAACGCCCACCCTTCACCACTTCCTAGTGCTTTAGCTGGGAAGAAGAAGTGGCGCAACAAACTCCCCGCATTTTGACAAGTTAGGCGAACATAAATGTACTGCGCAGTTGATTTTTTTTTCCCGATTACAGATTCGGTCCCGTAGTAATGAGTATAATGACCCCTTAAGGGGATTTAAACGACTTAAATTTAACCATGTATATTTACATAGTACATACAATTAGTTATTGTAAGCTCGTAGCCAAGTAATAACAGCCGCACGTACCGATCCATCAGGTTAAGCTACGCTTGCCAGGGTTGGTCCGTAGATGGGTGACCATCTTTACATCAAGACTCCTCCGTGCCTCCGAAAGCACGTTAAGCCCAGCATTCAGTCGTGGATCTTTGATAGTCGTTACCCACCACGGGCAGTCAGAAGGCCTGACAAAAAGTCTGACAGCCAGTCTTACCAAGGAGTATCGTATTACCCAGTTACTGACTGAGTTGTGGAGGCAGTCGCTCCATGTAAAATACTGATATTCAGCTGCATCTGGTTAGACTGGAAGCCAACCCCAACATAGTTGGAAAAAGGCTAGGCAGACTTTTGGTGTCTATAAATCGTTAGAGCCAAGCTAAATTAATAAATCCTTTATAAGCCTTGAACTCCACTTATAAGCTAGTGATAAGTACCACAATTATTAAAGGGGATACTGAGAGTAGGTACGAGCTTTGATCACCTCGCTTTTTGTGAAAGCTCCAGGGTATCCTCGAGTAAGCGAGATTGAGCGAAAGGGTTACCGCTACCCCGGAACATAAAGGGCTAAGGCAGGAACATGGATGGGTTTTAGTCAGTAAGAGTCTGACACTCCCTTCCGCTCCACCCAGAGCGGGAGAAGTCATTGGATGCTTTACCACACTCAAAACAAAAAAAAAGGGTAGTTGTCAAAATTCCCATACGCTTTCTGCCGCTTTCACAAAACCGAGTTGATCAAAACTCGTACCTACTCTGAGACACTACATGAGAAGAGGTCTTTGCCCAGCAGCGAGCCAGTTACCAGCTGGTATTGTTATAGTTATGTGGCTCACCTCACAACTTCTTCATGCTCGTTCTCCGCGGCCCACACGAGCGGCGTCCAGCCGCCCAGGTCGCGCGCGTCCACCTGCGCGTGCGCAGCCAGCAGGCGCACCACGCGGGCCGCGCCGTACTGGGCGGCGATGTGCAGGGCTGTGATACCTTCTGGGCCCTGTTAGAGCACAATAACTTAATAAAACTGCTGCAAGTTCCATCCCAGTTAAACGACGTCGGATGAAAATTTTTAGAAATCCCTCTCCCAGGAGTCCCAGGGCTTCAACACAGCCCCATGTGTGTTCAGCAACTATTTAATTGTAATTTAGACAAAAATAGACAAAATAATTGATAACTGTATATTCTGTTCCAGTGTCTGATGAGAGAAATGGATCAAAAAAAAAGTGCGATTCCAATTTGTAGTACAATTTCATTATCTGAATCCTCAAACCAGAAATTCTAATTTTAGATTACTTCTAAGAGATTTTGTATTTGACATTTGAAGTTAATTTTATAACTTTTCGTCGATTTATGATAATCAAACATAGATTGATGGATAAAGGGGTAAGAAATAAACTTGAAACCAACTAAAAAACATTGAATGCGTACTAATTCGCTTTACTGTGCGATTGCGTAAGAATTGAACCAGAACTGGTTTTGTTTACACTTTCAAGCTATACTTTTGGTACAGACATTACATGAGTATTTGTTAAACCAACTCACCGGGAAATTAACATCACAGCCAGCCGCAACCAGATACCGGATCACCTTGATCAGATCCTCTTCCTTCGCCTTCCTCACATCATCAGCTACCTGCTCCCCACTCTGGTCTACTCCCTCCTTTAGTTCTACACTCTCTGCGGCCTCTTCTGGTTCCTCGTCTTTAGGACTGGCATCTTTGAGTTTATCTTTGTTTTTCTTTTCGGGTTTTTCGAGAAGTGCTGTAGGTAGGGAATTATTAATTCTCATACTTCTATACTAATATTATAAAGAGGAAAACTTTGTTTGTTTGTTTGGTTGTAATGAATAGGCTCAAAAACAGCTGGACCGATTTTAAAAATTCTTTCACCGTTGGAAAGCTTAGTTTTCTAGGAGTAACATAGGCTACTTTTTATCCCGGTAAAAATAACGGGTCCCACGGGAAAGACCACGGGAGCGAAGCCGCGGGCAAAGTGCTAGTATTAAATACATTTTTATAAACCGCAAAAAAAAACATTTAAAATATAAAAATAGTGGTCCGCCGGTGTCGGGAGCAGGGTCAAGCTACCGGTTAGGGCTACAGACACACGAATCTCCTCACAATGAGAGCTGTATCGAGGAGACCTGCCTTCTGAATCAGTTGGTCGATTCTCGAGTCAAAATCACCATGAAAAGTTAGGGGAAGTGAGCGTGACGCGAGTTGTCGTCCCACCTAATGCTAGGGATTGACACTATTGATGGCTCGCTTTAACCTTATAACGCTGGAGCATGAACGCGCGTGCCCTCCACGCCACGCTACAAACTTATTTCTTCTTGTTATCATGAATTTCCCAATATCCATGGTGTCTTTTAAGTTGTTTCATGTTATTCACAAACACGTACGAGAGCTTCAATTTTTAAGATATCTATATAAACACACACAAAAGTAATAATTTAATTGTTAATTCGTGTCGATAGTGTACCGCATTGTCACATATTTGTCGTTGGCGTAAAGGGCATGCGCTTACTGGTCACGTATATGTGACAATGGCGTTCAAAAGGTTAGCTCACTCCATCGACGTTTTCAAGGTGAGATTTTTACAGAATAGCACTACTGGCCTTTGATCCAACCGCCTAACGAGAGCCTCGAGAGATCGAGGCGTTCGGCCATAAAGCCATTGGCCGTTACGACAATCGCCACAATGACAGCCGAGCTCACATTCCACATGTCAACAACCTCGGGTGCTAAGTCGTGATATTTTATTCTTAATCATACATAGATAGGAAATTATGCCTGAAAATATGCCTAGAGGCTCTTTTTCTCAATTTTTTTTTATTTGCGCTTCAGTACAGTCAGTTTTCAATGTTTTAATTGGTATATTGGCGTGTGCTAGCTGACATGTGGCAAATGTTTGATTTTAATGTGATGTGTGTCGTATTAATTACTTCTCATACGATAAATATGTATAGAATCAAATTCTTCCAACTAAACAGACAGCTGTGCTGTTGGGGAGTTTGTTGCGCTACTTCTTCCCAGCTAAAGCACTAGGAAGTGGTGAAGGGTGGGCTTTTTTGTCTTATGTAACTTTGACCTTCAAAAAATGCTGATTTTCACCCTAGTTTGAATAAATGACTTTTGATTTTGATTAATTTTTGCTTTACATATTTAACGTGTTTATTTCAAATTGATCATTTTTTCTTATTCTGTCTAGCTCACCTAGTATAGCGCTACAAAGCGGCGTGCGCATGTTGGAGTCGGTGACGTCGAGGTTGGCGCCCGCGTAGTGCAGCAGGTACAGCGCGCCCGCGTGCCCGGTGCGCGCCGCCGCGTGCAGGCACGTGCCGCCCGCCTGGCTGCCCAGCGGCTTGTTGATGCTGGAGCTGGACACTGGGGGACAAACTGATCTTAAAAGAATCGCTCAATCAACACCCTGAAACTGAGAATATCATACGCTCAATATGAATTTCTCAACAGAATGTGAAGCTAAGTCAGAGGCCCATGAGCAGCATAAAAACTCTGACACCAGGATAGTCACTAAAGACACGAAAAGAAGATCATACACAACCACCGAACACTTTTCTTTTTTAAGGCTGGGAAATCATCCAATGAATCCTCCCGCTCTGGGTGGAGCGGAAGGGAGTGTCAGAAGTGTGACCACCAAACATTATAAGGTTGATGCAAGCTTTGAAGTAGTTCTGTACATATTTAAATGGTGTAAAATATGACACAAGCCAGTATTACTGAAAAAAATTATGTATGTGTCTGTAAATAGACCTACTGTTTGTCGTATACACGTTAATTTTTTGGTCAAAATAAAAAAAAACTCGAAGGCATCAGTTGATTTATTGAATTTTTAGTTACATCACAGATTATTGTAACACATAATCCCTACCGTACGGATCGATCTATCAAGTTAAGCTACGCTTGCCGGCGTTTGTTCCTGGTTCGGTGACTATTTTTACATATCGTGGTACGGAAAGCACGTTAAGCCGTTGGTCCTGGTTGTCATTCGTGAATCGAACCCCAAAAGTCTGACAGCCAGTCTTACCAAGAGGTATTGTATTACCGAGCTACTGACTGGGTTGTGGAGGTCAGAAAGGCAGTCGCTTCATGTAAAATACTGGGTATTCAGCTGCGTCCGGCCATTGGTATGGTATTCAGATTGGAAGCCGACCCCAACATAGTTGGGAAAAGGCTAGGCAAATGATGATGACTGCCTACTATTCTATACCCAGCACCTGTTACTTTGAAACACTTACCAATTTTCGGTATGAGCATATCCACAGTATCGCCCTTGAGTATAGCATCACACAGTTGCTGCGGTGACTTGTTCGGCGCCCGCGCAGCCTGCTCGCACAGCTGCTTCAGGTCGATAGGGGGGGAGGGCAGCAGGTCCTCGGGTATGAGAGGACCTGATTCTGGCTTCGGCTCTCGGGCCGTGAATGTGAGGTACGCAGGCGTGCTGCAAGAGATGTCAAAGTTATAATACATTGAAACAGGAATTTAAATTTTACAAGATTTTTTTAGAAATTAGTAGGGACTGGGAGGGGCAACGAAATGTTTTTAAACTGTCCTATTTTGTTTTTTATTTCTTAGAGTTTTCTCTTTGCAGTCGACTTATATTTTGGGCAATCCGTGTTTGTTGTGTCGTGTGTGCCTATTGTAACTACTGATTGGCTTAGCCGAGTGTTATTTTCGCTTTTAAACACTTTGACGGACTCTGAACGCCTATAGACGTAATAACAATAAAACTTCTATTGTGTCTCGTTCAGGGTCCGTCAATGGGTTAAACATTTTTCTTATTTAAATTTCACTGTATTTTCGGGTCAAAAAAAGATTTATGTCATTCAGTAGACTGTAAAAGGACTGAATGCCTCCTTGATATTATCCTCCTTCTTTTGTCTGCTATAAACACCTTTCGCTCTTAACATATTTTCCTCACCACTGCTCCCTCTGGTCAGGCAAGAAGATCCGTTTGTTGCTGCACTTCATCTCGACCTTGACCTTCACGCACGCGGAGTTGGCGGGTTGCCAGCGGTAGGAGTACACGCCGCAGTGCGGGCAGCCGGGACGGAGCTTGGCGTCGTTGTAAGGAAGGCCGCACTCTAAGTGGAATAAGTGGCCGGAGGAGCATTGGTAGAAGGTGCCCTGGAAGACAAATAGGAATGAGCACCTCTTGTAGGGCGTTTATCGGTGAGAAAGCCATATAAAAGCTATTATAAGGTCATACAAGAGCTGATGACGTTTTTCGTAATTTAACGAATTGTTTTATAAGGGGTCTGTTTTATAAAAGTCTTCTTAGAAAGTTGTTCTTACCTGAGTACAAAATAGTCCACAAGCAGGACAGCACATGTGCTTCGCCAGTTGCGCGGCATGCAAGGCACACGCCAGGAAGTATGGCGCCCTTGGTCCAGCTCTCACTAAAGGCGCCAGGCCGCTAGTGTTGTTACTGCTAGGGCTAGTGTTGCGCTCACGACGCGCGCTGTGAGAGCAGCCGACGCGCACGCCGTCAACGAGTTCGATTGCTTGACAGAATACTGGCTCTGAGGACAAAGTACGCTATATTTTTGGTTCTGTTCTATCCATATGTTCCCTGCAAAAAGGTCAACGATGCAAAAAGAAAACTGTTAAGAAATCATGTAGAGACGGCGGCGTTACCTATGGCACATCCGAATTGGGCAAAGCAACTGTCTCACCTTTCACCGCACCCCCTGCGTTGCACCAGAGATGTGCGAGGATGCGTAGAGGTGACGGTGCCAAAACGTGATCCTATTGGTGGCTTTTTTTCCCGCACACCGCCTTGCTACCTCGTACATCAAAAAGCAGTGATAGCCTAGGTGGTGTGACCGCCGGACTGCCAAGTCATAGGTCTCGAGTTCGAACCCAAGGCACGCACCTCTGATTTTTGGGATTCATGTGCGTATTGTATAGTTATCACTTGCTTAAAATCGGTGAAGGAAAACATCGTGAGGAAACCGGCATGTCTGAGTGATATTTCTCAACAGCATGTGATGCTAAGTCAGAGGCCCATGGGCAGCATTAAAACTCTGACACCAGGTTAGTCAGTAACCAGACGAAGAAGAAGAAGACCTTGTACATCCGGCACATCCATGGTAGATACACAGCCTTATAGCGACAAGAATGAAGCTCTACAAAGCCAAAGCAATTGTGGAATATTTACGATCGATTACTACTATTTTACACGCTTTTTATTAGCTACACCTGTATGTATGTTTGTTTGTCTGTAACCGAATTCTTGGGTCGCGGTTTTGACCCACTTTAAGCGGCCAGATTTCGATCAAACTTCATAGATTTATCAAGGACCAATCATAATACACTAATTTGATAAAATTATTATTCCAGTCTGTCTGATTTTGTGCAATCTCCCTTCAGATGAACCTCACCCATAAATAAAGCAATAGATCATTCAGAATATTACCAGTAAGTTCCTCAGGTGCAGCGTATACGTTGCTGGGCGTTTCACAGAAGCAGGTCGCGACTATGCTGGACTCGTCCACCGGGCAGGCGGCCTCCGAGCCTTCGTCACCACCCGCCGGGTTGCTGGGCAGACATTGAGGTATATGAGGGAAAACTATACAGTACTCCCAGTGAATAAAATAAAATCGGTGTAGGAAAACATCGTGAGGAAACCAGCATGTCTGAGAGATATTTCTCAACAGCATGTCGTGAAGTTAAGTCAGAGGTCCATGGGCAGCATAAAACTCTGACACCAGGTTAATCATTAACCACACGAAAAGAAGAAGTGAATAATGTAGTAGGTTTAACTGCATGACCAAACTTCGAAGCTGGTCCTCTGACTTCTACATTTTAATGGATGAAAATGACAATGATTTGGTGAACTTTTTAGAGTTAAATAAAAAAGCACTGTTATCTTGCCAAATGTATATTTTGGTGCGAAAAATCGCTGTTTACGGAGGCGCGCAATGTAACGCCAGACATTGTTCTTATGGGTGCATGTACTCAAAAGCAGAATGCGGAAGGATTTTAAAAGATACGTTTGTAAGAAAGAAAGTTGTTAAAAAATTGGCAATATACCTTTTTTGTTCCTGTAACCAGAAGGTTACCAGGTATAAACAAATAACATAATGACAAGGAACAGAAATGACTTGGTCTCGACTAGTCTCTTTACACCCATTATATTTGAAGATATACTATGTATTTGTGCATCTTTGACAGTCATAACGGGTAGTCAGAAGCCCGAAAATCTGACTGCCAGTCTTACCAAGGGGTATCGTATTGTCCAGTTACTGGGTTGTGAAGGTCAGATAGGTAGTCGCTCTATGTATAATACTGGTATTCAGCTGCACCCGGTTAGACTGGAAGCCGACCCCAACATGGTTGGGAAAAGGCTAGGCAGATGATGATACTGTGTATTCAGCTTACCTTGTTTCTTCCATTTCAGCATCCGAATGTGGTTCTTCGCCACCAGAAGACCTGTGCCTTCTTCGTTTACGATGGCTCCTGCAAATAACAATTATAAAAAAAAATGTAAATTATGGTAAAATTTGGAGTAAGTAAAGGTGAAAGAACTGGTCTCACCTTTCACTCTCTTCCAAGTAATTGTGCCTGGCTGATCTTTTTGACGATCGCCGTGGTGACCTGGCGTCAAATTATATGTCTTTATTATTTGGAAACCATAACCAATCATTCTCGAATTTACTATAGGTTTGTCTAATGTCCGTGATATTTTAAACATAATGTAAAATGGAAGAATAGAAAAAAGCCTAAAAAATAGCAGATTCATTCAAATAAAAACCATTGCACTTGCTAAGCCAATATTATTCCCACTGCTGGGTACAGACCTTAGAGTGGGCCTTAATCCCCCAAGCTGGCCCATTGCATCCATGAATTTAGAAAACAACTTACTTATGCTCTTCTTCCCCAACAGGTGAAGACCTATCACTGTCATTCATGCCAAATGATGAGCAGAATCTAGTGGACCTCCTCGGTCGATTCTTAGCAGCCACTTCAACAGTACACTGGAAGTCTTCACTGGAATCCTCATCTGTCTCCAACAGCTTGCTGATGACTACAGGATCATCATCCATTTCATCATCTTCTTCTATTTCTTCTGCAACCACATCTTCTTCATCTTCTTCTTCCACATCTTCTCTGTAATAATAAATAATTTATTCAAAAAGTAAAGTGGCAGAATACAAAAATAAAACTTAGGAAAAACAATTGGTAACATAATGTTAAATATGCCTGCACTAGGATATACCTGTTGCAAGCGATAAAAATGCTTATTATAAATATTACTTAGAGGTAAATTGGAGTCTTAACACGTTGAGCGCCAACGTGGTCACCGGTGAGCCGCGAACAATAGTTTTTCTATTGTGTCTGCTGCGTGGCAGTCAACGACTTAACAATATTTAATATAGTGACAAAAATTTAAAATTAATTTTCATAAAACTAAATTATAAATTATCTACTAGGTTAAAGTGGGTGAAAAAAATGTGAAAAAAAAAATCGGTTATAATATGTTATTGTAGTTATAATAAATGCTATTGTGTTTTTGTGGGTATTTCTGCATTATTGAAGTATTTTACTATCACAATTATGTGGAAAAGAACCCAATGGTGAACAACCACCGGTGGTCCCGTCCTGGACCTGGTGCTGGTGGTTTGTTTCATGTGTTGGTGTTTGGTAGGAAGAAGAGAAAAGGTGTCTTAGGAAATGTATTATTATGCTCCTATCTTCAATAGGAGTACTAGTGTTTTGTGGATCCTACCCTAATTATAAAAATGGTCTACTATCTGGTAGTTCTTTTGACAGAAATCTTGTTTCGTGTTTCCAAGATAAATGTTTATTTACATAGAAAGGAGATGGCCAAATGACTGCCCCCAGCATGTATACAAATCTCTCATTAACTCGTAATATTTTAAGAATTCAATCATGAATTATTTGTTTGGAATTTTTGATATCTATTGACTTAGGTGTTGCATGATTTTATATCCAGTATTGTAAAGATATGAAAAGTTCTTGAATCTTTTTTTATATGAAATACTAATGTTTAGCTTTTCTGCATTATATATTGCTAAGAACCATGTTTATACATGCTGGGGCAGTCGTCTATACTTCGATTTAGCCATCTCCTTTGCTTAGCATGTGATTACTCGCTTGATAAGCAAATTTCTTCAAAGAAGAAGCAACCCAGAGGCATTCGTTTTTTACCTGTTCTCATTTGCACCCTCATTCACCTCTTCAGGGCTGATAGCCTTCAGGCCGAGTTCACACAGGTGCTTGAGCTTCATCACAGTGTTCTGGCTCTGGCTGTCGTCATCCTCACAAATCACCACCTCCTCATCACTTTCCGGTTCCTTCTTTTTTTCCACCTCCAGTACTAATGGGCGAGCTGACCGCCTAGTCCTGACTCCCTCCTCAGGAGACTTATCAGTTTGAATACCAAGACGTGCATTGTTCTGAGATTCAAGTCCAATACGTAGCTCTTCGTTAGCAAGTATTTTGGCTGTAGGTTTTATTCTACGAGATAACCTCTGTGGGGCTTGCTGGGTTTCATAAGACTTCTCTTTCCTGGCAATGGCATTGGCGAGGACGTTGTCGGAGTCGTCGCGGCGCCGCGTCGAGCGCTTGGGCGGGGTGTGGGAGCTATCTGACTCATCATTCTCTGATGTTGTCTGAGCCCCAGACTTGTCTTTCTTGGGCGACGTGTCGCTGTCGCAAATCCACTCCCACTTGCCGCGCGTCCTGCTAGACCTCCGCGGCGCTTCCTCGTGCTTCTCCTCAGGAGTTACGATCTTCATATTGCTACTCTTAGCACTGTTCTTCTCCGATCGAAATGTCAAAACAATACGCGGCTTAGGCTCCTCGTCGCCTTTCTCAGATCTTTTGGCATCTATTTTGTCTACAGTCACTGTTAGATTCTCAGTGGATTGTTTATCGACTTTTTTCTTAGTGGGCGCGTCTTCATCCGCATTCATGGTGTCTTCAAGGCTGTCTCAAATACTCAAGGCTGGGTTTCTTTCACTTTTCGTTTTGTTTCATTAACGAAAACATACGCTTAGTATTTTAGAATATATTAAAAACTACGTCTATCATTTAAAAATAAAATAAAACAAGAATCACATAGCTATAACTATAGTAAACATCCAAAATAATATAGAATCCCAGCAAGTTTCACGCAGGCATTATTTTAAAAATGATGTTATTTGTTGTATGAAACGATTTACTTCTTTTGTATCGTTTAAACATACGTATTTATGCATGAACTGTAAACAAATTATAGAAATAAGTTCAAGTAAATTCAAAAGAAATTTTTTATTGACGACGAGGATGACAGCAGACCAAAGAGTAATATAATAAGACAGCAGACTAGGGGTGGGCGTTGCGACAACGAACCGTTCTTAAAGACCGTTTTGTGTTTTGCGACGATGGAACCGTTTTACGTTCTGGGTTCAAACAGTCTTCGTTGCACAAACTAATCTTCCAATTACTTGGTGCGATTTTTTATTTTACGCCTATGAAAATAAAGTCGAAAACGCAATGATGCAACTATATTTCTTAATAAAGTCACTCGTCGTCGTCGCGTCCCAGCCAGTCCTAAGCCTGGAAAAGAAAGTATGAAGGGAAGGCCATTTCATCGTTTAGTAAAGTCGATAAATCAAACGAAATATTCAGTAGACCATTTCATAAATTTCAAATCGTTGATAGTTGTAAAAAACTGCAACTATTTCACTCGACAAAAACGCAATTCTATTCCATGTTGGATAAGTTAAGTTTCTTCTTCGTCGCCGTCTTCAAACCAGTTGCAAGAAACTGCAACTATTTTCTCGACGAAAACGCAATTCTATTTCATGAAATGCGGTTGTCGGCGACGAAGGAGAAACTTGGATGAGTTTCTACTTCGTCGCCGTCTTCAAACCAGTTGCAACGACGACCGTTTTCTGCAACCGTTTTCGTCGTCGCGAAAACGGTTACGTTTCGTCCGTCTAAAATTCGACAACGACCCACCACTAGCAGACACAGAGTCTGACAGAGAGAGACAGAGAGAGACAAAGAATAAATACACCTGTCCTTCACAGGCTTAAGTGCTTGACCTGCCTCTGTAGTCTATTCTAAAATTTCATGTCGATACGAGTCTGGATCTTTGAATTTATGATTGGAGTGATGCTTTTTCTCTGTCGTACTGTCTTATTGTAACTGGTCATGTATAGATCTTTAGTAATTTTCTAAATCTCAATCAATCGATTATGTTTTATTAGAATTAAGCAGAATTTGTTTTCGCATGTCACTGTTTTTCCAAAGAAAACATATGGTACTAATGACATAAACTGGAATTACTTACAAGGATAAATATAAAACTAATGAATTTTATTTCCCAACATTATGGATTAACGTACTGATGAATTGAACTGGATCTACCCTACAAGAAAAATGTTAACTGATGACTAGGCAGCATGGTCTCAGACCTTAGCCTGTTCCGTCGGGAACGAATAAAAAAAAAAAAAAAATGAAAACATATGGGTTGTCTTTGACAAAATGACAGAGAATTGACGTTGTCATTTTGACATTTTGATTTTGTGTTGTAAACGCATTCCATACCAAATTTTGCTATTGTCTTTTAGCGTTATTTTCGTGTCGTTTTGCTTCGTCTTACTGTGTACTCATAAATTCATCTCAGGACTGATAAGGAGTGAAATCAATTAAACAATACGTCCATTGACAACAATGACATACGTGTATTCCAACTTTCAAGCATAATTAAATATCGATTAATTACTGGTTCTAACTGATAAAAATCAATTTAACGTGAATTCAGACATTGCCGTTTAAACCATTGTAACGACTGGTTGACTTGAGCTCTGATAAGACAAGATGAATCAATTATTTTTGACTCCGGAATCTGTCCTGCAGGGAGGGTATTTTCACTCGACTCTGCGGAAACTACAGGAACCAAATACAAGTATTGAGGCGCACAATATTATGTACCCCGTGTTCTTATTGTAAGTACTCGGGTAGACCCGGCATCGCCGGATAACTCTGTATGAAGGTTCTAGGTCTAGAAAAATTATTAAATTGTGTCAAGAATAAATTTCATAATAACTACTTAAATAAGGTTAACTTGTTGAGCTGCCTGTGGAGTCCATAGACCTCAAATTAAAGTTCATATTTTCTGTATTCATAATCAGGGAAGACGATAATCGAGTTGAACCGGTGGCAAGCATGCCCAATGTATGCAGATATGGTGTCAATCAGCTCATCACAAGGCTTGATGAGCTGGTCGAAAAAGGACTGAAGTCTATTCTTGTATTTGGGATTGTCCGCACATTGCCAAAGGTAGGCTGTTAAGAGGAACAATAAATATTGTTTTATTTTTTCGTTCATCACCATGCTGCATTGACTCCAAGTATTATTATGAAGAAAACAAGATGACAATGAAAAGAATTTATAAACAAGTCATCCAAAACAATTTAAAAAAAAACATCAAATAATTAATAATAAGTTTATTTTATTTTCTCTCTAATTTTTTTTTGATCACATGCCACTCATATCTCTTACACTCTAAGATGCATCAACTTAATAATATCATCAATTTTTTGGCAGTATGCTATTTAATGATCTCTTAAATTATGAAGACGAAACTATATAAATTTTTATTGTTCTCTTTTATTCATCAATAAACTGGAAATACTTTTCAACAGGATAGCAATGGGTCAAGTGCAGATTGTTCAGAGAATCCAGTATTGAAAGCTCTTCCTAAGCTTCGGGCTAAGTTCCCGAATCTCCTCATAGCATGTGATGTCTGCTTGTGTCCGTATACATCACACGGACACTGTGGACTTCTCACACCCGGTGGAACGATAGACCACGCTGCATCGGTCAAGAGGATCGCTGAAGTGGCCTTGGCGTATGCTAAAGCTGGTAATTTTTTTAAATTAAAGCGGAGGAATCAAAACAGATATGCTCTGAAAATAATGTGATTTTGGAGTTGCCCTTTGAACTGTTATAAAAGATAATGCCTGTTTAGAACAAAACTCTTTTCAGTAAAGTATATTTAAATTGTTTTTAATTTGGAGTATATCAACATGTAGATAAATCAAATCATTAGATTATCAACGGAAACTTCATAAATGTGATACAACCCATCATGTCTGTTAAGTTTCTTGGAAATGTGTACTTTCAGGATAGTTTTTAACATTTTGAACCCTCTACGCCAAGCTTCAAATTGATTTCTTCTTATTATCATGAATTTCCACATATCAATGGTGTCTTTTAATTGGTTTCATGTCATTAAATACGTACGAGAGCTTAAATTTTTAAGATATCTATATAAGGTGTTAAAAAATTAACTTTAAGAATTTCGTGGGAGTATTGTACTCATCGTTACGAACAACTTTTACTCTGGGATGAACCCTGAAATCGCAAAAAAAATATGAGTTGTTCCATACATTTTATTAAGTTACGTGTGCATAAATGTATGGAACAACTCATATTTTTTTTGCGATTTCAGGGTTCACGAACGTATAAACACACACAAAAGCAATGTATTCATTGTTTATTTCGTGTTGATTATGTAGGTACCAGTCCTGCATTGTCACATATGTGTGTCGTTGGTGTAAAGGGCATGCGCTTGCTTGTCACGTATATGCGACAATGGCGTTCAAAATGTTAAATGCTATAAAGTATGTAAATGTTGGTTTTTTCTGACCAGGCGCACAAATCATCGCCCCATCCGACATGATGGACAACAGAATAAAAGCGATCAAAGATTCTTTAGTGGCCTGCAAACTACAGAATACGGTAAGTTAATATTTATCCGCTTTTAGAGACATGCAGGGTGCATGACCACTATAAAACAAGACTAATGACTTGGCTTCGAAACACCAAAAAAACATCGTGAGGAAACACAGCATGTGAAGCTAAGTCAAAGGCCCATGGGCTGCTTAAAAGCTCTGACACCAGGTTAGTCACTTACCACACGAAAAAGAAGAAGACTTGGCTGTGAAGCCTATGTGCATTATTAGCCTATAGGTAATGTTCTCACTGCTGGGAAGGCACATATATAACATCTCGTTTGTTTTCCTGAAGGGTTGGGAGGAGTTGCGCCTTATGCACCCACATTTCGCCAGTATGGAAAGTGTAGAACTCCCTGCCAACGTCGGTGTTGCCTTCTACATATAACCCGTCTGCTTTTAAAGCAATAGTGAACAGGCATCTTCAGGGCATGCTCGCTCCATCATAGACCTCATCTATCGCTTTCCATCCGGCGTGATCGCGGTCAGGAGCATTCTTCAATAAAAAATCAATCTGCCTAGCCTTTTCCCAATTAGTTGGGGTCGGCTTCCAGTCTAACCGGATGCAGCTGAATACCAATATTTTACATGGAGCGACTGCCTATCTGACCTCCACAACCCAGTAACTGGGCAATACAATACCCCTTGGTAAGACTGGCTGTCAGCTTTTCGGGCTCCAGACGACCCGTAACGACTGTCAAAGATCCACAAATGACAGCCGTGACCAACGGCTTAACGTACTTTCCGAGGCACGCAGGAGTCTCGGTATGTAAAGATGGTCACCCATCCACGGCCAACCCCGGCAAGCGTAGCTTAACCCGATGGATCGACCTGTGCGGCTGTTAGTACAGACGCCAGCACATCAAGCTATCCCTAACTGTCAAATTTTCTCAATTAAAAATGAACCTTATATCTTTTCACTAAAGTTAAAATACTATCAAAGAAATTTGACAGATTGTGGTAACTTCATGTGCTGGCCTCTGTACTTAGCCACCAGCTCTTCTTCAATAAAAAATATAAAAAAATTATCCAGGTTATGGTATCTTTATCAGGTCTAAGATCAGTAGTAAATAAATGTTATAGCTTTATTTAAATTATTTTTTAGGTGTCCCTACTTTCATACTCGTGTAAGTTTGCGTCGGCGATGTACGGCCCGTTCCGCGACACCATGAACAGCACTCCCATGGAGGGTGACAGGAAGTGCTACCAGCTGCCGCCGGGCAGTGCGGGGCTCGCTGCTAGGGCTGCTGTAAGTAGTCATATTCTTCTAGCATTACAATTGGGTACAATACGCGCCACGAAAGATGAGACTTCACACACCACACTTTTTATCTTAAACTTTATTATTTTGTATTAAAATTTTTAACATTGATAAGAATTTTAATCTACATGTCATCGGAAAATCTCTGAATAGGTTTACAAATTGTGGGTACAAACGGACCTGCGTAAGTGCTCCATCAAAGTCGCTTGTCAAGTCTCATCTATCGTGGCGCGTATTGTACTTATTTGAAAGGGTCAAGTCAATAACGTTATTTTTTATAAACTGTCAAAACGCGAGATTTGTACGTATTTTAAAAAATATAACAATGTGACGTCACAGCTTTTTAGAATCAAATGGAATACTTATTAGCATTAAATGCAATTTTACAATTATATCTTCGCTCGCATAATATTTAATTTATGTAGTTACGGTGATGGAAGTTTTTAAGACGAGCGGTCTTTTTTCAATGTGATTTCATATTTTATTTTTGACCATTTCAAATAGTCAATTGGTGACACTTCTGTCTGTCCGTAACAGTTGTTTACTCTGAAACTGATGTGCAATTACTAGCGCCTTCGTCTTTGATCCAGGATGAAAAGTATCTTATACCCTTCCTGCAGGTCATGATTTACCCGTATGCTAAAATTCGTCCAAATCTGTTCACCCGTTTTGGCGTGAAAGCGTAACAAACACTTACTTTTGAGACACCTATTCCACTACCTACTTCCTGCGGCTTTGATGTCGAAAATTATCCTACCGGAACGTATCAAGATAAAAAGTATTCTATGTGCTATTCCAAACTATATTCTATCTCTGTGCCATCACACTGTGTGCGTCTCTGTGTCATCTAGATAGAAAGAGTAATAAATATACCAACACAAACTTTGCCGTTATAATATTAGTGTGTTATGGATAAATAAGCCTTAGCAGTTTGGTAGAAGCAGCTGAATGCCACCTGAGTATACAAACTTGTATGACCTCATTTTGCCAATACCAAAGACAAAATTGTGGCATTGACCATAAATAAAATGTTTTAATTTGGATATCCTGCACTTACAGGCTCGAGACGTGGCTGAAGGCGCAGATTTCCTGATGGTGAAGCCAGGCCTTCCGTACTTGGACATCGTGAGGCAGACCAAAGACCAATACCCACACCATCCCTTGTTTGTGTATCAGGTACTTATGTTTTTATAATGTAATTTACGGTAGCCACACGAGAATTATCAGCGGGGGAATTTCCGTATATTTAAAATCGTTCGCATTCTAATTTCAAGTCTCAGTGCCAATTTCACCAATGAACTTGAACGCGATTAGAATGAAAACTGCGTTCAAGGCCTCTGTCAATAGTCTACAGAAAATACCTCGTTAGGTAAACCCAGTTTAAAGGATTTCAGTATCGTTATACTGAAATCATTTAAACTGGGTTTGTCAATCAAACAATCAATTTATGTGTTGACCGCGTCTAGTATCATTGGTGTAATTTGCCATCAATGTCAGTTCGTCAGAAGCACTGCTTTACCTACTTTTTTGTAAATATTTTGACATTTAGGTCGCCATGATGAGATTGAGTTTAGAATTACGGGAATTGGTTTACCTTCTGGACTTCGGTTATCCGTACCGTATTTGAAGGAATTTCTTAATTACTAGCCTTTGCAAGTGGCGCCCATGGCTCGGATAAAAAGTATCAACACTTTCATCATGTGTTTCAAATTTCATACAAACATCGAAAACGTAAGTAGGAGCCACAATTGTGCTATTTGAAAGCAACCTCTACTTCCCATTAATTGGTACACGTTTGCAAAATACGTTTAGCCATTTTTAATTTAATTCTACGAGCAAAGTTAATTAAAATGTACACCAATCTGTTAACTTTACATACTTAGTGATTTAAGTTAGTCACACTGGAGAGGGCTGTATTATGTAATAAATACGTACCTATTTGCTCCGGCCGCGAATCATATTTTTATCAACATACTACCAAATACTGTCTTGTCGTCAAAAGCCCGAAAATCGACAGCCAGTCTTACCAAGGGGTGTCGTATTGCCTAGTTACTGGGTTGTGGAGGTCAGATAGGCAGTCGCTCCATGTAAAATACTGGTATTCAGCTGCATCCGGTTAGACTGGAAGCCGACTCCAACATAGTTGGGAAAAGGATAGGCAGATGATGATGACCTAATACTGTCTTATTAATGGCAAAAATCGTAAGAAAAAATGAATTTTGCGAATTTTGAAAGTTGTGTACCTGCTCTTTATTTAATCGTTCCTTTTACAAGAGAAGAGTTTTTACTAGTTATTTGTTTAACACTAGCTTCTGCCCGCGACTTCGTCCGCGGAAAATTTCTTGTTTTAACATTAGAAGTAAGTCGAAAAAATACTTTTTTAAAACATAAAACGAAATATAAAAGTTAAAATACAAAAGATAGGAATATGGTGTCGCGGACTTTTTTGTAGAAATAATTAAGGCGAACCGGGTTGCCATACATTGCTTTCAATTTTATACAACTGTTTAAGCAGCGCATGCAATTAATTCTGTTTTCGGAGGTATTTCTTTCCGACTTGCTAGACGAAAATTGCGATAGCTCGGCTAATATGTATGATATAAATATAATTTATAGCCTATAGCACTCAGGAATAATGTAGCTTTCTATCAGTGAAAAAAATTGAAATTGGATCATTAGTTCCGGAGATTACCCCCTACCCTACATACAAACTTACAAATTTTACCTCTTTATAATATTAGTATAGATTTAAAAAAAAAAATTTCGTCAGGTGTCCGGTGAATACGCAATGATCTGCCGCACTGGGGACAGCTCGGAGGTTGAAACTATTCTCATGGAGACGCTCACGAGCTTCCGGAGAGCTGGTTTGTATCTTATTGTTGACATAGAATAATCCCACTGCTTGGACACAGGCCTTCTCTTAGTGGGAGGGAATGGGCCATACATAATGCACCATGTGGACCCAGTGCGGTTGTGCATGTCATATGACTTAGAATTTGCGATCAGCCCTGCCTGTTATAGTCCGTCTCAGGAAGAAGTCTAAGTTATATATTTAATTAGGTCCACTTACTAATAACGAACAGTCCTCAGTGCAGAGCTTGCATGGAGGCTGTGAAAACCGCTGCGCATTAATCTTTGACAGCACAGGCGTCACCCAGATTAGAACACAGACCCTCGGGACACCCAGATCTTTCACCAAACGTTCTCAACAGATCAGGAGATGTGATCAACTTCTGAAGGGAGATAGGCTGGTCGGAATACCCACCGACGGCCGCCATGGCCCACACAATCGTCCACCAGAAAGATTAAGGCCCGTATTACAGAACCTCACTCAAGTCCCAAGCAATATTAAAACTAGTTTTAACCAATCAAATGGTTTTAATCGAGACTCAACCAATGCTTGAGTATTGAGTGAGGTTCCGTAATACGGGTATAAGTGCGGAAACCACAAACTCTTACATACAATATCAACGTACATAGTTCCAATTTTAGCCGCGGGACTTGTCTATGGGCTTTTCTCTATGGGTAATGGGTATGGGCTTTTCTCGTTTAAATACTTAGTGTCGTTTCGAGATGTAGAGAAAGGCCTCAGTCCCAATTACCTGTAACTCGATACATTCAAAATATGAAAATTTTAACAGTATAAATAACGTGTTGATTTTTTTCAGGTGCCGATTGCATCATCACTTACTTCGCGCCATTGATTTTAGAATTGATATCAAAAAATCATTAGTAAATGTGGACTGCTTTATTTGAAATTGGTTTTTATGATTTGTGGGATTGGGGGCTTTGGATATGTTATTATAATTTATTCGTTATTGATCAGGCCTGCATCAAGCCACTATTAATGCGCTACAAGGTTTTTTGACGCGTGGCTACTATGGAAACTAAGGTCGCCATCTTTCTTTTTTCAATTTCCTACAAACTTTTCTCAAATGAATTTCAATCTTTTCCTACATAAGTACAGAGTCTACAAACTGTTGTTATAGTTCTTAAGTTTATAATAAAATAGTAGGGCATGGTTAATATTTATTTTAATAAATTATTCATTTGCATTTTATTATGACATAATATTATTGTATATTTATGATACCATAGTCAAAACTATGTGTAATTTCTTTGTACTTTTGTACCAATTCGTTTATGGCGTACAGGTGTGATGTTAAAATAAGTTTTTATTACTATGTAATAGAAATAAAGAAAATAATATCAAGTATAAAATTTTTGAGTTTTTTTTTTAATTTATGCAACCCGTTACCCATGCCATTGTTCTTTGCCATCTGTTTAATTACAATTACTTAAAACAGATGGTCATTAATATGAAAATGCTTTTCGCGTAGATACAAAATAGTTATTTATTCGTTATCCGAGATGACGTGGCCTATTGGTCATTTATTTAGAAAGTTATCCGTCATCGGGAATGATATTGAATGATGCAATTCTTATCAAGAGGGTATCACAGGGGTTCGAAACAATACTGGCCGACAAAAGATGAAACTTGTAACTGCTTACAATATTGTTGGCACTTAGCACGTCCCCCTTGGTCCTTTTTTTTTTGAAGGCTGGGAAATCCAATGCCTTCTCCCGCTCTGGGTGGAGCGGAAGGGAGTGTCAGACTCTTATTGACTAAAACCCATCCATGTTCCTTCCGTAGCCCTGTATGTTCCGGGGTAGCGGTAATCCTTTCGGACAATCCCCTTGGTCCTTGACTTGAAATTTGACCTTTTTGACCAATTGTTCACGGGGTCGAAGGTTCGAGTTAAATTGAGTTTAGTAAGAAATACACGAAGGTTGGCCATGTTTGGTGTCCGATAAATGGAAATCATTGTTATAAATGATGACCAAACTACCACTAACCATGCAATAGACTGAATAAGTAACTAGTCGAAATTTCTGTGATTTTGATTTTACCATTGAGCACTTTACCCTAAATGACCCATGACTCCAATCCCCATGGGCAAATGGTTATGGTAACAGGTTGGCTCATCTAATCATCTTACTATGGAGATCAGTTGTAGCTGTTAAAATAAAAGTTTGCGTATATTTAAACAAGAAAAAGCCATGGAAAAACCAGAAGTTTTGGTTTGTTTAGGCAACTACTATAAAGAAGTGCTTTTCGAAAGTCGTCGCTCCGGGTTGTAAAGTTCGGGAACCTTGGGTATGTGTAGCAGTAAAACATCATAGTTATAATATATAGATAAGATTTTAATAATCTAGAAACAATAGTAATACTGGGGAACATTCTATTTTTTTCGAGATGTTTCGAAACGTTCCATCACTGTTTTTCCTATAGAAACCGACATTATTATTGTTTCTTTGCAAAGCTGTTAATGCTTACAATGAGCGTCTCCATGACTAAATAAGTATGCTCTTATTTAAATAGCTATAGCTACCCATAATTAATAAAATTGAGAGAGTTCCAGAATGAGTTTCTGTTACGTTTTATGTTCTAGAACATTGTCATGCGTTTTCTATGGAGACATGGTCTTGTATTTAATTTGTGTAAATACTTGCTATTGCAATATACTTCATGCATTACAACTTCTTGTACTTTGTCACAACCTTATAGATACAATCATGATCTCTTTCACAAGATTGATTAATATTAAATCTCGCTTTCGCAATAAATACGAATAAAACCTATTTTCAAAATTGGCGGTACGTGGAATGTCCTATTCAGGGCCAGTTATAAACGTGGGCCAATCAGGTTGAGCCAAATACGTATACTTGGATCAATCGTAGAGAAAGATTTGAAACGTCATCGCTTTGTGGACCAATCACGTTAGCCCACGATGGATACTAGCGCTAAATAATAGCGACGGCCGCGTGTGATACTTCAGTTCTTCTTGAAAAATCGAAGGTGAAGGAACAACGTAATTGTGAATTCGTACTCAAGTGTCCCATTCAAAGTGCTTTTATCGTGGCTGTGAACTATATTTATTGGGATTCGATCTAATTTATTCATCTGTAGTATTTGGTAATTATATTTTTCTTTACATTTCGCCTTGTCTTTCTCTCTGAACCGCGGATCGCCATGAAATCGTTAACCTCACCCGTCATGGTTTGATAGCTGACAATAATTAGGATATTTACCAAGTTTTCCGTTAATTGGCTATAAGAATCAGCTTATGAACTGTAAATCTAGTACCTCCGTACATGAATTCCCATAAGATTCATTTAAAATCCCGTTTATCTGTAGAACGTCAGCGAAATTTCTCGACGCAGCAGTGTGGGCCGGTGGCGCGTCCTATATCTCCCGTGGCCGTTTTATGGTACCGTTAGGTCTCTCATGCCGTTATAGGTGGGACGGGGTACCTACTTTCCTTTTCTATAATTCATAGCCCGGCGGCGTTTGGCCCGGCGCCCTATAGTGACGTGTCGTGCCCCATAACGATTACGTGTCTTTACAAAGAAGTGTCATCTGGTAGATGTTGAGAGATTTCAATGTTAGTTCGTCTGAATACTGACGCGTATGCATATTTAGAGGATTCCTTAACTTATTCTACGTTAATTTATTTCAGAAAAGTAACATTGCATGCTGAAAATGCGGTGGAGTATTCTAGCGTTGGCCTGCGTGGTCGCGGCGGTGGTCGCCGACGAAAAGAAAGACAAAGAAAAGGACATTGGCACCGTCATCGGTATCGACTTGGGTACCACTTACTCTTGGTGAGTATCTGAACTTTTTTTATCCACCCACTTGATCAACTCATACAAATTAGTCGAAAAATTCTCAAATCCTATGCAAAATAATTTAGTTTCTGAGATAATCATCCTCTTTAACCTGCTCTTATCTACATTTTATTACATAATATATTCAATAAAAAACTTATGATTTTTAAATTTTTAACTAATGTAACTTGTTGCTACTCAAATCTTCTAGTAACTTCCATTTCCATAGATTGTTCATTTCTGAACTGAAAACAATATTACAACATTGTGAATGATAATTATAATGAAATACAGCTTAATTTATTAGCAAACTAGATTATGATAATCACAAAACATTAACTTTATGAAATCGAGTAATGAAAGCAAACAATCAGATAATTATTTGGAAATGGTTTCAACAATAATATTAAAACAATTTATTCATAAAAATCAAGCTTTCATATTAAGTTGTATAAGCTTTTTTTTTAAATAACATAATTAGCATAGGGTAAACATACCGGTTATCGGCCGTTTAAGCGGCTTGTTGACTTTAGAGGTGATTTTTAACATAATGCTGTACTCCAAGATTAAAAAAAAAAAAACGTTTCAGCCTACAATAGTGCAGTTTCATAAAACCTTATGCTTATAGACGTATCAGTGATACATAATTTAAGAAAAATATATATTCGCAAAAATTGCAAATATACCGGCTATCGGCCTTTTCACTCAGTTATCGTCCACTAGTGCACTGGTTATCGGCCACCTAATTCACGGTAGAAAAACAACCATTATTCTGTAGTTCATAGGGTTTATAATAGTATGAAAGTAAAACAATTAATAAATTTAAAAAAGCGGTGTATTTTTACTCTCTTCTACAACTTACAGCTACTTTTGGCTTTAGAATCATTAAAAATCAAAACAGATTTATTATTTACTAATTACTATCGGCCGTTCTTTTTTCGAAAGGCCGGAATCAGGTGTAATTTTTACCAATTTTCGGCCGTCCATTTAAACGGCCGGAGACAGGTTTTATTTTTACTAGTTATCGGCCGCTAAACATTCGGTATTTTTACAGGTCATATCTTTGAAAATATGAGGTTTACTGGCGGCCGGAATCTAGTTCTAAATTTACAAAACTCTAGCTGTTCACAAATATAATGGAATCTATGTTGGTGAATTTAAGGTTTCTCTAATAAAGGCAAAGTGAAATGACGTGAATAAACCGGTTATGCGACCACCCGGTCGGAAAGTAGATTTTGAAATTAATCGTAACGTATTGTCCGACCACCAAAAAAATCACAAATTATGAAAAGTTTGATGAGTTTGGGCACTTGAATATTGAAATTAGACATGCTAAACACACACAAACCCCATCAATGAACAATAAACCAACAGTAACACGTAAAAACTTACCTTTGAAAATCAATCCACCTGCTATTTTTTTCGCTAAATTTGACACGTTTCCAGACACCAAATTTTGAAATGGCGACTGAGGGCTCAGTTCGCACATTTCGAGGCCATGCCGTTGGATTATGAACCGTGTAGTTCGTCCAGATCGAATGGCGCGAAATTAGTAAGGAGCGGTCTATAACACTGTCTATTATTTAAAATAACGTGCGAAGTGGCCGAAAAGGGGTAGTGGCCGGTAAACCGGTATGTTTACCCTATTTTGGGTCAATGAACTCATTGCTATATGTCAGTGTTTGCTAAATGAGTTGAGATCTTTAAACAAGGGACTTAAAATTAAATGAGAGGAATCATGAATATTTTTTCTTTGTTTTCTCCCTTTATCTTCTCATAGGCTGCCAGAGATAAAAACTGCTAACCCTAAAAATTAAATAGAAAATTTTAAGAGCGAAATTAAAAAGAAAAATAATTCAATATGAATACAATTTCAAAGTTTTAACATTTTCAATATTTAACAATAGCAACTGCACTAAACAAGTTTCTATACCACCTTTTGTGTAAACTCCAAATTTTAAACATTGTGATAGCCCAGTTAAAAATCTTATCATGCATAATTATTTTAAACATTCTGGGATATTGACATTATTGTGAAAATTTCTTTGGGCAGAGATAGGGTTGCCGTCTGTCCGTATTTGTCCTAACCTAACCAACCTATTTTATCTTACCCAGTTATCAATATTAAAAATTCATGCTGCATTGAAGTAAATTTTAAAGAATAATTTTCTTTGTCCACAGTGTGGGTGTGTACAAGAATGGACGTGTGGAAATTATTGCTAATGACCAGGGTAACCGTATCACCCCCTCATACGTAGCGTTCACTGCTGACGGCGAGCGTCTCATCGGTGACGCCGCCAAGAACCAGCTGACCACCAACCCTGAGAACACCGTGTTCGACGCCAAGCGTCTTATCGGTCGGGAATGGAGTGACACCACAGTCCAACATGATGTCAAATTCTTCCCCTTCCAGGTGGTTGAGAAAAACAGCAAGCCCCATGTTTCCGTCATGACCTCTCAGGGCGACAAGATCTTCGCCCCTGAAGAAATCTCCGCCATGGTCCTCACAAAGATGAAGGAAACTGCTGAGGCTTACCTCGGTAAGAAGGTGACTCACGCCGTCGTCACGGTTCCCGCCTACTTCAACGACGCTCAGCGTCAAGCCACCAAGGACGCCGGTGCCATCGCCGGACTCCAGGTGATGAGAATCATCAACGAGCCCACCGCCGCTGCTATCGCTTACGGTCTTGACAAGAAGGAAGGAGAAAAGAATGTGTTGGTATTCGATTTGGGTGGCGGTACCTTCGATGTGTCCCTGCTTACCATCGACAATGGAGTGTTTGAAGTAGTAGCCACCAATGGTGACACTCACTTGGGAGGTGAAGACTTCGATCAGAGGGTCATGGAGCACTTCATCAAGCTGTACAAGAAGAAGAAGGGCAAGGACATCAGGAAAGACAACCGCGCCGTCCAGAAACTGCGTCGTGAAGTTGAGAAGGCAAAGAGGGCTCTGTCCTCCAGCCACCAGGTCAAGATTGAAATTGAATCCTTCTTCGAAGGTGAAGATTTCTCCGAAACCCTCACTAGGGCTAAGTTCGAAGAATTGAACATGGATCTCTTCAGGTCTACCCTCAAACCTGTGCAGAAGGTATTGGAAGACGCCGACATGAACAAGAAAGACGTCGACGAGATCGTACTCGTCGGTGGATCCACCCGTATCCCCAAGGTTCAGCAACTGGTCAAGGAATTCTTCAATGGCAAGGAGCCTTCCCGAGGCATCAACCCCGACGAGGCCGTCGCTTACGGTGCCGCCGTCCAGGCTGGCGTGCTCAGCGGTGAACAAGACACTGACGCCATCGTATTGCTTGACGTCAACCCTCTTACCATGGGTATCGAGACAGTCGGAGGTGTCATGACCAAGCTGATCCCCCGTAACACCGTCATCCCCACCAAGAAGTCCCAGATCTTCTCCACCGCTAGCGACAACCAGCACACCGTCACCATTCAGGTGTACGAGGGTGAACGTCCCATGACCAAGGACAACCACTTGCTCGGAAAGTTCGACTTAACTGGCATTCCACCTGCTCCCCGTGGTATCCCTCAGATCGAGGTTACCTTCGAGATCGACGCTAACGGTATCTTGCAAGTGTCTGCTGAGGACAAGGGTACTGGAAACCGCGAGAAGATCGTGATCACGAATGACCAAAACAGACTGACACCTGAAGACATCGAGAGGATGATCAAGGATGCCGAGAGGTTCGCCGATGAGGACAAGAGGCTCAAGGAGCGTGTTGAGGCCAGGAACGAGCTGGAGAGCTATGCTTACTCCATCAAGAACCAGCTGCAGGACAAGGAGAAACTTGGCGCCAAGTTGACCGATGAAGAGAAAACAAAGATGGAAGAGGCGATCGATGCCTCCATCAAGTGGCTCGAAGACAACCAGGATGTTGACTCTGAGGAATACAAGAAGCAAAAGAAGTCCCTCGAGGACGTCGTCCAGCCCATCATCGCCAAGTTGTATCAAGGACAAGGAGGCGTGCCCCCGCCCGGCGCGGGAGGCGACGAGGAAGACTTCAAGGACGAGTTGTAACCAAACAGACTTTAAAACGTGTGATCATAGCCAAATGTGATCTCCGATCGCTGCAGACTGTGCTCCGTGACAAGTGACGTCACGCCGCATAGCCTGCACCGGACACGGATGCGGAGTGTTCTAGCTCGTGTTGTGTATATTTATTGTATGTCTGCAAGTGTGTAGCGAGCGTGTGGCGTGTGCGGCGGGTGGCCTGCCACAGAGCCGAGATCTGATCGAGTTTCTGCCGCTGCGCACGCAAGTCTGACTGGTGCGTGAATTTAATTGTAAAAATTGATGCATTTTTATTTTTAGTGAAAGTAATAGTTCGCGTGTGAATTGCGAGAGGCCTGATTCCATGACTTTCTCATAATCGATTCGTATTTCTGTCATCACCCGAATCGATACGAGTCTCATTACATCTAAGAGACTACCTCAGTGTTCTTAAACTGTATGTATGTAATTATTTTGAGACTGCAGAATTGTTAGTTCATAATTAGCAGAATAATTAAATAATTATGTAGTAATTAAATAATTTCAATTGAAGTACGGAGGAGTACATAAATAAACAATTTTTCTAACGATATCATCTTTTATTTTCGGATAACCCAAATCCAACCCATAAAATATAATAGCTATAGTAAATTAATTAATCGGCGCAGACGAAGTCTGAGCGCAGTTGCGAGCAGCACTCGATGTCGAAGTGTGGCGCTGCGATCACAGCTGCCTGCACTTTCACTTGTACTTTATCTGAGAAATACAAAAACAATATCAGTTTATCAGTCACTGATGGTGCAACACTGCGCCTTTTTATATAAATGGACGGATATAACGGAGCCTTCTAATACAGGCATTGTTTGCCTAAAGGGGGGCTCCAAACACATTGAAATGTAATATGTTCTAATTGACCCAATAAACTATTTGTATTTGTAAATGCTAGCTGCTCCCGCGAGGTTTTATAGGATGCCGAGCAGCGGTCGGCTCCTATTGGTCGTAGCGTGATTTTACATCCTAAAGCCTGACTATCCAGCCCAAAAATAATTTTTCAATTCGGACCAGTAGTTTCAGAGATAAGCGCGCGTTCAAAAAAACAAACTTCTCTATAATATTAGTATAGATAAGCACCTTATCAAGTTTTAAATACCGCTGAGAATGCAAAATACTAAACTATCACGAGATTCATGAATGCTGTTTTCTAGCCTTTTGACCGCCACGGTCGGATATAGACGACAAATGAAAAAGTTCCCAACACGCCACGGTCGGATATAGCCAATAAGAAAACGACATTTTAAGTAAAAAATGGCTTGGCGTGGGAGAGGACGCCGAAGCGTTTACGCTCTGGCGTTCAAAAGGCTAGTTAGTAACTTTGTCACGTATCCCATTGAACAAAAATACATTCTCGTGATAAAATCTTTGCAGGTATTGACTTTATCAACAATTTTTGTAATAATATCTTTATAACTAGACAATTTTAGTTGTCGAACCTAGATCAGCTACGGAATTTACTAGAAAAAGTGATATATTAACAGATAACATATTCAGAGATTACGATATGACGTGTCTGTATTGTAATTTAAAATGATCACGTCGTCGGTGTCTTCATGGGTCACAAACACGTCGCGGTGCCGTAGTTAGTATAACGTGAGAATGATATCATGATTCAAGTGCACAAAAATGAGACGAAACTATAAATGATATAGCACTAGGTAGAAAAGGTTTTCTGGGACTGAAATGGAATCATGCATGATGGCATTCATTCACAGACTACTATAGTAATTAATAATACTAGAGATGGCATTAACACTTCATACTACGGCCTCAGAACCCATTGCTCATGACAATGAACTCATTTTTTTATCGACGGTTGTCAGCTATCTCGACCGAACAATGCCCTTGATCTTGATCAGCGGACATATTTTAACAATACGCTATACCGTTACGAACCTAAATGGCATTTTCCCGTATGTGAGTGCTACCAATTCATAGTTTTAAACTACTTTTTTATGTTGAAAAAATTAAGTAGAAGCATAAACTAGAAAATAGTTACTACGTGTAGTAGCAGTAATAGGCACCATAGTAACGCATAGAGAATAGTGGCTAAAGGCTTACTGTCTGGCACTTTGCTAAGTCATAACCCCCTCTTAGTTTTTAGTGACCAATAAACTTTTTTTTGGTGCAGTTTTAACCTCAACTTCATGTTTTAAAGTAGTATAGTAGTCAATCACTACGTACCGAAAGCTTCCGAACCATCAATCTCGATAGCCGATAGCCCTGCTGATGCTCGCAGTTCCGCTAATTGCTCCGTGAAGTATAAGTCCCACTGTTGGTATAAAACGAGGGGATAGGTTTTAAAACCCCTCAGGCACTGCATATACCTAGATATTGAAAGTGTTTGTCGGTTTGTAAAGTTTTCACGGCAAAACAGCACCGCTATTGAACGTATTCGCTGAAGAGATAAAAATAACTTTGAATTGAAGCCCTGACTCTTGAGCTAGCTGGTCTATCTAAGAAGACAGTAGGTCATAGCTTGGTAGGACGGGGCATCACAAGAAGAACCCTAGAAGGGTGAAAAGAGAATTTTAAGTTTGTATGGGTAAATCCGAAATACATAACCCAATTCCAAACATAATTTCATTGTAGGTATCTGATCTATGTCAATTTTACTTTCATTAACAGTAGACAGTTAACAAAGTCGACAACGGGACATTACCCGTAATTATCACATTCCCGAATAAAACTGTTCTAATCACGCGTAGATAGTAACGGGTCGTAACAGTTATTTATCATTGTGATGTCATCGGAGGAGTGAGGAGTCAACGACTTGTCAAATATCTATGCACACCGTATTAGCATTTTATTGCTAAATATGTTAAATACTGGTACGTAAGACATCGGTCTAGAATGTAGGCTAGCAGTGTTGATTGATTTGCATGTAGTAGCGACTAGCGAGGGTTAGGTTAAGCCGGGGGTTGCGGAAGTGTTATGGTTCCTGCGACCGCCGGCCCAGGTGTTAGAAGGAACACCCGGGGTGTTTTTAGTCAGAGTCTGACAGACTCCTCCCCCCTCCAGGGCTGAGGTCATCCTTAAGGAATTTCCCCCCGGCTCAATAAAAAAAGGTAGGGAAGGTTCCTTGACACAGTAGATTTAAAGGATTTAAACAACAAAAAAGACACAAATGCTGATCCACACAGAAAATGCTACGGCACTACTTCCGGGAAACATTAGCCGCAGCAGTAGGAGATATCAGTTAAAAAAAATGTGGATAATAACCTCATAGTCCCTCCGAACTTCATCATGGTCTGGGTGCTTAACGACCCGTGGCCCGGAACCCATTGGTACCGATTCGCCGGTACACATGTCAAAACCCGCGTTCCTAGTCCGCTCTCGACACGTCTCCAAGTCCATGTTCAAGAATATGATGCTGGTGGGAACAAATTATTTACGTTAACTCAGTGGGCCTAGAACAATCAAACGCATTACCTATTAAGTACTAACATAGGTACCTACCTAAATACGTTCAACTCGAACAATGGGTCGAAACTACAAGTATGTACTTAATTATGTTTTAATTTCGTAGTCAAATTTAGCAAAAAATTACAGGATTTGCCATTGTATTTTAGTTCAAAAAAAGTAGGCCAAGACACAGGCATAACCTTTTGTAAGAAAGAGTGCAAGTTCAACGAAATGTGCAACACGAAGGGAAGGGTTGGATATGGCGTGTGGCTGAGTCGAGAATACCTCCTTCGTTGTTCTTAACGTAGTCTCTCTGGAACCTGCTGCATAACCCAACCGCTGCCCACCAGCCCAAAGAGTCTTTCCTTGCACGACTTTCACTTAGAAAGTGATTTAAATTAGAGCAAGACGAACTGAACATAACGAAAATTGCAAGTTGCATTCGTCTTATTGGCTTACCTAACGACCGCAAGTAGGTATAGCGACATTATTTGCACGGTTTCGCAAGTTCAATTGCGTTCACTTTAATTAAATTTGGTAAAAAATTGCAGTTTTATTCTGTGTGAACGCAACAAGTTAAGGTCTTTACACAGGGACAGTTCGTTGACCTCAGAGAGACGCGAATGTCTGCGAGGATGCAACAATGCCATTGTATGTATTTCAAAACTATACCTACAGTCAACCGCGCATCACTGGTCACATTTGACATTGACAGCACCTTTCGGTCATTAAGTGCAAGTGTTACTTCTGGAGTGTAGTTGACTGTACCCACTGTACACATAAGTCGGCCTTTTTATCTTCGTTCTAAATCATCACTTTTACTCAAATTTGTCATTTCACTCACCGGTTTGGGGGAGTAGGCATAGCGTCCAGCAATTCGAAGTCGTTTCCGTTTGTCGGGTAGCCGACCATCACCCAACCGTGGTCAATGCAGTCCTGTCACAATAAGTCACGTATTACCTTGTATACGAGAAGAATGAGACCAAATTAATTTCCGTTATTATTATCAATTACATTGCCAATAAACGAATTTTCTTTCTTTTTAATTTTTTTTTCGTCATCGTTGTCCTTAGTAAATAATCAAAGGTCCTTAGCTGGGCAAAGGCCTCCCTACTGTCTTTCCAACTTTGAGAGCATGGACAATTTTCACTAAAGGATTCCAGTTATTTACAATGCTACAATAATCGGTCAAGAGCGAGTCGGACTCGCGTTCCGAGGGTTCCGTAGATCGTTGAGTATTTCTGCAAAAGTGTGCTATTTAGAGACATCGTTTTATTTTTTTACATAAACTTCTTTGACACATAATAATTTCAGATTTTTCTCTATACAAACTTCGTAGATAAAGGGGGAGGTTTTTTTTTTACATATTTTATCAAAAGTCGAAACCTATGTGGCGTATTTCTTTCTTATTTGCAAAATAGTTGGACTAACGTCATCTAAAACTATTCCAAGTCTCAAGGTTTTGTAGTTTGTTTTTTAGCATTAGTAGTTCTTGAGATATCCAGCTGTTATAGAAGTATAGAAGGACAGACAGACTGAGTCGCACCTTAAGGTTTCCTTTTTACCATTATGGAACGGAAGCCCAAAAACGTGAGCGGTCGGGGGACCTCCTTCAGGTACGAAGTTTCGTATGCAAGACACTCGTATTTATTAGAAAGAGAAACGGAGAGAGAGAAACAAAGTCGCGTACGTGACGATTTCTATCAGTCAACCCCTATTCGTCCCAAAAATAACAACGTGTAACCTTCTTCTGCAGTCGTTTCTTGACAACCTCTCCTCTTAGCGTGATGCTGGTCTTATACTTCCGGATCTTTTCCCCAATATCATCGTCCTTTTTCGCAGCCTTCTTGAAAATGGCGTCGAAATGTACTGTTAATTGAAAATAATTTTAAGGGAAACTTCAACTGGACAGCAATTAACGTGGTGTCACGCCTATACTTATTTCCGAAGAAACAACTTGCGAGGACAGTACACGGAGGGTTGGCGGCGGCGCCGCAACGCAACGCACGTCTCATATAATTTGTGTGAACTCTCGCACCAGCGTTAGGCGTCCCGATTTAGGCGGGACGTCCCGATCTTTAGTTCAAAATTAAACGTCCTGCGCGGAACAGACTCAGTCCGGCTTTTCGGGGATTTCTCGACGGTGTGTTGTAAATGATACCAAGAATATTTTTTGACTAGTTTTCTTCCCTACTTAAGCTGGTTTTCACAACGCGATTTTTCCCAAATTAATTCAAAATAGTAGTGTCCTAGGTTTTTGTTGCGATGCGTAACACGACGAAAACTTCTACATACTGAAAACCAATCCAAAATGCTTAGCAAGGGCAACGGCTTGCGTACTGCGGCCGGAGCCCCGAGGTCCGAGAAGCAGCACCCGGTACACCCCCGGAGCCCCGACAGCATTGATGCTCTGCTTGATGCCTTGGTGCCCCGCGGCGAAGGCGCGCACCGCGTTGAAGCACTTCATTGTTATAGAGTCTAGGTCATCTTCAGGAGTGATGTGTACTTCCTGTAGAAAACACACGTAGCATTTAAGTTCACACCTGTACTATTTCCCAAAGTCTCTGGGTGAGCTTGTTGTCAAAAATTTGCTACTTCTTTCTTTACGTGCCTATATAAATCGTTGTATGGAATATGTAGCATCCTATTAAGCAGAAAAACAGTTATTAGCCAAAACGATGCTTCACCTCCTGTCGTGTTCTCTATGTGACTACACCTGCACTATTGAAGACCTTTGCGAGGCCAGCGCTAGCGCTATCGAAGTAGCTGAATACTGGTTGAATTTTATTTCAAAAAGAGAATCATCGATACGACGAAGAAGAAGAAAAAGCTATTAGTATAAAAAATATCTTAACATATTATCAATACCAACGAAAACCCCATTTTCTGTTCACGCAAAACACAGTTAATATTGTTGATATTGGCAGTGGCAGCCCATTGTAAAGGGTCAAATGAAATAATCTATAGTGTATTTCTGTTACAATTTTTGTCCAATTTGGTAAACAAACACGGGACGAAAATTCTGATTTTTCGTATCAATCAAACACATTGAGTTAAGCATAAACGTCTTAAACTTTGAATAATACACTTAAGGCATGAATTATTTAAAAAAAATGCTTCAGAGACACATACATTACCTAGAAATCTTAATATTAGTCGCGACATTTGTTTATCAAATGAGACAACTAAAGAAAAATACACTATAGCGAAACTGTCCAGGCATGATAGGTATCGATACTATACCTTATATTAGCGTATTTGCTTATAAATTTCTTTTAGGGCAAAGATAGCTTGATTGGCAAAGTTGGCATATTTCACGGTACATCATCTGTGAAAAATCCAAATGTCTAACTATCACGGTTCATGAGATACAACCTGGTGACAGACGGACATACAGACGGACTAACAGCGGATTCTTAGTAATTTATAAAAACAGACAATCAAAAGTAAGTATATACTTATAGTAAGCACATACCTTCAACGTAGCTTTATACGCATATTTGAGCCCCTCAAAGTCTTGCTCGAAGAAATTCCGGGCTGGTGTGTGGTTGCTAACGGCTTTAGCCGCGACTGGAGGCGTCTTCATCAGCACCAAGGTCACGGTGGGCAGGACAGCATCTTGCTGAAGACAGCGAGCCTCGCGCAATGTGCACGGGTGATCTAGAGTCAGGTCAGGTTTTTATGATGTTTCTTTTTTTTTGAGGGTGGGATATCATCAACGACCCCTCCCGCTCTCGGTGGAGCGGAAGGAAGTGTCACTCTTAAATGACTAAAACCCATCCATGTTCCTTCCATAGCCGCATGTGCCGGGGTAGCGGTAACCCCATCGGACAATCCCGCCGACCTTTATGATCCTCCTGGCTCGCAAATCCTGTTAGTGTATTTGGAGACTAGCACAAACACACGCACGACAAAGCCTAGCTAGACTACCTATAAGAGTAAGTGGGCAAAGTAGATAGAATGAGAAGCAAATCTAATTTTCAAAATAACCTAGACTAGAATGAAGCCAAACAGAGATAAACTACGATAACATGGAGCGCCCCTCAAAATTACTATTTCAATGTTTGTAGACCTGTGAGTCGTGTCACATCCTTACGAAAGAGTTTGTATGTAGTTGTAAGTACCTATGCGTCTTCAGTAGCGAGCCGGGCGCAACATGCGTTGTTAACCACAGTCGTGCCCCAGTGGCGCTTTGTAATTACTTTCACAAATCTTCTTCTTCTTCTTCGTGTGGTTAGTGACTAGCCTGGTGTCAGAGTTTTAATGCTGCCCATGGGCCTCTGACTTATCAACATGCTGTTGAGAAATATCTCTCAGGCATGCCGGTTTCCTCACGATGTTTTCCTTCACCGGTTTTAAGCAAGTGATAATTATACAATACGCACATGAATCCGAAAAATCAGAGGTGCGTGCCTTGGGTTCGAACTCGAGACCTGTGACTTGGCAGTCCAACAGTCACACCAATAGGCTATCACTGCTAGGCTATCACAAATTAATCTTTCAAACATTTTGAGTTTTTCGGGCCATATTATCTTAGTTTATATCTTCAATACGAGACCAATGCACCGAGCTCCATTCTAGTCTATGGCTTTCTAACATATTATCTTGAATGCGTACGAAGAAAGATTACCAAACATCAACCATCCAGCTTGGGGTACGGGTTCCCTCAGAGTGAACGTCTTCGTTATTTCCGACATCAAAGCTGGGTCCACGCAACCAGGAACGTAGTTATCATGCTGTGCAAGACATTTGTGTTACTAATCGATTATCACCACTACAATCGTTTCAACAACAGATATCGATTAATTGTGAAATAGACATTACTTTTTCGTAGCGATCCATCACGCAGCGACGTGTTATAACAAAGCAACCGAAATCTTTCATCAGGAGTTTCGCCACAGCTTTGGCATCTGTAAGAAAATGATTAATGAAAGTAAGATCTTCTGTCATAACTGGCTGATAACTCTGGCTGCATTCGACCCTTCAAGCAACAAAATAGCCTGGGAATGGCTTTAACTGTTTAGGTTTTTATTTGAATCAAATATCACTTTTACCGGCGCGTTGTACAGTCGTTTCTTAAAAGTAAAAATATAACAAATATTAAAGAGTGGTTTTATGACTACGTCCCCGTACGGCACAGCACTCCTCCAGTGCTTATACTCATAGTTGAGGCCTTTCTTTAAGTCTCACAGTGGTAGGAACCACCTAGAAAATAAATGACATTTTCTTTGTATATTATCTCTCCTCGAGTGTTACTTGACTGGGCTGGACTGGAGTACAATAATTAACTGCTGGTTTTGTCGTCTTTCTTAGTCAAATCTGGACTCCACAGAGAATAAATAGCAGACAATTGACCACTTTAATTTTGACAGTTCCGGCGTGTTCATTGTTGTAATTAAGCTGTTGAGCAGGCGATTTTTTCAAACCTATGAAGCAATGGTTTATGAATTTCTTTCAAAAACCTCTGATTGTAAGTGTGTTGCACAATAAGAGTGCAGGGAGAAATTCCAACTCCCTTACAAATAAGTAATAAGTATAGGTTATCATGCTTAACCAAAATACGTCTCAATATAATTTATAACAGTGTGAAAAGTAGAAGTACAGAGCCAGCACATCAAGCCACCCAAATCTGTCAAATTTGTGTGATAGATTTTCAACTACATTACAAATCAATAAGGTTCATGTTCAACTGGGAATATTTGACAGTTTGGGATAGCTTGATGTGCTGACGTCGGTACAAACATCACCAAACTTGACATGCAAAGCTTGGTGAATCAATATCAGAGTGCTGATGCTAGCCAATCAATCAAAACGATCTGTCGAGGCTCATTATAGATACCTGTAATAGAACAATTTTACCTGAAAATAAAATTGATATTAAGCATACTTACCTTTCTCTAAGCCATAAATTGAGATAGGCGTATCCGGTTCCTGTGCGGTGAAGCGCTAAAAGCCCCGCAGCGTCATATCCGCCCCAATCCAGCAGGTAGTGGGGATACGTTTGCACGATGCATGACGATATCCATGAACCTCATTGCGGCTCAATTTAAGGTGATTGATAAGGGTATCAATCACATACATTTCTAATTAAGAATAGCAGACAGAAATATAAATTGGCTTAGAGAAAGGTAAGTATGCTTAATATCAATTTTATTTTCAGGTAAAATTGTTCTATTAAGCTTGACTGTACCCTTCTCTAAGCCATAAATTGAGAAGTGTTTGTTATCGACTGCTGGATTGGGATTAAATTAGAACGCCAATGTGATCAAAAAAAGTTATATTTATTCATTTTAAACTTTTGATGGTTCAACTTAAATAAATCAACAGAATTAGTTCTATGAACTTAATTTTATAAAATTAGACATTACAATTAAGAAAATCATCTTATCGTTTGAAACAGATTATTGATTTGATTTGAACTACTCGATTCATTTGTAGGCGTCTCCTTGATTTCTTTTTTATAATATTTGTGAAATGTTGAAGCAGAACGCCAATTTCCTCTCTCCAAAATATGATCAATGGGAATATTATTAGACCAACTAGCAGAGGCTACGGCCGATCGCACACTACCTGGACTAGTGTTAATTCCAGCTTGTTTTAACAATGACTTAATCCAGCCCCCTATGATGGTGCGAGTAGCTGGTTTGGGTTCACCACATGTGCTAATAAATAAGCTCTCAATATTACCTCTTCGGCCATTAGAGTACTCTAGCAATTTGTCAATCCAATATATTGGGGCAATGTTACAGTTTGACTCGCATTTAAGTAAACGCCAACCAGATTGCCTGTAAGTAATATTATCAGTTTTGGACCCAAAAATTGGCCAAAACACTATAGAATCATCACTCCTTACAAAGTTTTCTTTACTTATGCTCAATAATGTAAGGTCATGGACCCTGCGCCCGGAACACAATAAAAGGAGAATTGCAGTTCTTTTAGATATTTCGAATAATGACATTTTGGAGGGAATTTTGTCAATTAGGAATCTAATTAAAACATTAATATCCCAAATAGGACTTTTAGCTTTGGCTGGCTGTTTTAGTGCTATACCCTTTAATATTTGCTTAATAATAATTTGAGAACCTAATGGTAAGCCACTAGATGGACGACAAAAGGTAGATACCACAGACTTATGTAATGCAATTGTACTATAGGCAAATTTAAATTTAAGATGCAAATCAGCTAGAAATCGAGCCACATCTTCAGCGGATGGAACCATAGTGCTCACATTATTGTCACGTGACCATCTACACCATCTTAACCATGCCGGTTTATAAGTATTCAAGGTCGATTTCCTCCAACTACCTTCTAAAATTTCTATCTGATCTTTCTGCCAAGATTCTAATAACGATGACCACCCTGTATTAACCACACCTTCAAATTCAATTGATGAACTTGTGGAGGCGGTCGATTGGTTGTTGTGTCTATCAAGACTTTGTCCAAATCCCTCACCTGGTACGGAGGGTGCAAGGAGCGAGCCACCAGATCTCCTCTCCAAAAGACCTTCTCCCAATCGGGCGTTATCACCAGATACATACCGGTTGCCTGGTTCAGGTGCGCTAATACTCTGGGTATTAGACACGGTGGTGGAAATACCCATGCCATCCTGTAGTGCCAAGGGCGACTGAAGGCATTGTGAAAAACAGCCGCCTGATCTAAATCCAGACTCACATACCTGGGTACTACATGAGACGCAAAAAGATCTATTTCGGGAACTCCGAAGTGTTGAAAAATTCTCCCAGTAGCCCAGGGTAGCAAATGCCATTCTGTCGGGGCAGATTTCCTTGAAAGACGATCTGCTACGTAGTTGTATCGGCCGGGGAGGTGATATACCGACATATGTATCCGATAACGATCTATTTCGTCTAAGACTTCGTATGTCAGGTTTAGGAGGGGCTGTGAATGTGTGCCGCCTTCGTTGCGCAGGTATGAAACTACAGATCGGTTGTCGTTCTGAATTAATAAGCCTGTATCGCTCATTAGGCGACCTTTTACCTGAATTACTCGCAAAATTGCCAACATCTCTAAGATATTGCTGTGAGCGTCTCTTTCCTGTACTGACCAACTGCCACATAGGGTCTCGTTGTTGAGCTGCGCACCCCACCCTGTCTTGGCAGAGTCCGTCGTAAGGAAATAAGTTGGAGGTGAACCGTGAAGTTGAGACGTCATGTTGTGACTCTATAACCACCATTGCAGGTTCGGAATTACCTTGACGGGCATTTGTGTTCGACCTTTCACATTTTTTCGCAATAGGGAATTGCTGAAGGTCAGCATTGCACGAGAATTCAAACGCCCTCGCGGGACTACGAAGCTGGCAAAATTCCAAAGTCCTAGTATACTCTGGACTTCTTTTAAACTTACCTTGGTGGCTTTTGCCATTTTCGATGTTCTCGACAGCAGTAAGCGAACCTTTCCTGGTGGAAGTAATTTGACATTTTGCCAAGGATCCCATAATATCCCCAGATATTCGATTGACTGTTGAGGAGTCAGTACAGACTTCTGAAAGTTGATTACGAAGCCAAGGGACTGCAATACTCTTACCGTTAAGTTCATATGACTTTGCAGAGTTTCTCGATTCTGATTCGCTAAAAGAAAATCGTCGAGAAATACTAGCAAGCGCACTCCTTGGTCTCTTAGGATCTGCGCGATCCAATTCGTCAGGCTGGCAAAAACCTTCGGAGCAGTTGCCAAACCGAAGGGCAGGCAGGTCATTTGCCACAGTTGGTCCGATACTATTAATCTGAGGAAACGTCTGTGTCCTGGCGCGATTGGCAGGTGAAAATATGCATTTTCATTTTTATCACTAACTAATTTTATTTAAAAAAAAAAAGTAGGACACCCTTTTAAAAGTAACGAGTTACTTTTAAGCGCGACTACACCGTTCGGAAATCCGAACGCCAATGAGGTTCATGGATATCGTCATGCATCGTGCAAACGTATCCCCACTACCTGCTGGATTGGGGCGGATATGACGCTGCGGGGCTTTTAGCGCTTCACCGCACAGGAACCGGATACGCCTATCTCAATTTATGGCTTAGAGAAAGGTACAGTCAAGCTTAATAGATAGATACGACACCATAAAATAAGTCTACTGGTTGGAAGAGGTTACGTTACAAGACCTATAAAGGAAAGAACGTAGGATGATAAAATAAGTTTACCTATATCGAGTCCTGGTTCAACAAGCACCATCATTCGCGTTGCCTCAATAGTGTGCAGGTGGCGGGCTGCGAAGATCTTCATTTGCTTAATATGATCTTTTGGCAGATTTAAGATGACGTTCCTGACCATATCCTAGGAACAATTTAGTTTTAGCGTTGCACATTAAATTATTTTTGTAACACTAGTTGTACTCCGCGACTTCATGAGGGACGTCACCTATCCGTCGGTTTCAGTGTTTTTGGCGTGAAAAGGTACATAACCGACAGACAGACACAGTTATTATTACATTTATAGTAGGTATAGATCTTTTTCTTAGCGTATCGACGCCAACTTAAATAGATTCGGCCCGGAATATAGCTACATGGTTGGCATCAGAAAAATAGTATAGATTACAAAACCTTCATCATTAGATAAACCCGCGATCTCTCAAGATGAGGCAAAAAATGTGTGGGCATTTCCAGCGGTCGTTTCGTGGCGTCGGTTTCCGTCATATTTCACGAAGATGTGTTTACTGAGATCTTTTGTACAAGTAAAGTCAGTAGATATTACAATATAGATAGAATAAATAAATCATTTACGAAAAGGCTGTGTCAATCTTAGTTTGTCAACAGTAATTTATTTTTCTTACAACCAAAACAATGTACAACTGTGCACCAATGAGTTTAAAGCAGACTTATGAGATTTTCCACCCTACAAAAAAGTCATAGTTATTATTTGTGATTTGTGGCTTGTCTGTTGACAGAAAATCCTCGATGGCGTTTCTGAACGATTGTACACATGTCAAGTCAGCTCTCACTGTTGTCGCTTTCATATGTCATGTCATTGTCAAATGTCAATTCCACGTTTTTGTGAGGTTATGTGTACGTAATATCTGTTTTGTTTTTAGGAAGCGATTAACGCTAATTACCGGCTGTGATCGGTTTGATGTTATGACAATAGCCGGTATGAGGGTCAGATGTCGTATGCCTCATCGATAAGTAACAGCAGACCTAAAGAAACGCCATGTGATTGAACTTGCTCGTCGTTCGCGACGAGGTCACGGTTTTTTCATTTATTTCCAGTATAATTGCGTCGTTGAGCCGTCCATTCGACGGTGACGGATGACGCACTGATGAACAGCGTCCACTTATTCCGTAGTTGTTTAGTCAGTAATCTAGCTGTAAGGATGTGTTCGACAAAGACAAGTTACGAGGTACGAGTTGTGACAATATTTTTGGTTTTCAATATTATGCTTGATAGTACATTGATTGCATAAGTTCTGTTTATATCTGCAACAAACTTTTAACAGTTCTAAGTACTTTATTTCAGAATTTATGCGATTGTAGCATATGTTTCTCAAGTTTACATATGTTTTTATACTTTAGTTAGTATTTAAGTACCTACTTTTGCCAATATTACAGGAGGTATCATACTTGTTTGTAAACATTGACTTCTTTACGGGATAGCATAATTAATATTTTTTAAAGTTTCATTTTGTTTTTAAGAATAATTGCTTACAATATTGTTATTTTGTAGAGACGAGAATGTTTTAATAAATCTACAGTTGTAGATAGATTCTAATTAGATTTGATTTGTCATACTAATTTTAAAAAAATATATATATTTTAATACATACCTATTCATCTGTGTATCTAATTAATTTTTACACCTATGTTTTAAAAATAAAACTTTGTGATTTCAGCCATGTTTAAAATAAATTACCTACTGATTTTATATTACTTAGTATTAAAGTAAATAACGTTACTCATTATTTTATACCATTACAATTTCCTAATTATTATTGTTAGTCTGATTAGTTATATGTACTTCTAAATCCATTGAAACACCACATAAGTACCTACTTACATAATCAGTAAGGAAGCAAGTACTTATGTTATAATCATTTGTAAATATAAAATGCAAAAACAAGGCCATTGACTGAACTATCACTGGGGGTTTGGGGGGGGAATTGTTTCCTGCAAGGCCATCAAACGTAGATGTGGACAATTTGATCAAATCACTTGACTGGCATTGCTATATAAACTGAATAATTGAAAAATATATGTCTGTAATCAAAATGAAATATTATAATGTTATTATGGAGAGTAACTGTGGTGTTTGTTACCATTTTTCCTTATAAAATTACCTTTTAGAACAGGACAACTCAAATCAATTCTATTTTCTTGTTGTTGTTGTTGAAGAAAATATTTCTAAGATGCATTTATTATAGGGGGCCATTAAGACCTACTGAAATAATTTATTTACTAGCAACCTGCCCGGGTCCGCTCCGTTGTAATGTAGATACAATTAGAACAGAACCGCAGCCAAAAGCTAGTTAATCTATACAAATAAAACTGCCTCTTGAATCACTTCATTGATTGATGAAAACCATTGCATAGTTTAAAAGATCTAAACATACGAAGATAGATGGCGGGGAGGGATTTTGCTTTATACTATATAGAGATTTAAATGTTTCGCACTCAGAAAAGTATTCATTTAGTGTGGCTTATTCCAGGAGGCTGTGCGAAAATTAAACCTACTGCAATCAAACAAGGCGACCATAGAGCAGATCCGCAACGACATTAGAACAGGACAAGTAAGTAGCGTCAGTCCTCAGACTGCTAAGGTAAATGTTTTTGTGATATCTTGCACTATTCTTCTTCATTTTTCTTTGGGTTACGTCACTGCATGTCATAAATTAGTTAAAATTAGGCATGGTTTATTCGAGTTCATAAAGAAGTATAAATATACAATGTGTCTCAGAAAGGTGTAGAGAAAAGTAAGCTTGTGGTAAAGAACATCAAACGGAACAACTTTTTCCCGGGGACCAACATCGTAATTGAAAAAAAAAAAAAAAACATACATTTTGTCAAGTAGTTATTGAAGTTTTGTATGGGACGACTTATATTTTTTTTTTCAATTACGATGTTGGTGCCCGGGAAAAAGTTGTTCCGTTTGATGGTATGTACCACACGCTTAATTTTCGCTACACCTTTCTCAGACACCCTGTATAAATATGGGTTGTCCCAATCTTCTTTAAATTATTTCAATTATCTTCTTCTTTTCTTGTCCATGGTACTCTTTTTGGATGTTATTTTATTGAATGAGCCGAGTAGGATGCCATAATTGCAGTGGCATTCTTCAAGTCATATGAGGTGCAGGTGAACAGGCACTTAGGACACTCCAGCAGGTGGGGTATGCTCTGGTCAGAAGCACCGCAGTTGCACTGGGTGTTGGGTGGATCAGTAATGTTGGGACATTTATAATATCAGTCATATGGTGCTGCTTTGTGGCCCCAAGTTTGGCTAAAGTAACAAAGCATGAAGGAGCCTTGGCTACCGCTGCAGGAAGCGGCATTTTGCGGCGACTAGCGTATGAATCGCGCTGCGACGTGCAGATCTTGACCTCAAGCACATCAAGCTACCCCAATCTGTCACATTTCTTTGATAGATTTGTAACTTTATCACAAAACATTAAGGTTAATTTTCAATTTGGAATATTTGACAGTTTGGCATAACGTGATTTGCTGGCGACTGTACTTTTGAAGTAGTCTTATTGGTAACAAATAATATTTAATGCAGAATATTGTAATTCTTCAAAGGCTTTGATATTTATGCATAGTGTAAAATTTTCCCAATTGATTTTGAACTTAACAGTCTACATTTTAAGGCTTAAAATTATTTGGAGAAATTTGACAGATATGTTGATGTGCTGGCGTACCATCAGCACTTACCTACCACTCAAATTAGCGATAATTTATGATAAAATACAGTTAATTACCCATTGAAGGCTATCGAATTGAGTAAGCAAGATTTCACATTTAACATTTCCAAGCACTTACGTTTTAAATACAACCTATGATTTTCTAATGGAAAATGATTGGTCTGGTTTCTTTGTCTATGCATAAATTAGTATTGATTGAAAAATATTCCAAATCTATTCACAAAACTGAAAAATACGGTTCAGACAGCATGTTGACTTTACTTTTTTATGGGAGATAAGATGCAATTTGCGAAGCTAAAGACGAAATAATCATTTTAATTAGAAACGCATGCCAAATGAGGTAAAAAAAAAAACATTTGATCAAAAATATTCAATTTACAGATATTACGTTTCTTCTATTCCTAAGGGCTGATTTTTGACTAACTAACTGGAAAATATGTCAATTCGACATTTTTATTCTTTATAATTATATAAAAGTTATCTGACGATTGAAAATCAGTCCTTAAGCAAATTTAAAGTGAATTTATCAAAATAGGCGGCGTTTTTATGTGGAGTTCTGTAACAAATGTAATATTTTCTAATAAATATTTCAGAAATGCACAAACCTAGAGGATATGGAATATTATTTGTCGAGAACTGGAGTGAGTCTGACAAAGTTAGATGAATTATCTGTGATACATATAGCTGGGACCAAAGGAAAGGTAATTTCTTTATATTGTTATGTTGGTTTACCGACAGATACGAAAAGTGACTTCCTGAAGACCATAGTAGGGAGATACGACTCTCCAATGTTCACTCCCATCCACTTCCCGACCTCAGATCGCCCGTAAATTATTTTTCCTTTAATTTTTTTTATATTCTCTTCCTTTTTCAATGGTTTTCATCCTACTATATTTTTTTCTATTTTTACCATTTTCAAAGGCTTCAGCATTGATCTATAAGGTTTACTGTAAGATATAAGATTCAACCCACTAGGGATGTAACTTTTCCGATAAAAATAAAGATTATTTTATTTCTTCTTCTTCTTTTCGTGTGGTTAGTAACTAACCTGGTGACAGAGTTTTAATGCTGCCCATGGGCCTCTGACTTAGCCTCTTATTATTTTATTTTATTTTATACGTATAAAGGAGCTCATGGCTAAGTAATAACAGCCGCACGGGTCGATCTACCAGGTTAAGCTACGCTTGCCGGAGTTGGTCCGTGGATGGGTAAAAACCTTTACATTGGAGCCGACAACCCCTATGGGGTATGTACCTCGCTTAACCCCTCAAATATCAAATGAATCCCTTAGGTTCATAAGAAAAATTCTCTCGAAACGACAATAAATATAACCGTAATCGTTGAGCTCTTATAAGAGAACGGCTGTTTATAGGCGAAAATCTAATTGGTTAAGGGCCGAGTCACACCGGAATGGCAGCGGCCGGCAGCGACGCGGCGAGCACTTTCAGTGTGAAACAATTTTAAACTTTAGATAGGTACATATTTAAAAGACCAGTAGGTATCGCTTGAAAAGGTCGCGAGGCCGACCGCGGTGACGCGAGCGGCCGCGCGCCACGCGCGTCTTGTTGGTGGCTCTGCCCGCGGCTGCCAGCGGCGTCGCGCGGCCGCCCGCGGCACCGCGGTCCGCCGCGCGCTCCTCACCCCCGCCGTTTCCTTGCCAAATGTCGAAACTAAACTAGTCAAGAGGATAATAGGCGCGTGGGGTCTGGAGGTCGCGCGAGGCCGCCAGCGGCGACGCCGGGGGCCGCTGGCAGCCGCTGGCGTCGCCGCCGGCCGCTGCCGGCAGCTGCCATTCCGGTGTGACTCGGCCCTAAGGCGTCGCTGGGGGCAGCAAAGGACAGGCTGGGTCGGATTGATATTGTTTGCTCGATCAAGGGGCGAGCAAGACGGGAAGACGACAGAGACATAAGATGTTGGAAATACCTATATTTCGCCCAACATAGCTATTTATAACCGTTCGAAATGTTGTCGGATTTACGTATTGTAATAACTTATTTGCCTAATCCCGAAAACAGAACATTCGGAAGAATGGTGGTCGTCACTTGGATCAAACTAACAAAATATTCGGGTTTCAGATTTGTGATCAGCCTAAGAGATTTTTCATAACATTGATTGGTGTTCGATTCGTCACGGAAGCGTATCGAGCGGTTCTAAATAGCTTAACGCAAATTAGTGGCTTTTAGTGTAATTCGATTGTCTTTAACATAATGTCCTCATATAATTTCCAGGGTTCAACAAGCGCAATGTGCGAGTCAATCCTCCGTCACCACGGGTTCCGTACAGGGTTTTACTCGTCGCCGCACCTCGTGGCGGTGCGCGAGCGCATTCGACTCGACGGCCGCGTGATCTCTGAGGAACAGTTTGCGAGGCATTTTCATCAAGTCCATGATATGCTGGCTGGAACTATGGTACCTTTTCATAACTTGGTTATTTATTAGATACTAGCTTTTGCCTGCGGCATCGTCTGCGTGGTTCCTAAGTCTTCTTCTAAAATAAAAGTAGCCTAAGTTACTCCTTATAACATCAGCTATAAGTCAGTGGAAATCCTGTCAAAATCGGTCCAGCTATTTGGGAGATAAACCGGAACAAACAGGTTGACAGACACAAATTAAAAAAATTGATTTCTTGTTATTGATAAGTATCGTAGGTACCTATATTATTTCCTATGCACTTAGTAAAAAGCTGTTGTCTTTGCTAACAGACACTTAAATTTTATTTTTTAGGTACCTGAAGATACCAGGTGTTATTTTGTTTGTATTTTATTTCATTACATCTGTCCTTCACAACACATCACTCTTTGGCCTCCGCCTCTGATTTCTATTCCGGTTCCGACAAACCAAATTAAAGAACTCCCGGTTTTATCTGAACCGAATACATATTCGGTTCGGTATAATATATTCGGTTCAGATAAAACTACCTCCGTAACATCCCTAATCTGAACATGTGTCCACCATCTTTCCAGGCGTTCGAGGGTGACATGCCGAAGTACTTCGCGTTCCTGACCGTGATGGCTTTCAACGTGTTCCTGAAGGAGAAGGTGGATGTGGCCATAGTGGAGGTGGGCATCGGCGGCATTGTGGACTACACTAATGTTTTAAGGTAGATAATTCTGAATTTCGGTAATTCTTCATATAATAATCACCCTTATTGCAATCAGATTACTTATTCATCTTATTCTGTAAATAGGTACGTGATGCTTGCTACGGCCGCGAATCATATTATGATCAACTTACAACCTGACACTGACCTGCAAATTGCAAATAACTTATGAAAATTTGACCCCTCCCGCTCTGGGTGGAGCGGAAGGGAGTGTCAGACTCTTACTGACTAAAACCTATCCATGTTCCTTCCTTAGCCCTCTATGTTCCGGGGCAGCGGTCTTTGTGTTCCTTTGCGGTAACCCTTTCGGACAATCCCGCTGACCTTTTGCGGACTACACTATTTTTTTTTTTTTTTAGGCTGGGAAATCATCCAATGGCTGCTCCCGCTCTGGGTGGAGCGGAAGGGAGTGTCAGACTCTTACTGACTAAAACCCATCCATGTTCCTTCCGTAGCCCTTTATGTTCCGGGGTAGCGGTAACCCTTTCGGACAATCCCGCTTAGCTTCGTTCATAAGAGATGTATCTCGACGCGCGCGCGCGCGACACACGTAACATGCGCCGCACAACACGCTCTCATCGAGAACAATCCTCATTCCCGAGCGTTCACGGTCTTAGAGACGCGAACGCACACGGGCGTTCTTGCGGACTACCCTGGCGCGCTATTGTCGTTACAATAACAATGTTTCAAAAGTAACATCTTTATTTTTCAGAAAAGTCCCAGTCGTCGGTATCACAGCCTTAGGCCTGGACCACACCTCAATCCTAGGCACAACATTGCCTGAGATCGCGGCAGCCAAGGCAGGAGTCATGAAGACTGGCTGCGAGGCTTACACGGTGGAACAACCGCCAGAAGCAATGGATGTGCTGAGAAACGTTGCGAATAGTTTTAAGGTAATCAACTCTTCTGTCGCAGTCAAAGACAAAAATGAGCATATGCCAATGAAATAAGCACATTGATATTTCATATATCAGCTGTTACTTGCCGTTTTTGCCCATATACTTCTCGCCAATTGAAAATATACTCTATTCCTATTGGAATTAAGTTAATTTTGCATAAGCGAAATTTTTTTGGATATTCGCTTAGTCGAAAATCTGACAGCCAGTCCAGTATTACCCAGTTACTGGGTTGTGGAGGTCAGATAGGCAATCGCAAATGTAAAATACTGGTATTCAGCTGCATCCGGCTAGACTGTAAGCCGACCCCAACATAGTTGGGAAAAGGCTAGGTAGATGATGATTCGCTTAGTCTAGTGCCAGTATGACACATTGACTCATAGACACGAGCACTTTGATGCTTTTTAGATAACGTTTTTATATAAATTTTCTCTAACTAATTAATGAGTGTTTAAAAAAAATAAGCCAAATATATTTTTTTTGTTCCCAGTGCCCTCTAACAGTAGTTCCGGCCTACAATACCTACACATTCCCAACCACAGAACGAGCGCTATTGCCCATAGACGTAGAAGCTTACCAAACGAACGCCTCTCTTGCCATACAGCTAGCCCACGCTTGGATGAGAATCACCAAGCCAGTACACAGGAAAAACGGCCTAATGAAACACGTCGTTAACGGTCAAAATGGCGTGACCAAACCAGTATTAGAGACAGTAGTGAAATGTGTGACGAAGGAGACGCTGACGGGGTTGACTTCTTGCAAATGGCCGGGAAGGTACCAGGTTGTGGATTATGAGTATGCGAAGTTTTATTTGGATGGAGCGCATACTAGGGAGTCCATGGAGATCTGCGCGCAGTGGTTTAAGAATCATAATAGGTGAGAAGATTTACAATGTTTTTAAAGCCAAGTACACCAGATGCATTGAAGCAAAATGATGGTGTAAAGGATCGCAAGTGGTGTTGTGTAGTTTCTGCCTATCCCCATGAGGAGGCGCGAACTATGTATTCCAAAAAACAAAAAACAATTCTGCATAGCTATTAAGTATTAACCTTTTGACCGCCACGTCAAAAATGAAAAAGCGTGCCCTCAGCGCCAAGCTCCGAATTCATCCTTTAATACCTACAAAATAGTAGTGAGGTCAAAATTATTATTATTATTTATTTACGTTTAAAATTCTGTCACCCAGTCGCGACCGTGGCGTGCTGGGCACATTTTGGTTTGTCGTCTATACACGACTGTGGCGGTCAAAAGGTTAAGGTTATACCCTCTCTAAAAAATAGTAACAGCAATGACTGAATTGTCAGGAGGAATACAGAATCTTTACTTTTTTTTTTGGTGTGGGGAATCATCAATTGACCCTCCTGCTTTGAGTGGAACGGAAGGAAGTGTCAGACTCTTACTGACTAAAACCCAGCCATGTTCCTTCCGTAGCCCTTTATGAGGAACACAGTGTCTAATTATATATTTCTCAAGTGTGTGTGCTAACAAAATCAACCATTTCTATTTCAGGTTACATGACAAAGTACTAATATTCAGTGCTACAGGCGACAGAAACGCTGAAATCTTACTACAACCACTAAAAAACGTGGGCTTCAAATCGGTCTACTTCGTAATCCCAATGGCCCACAAAAATACAAGCCAAAAAAATGACAATTACTCCTTAATAGAACAAGAAGAACTCATTGCCAGATGCGAAAAACATGCAGAGATCTGGCAACACTTCGAAGAAGGCTGTACACAGGTGACAGTTGCAGGCTGTGTGGCAGATGCCTTGATCAATTTGAAGAAACAAAAGATTGTCGATAGATCGTCCGTGTTGATCACAGGGTCATTACACTTAGTTGGTGCTGCATTGTCGATATTAGATCCAAATTTAAGTAGTTGATTTTTCAATGAATTTTATTAAAGTTTATTTTTAAATGTTAATTTGGTATTTTTTTTACTACCATCCAATCAAACAAACTGGTATTCATGCTGAATAAATGTCGTGCATCTTAGATTTTCAATAAACAATGTAGAATGCGTTTTGGTAACAAACTATATCTAATCTTAATCAATGTAATATTGAAATCCTTTCTCAAAGTTTTGCCTTCAACCATCTTAGCTTTACCAGTGCAAAGAAAAGATACAGATATAAAAAATAGAATGTTTAATAAATTAAAAATTAATTATTATTTACAACTTATTCTACAGTTAATTGTGTATCACTAGTACCTATTAGCCTATCTACATCAGTAAGCCAACTTATCAGCCTATCTAAGTACCCTCCATCTTGCTTATAACTTAGAAGTAACAACTGCATATGCTGGTATGCCGTTGGTTGCGCAAGCAAATGTTCAAGTCTCTTGTCTCTAAGGGACAAAAGCTTTATAAAAATAATGGCTATCAACATCCACTGTATTGGCTTAAACATGATATTGTTTGCTTTTAACTTAAATGTATTTACCAACAAACGAATGTCCGAACCAATTGAGAGACTGAGTAGACCCAAAGTTTGTAGAATGTCAGGTAATACTTTGTTTAAATGTTGACAAACTATTCTTCTACGCAAAGCGTTCTGCGAGTTTTTGTCTACCAAAGGCAGGTTTGTTCGGTTTTCCTCTTCTACAATTTCTGGGGATTGCGTAAGCTCTTCAGTCACTGGTTCTGTTACTTCCGTCTCCCCTGAGAAGAATGCTTTTACTTTTAATTGCACTTTCTTACTCTCCTCCTGCAACATTGTATAGTTAGGCAACGGTTTTGTTGCCCGGTGAAGTGTTTGTGTATCAAATTTTCTGTCTTCCAACTCAAGCATATTAAGTTTCTTGCATAACGCTTGGTACTGGTCATATACATTAGAACTGTAGAATATTCCCTTGGCAAAATTATTCAGATATTCTTTTATATATTCCCCTTTGTCTGCCACCATTTCTCGGACTTTCTCTTCACCAAATATTAATAGAATGGTGTCCAACGTAAACCATTCAGCTAAACATTTTTCTACTTCAATGGTTAATGCCATGACTAAAGGTTGTTTTTTCTGTGGCCACTTTTTATTCGATTTACTTTCTTTGTCAACAGCTCCAGAAACCGGAGTCATAAGTATTGGGTCAATTTTCTTTTCTGGCTTTTCTATGATGTCACCGACAATGTTAAATGGATTTGGAGCTGACTTAAGGTTTTTCTTGGCAGTTATATCTGTCTCAGATGAGTTAGCAGCTTTCCCGGAATCTTGATCAAGTGTTTTTGAATTACTGTCTTTCATTTCATGCTTAGATTCTACAGCAATGTCCGGTAAGATTTTGTCATCACACTTTAGGTTAATATTACCTATTTGTTCATTGATTGATTCAACCACTTTATCTACATCTTCTTGGTTATTGGTTCCACTTTGTTTGGACTCATTTCTTCTGCTATTTCTTTGTTCATTGTTTTCAACATTTTCATCTTCAGCATTAGGAGACATCTCAATAAGGCTTGCTTCAGCAAAATCGTTGATTGAAGTAAATGCTTTTGTTTCCGAGATTCTAACTCTTTCAATCAATGTTACATCTACTTCCTCGCCCAGTGTTCCAACAGCATCTAGGTTCAAGAGGTGGAAAGTTGGTATGTTTTCATACTCTCTGAACCAAAGGGGGCTAGTCAACATCTGTTTCTTGACGTACATTGCAGAATTATAACACGAGTTACTGCAAAAGTTCTTCCTAGCAGTAATGTCGTAAACTTTGTTGGTCTTCATTGATATTCTGTACTTCTGTTTAGGTATATCCTTCAGTGACAAAGCCTTCTTACATAAAGGGTAGCCACATAAGTGTATTATAACTCTTTCTTCTATAATATCGTCGAAGTGTGCCTGGTTGATGTCTGGAAGACACTGGAGTAAGTAAGCTTCAGTAACGCTAGGTTCCAATAGGCTCTCGACAATTTGCTGAGCCCTAGCATTACACTCTCGCTTCTTCACTATTGCTTGACGTATTTGCTCCTTAGTCATCTCCTCGATTTTCGTCGATCTCTTCTTAGGTTTCTGGTTTCTCACTTCCATGTTTTATGTATTCGTTGAGTTTGTACGAAATAATTGTAACTTGAAACAGTTAAATAATTTATTGTTTTCGTATTTTTGGACAATTTTTATCTTATTTTTGTATTACTTTCCTCAATATTTTGTTCGATGATTAAAGCTAGCAGCAAAGACTACAATATGTATGCTAGCAGCATGTCAAGACTTGTTTTGCTGTTGACGTTGACTGACAATACTGACATTGACAATTGTTAATATTTTTTAAGACAAGCATCGATCTAAGAAAAGAAATATCCATGCTGCCATGTTTCATATAAACGAATTTCCCCTTTTTCACCGTTTTCACCATATTGTATGAATTTTTAAAAATCCCTTGTTAGTGCTATATTATAAATTTCACGTAGTCCCAGTAGTTTTGGGCTCTGCGTTGATATTTAAGCCAAATTCTAAAAATTATAACAAATAAATGAGTCAACAACTTTGAAAGTAGTCGATTAATTTTTTACACCTCTTCCGAATTCGACTAGTACTTACGTAATCGATGCAATTGCAATTGACAGTTATTTTGACAGTGACGGATATACGGATTATCATTCATTGTATTTTTCTATTGAATGGTGTTGTCGAATTTATTGTGTGCAAAATTTGCGAATGTTATTAATCACTTTTTTTTAATGTAACCAAAACTAATACACGTTTATAATAAGTGAGCTAATGGCTTATAACCTAAAATATCTTTAAAGTTTTTTAAAAAGTGGTCTAGATGATAACAAGTGTGATTGAAATATTTTATTTACTTTCTAATTTATCATTAAGTGTGTTATCAATGTTCGTTTAGTGTGGTATCTTGAGGACATTTAGTAAACAAATACATGGATGATACGGATTTGAAGAGCCCTAGTTAGAAAGCAGACAAGTAGTTAAGGTGAGTGCAACCTTATACATTTTATATAAAGAAAATAGCCTCTTTAATGATGCAAGCTTGGTTTTATGTTCTACAAATTAATGATTACTGTATCGTAAGCTGACCAGTCATAAAATCATATTCTTATTTGCTGAACTTTCTTTTTTATCCATTAAAATTGTCAGTTAATAAAGTGATATAAAAAATACTCTTATATGATGAATGATATAATAATTACTCATTATTTTATTCCTTACTTGGATACTCAGTCAGTTTAATGAGTGTGATATTAAAAACTTCTTTAACTAATGATATTTATTAAATGTCAAAATTTTACTTTCAACTTTTACTTTATCCTACCTAATGGCAGTGGTCCTTAAAATAAGTAGGCTAAGCAGACAACAAACAAGTTTATATAATAGCATAATATTCAAGGGAACCAGTAAATATCCTTGTCACTGCTGTTTGTTAATCATTGTGCTGAAACAACCTGAAATACAATATTTAGATCCAGTAATATTTGGCCCATGTCTATATTTTATGAATGAAGTAGCGTTTGCCTATGGCATCGCCTTTTTTTAGGGTTCCGTACCTCAAAAGGAAAAAACGGAACCCTTATAGGATCACTTTGTTGTCTGTCCGTCCGTCTGTCAAGACCGTTTTTCTCAGGCACGCGTGGAGGTATCGAACTGAAATTTATATCTAATACTCAGGTCTACTGTCCCTTGGAGCTGTGAAAAAATCAAACTTCTTAGCCAAAGCAACCAAAAGATACAGCTGTTTATGCCGCAAATTTTCGAAACTCGCACGGGAATCAAAACCTACAGGGTACTTCCCGTGAACTTAGAATCTTGAAATTTGTTACAAAGTAACGTCTTACAGTGCAGATAAAGGAAAAATTGCGAAAACCGTAAATTTTTAGTTACATCACATAATAAAAAAGAAATTTTTTTTTTCAAAGTATAAAAATACCATAACTATGACTCGATTCTCGTGATGGGTGAACTTTTACTTAATATACCTACAGGTTTGTACGGAACCCTCGGTGTGCGAGTCCGAGTCGCACTTGGCCGGTTTTTTTTTTGAGGGTGGGAAATCATCATATGACCCCTCCTGCTCTGGGTGGAGCGGAAGGGAGTGTCAGACTCTTACTGACTAAAACCTATCCATGTTCCTTCCTTAGCCCTTTATGTAGCGGTAACCCTTTCGGAGAATCCCACGTACCCGCCAGGTTTCGGCCCTTGTGGCCTGTGTATATGTCAGAAGACACACACATAAACATACACTATAATGGGTGTGTGCTACCTTTATAGTTTATGTGTTAATCTAGTTTATAAACTATCTGTGTGCCAAATTCCCTTCATCTATTTTTGTGATAATCCACAACATCTATGTTGTTATAGGTAGCTAATTAACTCAATAATATTCAAGTTAATTCACTTACATAAAAACATAGTAATCAATTATTGTAAACAACTTAAGTGCATTATTATCAGAAGACATCTTAAGCCTTATTAAATAATGAGATAATATTTATTATGATGGAAGATAATAATTTTGTACTTTATTTAATAATTAAGTGCATGTATGGTTTCAGTTAAAAATACAGATTAAGCGTTCATATGCCATATTATAAAATAAATTAAAAAGCCATTGTGTCTTGTGAAGATCCACATTCTGGCTGTCGATGGGTCAAAGCTTAGTTAATATTAATATGTGTGGTCCCCATATGGCTTGACCAAGATTATCTCAGGACTTTAAAAGAGGCTGTGACATCCTCTTTGCCTGTTTCGGTCCTCTGAGTAGGCAGTTTTTAATGTGTAAAACTGTATTTTAACTCATTTGCAGAAATACATTTTATGAAAAATCTTCTTCTTCTCTTCTTCTTCGTGTGGTTAGTAACTAACCTGGTTGTCAGAGTTTTAATGCTGCCCATGGGCCTCTGACTTAGCATCACATGCTGTTGAGAAATATCTCTCGGACATGCCGAAAAATGATAATGCTGATTAATAGTTTATTTGATTCAATCAATCTGCCAAGCCTTCTCCCAACAATGTTGGGGTCTGCTTCCAGTCTAACTGGATGCAGCTGAATACCAGTATTTTACATAGAGCAACTGCTTATCTGACCTGCACAACCCAGTCTGTAACAGGGTAATATGGTACCCCTTGGTAATACTGGCTGTCAGACTTTCTGGTTTCTTTCTACCCGTAACGACTGTCAGCAGCTTAACGCGGCACGGAGGAGTCTCGATATGTAAAGATTGTCACCCATCAACGGACCGACCCCAATTACCAAATTAAATTATCCGTGTATTCAAATCACGACATCGACTTCGATAGTGTGTCAGTTGGAAAAATGATTAATTTTCCTGAACATAGGTACATGTTGTTGACTATCATATATTACCTTGATAAAAAAAAATTGATGACCCTCTTAGGGCTGTGTTTTAGCTCATCCCGAATAGTCCTGTTAAAGGCGGGTAAGTTTAAGTTATTACTAAAAGTAACAAACATACGGCATAACTGCTTGAATTAATACTTGATTATTTAATACCTATATCAAGATAATTTAATTTTACATAATGACTTGCATTTGTTTTCCTGACTGTCTTTGTTAATAATCTCATTATATTTTAGTTACAAGTAATTTACAAATATGTATTATTTGCTCATATTTTTTTCAGGATTTCAGGGTTCATACCATAGTAAAAGTTGTTCGTAACGATGAGTACAATTCTCCCACGATATTCTTAAGAGATTTTTTTAGCACTTTATATATTTGAGGTTTTCTAAAACGTTAAATTGCTCCGTTTTACCTTCATAACAGAGGCACAACGGAACACACAGGTCCGCCCGATGGACTGGCATAAATAAACTATCAGAACATTTTGTTCACAGAGGAACACTGCCTCATCATCATTTCGATACATCCAGAGCGCAAGCAAAATGCACTCATAAGCGGAAATCAGGACATTGAACCTGGGATAGGTTCAATGTCCTGACTTTCGCCACTGATTCTAAAAGCAGGTTTTCAGAGTCGGATAAACTGTCCTTTGTTTTATCTCTTCTAACAGTATTTTTTCTGCTTTGCCTTTTCTTAGGTAATTTCGTTCCACTGATCACCAAATGAATTTTTCCTTATTTGAATCTGCTCATAATTTTCCAGTCCGTTTTGCCTTTAATTTGGCATTAACCAAATTGACTCGTAATTTTGTCCACGTAGTTGAGGACATGAATAAACAAAGTTCCCCTGCCAAGACAGTGGTAACGTCGACTGCGTGACCAAGAGAGAGATTGACAATTGACTGTTCATGTTATGTGAGTGAAGAGTGAAAATGACAGTGCACGAATTTTCACTCATAAACTACAGTCATGTAATCATCACTCATCATCTTGTAACTCATATGTTAATATGTAATCTTCTTCTGTTCGTGTGGTTAGTGACTAGCAGTAATAGCCTAGTGGTGTGACCGTCTGACTGCCAAGTCATAGGTCTCGAGTTCACACCCAAAGCACGCACCTCTGATTTTGCCAATGGGCAGCTTAAAAACTCTGACACTAGGTTAGTCACTTCTTCTTCTTTTCGTGTGGTTAGTGACTAATCTGGTGTCAGAGTTTTTAAACTGCCTACTTACTGACTTAGCCTCACATGCTGTTGAGAGATATCTCTTAGAGATGCTGGTTTCCTCACGATGTTTTCCTTCACCGATTTTTAAGAAAGTGATAATAATAAAATACGCACATGAATCCGTAAAATGAGAGGTGCGTGCGTTGGGTTCGAACTTGAGACCTGTGACTTGGCAGACCGATGGTGGTGTAATATCTTGTTGTACCTAAAGTAAGCAGCAGTGGCCAGCACATCATGCTACCCCAATCTGCCTTTGATAGTTTTTCAAGTTAATTATAAAAGAATAAGGTTTATGCTCAATTGGAAAAATTTGAAAGTTTGGGATAGCTTGATGTGCTGGCGTCTATACCTACACAGTGAAAATGCAAATGGGTACGTTTTTGATGAGTTAATAAATCTAAGTGTGCATTATCACAGTAGGGCTTTGTCGAAGTTAACTTACAAAGTTAACTTCGACAAAGCCATCGACAATTTTCCTCACGACATATTTCTCATTCCTCCTAATTCTTCCTAATAATTGATCATTGATCTTTTCTGCACCAAGGTAAGCGCGCTAAGGAAAGTATTAGCTGAACCATTTTTTGTACAGGATGCACCTACATGAGCTGTTATTATTAGCTAATTGTTTGTTTGTGGCAATCAACTTACATTAAACAACTTACAGGTGGGTAACCATGATGTGTCAAGATTCATAGTGCTGGCGTGAGAGAGAGATAGTGCTATACGCTCTGTATAGCTTTGTCTCTCTTTTACATCATAAAATTAATGGCTTTGGAACCTCATGGTTGCCCACCAGGGAACTATACTCAATGTTTCTTAGATATCATATCACTTGTTAAATATATTATATACATATCTTTGCGTGTATTTTATTTGTGAGGGCTTGTAATTAGCAACATAGTTATACATAATTGTGATTAGCTTGAAATAAATAAATTTCAAAGAATCACCGTGTCTCAGATGTATCACGTCGATTTAAGATTTTGTTCATACTTTGTCACAGAGGTCTTAATTGGCACTTTTTTTTTTGATGCTGGGAAATCATTCAATGTCTTCGACCCCTCTGGGTGAAGCGGAAGGGAGTGTCAGACTCTTACTGACTAAAACCCATCCATGTTCCTTCCTTAGCCCTTTATGTTCCGGGGTAGCGGTAACCCTTTCGGACAATCCCGCTTACCCGGCAGCCTTGGCTCTAAAGGGCCCCTTCATAAGCTGAGCTCTCCTTGAGGCGCGCGTGGAACATATACGCGCCGTTCAGCACGAGCGTGGTCCTAAACCGTCGAGTAATATACCTAGGCGCTATGTTATAGCCATTGCAGTGAGTAGTTTAACCTATGCCATTTGCGAACACTAAATGGACCTCATTAAAAACTGCAGTCAGACAAATATTAATTAAAGCAATCAATGCCCATACAATTGACACGTGTATTGTGTATTACTATGAAGTCGTGTACCTAACACCCATTGAATTCATAACATAGTCAAGAATGCCCAGCTTTTTATAATAAATAGGTGCTTAATCAAAACTGATAACACAGAGGTAAAATTGTTTGTAATGCCGGTCACTCATATTCACGAATAACTGTCTGACAGCACTTCACAAGCGGGCCATGTACGAATGCTTGCGCGCATGTAAGTGATCGGGATTAGACGTAATCTCTGGAATTACTGATTCGTTTACTAAAATCTTTAACTGATCGTTAGCTATTCAGCAATTGCAGAGTGCCATAACGTTTGATAGTTGTGTTCCACACGGGCGTAGCTCCCGCCGATCAGCCCGGCCCCCCCGGGCTACAGACGCCCCTAACGTGTGTAAGCAAAAATCTGTAAAATTGTATCCACAGTCTCACTAAATCCCCTGTTTCCCGGGAAAAAACACATAAAAAACTGTCATACGTGCCCATCGAGTTTTCTCTTGAGAATTGACAAAAGTAAAAAAAAAGCAATCTCTTTTTTCCCGGGTTAAGCGTGCGTTGCGTGATTCAGGCCACGCCAAGCTACGCTACGCCACTGGTTCCACAGGGAAGAAGTCGCGGGCTGATGATAGTGATTTATAAAACAATAGTAGTTGAAGATACAGCGACGGGTAACGATAATGGTATAACCACTGACACCTGGGCATATTGACATTCCATTATTTAATTATTATATGCCGAAGCACGTGATCCACACTTGTGCAAAAAATTCACAAAGTTAGCAGCTTCAGAAAGTTACTTCCATTTTGTCTCATTTTATATCTATATTTTTATTAACGTATTTATTCTCCTTTTATTTGATTATCAAAATTAATGTTGGTTATTTGAAAACATCATGATGCCTTAGGATTAGACCTCTCAAAAGCTTTTGATTGCGTTACAATGATACGTTAGTAACATCATTGCATTACTATCGGGTTAAAAACATTGCTGGTTTTCTTATTAATAGGATTTAGAAAGTAGAAGTTGACAAGGAAAGCCCTTTAGATATCATCGTCGTTATTATCGTCAGTTGTCACTCATGGAGTTCCGCAAGGCTCCATTCTTGGCCTGTACCTAATTAAAGCAAATAATATTAAAAAGTTATACAAGAATAAGAAAACATTAGATAAATCCTTAACGTTTTCGCGCTGTCCTATTATACAGACACCCGAATACTTTCAGGTGCTGAATGCCATCGTTTTTACACTCATGTTTGGGCTATGAATTTATAAATACATATTGTAACTAAAGGCACAAACGCGTATTGCTAGACTAGACGTCTCATATAAAATCATCAGCATTAAACATAGAAACTAATGAGTAACCGTAATAGGAAAAAACAACGATTGTTACCGATTATCTAATAGACTAGCTATCAAAACATTCGAACGACAGCGACGCGCCCCCATTATATTTATGTGCACTAATATTATTGAGTCACTCGTAGGGTGACTATGATTTACGAAATTATTAGTTGAACTTTAAAAATTAAAGAAGCATGTATGACAGCAGGGGTCAGTTTTAGTTAAAAAAAAGTCTGACACTGCTGCGGGATTGGGAGGGGTCATTGATGATTTCCCACCCTCAAAAGAAAAGGGGGTAAAATGAATTGTGTTACTGTGAAGGGTTAGGAGACCTTTAAACTCCCTGTTATATTATATATCTTTTTCGTTATTTGCGATAGCTTAAGGATGATCGCCAAACTATAAGGAAACAGTAACGACACAGTCTATAACTCATAAGTTTTCCTGTCTAAATAACTATTTGCACAATGTACTACATTTCTAGAATTATCTTTATTATTGATAGATTAATGAGCCTTATCAAAACCCGATAATCAGCGTCATTCTTCTGCCCTTGTCCCTATTTATTTGAGGTTAGCACAAGATGTAATTTTCTTCCATACTTCTCTTTTAAAGTGGTTGCTCCCAGCTGTCATTTGTAGATCTTTGAAAGTCTTAACGGGTCGTCAGAAACCCGAAAGTCTGGCAACCAGTTTTACCGAAGGGTATCATGTTACCTAGTAACTAGATTGTGGATGTCAGATAGGTAGTCACTCCATATTAAATACTGGTATTCAGCTGCATCCGGTGAGACTGGCAACTGACCCCAGCATAATTGGGAAAAGATGGCAGACGCTGGCTTCTCTTTTAATAGTCATCTAGGTAGTCGCTCCCTTTCTAACAATCAAAGCCTATCCAATTAAAATCCATAACATCATAGTCATCCTACAGATTGCCTAATCACAATGAGGTTTGGCGAAAAATAATTTCGAGCACACATGTTTTATAATTAACACCATTGTTCTGTAATGTTTACAATAACAGCGTCCTATCGATCTGAAGCCAATTAGCTATAGCTGACACTTGTACTTTGGGGACGAGCCCTTGTTGTGACCGGTAGGTCAGTGGTGATTATGGAGTGACTATTGTGCCTATCTGGATGATATAAGTGAGTCTAGTGTTTGTTTGGCTTTCAAAATTGTAAATAAGCGTCTCGTTGTCAACTCGATTATATATTTATTGCTTTTCTTATCTTTGCATACCAGTATCTACTGGTTGACATTGGGATGTCGCAGGTCAGAATGTAATAAATCGGTTTTTTGTAACTCGTTGGTCAGGACGATGACACCAGCGAACTTGGGACAACCCTTTTTTAAGGTGTTATCACACAGAGAGGTTTTCACAAAAAGGGTTGTCCCCATCAAACGATCCCTCCCGCTATGGGTGGAGCGGAAGGGAGTGTCAGACTCTTACTGACTAAAAATCATCCAGGTTCCTTCTTTAGCCCTTTATGTTCCGGGGTAACGGTAACCCTTTCGAACAATCTCGCTGATTGGGACAACCCTGGCAGAGGGAATCTGTAGAGATAATGCAACAATGCCTTTGTAGAATATCTGCTAGAAAGCTACTGCTAAGTCCAAGCTACCAGCGGCATCCTGCACCCTCGGCCATGAACAGAGGGTTGTCCATGACGACTTTTACACAATAAAAAAGGCACAAAGTTTGGCAATTCATCTTTTGCCTAGACTGGCTTAAATTATAAGGCTGCTAGATAATAATATTGTGGTTATCTAATTGGTATTATCACGGTAGGTTATCGTAACTAGATTATTAGGTATCTCTGCGGTTTATATAATAAGGTAGATCCTAATAAACAGTATTTTGATGGTTATCACAATGGTTTTGCCATATTTTGAATCATATAAATCGACTGCCTCGTTGCTCTATTGGTTTCAAGCGGTAGGTACTGCAGAGCATGAGTTTCTGATATAAAAGGGTTTTTTCATTAAATTTGCATGCACTAAGCTTATTTAGTTTTTCTACACCAGAAATGGTAGTATATGTGAATCAATGTTTAACTTTAGATCTCAATGTACCATACTTAGAAATAACTATTATTTTATTCTATTCTAAAAAAATCTGCAGCCCGGAGTCTGGATCTATGTCCGGTTGATGTCAATAGGCTCTCCCCCTAGTGCATAAGACTTACCCGACGTGTTTTATTAAACATTGATGGTTGATAAGAAAAGAACACTCGAAATGACAATCACTAAATACACACATCAAAAGTGTCTAGGGATCAACATATATTTTTGCAATAACTTTTCTCTTGATTGATATTAATTTAAATTTTCTTTAAGGATTCATCAAATAAAGTGTTTTCGTTTGTCACAGTAACGATAAACCAAGTCACCTTTGCATTAATAAAGAAATTTGCCATTTTCCTAATAAAGGGATTTTTGACATTTGAACCACTAACATTAAAGTTCGAAAAAAAGACTGAAATAACAGTTTTCTTTAAAATTTTATTGGGTAACTTAAACAATTAATAATCCGTGTTTCTACCGCGAACACTAACAACACAAGAACATCGGTTTGGCATACTCAAAATGAGTTCATCCAAATCACGCTGTGGAATGGCCGCCCATGTTCGTTGCAACAACAAAAAAAGGTCTTCTTGCAACTGGATACCCTCCATATTCGGCAGAGCTCTTCTCTGTAGCATATCCCATGCATGCTCAATCGGGTTCAAGTCTGGCGACTGAGCAGGCCAGGGCAGGACATTGATGTTAGCTGCGGCGAGAGTCTGTCTTACAACTCTTGCGGTGTGCGGTCGTGCATTATCATGCATTAACTGAAATAAGGGACCGATTTGCACTTGTAGAGGAACGAATGAAGTGAACCTTCATTCCCGAAGACCGCTACGTGTACCACCTATAGCAATGCACAATCGTAGGATTCGATATCAATGGGCTCTTGAACACAGAAATTGGGCAGAAGAACAATGGCGTTTCGTGTGCTTTTCTGATGAGTCTCGTTTTGGTATGAGACCGGATACAAGACGTATACGACACTGGAGAACCCCTGGACGCCAACAGCGATTAAAATCCTGCCAGGAAGTCCATCCTTATAGTGGTGGAACCATCATGGTATGGGCGGGTATTTGGATCGGCGGAAGAACTGAGTTGATTTGGATCAGAGGCAACCTCAACGCTCAAATTTATGCTGAGACGATTGTATCTGACGTCATCGTTCCTCTACAAGTGCAAATCGGTCCCTTATTTCAGTTAATGCATGATAATGCACGACCGCACACCGCAAGAGTTGTAAGACAGACTCTCGCCGCAGCTAACATCAATGTCCTGCCCTGGCCTGCTCAGTCGCCAGACTTGAACCCGATTGAGCATGCATGGGATATGCTACAGAGAAGAGCTCTGCCGAATATGGAGGGTATCCAGTTGCAAGAAGACCTTTTTTTGTTGTTGCAACGAACATGGGCGGCCATTCCACAGCGTGATTTGGATGAACTCATTTTGAGTATGCCAAACCGATGTTCTTGTGTTGTTAGTGTTCGCGGTAGAAACACGGATTATTAATTGTTTAAGTTACCCAATAAAATTTTAAAGAAAACTGTTATTTCAGTCTTTTTTTCGAACTTTAATGTTAGTGGTTCAAATGTCAAAAATCCCTTTATTAGGAAAATGGCAAATTTCTTTATTAATGCAAAGGTGACTTGGTTTATCGTTACTGTGACAAACGAAAACACTTTATTTGATGAATCCTTAAAGAAAATTTAAATTAATATCAATCAAGAGAAAAGTTATTGCAAAAATATATGTTGATCCCTAGACACTTTTGATGTGTGTAGTATAAAACAAAGTCGCTTTCTCTGTCCCTATATCCCTATGTATTCTTAAATCTTTAAAACTACGCAACGGATTTTGATGCGGGTTTTTTTTAATAGATAGAGTGATTGAAGAGGAAGGTTTATGTGTATAATTTGTCGACATATTATGCGGGCGAAGCCGCGGGCGGAAGCTAGTAATAATATAATTGTGAAAACGTTGAGCGCTTAAAGGCAAACGGCTTCTAGGCGGCGATCGTTTAACGGGTTAAACATAACTGTGGTGCTATTCTGTACAAATCTCACAGAGAAAACGTATGTGAAGTGAGTTTAAAGTGAGCTATCAATAGTGTCAATCCCGAGAATTAGCTGGAACGACACCTCACCCCACAGTCGCTTATCCTAAGTTGTTACGGTGATTTTTTTACAGAATCGACTGACTGGTGGAATGTAGGTGTTAGAAACACCTCTGCCTAGCCCTTCGGTGATAGGCGTGTTTATGTTACATTTCGATGGATTTGTAATAAAATATGCAGCTAAAAGAAACGATTCGTAATAAGTACTTCATGAAGTTCGTTCAACCATGTCGTTATTAATAATGCATGCAAAACCGGTTAATGTAAGTGAATGTGTAATACCTTTAATGAATGTAATCACACCTTTCGATTCAGAGAAGAAAGAGAATAATTTCATACTATAATCAATATATGTACTTTGTTAAGTGTACAGAAACGGATTAAGGGTACTATCCCGAAAATAAGCACTGTTCCCGAGAAGAAACCATACCGTTCTTATGATAATAGATGGCGCCACATGTCTTTAGAATCATTATCGAATTATATTATTACTAGCAGAGTACAACCAGAAATAACTGTCAAAATCTAAATTAACGCGAGCGAAGCCGCGGGCAAAAGCAAGTATTATATGTATTTATTTTTATACAACACAAGCCACCCACCCACCCATGACTTCGTCCGCGTGACGTTCGGATATCGCAATATTCATTCTGTATATTCCTATATTACTTGCGAATTTCCAATATTAGTATGGATTATTACCTATTTATCTGTCCTATTACAACGTTTCCTATTACAATTTATGAATATCTAAATTGAAACGCCCAATCTAGTATTAATGATATTGATAGCATTACGATTATCTTAATGCGGAAAACATGTGAGAAACTATAAAGTTCGATAGATCAATTTATGTTATAGATGATATTTGAATTAACCTTCAAATATAACATCTGTATTTCCGGCTCAATCAACTCAGCCTATCGCAGTCCACTGCTGGACATAGGCCTCTCCCAGGCTGCGCCACAACACCCTGTCCTCCGCCTTCCGCATCCAGTCTATCCCAGCCACCGTCTTAAGGCCATCGGTCCATTTAGCTGGGGGGCGTCCTACACACAGAACAGATAAAGAGGTTAGAATGGAAGTAGTTCCTGATTTGTATTAGAAGAAGAAGAAGAAATCCCTCCTCGGGCCACATTACACTCCTGACTTCTTTTCCGACACGATATAATTGGGCAAGACGGCATAATTCTTTTTTTCCGCGGAGAATTTATTTATTTATTTATTTATTTAATACTTTAAGCACAGAAATGTACAGAGGCGGACTTAATGCCATAGGCATTTTCTACCAGTCAACCTTTGGGTGATGCAGAGATAAACAGTGGTAGGTGCATTAGAAAGCAAAGTGCAACTTTTATTTAATTGTAAATACAGATACACATATACAAACTATAAATATAATAATAAATACATATCTAAATATATTATATAAATAAATTTAATACTATACCTACTATAATAAAGAAAACGAGCATTGGGAGAACATTACCGGCGTGATGATTCTGCCAGCTTCTTGCGGATATGCTCGCGAACTTTTAATTTAAAAGCTAAACGGTTGGTTGCCATCCTGATTTCCTGGGGGAGCGCATTCCACAGAGAGATAGACTGAATGAAGAAGGAAGAGTGCATGAAGTCAGTGCGGTGAGCGGGACAAAGAAGAAGGCGATTATTTGAAGATCGTAGATTTTTGTTGTGATTAGCACAAATGTACTGAAAGTGGGAGGCAAGGTAGCTAGGGGAAGAGGGCGAATCAAGAAAGGAAAACAAGGTAGTCAGCGCCCTTTGCTCTCTGCGCTGACGTATGGGTAACCATTTTAGAAGCGACCGATGCGCAGAGACATGATCATATTTACGAAGGTTGAAAACGAATCGAATGCAATAATTGAGAAGACGGTCAAGTTTGTCGAGAAGATCTGCATTCAGGTCGTAGTAGCACACATCACCATAATCGATGATTGGAAAAATTAAGGTCTGCACAAGCATTGTCTTCGTGCTCGATGGTAATAAATTTTTGAGTCTGTACAGAGCCCGCAGCGTACCAGTTACCTTCTGGCTGACCCTAGCGACTTGAGTACGCCAGTTCAAGGTGCTATCAATGTGCAAGCCTAAGTCCTTCACGTCAGTACTAAATGGTACGATTGTACCATTGAAGAGGACCGGCGGCAAGGTTGCACCATCCACCTTACTCATACTCCGAGAACTACCGATGATAATGGCCTGACACTTGTTAGGGTTCACAGCTACACCAAATGCATCAGACCAAGTTTTAATAGCCAGCAAGTCCCTGTTTAATTGGTCGATGGCTTCAGCTATTTCGTCAACTCTCCCCTGACAGTACAACTGCAAGTCATCAGCATACAGATGATACGCACACTGAAGTTCGGTGGTAATAAGATTAATAAAAATAGAAAACAGAAGAGGAGAAAGTATGCCGCCTTGGGGAACGCCAGTTTCCAAATCACACCAGCATGATGAAGAATCTCCAATATGAACGGACTGCTGACGCTCCTGAAGGTAAGAGGAGAACCATTTGAGTGCATCAGGAGAGACCATAACATGGGACAGAATGGCTAATAAGATGTCGTGACTGACGGTGTTAAAAGCATTCGAGAAATCGACCAACACTAGTACAGTAACTTTGGTGTCTTCCAGGCCTGCCCTTATATCGCCAGTCACTTTAAGGAGGGCGGAAGTAGTGCTGTGCCCGGGCCTGAACCCCGACTGAAGAGGGCTGATGAGCGAGTTGCAAATGACAAATTTGGAGAACTGTTTATGGACGCAGGCCTCAAGCACTTTGGATAAGAAGGGAAGGATAGAAATGGGGCGGAAGTGGGAAGGAAGAGAGGGATTAGACACCTTAGGTAGTGGACGAACATAGGCTTTACGCCACAGGGAAGGGAATACCCCGGTGTATAGGGAAAAATTTACAATGTGCGTAATCGCGGGTAGGAGGTGATCCAGAATTGTTATAATCATACCACGGGTGATGTTGTCACATCCCACCAGAATTGAACGCTTTCACACTAAGAGCGTGACTGTTGACCGGTGATTCTAATTTCGGTTGGGTTTGGAGCGCCCGCGCAAATGTGTGGCGCGCCTGTCCCGCCCACAAGGCCCTTCTAACCTCTTTAACTGTTCTGTGGTCCTACACTACGCTTGCCCATACGCGGTCTCCACTCCAGGACTCGTCTGCTCCACCGGCAATCGGTCCTTCGACAAGATCAAGCGCAACTGTTCATTTAAAATAAATATACTAAATAGCGCACAATTTAATCTAATTTCTTTAATAAATCTATATATATAAACATCAATTGCTGTTCGTTAGTCTCGCTAAAACTCGAGAACGGCTGGGCCGATTTAGCTGATTTTGGTGTTGAAATGTTTGTCGTAGTCCAGGGAAGGTTTAAAAGGTGAGAGGTAGGGTAGGTAGGGTAGGTAGGGTAAGTAGGGTAGGTATCATCGTTAAGACAGGACAACGTCTGTTGGGTCAGCTAGTATTCTATAAAAATTTGAATGTTTAGTTTATTATAACTTATAATTTTAGTAATATAATGGTGCAATTTATTAATACTCAATTAAATATAATTATGATATAAAATGTAAATACTACAAAAGCCATTTTACTATTTTAATTTAATATTTATTTACGTTTTACTAAACAGAAAAGCACTTTCATCCTCTCTCCTATTACCAATTAATTTAACTTTGCTGTGCCCGACAGGGTCCATAATTGATTCAATGTTTAAAATACCAACTGTTTTATTTAACATTATGGAATGCAATAAAGTATTATGTTTAAGTATAAGTATTAAGCATCGCCACTGGCCAGCCCACTGCCACTTCAGTTTGCTTAGTCTGCAAGCTATGTCGGTAACTCCGATTGTTATCCGGATAATTCCATTTTTGATTTTATCATTTAAAGCGGATCCGCTACCCCGGAATATAAAGGGCTAACGAAGGAACATGGTTGGGTTTTAGCCAGTAAGAGTTTGACGCTCCCTTCCGCTACACCCAGAGCGGGAGAAGTCATTGGATGATTACCCACCCTCAAAAAAAGAATTTTGGAGAGGGCGACAAACAACTGGATTGTCCAGGATATTAATCGATACACACACATTTACAGTTCATTGACTGTTAGTTATCATAATATTTGACGCTGATAACGATACAGTTAGATTATAATTTTTTTATTTGCCGAGATAAAAACGTAAACGGACTTGTTGATATCCAAGTTTATATCGAGTTAAAAGCTCAGTGTACCGTTATTTTCTTTGGAAGTGAGAATCAATGTAGATGTCAGAGTGAAAACTGGTCCCTTTTGGAATGGTTTAAGATGTACTTTCATCTGTATCGATAACTTTTCAATGACTAGTTCTTCTTGGTTAGCGACTAACCTGGCGATGACTAGTGAAAACGTAAAGCGTAAAGCTCAAAGAACATAACATCATCCTGTTAATAGCGAAGCGGGATTGTCCGAAAGGGTTACCGCTACCCCGGAGCATAAAGGGCTTGGGAAGGAACATGGATGGGTTTTAGTCAGTAAGAGTCTGACACTTTCTTCCGTTCCACCCAGAGCGGGAGGGATCATTTGATGATTTCCCACGCTCAGAAAAAAAACTGTTAATAGCGCGTTGGTCAAATCTCAGGCCATGGCAAGTGTGGTTTGTTAAAGTTAATGTTAAAAAATATGGTATAATATTAATTTCCGGATTCTAACTCCGAAAGATTCAAAAAATTTGTGGATCAACATTTAAATTAAGTATTCGTCGTCAACATTTTTTGCGTAACTTAAGACTTTCGAATTGGCTTAGTGTTAAAATTTCAAGAATACATAAGTATAGTTAGTAAGGGTTTCCCTCGATCCTCGATACATTGTATAAAGTTGACCTATTGAGAATAAATACAATTCGAATAGTTCATCATCATTATTATGAATAACTAGCTTCCGCCCGCGGCTTCGCCCGCACAATTTGTCGACAAATTATACACATATACCTTCCTCTTGAATCACTCTATCTATTACAAAAAAACAGCATCAAAATCCGTTGTGTAGTTTTAAAGATTTAAGCATACATAGGGACAGAGAACGCGACTTTGTTTTATATTATGTAGTGATGATGATGAACATTGAACTATTCGACTGATTCGAAAGATGACTTTTAGGTAAAGGTTTCATTTTTCCTCGCCAGTAAACTATCGTCCAATCAGAATTTTTCCTCATTCGCATAATTTCTTTCGCCAGTTTCGCAATAAATTATAATTAACATTCCCAATACCCTTGAAATCGTCCAATCAACTTTTCGTCTACTTTCACCTGCGTAACCGCATACGCACCAATGTAAAGCATTTTATGACGCAGTTCTCTGTTATTCAATAAGTGGAACAACATTTTCGAAATTGTCTCAATATTTAAGTTGCGTCCAGCTTAAAAATTCTCGTTTAGATAATGACCTTATTCACCTCGTTTAAGTAAATTTATCAATTTTGTTTTTTTTCTGATTACGAGGAATCAATAATTGTAGTAGATCTTGAATTTCTACCATCATGCCGAGCCCCAAGATACTGACTAATGTACGATTTCGAAGAATACGAGAGATTACGGAGAAACTAGAATTTGTCGATAAAACTGTTTTCCTGGGGATCACGCTCGACGCAAGGCTACAATGGGGTCCTCATTTAACATCTCTTGCAGGACGGCTAAGTTCTGCAGCATATGCTGTCAGAAAGATCCGTCAGTATACTGATGTAGATACCGCGAGGCTAGTCTATTTTAGTTATTTTCATAGTATTATGTCTTACGGTATTTTACTTTGGGGACGAGCTGCAGACATCGAGTCTATTTTTATTCTGCAGAAAAGAGCTATCAGAGCCATTTATAATCTTCGTAGGCGCGATTCTCTAAGGGAACGGTTTAAGGTTATTAACATCATGACTGTACCTTGTCAATATATCTATGAAAACATCATGTACGCACGGAAAAATCTGCATCTTTTTAGTAAAAGAGGTGAAAGACACAACTATTTCACTAGAAATAGGGACCAATTAGTTTAACCAGGTTTCAGGCTGGCTAAAGTAGATTCATCTTTTATGGGGTACTGTTTAAAATGTTACAATAAAATACCTCCCCACATTCTTGAACTTAATGAAACAAAATTTAAAACTTGTATAAAACGCACACTATGCAGCCAAGCGTATTATAAATTGGGAGATTACATTGCTGATAAAAATGCTTGGGTCAATGCTAGTCCAGCTCCACAAGGGCGCATCAACTAATTTATTAGACTACTGAAAACTGTTGGAGCTGCGGAAGATCAACAACAAAAAAAAAACATCTTTGCATTGTATAAATTCAATCTCTGAATATTGTATAACTGCTTAGCACATATGTGAGTTCTATGTACCTACTAGAAAGCGACCAGTTTCTGGGTGCGTCTGTCATTGACTTGAATATGCCCTGGCGGCTGAGAGTATGCTATGCTCACTTTAATGTCTCGCTGATGGTGGCGTGTGTGTTGGATCATTTAGCTCCCTTCAAAATGGTTGAGCTGAATGGTGCTAATATATGCGTCATGTTCGTGAACGGGCGCTGTCAGTAGGGACTGGTCATCTCTTAGCGGCTAAGGCTTGTTTTAATTTAACTATTGAATAGTTTTTACATATTTTATATCTGATGCTTAACGTTCTGCATCGTTCTCACATGTATAATATTAATATGAACTATGTAACCAATATTTTGTAACCATATTTTGTTTAAAAGAGTGTCCATGGAGTTTCTTGCCCGTTCTTCTCCATTGGTACCTACTCCTTTGGAATGGGCAACTAGCTTCATTTCTCGGACTGACCGACACCTTGACAATTCAAAAGTGCCTGTAATTGGTTTATTTGAAATAAATACTTTGAGTTTGAGTTTCGTTCATCCGGGCCTCGCCGGGGCGGGTACCGCAGGTAGAAACTGACTGCGATTCGAAAGTACCACTAGTCGCTGAGAGCATGCTGGCGGATACGCGAGTATGCGGGCGCTTGGGTTCGAGGATATTGTAGCCGTCGCGCGGACGCGGTCGGCTACAGGCGCGTGCTCGCGTATTTGCTGCAATCCCGCGTGGTTAACAGAAATCGTACATAACTGTCTAGTTTGAAGCTCACTTACTGGCAAATTAAATAATACAGGTTCTAATATGTTAACCTATTAATGCCGTCTCAATCGGTTTTAACCTGTGAATCTGCTCCTCCCACTCTAGGTGGAGCGGAAGGGAGTGTCAGACTCTTACTGACTAACACCCATCCATGTTTCTTCCTTAATCCTTTATGTTCCGGGGTAGCGGTAACCCTTTCGGACCATCCCGCTTACTCGGCAGGCTTTGGCCCTAACGGGCGCCTTCAAACCTGTGGATCTGCTTACGTACCTATTATCACGAAGATGAACAATTATCTAATTTCCTTCTGTATACTAATTTTATTCCTTTCCATCAGGTGGTGTGACGTCGGCAAGATGATGCACATGTGGCTATGGTTCGGCTACGATCTCGGCGAGTTTATGTTCGCGGGGCTCACCATCGCTTCGCGGTGGGCCTTCGCCATCACATGGATTGTCTTGTTCGTTGTGGCGCTGCTCTTCGAGGGCTCAAAGGTGAGATGTTCCTATAGTATTACATTTAGTCTCTTGTAGCTTATAAGCATTAAGAATCTCACAATTTTTGACTGCTGTTGGAAGGGTCCACCAGATTGAATTCGTAACTTTATTTCGGAAGCTACCAAAGTGGTTTTGACGTCCATTAAAGTTATTTGGTAATACTATGGAAAATATTTAATAGTTTATGCTTTGACAAAGCTAGAAACTGTCCTAGTTACACAACGTGACCGGGCCAAGATATCGTTTTACTGATAATATGAAGTGCATACAATGTGCAGTTACTTAGAATGAACGTTAAGAGTATAGTAGGTAGTAACAGCAGCACGGGCCGATTAACTTAAGCTACGCTTGCCGGGGTTGGTCCGTGGATAGGTCTTTACGTACCGAGATTCTACCGTGCCTCGGAAAGCAAGTTAAGCCTTTGGTCCCGGCTGTCATTAGTCCATCTTTGACAGTCGTTACGGACCTTCAGAAGCTCGAAACTCTGACATCCAGTCTTACCAAGCGGAGTCGTATTACCCAGTCACTGGGTTGTGGAGGTCAGATAAGCAGTTGCTCCATGTAAAATAGTGGTATTCAGCTGCATCCGGTTAGACTGGAAGCTGAGCCCGACATAGTTGGGAAAAGGCTAGGCAGATTGATAGGATAGGTAGACTGAACTTAGATAAATCTACATTAGAAATAAACAAAGAACCTGAGTGTTTGATCGCAGTTGACGCAACGGTAACACGCAGCCAAGTCCAGAAATAAACTGCTATGCACACATACGACTTATACGAGTACATACACAGCGTTGCAGTACCTTAGTAGATACTCATACAAAGTACAGACACATCAAGTTTTCCAATGTTCCCAATTGGAAATTAACCTTATGCTTTTGTAATAAAGTTGAGAAACTATCAAAGAAATTTGACAGATTGGGGTAACTTGATGTGCTGGCCTCTATAGGAGCAGTATTTGGATTAGAGTCTAAATGCCATGCCTTTTTAGTATTAACCCATGGTCATAATTTCGGGCCTGCGGACGGTGAGTCAAAAAGGGTTACCGCTACCGGAACATAAAAGGCTAAGGAAAGATCATGGATGGGTTTTAGGTACTCAGTAAGAGTCTGACACTCCCTTCAGCTCCACCCAGAGAGGGAGGAGTTATTTGATGATTTCCCAACCTTAAGAGACAAAAATGGGTCACAATTTATTATGGCCGATTTCCTCAGCGTTTGCGGTAATCTATATACTATCTGTATTATCTATATTAGTATAGGATCCCAGAAGGTTTTTGAGCAAGCATATGCAGGGCGGAAAGTTGATAGCTGAGTAGTTGCGGCGAGATGAGAGAATAGCTTAAATATGTATATTTGAGTTTGTTGTTTAAGTCCACGTTCTGATTTCGAACATGACCAAAAATAACTTTAGCTTCAGAGCTATGACTTTTAATAGGTGAATCTGGGCCTTGCCTAAATCTGTCGAAAATCTAAAAACTCAGTTACGAATAAAAGTTATTAAGTGCAATAGTATTGTATATTACTTGTACTGATAGTGAATATATAAATATCTGACGGATTGGTGGAGCTTTTTGGGTAAATATGACGAAATTTCATTGATCCAGAAAAGTACCTAAAAGTGGTAGGTAAAATTTTTGCATGTATTTCTGAATCAATGAATTGTATAGCTTTGAATGCTTTTAAAATTGACCATATTCATGTAGTGAAATCAAAATAACAATTGGAAAAAATCACTTACGGAATGCGTTTAAATAAAAAAATTCTAAAGAATTATTTTAATTTTTAAGAATTATTTGCAGAACACCCTTATCTTATGGACTATTCAGCAAGGTATCAATCATATTTGATTAATTGCCAACATCTGTTAGTATTAAGGGAGGATTTATCGATTCTTTGGTCCGGCAAATTGTGATATCAACGAGGGATTTCAGTAGCAGTGTTTGGCTAATATTCTCATATTGTAAAGGTATACGCTGGCTCCCTAATCCCTATGATTTGCGACAGGGGTTCCCAAACTAATTTTATCTACTGCCTACTTTGAGGATAAATCATTTTTAAGCGCCATCATTTTTTCACTTACTTAAAGACCACTATCTAGACGAAATCACAAATCGCCCCCATTTTTTTCTGGGTATCTTGCTGCCCCCCACTTACGCGTCCAAAAAGGGGGTGTTATCGCCCACGTTGGGAAAGGCTGATTTACGAGATACCTATGTGTCCTGTATGAATTCTTTCATATCAGTATTATATAATCCAGTCGTAACCTCATAATTTATTCAATTAGCTCCTAACCGCACTATCGCCTGACGTAGGGCTGTGCGCAAAAACTCCCACTCTTAAACTGTTCTAATCTCTTCCCACATGAAGATCGCTTCATCACTACATTCACTACATAGTATAAAACAAAGTCTCTTTCTCTGTCCCTATATCCCTATGTATGCTTAAATCTTTAAAACTACACAACGGATTTTGATGCAGTTTTTTTTAATAGATAGAGTGATTGAAGAGGAAGGTTTATATGTATAATTTGTTGACATATTATGCGGGCGAAGCCGCGGGCGGAAGCTAGTATTCTTATACATTACAATTATCTAATTATCCACTGGACGGAATCCGTGTGCAGATAATCACACGAATTTTCAGACTCGTGGGCAAATCGATTAATTAAAACGAGTTTGTTTTCATTACATGATAATTTATCACGTACGATTACGTAGATAACGAAACGTTTGTGTGAAGGATTATTTTGATAGCTCGGGATTATCCAAGATTAATGTTTGTCACAAGGGTTAAACCTGTCTTTGCTATACTTTGCGTTCATGACTTGATGAGGAACTAATGCGGAGACATCTCACAGCAACTGGTACAAGTAATTACATGGACAGCGAATGATGATGAAAAGGCGGTGGGCGTTTAAACACCTTTATCCTATATTACTTATCATCATCATCATCATCATCATTTCAGCCGAAATACCTACCGAGGTACCTACTGCTTTGGAATGGGTAACTAGCTTGATCTTTCCGACTGACCGACCCCTTGACAATTCAAAAGTGCTTGTAATTAGTTTATTATAAACTAGCTTCCGCCCGCGGCTTCGCCCGCATAATATGTCGACAAATTATACACATAAACCTTGCTCTTCAATCACTCTATCTATTTTAAAAAACCGCATCAAAATCCGTTGTGTAGTTTTAAAGATTTAAGCATACATAGGGATATAAGGATAGAGAAAGCGACTTTGTTTTATACTATGTACTCGTAGTGATAAATGCTTTGAGTTTGAGTTTGAAAAACGTCCAATGCTGGGCATAGGCCTCTCCCAATCACCGCAACTTCGACCAGTTCTATGCTTTTACAAGGTCATCGGTCCTCCTTGTGGGGGGCCTACGTCTTCCGTTGGCCGGTCGTCGGTTACTTAATTATACTCTTAGTAAAAAAACCTAGATTCATCAATTCGCTGACAGACAACGCACAGCTGAGACCGCTGGATCTAAAGCGTCATAGTCATGACTTTTTGCAAGTGTTCCTTAAATTATATCGAAGATGAGCAATAAGGAAGGATTTTTGAAAATCCATCCCTTAATCTCTCAAATGTCGTATGAACCCCATAGGTTCATAAGAAAAATTCTCTCGAAACGACAATAAATATAACCGCATAAATAGTTGAGCTCTTATAAGCAAACGGCTTCTAATAGGCGAACATCCAATTGAATAAGAAATGCCAACCAATATTTGTAATTGCAGGTGTACTTGGCCAAGGTGCAACGCGCGGCCCACAAGAAGTTGTACCCATACAGGTCGGATGAAAGGCGGAACCTACTGTGTGATAGGTGAGTTTTCAACAACTATTTTGTTCAGCTATGATTAAGCATCATTATTTATTGCTTAATCCTCCTGATTTCTTCACTGAACCATCAGAAAGCCTCCCATCTGGGCACAAGCTACCGTGGCCTACTTGGAAAACCTTAAACAGACTTCGTACCCAAGTAGGTCGTAGTAAGGACAACCGGGATGCCCGGCAGAAAACCTCCACGTGTGCCCGGGGACTGGAGTTCCTTTCTGGACACGTCCGGGGGGAAGGCCAGTCTTTGGGCCGGTGCATCCTGGGGTGCGGGCAGCGACTTCCCATTTGGGCTATTTCCCAGTGGGTTCTCGCTGTCCGCATGCTAATGTTCTGCCAGGAGGATCGCTCCACACCTGCCGCTCTGAGTAGCAGAGCGGCAACTGTGGTGGAGTCAGAGCGGGCCCGGTGTGCACTTACCCTGCCGCCGGGCAGGCAGGAGGGGTAACCCTCCTGTCACCGCTATAATCTCGTAGCCCCGGAGACAGTTACGGTCATGTCTCTGACTGTTGAAGGGGGTCGAGGGTCTTGGCTTAACCGCCCGGACCGCGAGGAAGATAACCTCTATAAAAAATTCCCCAAACCCCTAAGCGGCGGCGCACCGTGAGAGGGGTTGTAAGCTTGACTGATGGGTAGCTTGGTTCAGTCGCTAGTGCGGACCTTTGTTTTGAGCAAGTACAGATTGTTTTACACTCGTGGGAACAACTATGGATAATTCTTTTAAAAAAACCCCAAACGACGAAAGGAGGAGTGATGCGGGATCGGAATCCGATCCCGCGTCTGGCGGCGCGAGCACGGGATGCTCAGAGAGCTCCCGCCGCGCCAGGGAGTTAGCCGCTGCAGCGAAGAACCGTAGGTTCTTTGCCAAGCGGCCAAGGTCAGAGGACGGCCAGGGGTCATCCTCTGAAGGGGAGCTGGCCTCAGCTCGTAAGATCCCCACCAGCAAGCGGGGGGGGGTCAGAGAGCGAGGCGTGGGGAGGGGGCTCACCGCCCGGGAGGCCACTGAATTGGAAGAAGGGCCCCCAAGGGACGTGGAGACCGGTCCAGAGGTCGCCTTGGGGCCCTCTAGTGACGAGGCGGGTGCGGCTGGCGGTCCCAAGGCGGACCGCAGAAACGAGTTCGCGGCGGTTGTGGAGGCCGCTATAAGAGATGTGTCCTTGAAGCGGGTGCGGGCTTCTAGGAGCAAGGCCATAGTCTCGGCTACGGCCTCCATCATGGCGGCGGCCAAGGAGGCCGGGTGCGCCGGGCCTCCGGCCAGTGAGATGGCCGATTTGCGGGCGGAGGTGGCACGCCTGTCGGCCGCCTTGAAAGATCTCCAGGAGGAGAATGGAAGGCTCCGCGTGGACCTGGCTGGCCTGAAGACCAACACCAGCCACAAGGCCCCCCGGGAGGTGAGCCGCCCGTCACCGCCGCCACCGCAGCAACAACAACAGCGGCAGCAGGGGCCAGGCCGGCCCGAGCCGGGGGAGAACCGGGTCCTGGACCTGGTACGCCAGGAACTCGCCGCCTTCCAGGCGCGGTTCCAGGAGCGGTTCTCCATAGTGGAGGGAATCGTCCTGCGTCCCTCCCTGGCGTCGGGAAAGGCGGCCCCGGGCCCGAGGGTGGCCTCGTACGCGGCCGCTGCGGCAACTCCCGCCCCGAAACCCGGGCCGTCGGGTACAGCCCTGGCGCCAGCAAAACCGGCACCGTCCGGCAAAGCTTCGGCGCCGGCCCGCAAAGCCACTAAGGGCAAGAAGTCCCCACCGGCGCAGGTGGACAGGGTCCCAGAGCCCTCGCCACGGCGCCCGGAGCCTCCCGCGACCGATGCCGAGTGGCAGGTGGTCGGGGAGAAAAGGAAGGCGGCCAAGGCGGCCAGAAAAAGAGCGAAAAGGCGGCGCCGCAAGGAGCGAGCCGTCGCGGCTAGGATGCGCGCCCCAAAGACGTCGGCTGTGGTAATCACGCTGCAGCCGGACGCGGTCAAGAAGGGCGTCACGTACCGCGACGTGCTCACCAAGGCACGAGAGGCGGTGGACCTCCAGGAGCTGGGGATAACCGGGGGCCTCCGGCATAGGGTGACGGCAACAGGCGCTCGCATGCTGGAGATTCCCGGTGCGTCGAGTGGCCCCACCGCTGACGCCCTAGCTGACAAGCTAAGGGCGTCCCTTAACGCGGAGGAGGCTCGGGTCTCCAGGCCCGTGAAATGCGCAGACATGCGCATCATGGGCCTGGATGACTCCGTAACGGAGGGAGAGGTGGTGGCCGCCGTCGTCAGGACGGGCGGGTGTCTGGCCGAACAAGTAAAGGCAGGCACCATACGCCCTGACTTCACGGGCATGCGAACCCTGACGGTAAGCTGCCCCGTGACGGCGGCCAGTAAAATAGTGGAGGGCCGAAGACTCTTGGTGGGCTGGGTTTCAGCGCAGGTAAAACTCCTGGAACCCCGACCTCTGAGGTGCTTCCGTTGCCACGTGGGACACCACGTTGGCGTCCAGTGCACCTCGGAGGTGGACCGCAGCACTCTGTGCTTCCGCTGCGGTCAGCCCGGTCACAAGGCCGGCTCCTGCAACGCCGCGCCGCACTGCGCCGCATGTGCGGCTGCTGGCAAGCCGGCCGATCACCGGGCGGGGAGCAAGTCCTGCGCCCCGCCTGCCGGGACCAGAAGAAGAGGCAGGCCCTCCGCCGCCACCCCCACCGTCGCCGCCGTCGCCGCCGTCGCCGCCGCTGCCACTACTGTTGCCGCCGCCGCCGCCGTTGCCGCCACTGCCGAGGGCCCCTCGCAGGGGACCCAGGGGGGGGTTAATATGGAGGAGTGATGGCCCCACTCCGCCTCCTCCAGGCGAACATCAACCACTGCGCCTGTGCTCAGGACCTCTTGCTCCAGAGCATGGCGCAGTGGTCGATTAATATCGCCGTGGTCGCTGAGCCGTACTTTGTCCCGCCCAGGGATAACTGGGTGGAGGACCTGAGCGGCTCGGTGGCCATAACTTCGTCGGCCGCCGCCGGCACCCCGTCCCTCGAGGGTGTCTCGAAGGGACAGGGGTGCGTCGCAGCACGGTTCGGAGAGATTGTGGTAGTGGGAGTGTACTACTCTCCGAACCGAACTCTCGCCGAGTTCCACAACTCTCTCACAGAGTTGAGTGTCGTCGTCTCCAGAAGCCATCCCTTCCCCGTGCTAGTGCTCGGGGACTTCAACGCCAAAAGTCTGGCCTGGGGTTCCCGCTACACGGATGTGCGGGGTAGGATGGTGGAGGACTGGGCTCTGGAAGCAGGCCTAGCCGTCCTCAATCGGGGTTCTGTTCCCACGTGCGTGCGGATGCGGGGTGAGTCCGTTGTGGACATCTCCTTCGCCAGCCCCGCTCTGTCACAGTACGTCTTTGACTGGCGCGTAGTAGAGGAGGTGGAGACCTACTCCGATCACCGGTATATCCGGTTCGACGTCTCCACCCAGACCTCAAGCGCGCCGGTCCGACAGGCCCCGAGTGGTCCGCGGTGGGCGCTGAAGCAGCTGGACCGGGAGCTCCTCCTGGAAGCCTCGATCGTGCAGGCCTGGGTTTCATCACCGGTCAGGCCTGCCGACATCAACGACGAGGCAGAGTGGTTCCGGGAGGCCATGTCCGAGATTTGCGACGTGGCAATGCCCCGAGTCCGGCCAGGATGCGCCCGACGTCAGGTGTACTGGTGGTCGCAAGAGGTGGAAACACTGCGCAAGGCGTGCGTCGAGGTGCGCCACCTGTACACCAGGCACCGCAGGCTCCGCATCCGCCCTCCGGATGCGGCAGCCACGGAGGCGGAGCTGTACGAGGGGTACAGAGCGGCGAAGACCGCCCTCCAAGAAGCTGTCCAGCGGGCCAAGGACTCGGCCCGCGAGGAGATGGTGGGGACTCTGGATAGAGATCCATGGGGGCGCCCATATAAAATGGTGCGGAACAAGCTCCGCACCTGGGCCCCCCCTCTGACGCAGAGTGTCCGCCCCCAGCTGGTGGAGGAGGTGGTGAGCGCTCTGTTCCCCTCACGGGGGGAGCATACTCCCCCGCCTATGGCTCCGCCCGAAGTGGACCACGAGGACGACGACGACATCCCCGAAGTGACCGAGGTAGATCTGAGAGCGGCGGTGGGAAGGCTCAAGGCCAAGAATACCGCCCCAGGACCCGACGGCTTGCCTGGTAAAGCCTGGGTCCTGGCCTCAGGGGCTCTCGGGCCCCGACTGGAGGCGCTCTTTAGCGCATGCATGGAAAGAGGCCAGTTTCCGCTCCGTTGGAAGACGGGGAAGCTGGTCCTTATACAGAAGCCAGGGCGCCCTGCGGACTCTCCGTCCGCATTCCGGCCCATAGTGCTGCTCGACGAGGTCGGCAAACTCTTCGAGAGAATTATTGCGGGCCGCCTCGTCGGGCACCTTGGAAGGACGGGGCCGGACCTTGCGGACTGCCAGTTTGGCTTCCGCAAGGGGCGCTCGACGGTGGACGCCATCATACGCGTTAGAGCCCTCACGACGGGGGACGCGGTGTCCCAGGGTAGGGTCGTCGTGGCGGTGTCACTCGACATCGCCAACGCTTTCAACACCCTGCCCTGGAGTTGCATTGGGGAAGCACTCCGGTATCACCTCCGTACCTCCGTCGAATAGTCGGGGCGTACCTGACGGACAGAGCCGTCATCTACCCCGGTCGCGATGGGGAATGGAACCGGCGAGAGATGTCGTGCGGTGTCCCACAGGGATCGGTTCTGGGGCCGCACCTGTGGGACATCGGCTACGACTGGGTGCTGCGGGCCGACCTCCCTGACGGCGTCAGCGTAATTTGTTACGCTGACGACACGCTGGTTCTGGCGCAGGGAAGGTCGCATCAGGCGGCGGCCGACGCGATGACACGCGGGGTTGCGATAGTCGTTGAGAGGATCCGGCAGTTGGGTCTCGAGGTGGCATTGCACAAATCCGAGGCCATGTCCTTTCATGGGCCTCGGAATAGGCCACCATCGGGATCCCAACTTACGGTAGGAGGGGTTCACATCGGCGTCGAGACCACGATGAAATACCTGGGTCTGGTCCTCGACAGCCGATGGAATTTCGTGGAGCATTTCCGACGTTTGGCCCCCAAGCTGGAACGGACTGGGGCCGCCCTCAAGCGGCTCTTGCCCAATTTGAGGGGGCCAAACGCCTCCTGCCGGAGGCTTTACGCGGGAGTCGTGCGGTCCATGGCCCTTTACGGGGCCCCGGTGTGGGCGCGTTCACTGCGGCGGCGAGCCGCCCATTATCTGAACGCGCCCCAAAAGGTGGTAGCCATACGGCTTATCCGGGGGTACCGCACGATCTCGGGCGAGGCGGCGAGCCTCCTTGCCGGACTGCCGCCGTGGGATCTGGAGGCGATGGTCCTCGCGCGCCTGTACGAGTGGCGCGCGGAGGTACTAAGCCGGGGGGAAACTCCGTTTCCGCAGCAAATTGCGGCGGAGCGGACGGACCTCCGGCGCGATCTCATGGCGGCCTGGAATCAGCGACTGTCGCAACCCAGCGCAGGGCACGCCACGATAGTGGCGGTAAGGCCCCTCTTTGAGGAGTGGCTAGAGAGGCGTCACGGCGCCCTCACCTTCCGCCTGACGCAGGTCCTCACCGGACATGGATGTTTCGGGAGGTTCCTGCACATCATCAGGCGGGAGGAAACGCCCGGGTGTCACCACTGCGAGGATCGCCCAGAGGACACGGTAGAGCACACGGTGCAAACCTGCCCCGCTTGGGCGGAGCACCGCCGTGTCCTCGTAGAGGCGATCGGCGGCGGCGACCTCTCGCGCCCGGCCCTGGTGCAAGCCATGGTCCGGGGCGAGAGGGAGTGGGAGGCAGTCACCTCCTTCTGCGAAAAAGTCATGCTCGCAAAGGAGGTGGCGGGATGGGAGAGAGAAAGGTCCTCCCGTCCCAGCCGCCGCGGGAGACGCTCCGGGCGTCGGGAGCCACGTGACGACTCCCGGCCACCGTAGGCGCGGGCCTGCGGACGGTGAGTAATGGGTGACTCACCGTCCGATCAGCACCAGACCCGTGCCGTACGGCGCGTATATGTTCCACGCGCGCCTCAAAGAGATGTCAGCATATGAAGGGGCCCCTCAGGGCTAAGCCTGCCGGGTAAGCGGGATTGTCCGAAAGGGTTACCGCTACCCCGGTACATAAAGGGCTACGGAAGGAACATGGATGGGTTTTAGTCAGTAAGAGTCTGACACTCCCTTCCGCTCCACCCAGAGCGGGAGCAGTCATTGGATGATTTCCCAGCCTTAAAAAAAAAAAAAAAAAAGTAAGGACAACCTCCACAAGTGGGGGTTCATGGCGGCTCAGATCTCCGATGTGTATGCGGCGTCTACCCACAGACAATGGCTCACCTAGTCACCTCCCATCTTGCACCGCATGCCCCGTCACATGCACGCGTGAGGATGGCGACCGTCAGTGAACGGTATTCGCGTTGCAAAATTTTGGGCCAAACAAATTTAAAATATAACTATATATTTAAGTTCTATTTTTGCTATCGACACGCTATGAAGAAGAAGCTATCATTGGTCAATAGACCAACCAGGCTGTATAACCAATATGTCCACAAGATCGCAGGTGTCACTGCTTAGCATGAGATCCTGGTGTCGATTCCCAGTTCAGGAAAAGCTTCAAAGTTCAGTTTTTCTCAGCGTGTTTGATATTCCTTGAGATGAGTCGCGTCGATCGCATGCTAAGTGCAGACGTAGAACATGAACCGCGCCGGGCCGGAACGCGCTCGCCGCGATGTCACCCGTATGTAAAAATTGACCTACATTCCAATTATAATTTAGTGATATTTAGAGCAATGGTGTCCCCGTGATATTGGCCCCGACCTAGGAGTTGTAGGTCGTTGGTCCGAACCGGTGCAAGCGCTTTATTTTGTGTAATGTGTAATTTCATCACCACTGCTCTCAATTCAAACTTCACAATTCAAAATTCGTTCAGTGGGAACCATCTTTAGCTAATTATAGCAAGATCCGGGAAATACAAGGCATACAAATAAGACTGTCAAGAAGTCGGCAACAAAAAGCTAGCGCAAAATCAACGAAAAAGCGCAAAATACAAACACAAATGCAAAAACATTCCGTGACACACAAAACCCTCATGAGAAAACATACCGCGTATTGCAGCCAAAACTATTAACCTTGATAATTTTTGTGAGAATTTTAATGCTGATAAAGGTATGGAAGAAAAGTTAGACCAAATTATTAAATTACGGTCCCTATTTAACCTTTTGAACGTCATTGTCACATATACGTGACACGCAAGCGCATGCCCTATACGCCAACGACAATGGCAATAACACTAAAACACGAAATAAACAATTAAATCATTACTTTTGTGAGTGTTTATATAGATATCTTAAAAAATGAAGCTCTCGTACGTATTTAATGACATGAAACAAATTAAAAGATACCATGGATATTAGGAAATTCATGATAACAAGAAGAAATTTTGTAGCTTGGCGTGGCGTGGCGTGCGTATAGACTAGAAAATAGCGCTACGATGAATGTCACAAAGTTAAAGAAGAACTGGCCTGCATCCCGAATGCAAGTAAGGTCGTCTATCTATGACCATTATCTTTGCTATGAGCTTGTTACGAAAGATGAGAAAGTGTAGAAAATACAACAATATTATGTTAATTACAGCGAGACTTTACTAAATGCCTTTGCTCGCCAGTACCTACGAGGTTAGCATAATTATGGATCCTATAATAATAATAATAATATCCTTGGACATTTCACACAACGCCATATCGTCCCAAGCTAAGCAACCTAATGCTTGTGTTATGGTAGCGAGATGGCTGATAAACTACTTATATACATTTTTTTTTGTAAATACATACATATTATAGATAGAAAAACACCCAGACTCGTAACAAATACTTGCAGGTCGTACAAATATTTGTTCCGTGCGGCAATCGAACCCGCGACATAGTGCGCAGCAGTCAATCGCTCAACCACTGCGCCAACCGTGTCGTCCGGTTGATCATAAGAATGAATTTATGGGGCTTTGCGAATTTGTAGAAATCTTTCTCGTGTCGCCAAGAGCTCATGTCGTTGTTAAGATTACCACCTAGCTAGGCTTTTTTTTTTTTTCAAATGACCCCTTTCTGAGTGTCAGACTTACTGTCTAAAATCGTTCCATGTTCTTTCCTTAGCCATTTATGTTCCGGGGTAGCGGTAACCCTGACCACTAGTTACTCTAAAAAATTGATACTAATATCTCAGCTCTCTTTTGACTGGTTTTCAACCAAAGGATCAACCGTACGCAATAGGCTGAACATTGAATTCTTCAAAATTCAATCTTAGTGTGTGTATGTATTATCCTTGATTCTTATTGTAGTTTTTTCTAAAGTTTGATGGTACCAATTTGATTATTGGTGCTCTTCTTCACTTGATGACTTGTCGAATATATTTCTAGCCGTGAAAACCTATAATTGGTTTCATTTCATGTTTCTTATGCCAGTATATTTATGTATACTTGTTGGTTTTCCATGTTATAAATAAATATACATATTTTGTCGTTTTCTAAATCACAGTCTAACAATGTTGGTTCTCTAAATGAACAATTGTACAATCAATTTTTATCTTTGTCATTGTTGTATAGAAATACAATATGAATGCACATTGTACTCGGTTATCGCAAACGCTGTATATTAAAATAAATAATACATTGAGGCATAGGTTAGACCATGACCAGACGATATTCGTTATTTGAATTCTTAGTCGTTCTGTCTTGTCTACTCACATTTTCTTAGATCTATAGCCTGACCGCTTAACTGAGATTTTTTTTTTTTCAAAAGACGAAAATTTGATTTTACTTATAAGATTTTACTCTAAAATCTGAGCGTTCTCGGCTTCTCGCAACGTATCTCTTGCGCTGGGTATAGAGATGATATAGATTTGGGCTGCGTTAAAGAGAGATTCGTTCCCTCAAGGTTATTTGGTCGGCCTTAAGTGATCGGGCTATAGTTATTTATCTTGGTGTACGAGTGCCTATACCAAGAGAATTAGAATGTGCAGAACTAACAGGAAAATGCCTAGATCCTTACTCACCTAGACCTGGCTGTAAGCGTAGCTATGATTATTAACTTAGTCAGCATTTATAATTAAAACGCAGTTAGGTACGTAAAGGACGTCGTGGCTAGAGAATAATAGCCGTGTGGGTTGATCCATGAGCCAACGTTTGCCGGGGTAGGTCCGTAGGTGGAATGCCACGGCAAGCAAGTTAAGCCGTCAGTCCCGGCTGCCATTCGTGGATCTTTGACAGTCGTTACGGGTAGTCAGAAGCGCGATAGTCTGACAGCCAGTCTTACCAAGGCGTATCGCATTACCTAGTTTCTGGGTTGTGGTCGTTCCTTGTAAAATACTGGTACCTATAGATACATTAAGGTTAGACTGAAAGCCGACCCCAACATAGTTGGGAAAAGACTAGGCAGAGTTAGATACGTATGCACCGTAATTATCAACTGCATTCTATTTACATAGCAAAGCATATCTGGCACGGGGACCTAATTATAACGCAGCTCTTATCTTCAGGATGTATAATTAATAGACCTGTATGTATTGTGTTTTAATACGCCGTATTAACCTTATGTTTGTGGAGCCAACCTTTTTCAAGGCCAAATTTCACTGAAGCCGAGAGGAGAGGTGATGTGTCGAACAACCCATAGGATTATGCTTCATTTTCATCGCAGTCCAACTTAGGAGGTTGTCGACTGCTTGACTGGGCTTGCTTGTGCGTACTTTAATAGATTAAGGCCTCCAGCCGGGACTAAAAACTTACAAACTTCGCTAAGGGCAGCCCCTGTTGAATACAAACCTCGACTTGCTAGGAGAGGGAGAGCAAGGGATATGCTGGATTGGATAGTTGCTTATTTAGGTACGAATTAAAGCATCAGGCTCAGTGACGCGGGCTGGCTTGAGCAGGGGGCGGCTACTACATAGCATGTGTATTTCAGGCTTTATGTTTAAGCGATTTTCCGAAAGGGTTACCGCTACCCCGACAAATAAAGGGCTACGGAAGGAACATGGATGGGTTTTAGTCAGTAAGAGTCTGACACTCCCTTCCGCTCCACGCAGAGCGGGAGAAGTCATTGGATGATTTCACACCCTCAAAAAAAAAAAGGCTTTATGGTGTTGGTGGCGCATGTTGTTTACCAACAAGTTGTATTAACAGATTATACAAGACCGGATGACATATAAGTTACCGTATCAAGCGAGTTGGTAAACTTCTAGTTTAGTGAAAGGCGAAACTGTGTCAAAGCCTGTGCCGGCAGTATGTAACAATTAGCTGCATACCTTTAGTTATCCGTTTTGTTATGAAATCGACCTTGACAAGTTCACGACGTTGAATTTATGCTTCGCACGCGCCCCATTGAATGGCTGTGCGTTCCTGTTGAGGTCAGGATAAGAATTTAGATCTTCCTCGCACAGTCCTTGGTGTGGTACGTTTTGGCTTAGTCTTATAGGTTATTTATTTATTACTGGGGAGGGACCCGTCTTTGCTCCTCGCGATATTAACGACTTTTGTAGATTTCTTTATTATATGAGTATGAAATTAAAAAAAAAAGTATTAGTAGTGTTGAGTATGTTAGTTATAAATATCTTTCGAAATAAGTTCTCTAAATGGTGGTGAAATTGTATGAAAATCCGTTGCGTATTTTACAAGAATAACGCAATGGGTACACAGACATACTGACGTTATCTAACTAGTTTGTGCACGCGGCTTCGCTCGCGTTCATTTAGAATTTGACAATCAATACAGGTTTTATTCTGCTTGTTGTATGGCCGTTGCAATAGTGGGTAGAAATCAGAATGGATACCTAGCGCCATCTTATTATCATAAGAACGTTATTGTTGTTTTACTCAGGAAGAGTACGTTCGGGATGAAAAGTACCTTGTCCGTTTCTATACACCTGACAACGTAACAAAATTTCAGGATGATCGGTTCAGTGGTTTAACAAACTTACTTAGTTATAAGGATATGTATAGATTAGAACACCAACTACCTAAGTACAGAGGCCAGCACATCAAGTTACCACAATCTGTCAAATTTCTTTGATAGTATTTCAACTTTATTGCAAAGACATAAGGTTCATTTTTAATTGAGAAAATTTGACAGTTAGGGATAGCTTTATGTGCTGGCGTCTGTACATTATATTTTATATTTAACTAGCTGCTCCCGCGCGCTTTCACCCGCTATTCGGCTCCTATTGGTCGTAGCGTGATGTTACATAGCCTTCCTCAATAAATGGACTATCGAACACAAAAATAATTTATCGATTTGGACCAGGACTTCCAGAGATAGGTGCGTTCAAACAAACAAACTCTTCAGCTCTATAATATTAGTATAGATTTTGTTCTGTGTGGCTTTTTCTGTGTGTGTTTGGCTTGACAATCTGTCTCCTTATCTAGCGACTTTAAACACCGCGTCTACCATGCACCGTTTAATATGGCAGTAAAGATGCCAATTTGTCATAGTTTGCTAATCACTTGTAACGAATACGCTTAACGGATTGAATTGTATGGGTAGGTAGGTTTTAAAACACAATAACTTGGATTCGAGAAGCATAAACTCAGTGTTGCCAAACCTTTTTTTTTTTTTAAGGCTGGTAAATCATCCAATGTCTGCTCCCGCTCTGGGTGGAGCGGAAGGGAGTGTGTGTTACTGACTAAAACCCATCCATGTTCCTTCCGTAGCCCTTCATGTTCCGGGGTAGCGGTAACCCTTTCGGACAATCCCGCTTACCCGGCAGGCTTGGCCCTGAGGAGCCCCTTCATATGCTGACATCTCTTTGAGGCGCGCGTGGAACATATACGCGCCGTACGGCACGGGTCTGGTGCTGATCGGACGGTGAGTCACCCATTACTCACCGCCCGCAGGCCCGTAAGATTTTTTTGAAAATTCTCCTAAAATACCCTTTTTTTGATGGTGGAAAATCATCAAATGACTCCTCCCGCTCTGGCTGGGAGCGGAAGGGAGTGTCAGACTTTTACTGACTAAAACCCATCCATGTTTCCTTAGCCCTTTGTGTTCCGGAGTAGCAGGCTCCGCCCAAGCGGGGCAGTTTTCACCGTGTGCTCCACCGAGTCCTCTGGGCGATTCTCGCAGTGGTGACACCCGGGCGTTTCCTCCCGCCTGATTATGTGCAGGAACGTCCCGAAACATCCATGTCCGGTGAGGACCTGCGTCAGGCGGTAGGTGAGGGCGCCGTGACGCCTCTCTAGCCACTCCTCAAAGAGGGTCTTACCGCAACTATCGTGGCGTGTCCACTGCCCGACCCCTTGACAATTCAAAAGTGCCTGTAATTGGTTTATTTTAATTAAATGCGTTGAGTCTGTGTAAATGTGGTGGTGTTCTACAAACGATGGGACACCTAATATCGTGTCCTGCGTATCCTGCCGTATGCACGTTACAGGAACTGATGGACGCTAGTGACGGCGCCAAACACGTAGCCGAATTCTAGGCCGAGAACGTTTAGATTGCTATAGACACGCTAAGAAGAATGCTTTTTTTTGATGAGTAACACTGTAAGCCAGGCTGAATGCACGTGTTTCTGTTCATCATTAATGCAATCAGTGTTTAATTAACTATTTAAAAACAGTTTTAAATAGTAAATCATATACAGGCATTGTTACCTATCAGTGCCAACGCAAATGTTTAAAAATATTGCATAATTACTGTGAAGTTACAGGAACGCATGCGTTAAATCAGTTCAGATATTTCTGTTGAAGGATTTTGAACCTTATTTGTAACGTAATATAGTTTCAAGTTAAAAAGATTAGAAAACAAGGATGTAATGTATTAAAAACATTAAATAAGTGAGAGTTGATCGAGCATGACTATCGACTATCGACTAAAAGATAATCGTAATAAAAACAAGTAAGTATATCAGTTAATCGCATATTTGGCGTCGTAAAAACAATTTTCTAAGAAAATATTGTAAATACAAATAAGTATATCACTTAATCGCATATTTGGCGTCGTAAAAACAATTTTCTAAGACAATATTGTAAGTAACCACTCGATATGATAATATTGGTACATGAAATCGTTTTTTTTAACTATATTTTTATTACATTTATACATACATACTTAAATTAAGTGACTATCTAACTAACTACGAACAAATAAATAAATACAAAATCAAAAGGACATTGCTATCATCCGGAAACGTGCCCCTATTGAAATGATTATTTTCTTGAATTAAAATAAGTTGTTGTGAATCCATTTCAGTTACGCCGACATATTTTCTTTAGATGTTTCGTTGGTATTCGTATTGTACGTTTAATACTGAGGTAAAATATTATTATGAAAAAGCCCTCACACAACGTGACGAATGTAATGTATGTAAGACTCGACGCCAGCACATCAAGCTATCATATCCCTAATTTTCAAATTTTCCCAATTGAAAATGAACCTTATAATTTTGCAATTTTGTTGAAAAATTTGTTGCATTTGTTGACAGACGGACAGCGGAGTCTTAGAAAACGGGACCCCCGTTTTACTCTTTTGGGGTACGGAACACTAAAAAATGAACCCAAAGTAAATAAAGTACGGTAATACAGAATCGTTGGTGTGCGAGTTCGATTCGCACTTGGCGAGTTGTATGTAAAAAAATTGTATATAAACCATCACCACTTCCCACTTTCCCAGTAGTCCAGTTAAGCAGAAGACAGCCCAAGGGTTGAACTGCGAGATGCCATTATAAAAAAAAAAATCACTTGTTTGAGCTGGGAAGGTGAAGTTGCATAGGAACTCCTCAGGAAAGGAAAATCTACATGGAGAGTTACCATTGGTTTATAGATGATGTGGTTGGTTGCAGGGAGCAGGGCAGCATGGAGCCAACCACCAGCCGTAACACCAGCTCTGGACAAGTGAGCAGATGGGCCTCACTCAGAATACGGTGAGTTAAGTATACCCTCATCATCACCTGGGAACCGCTTCGTCATCAGTTATCTTTTTTGTAAGTGAACTGTTTTCACTTATCATGGTATGGCCGTGTTATGCGGAGGAATGAGGAAAATGTTATCAGGAAAGTTGTGAGCATGAATGTGGATGGCTATACAAGTAGAGGAAGACCAAAGTAACGATGGATAGATTGTGTGAAAGATGATATGGCTAGAAAGGGAGTGACTACCGAGATGACGACTAAAAGAGAAGTATGGAAGAAAAAGGCATGTTGCGCCGACCCCTAAATAAATTGGGATAAGGGCAAGATAATGATGACGAACTTGTTTTGGCTTACCAATTTACAGTTGTTGAAAGAATGTAATATTAATCACTACATTTATTTATGTGGCTCTTCAACAATGAGTAGGTACTTATACTATTAAATAATAAATGGTGAACTTAAGGTGGAACCGCAGGGTAGCCCGCGAAATTTAAATTTTCTTACATTTTTTTGCAATTCGCGGGTCAGGTTACTATGTTGATTAAAATATGATTTACGGCCGTAACACGTGCGTATTAATTGCTTCAGTGCGCTGGTGAACACGCATCAGTCGCTGGTCTTCCTGATACACAATGTGGTGGGCTACCTACTCATGTTAGCTGTGATGGTGTACAACGTGCACCTGCTACTCGCCGTCGTGTTTGGGATGATGCTCGGTATGTTCACACACACACACACACACACACACATATTCATGGGCAATGGTGGAGGCCCAGTGGAAACGGCTGCGACCTAAGAGAAGGTCGCGTAATTTTAAACGTTGGTAAGGTAACGTTTATCGCGTATAACCTTTTAACCGCCTCAGTCGGATTAATACGACAAATGTTTTCGTGCCCGTGCCGCCTGAGTCGTGTTTATACGACTGACAATCTTTGTTCGGTTTTCGTTTTTTATGTAATTGAAAGACCATATTCATCTGAAATATTTTTTTTAATGATTTGGTCGCTGGGGTCACGGCCATTGATATACATAAGACCAAGCGGTCAGTAAAAACTTAGGATTCTTAACCTACTGACCGGTTAAGAATCCTAAGTTTTAGGAAAGGGTCTGGACCGGCCTGTTTTTTAAAATGAATGAATAATTAGCGACTTGAGTAAAACTCGCATGAACCTCACCTGTCATGTCCTTGTCCCCAGGCTACTTCCTGTTCGGCACGAAGCTAACTCGTCTCCAGATGCAGTGCTTCAGCAGAAAGCGAGCGGTCATCTGCACGCCCGAGTGCGACGACACAGGTGAGGGTAGTTCTGACTTACAATCATTACATAATTGTCGATTCTTTGCGCTTTTGTAAGTTAACACTGCATTTCTTTGCGGTTTTGTACTGACGCTGGAAATAATGGGTAATTTGTAAACACGACAAAATGGTTGGGTGTGCAGGCGTCTAATAAGTCCATCAATCTGTGTTTTGACAGCCAAACGACTTAAAGCTGATTTTACCAATGCAACTGAACGCGATCTGTGCCTACATCTAAACTTTGTTTAAAAGCTGACAGTGTCAACATTGTTGGGGCTCTTGAACGCAGTTTAGATGTCCTGAAAGCGTTCAGCTTCATTGATGAAAATGGGACTTGGTCGAGTTGCGAATCAGAAAAGGCAACTTTGACTCACCAAACAATTCAATTACCTAGCATATGTAATTTTTGTGCACACGCAAAAACTGTTTAGTGTGCGTGTGAATCGCGTGATATTGTAATACGGAAGCAATAGACATTGATGCCGCCCTCACACTTATCTCTTTTGCCGTTCATGCTTAAGTGATTGTATAATTCTTAAGTTCATTTTGGAGTTGTACCAGCACCATCTCTGCCTAACCCGTCGGACAATCAAGGCGTGGTGATGTTATGTTCAAAATTCAGTTTATTTTAGTTGTCTTGTATCCATTATGTTGCATAGAATAACGTACCGTGCGGAGATGTTGCAGTAACTTTTAATTATTTAGTAGCTGTTTCCAGCCAGCCTCAAGCCCCTCAGCGGGATTGTCCGAAAGGGTTACCGCTACCCCGTAACATAAAGGGCTAAGGAAGAAACCTGAATGGGTTTTAGTCAGTATAAGTCTGACAGTCCCTTCCACTCTACCCAGAGCGGGAGTCATTTAATCATTTTCCACACTCAAAAAAAAAAGGTCCAAGCCCCCAATATATTAGGAAAAAAAGCTAGACAGGTCTTGATACTTTATTGACTGTTGTATAATTATGTCAAATCAATCTGTTCCTAAAAAATAATAACACTCCTTTCGGGCAGGTCGGGTAAAAAGTATTAGCTAACATATACCGTGTTCCTCAAATGTAACGAACTTAAAGCTACATACTCCATCCTTCCTTACCCATCCTTGCCAAGATCGTTGCAATACGGAGAAGTGTAGCTGGGAGGTGTGCGAAGGCAAGCTCTGCAAGGAGATGGACGCCGTGGAACTGCAGCAGACCGACCACACGCTGCTGCAGGACGACTACCATAGACACTGATGTAACATACTCCTTGTTATATTTGTAGATGAGTTGTAGCTTGTTGTTTGGTATAGGCGTAGATGCTGGCTGTTAAGAGTATTATTTAAATTGTCGCTTAGTTCTCATTTGCATGTATTAAATTCCTTCTGCATTCACTAGAATGGATCCACTAGAATTAATTCAATGTTCTTTGTTAATAATCATCATGAAAATAACATTTTCGTTTAGTTTTGAGTTCTCATTAGTTTGCAATAACCTTTTGAGCGTCACGGTCGGATATAGCCGACAAATGAGAACGTGACTAACACGCCACCAACGGTTAACGACAAGAAAGCGATTTTTTTTTGTGGCTTGGCGTGGTTTAACGCCGGTGCGTTTACGCCCTGGCGTTCAAAAGATTAAAATGTTAAAAAAATTCTCCATAATAACGTACTTTCTAACCTGAATATTCGTGGCTTCATCATTGTTAACATTATCATGTCCATTGTAGACTACAGTTTAGTGGTTCTTGTTGAAAAAGTTCATTCACAAACCATTGAGTTTAATATTTTGTCGAATCTCATGTCAACTTATTTAGTTTGGTTGATTGGCTTTCACAATCATGGATTAGTGTGGAAAAGGTATCAGACATGTTGTCGTTAACGTTTTTTATTTGGAATTCTTGAGAAAATCCTAGATGTTTGATTCAAACATTATTTGTTTAGTATAATTAACACTTAATATGTTTCTCTGCATCTGTGTCTCCCATTCCATTGCAGCTTCTCACTTCCTCTGCCATAAATCCTATCTTCTGTAGCTATAAGTTGTTAATGAATAAGTAGGATTTATTAGATGATGCTTTGGAGTTCGCCCGGTTTTAACTAATCCATGCAGTATGCAAGTAACAGCTGGATCGTAATCCCATTGCCACTGACTCTCATTTATGCCCTGAAATTATTATCAAATTCTTAATAATGAAAATGTTCTATACATTTTTGGTCACGTGACTCGTCGAAACGTAGGGAACAGCTGATTTTGTTCAGTTTGGTGGTCTTTAGCATATCCTTTTGTATGTATAAATTTGGTTACACCGAGTACATAGATGTCATTTTTCTTTCCGTCCCTGATATGCGCATATTGGTATGCGGTGTATTGGGCAGACACCTTAAATGCGAATTTTATATTTTATGCATATTGATCTGTATGTTATAACAGCTGTGTAGACATGTATGTTTACATACGGTAACATTGAGAGCACAATATTAATTATCTTCGTTCGCTATATTTTATTTCCCCCACGTGTTCTGTTGCTATTCGTTTTAACACATCGTAACGTAATATAAATGATAATTTATCAATCTTAGTTTTATAAAATACTAAAGCCGTCCTTAATGCTGAAAGACAGCCTGTTATTAACTGTTAAAAGCATGACTAGTCAAATTCGCTGGTAAACAGGAATATAATTTGGATAATTATACCGCCGGGATGCCAGCTATTTTAGAATGGCTTGGCATGCGATGATGGGATGAGGCTAGACGGAAATACCATAGGTAATGCCTTGGAAGATGGGATGCAACCTGTGTCGACACCCTCGCGTCATCCCATCTTCCTAGTACGGCGAGCTGTGCTCGGGCGGCTCTTGCAGGTGCAGAAAACCTCAAACGGAGCAAATATAACAACCTTATTGGGAGTTGTGTTTGAGCCGTTTGGGGTTGAAACAATGGGGCCCTAGGGTATGAGTGCCCATCGAGTATTTCGGGATATCGCCCAACAAGTGGTCGACTCCGCATGCGTGACCAAGGGGCTAGTCAATTTATAGGTTATGGAATTATTCTTATCTTTGCCATCCAACGTAGCAACGCTTCGGGCACATTTCCCAATGACAGAGATTAGGAGGATTTTTTCGACGTCCATTTAAGAACAAAAAAAAAGGAAGAGCTATTTCATTATAGCTCTTCCTTTTTTTTGTTCTTGTACATAATAGGTGGTATAAAATCAGTAATTTAGTTTTAGGTTGTACATATATACGTAGGAATAATATATTTTGATATCATACAGTTTTTCGCCTCCAATACTTTCAATTCATTTATCAATTTCAGCTCATCTTTTTCTTATCTTAGTGTCTAATATGTCCCTGTTTAGAACATCCACCGTAGTCCGTGCTTACATATTAAACAGAAAAATATCCAACCTTCAATTCACTCACCAAACCATTATCTCTTCCGCAGCCGAAACCTCAACGCCGCCTCTACTGGACTCTTCAATGAGTTCAGAGTCAGACTTCTTCATATGCCAGACTCGCACCTGCATCCAGCCGTCACACTACTTCCCCGCGACCTCGCAAGATGGCAGCACTTCTGAGCAAAACGCCACTTGCTACTACGGCGCGAAGAAGTGTCCTTCAAGAGTTGCCAGAGCGAAGAAAATGCAAGCTTCCACGTCACACTGCCACCACGAAAGTGAGAAAGAAGACAGTCCTAGTGTAGAAGATGTACAACTACTCCGGACGGAGCGGCAGGGTTGCTGCAAGAAGAAGCAGGAACCGCCACCCGAGGAGAAATGCTGCAAGAAGAAGCAGGAACCGCCACCCGAGGAGAAATGCTGCAAGAAGAAGCAGGAACCGCCACCCGAGGAGAAATGCTGCAAGAAGAAGCAGGAACCGCCACCCGAGGAGAAATGCTGCAAGAAGAAGCAGGAACCGCCACCCGAGGAGAAATGCTGCAAGAAGAAGCAGGAACCGCCACCCGAGGAGAAATGCTGCAAGAAGAAGCAGGAACCGCCACCCGAGGAGAAATGCTGCAAGAAGAAGCAGGAACCGCCACCCGAGGAGAAATGCTGCAAAAAGGAGACTACTGTGATAGTCCACGAGCCTAGTCAAGGCTGTTGTACGGATGAAGCTCATGAAGAACAGCGGCAGGAAGTCCGAGAGCAGAGTCCTCAGATTACGTGCTGCCACAGTGCGTCCGCGCCGAGTGACAGTCAGGAACAAATCATCAAGTGAGACAGACTATCGTGTGAGAGAGAGAAGTGATATTAGAGGCTCTTGTATTAGGCGTTATGCTGTTGTGGGTGTCCGTGTGCGCGCGTTTGTGATGTGCTTGGTGACTGTATTGTTTTGTATATTTATGAACTTGAAAAGTTTTTTGCTAGTGTTAAGTCTTCCAATGTATTGCATCGTCTTTGGAGTATTAATTGTTGATTGGTTTATGGAGTATAAATGTTTTGTTAAAAGTTATTGCTCAAACGCGCCCACACACTATGATTCTGTGATACATACTTTCTATACTTGATGTTTGACTGCAATAAAAATAGCGTTAAGATTCTGACTATGAAACGCATCCAAAACAGTTTGACGCCATTTAGTTTTACGAATCGGTCGGTAAACGATGACAAGTAACGTTTAGTATTTTTTTTATTTGTATTTGTACAGAAGTAAAAAAAAATATAGATTTTATATTCGCATATCATTATGTATATGGACGAGACTAGGTATGAGTCATGGCGCATCATAGAGGATGTCTAGACAGCGCATTTTTTGGAAATAATACTGCTATAAAAAAAGAATTGGCGCATAAATAACGTTGTCAAGGGGCGCTGCACGCTGTAGGCAAATATTTGTACAAGAGTATTGTAAAATTAAAAACAAGATGGCCGGCATTAATTCCGATTTCGGCCACGCGTCATGTCAACCTTGTAGCGCTATATGAACCAGTGTCAGTTGCTATGTATGGCTTCATTAGTGTTACCTGGACATCCCTTTATCGGTCGGTGTATTTTCTATGAAAACCAACACTTGCCTGACGCGCGTGTAAATGCATGATAAATCGTCGAATTTTTAATAGAGGCCTTCGAATTATTTGCAATCAACTTATAAAATGAATAATACAGCCATTTACTGGGCACAGAATCCTTATAGTATACTTAAGTATTGTAACAATACTATCGTTAGGTGCCGCTAGTGTCGATAACTTATGAAAGCATGATCATTCAACAAAATTCAAATCAAATGACAAGTGACAGGGAAATGTAAATGGTCTACAGCACCTGTGTAAATGTACAGTAGAAATAATATTTTATTTATATTGCGATCAAAAACGATTTCTACTATATTTTTAAATAAATGAATGATTTGATGAACTTGCCATCTTTCCATGTTGCCTTTTTACGTACGTGTTCACTAATATTGTATCGGCGATCCCATGACTAGTTAGTGACTGTTGAGAAAAAAAAAGAAATATAAGGTGTTAAAAAATTAAAACTGACTCCCGTTGATCTAGCTAGAATCATGAAATTTAGCAAGGAACAACCTCACAGCACTAGTATAGCAAAATGCTCTGGAAATTGTTAATTTGTAGTCCTAATAGTTTATCATATATTTTTTTTGTGATTACAAGCTTAAATCTGCAGTTGGTGAATTGACCGTGACGTATATCGATGTATAGGAGACCATATTATAGTTTAGAACAACAAGGCTAAGCTTATTTTCGGGAAAATTTCATCCCAACTACGGATGACGGAAACCTTTAATGTTCGTGGTCCGACACGCACTTAGCCGGTTTTTTATTGTTTATAATATTCGCACTGCTAACACAAGACTGTATCAACTCAAAATTAAGCTTTTTTCAGAAATGATGGAAAACTGATTACTTGTTTCCTGTTAACGATTGTAAAAAAGTGAACACTGTTTTAAAATTAGTTTATTGACGCGTAAAGAATTAAATTTTACATATGAAAAATGAGTTATCTCGAATTTGTCTTTTTTTTTTAGTTGATACAGTCTTGTGTTAGCAGTGCGATTTTGTATCAAATGTTGAGTGTATCATAATTTATACGTAAAGTTTGCTCTACGCGACAATATTAGTTAGTGAATCAAAGTGCCTTATGTGAGTTGCGTTGTGCCAAATTTGTTTGTGTTGAGTGTTGAGGCGGCTTTGTAATGTTGTTGTTGGATAAATATAGATGAAATATTTTAGTTTCTATGCATTTTATTTCCTATATCCCACGCAATTTCAAAAATGTAAAAAAACCCCAATTAATTTTACTCATTCTTCCATGTTCCTAAATCTTATCTTTGGTAGTACAGACGCCTGCTCATCGAGCTTTCCTAAAGGGCAGAGTCACACCGGACTGGCAGCGGCCGGCAGCGAGGCGGCGAGCACTTTCAGTGTGAAATAATTTTAAACTTTATCTACATACTCAAAAGACCAGTATCGCTTGAAAAGGCTGCGAGGCGGCCCGCAGTGGCGCGAGTGCGGCTGCCATTCCGGTGTGACTCAACACTGTCAATTTTTTCCAATTAAAATAAACCTTATGCCTTTGTAATAAAGTTAAGAAATTTCATAGACTGGGGTAACTTGATGTGTTAGCGTCTGTACAAGCTGTGCGTTATCATTTAAACACCAATATTTTTTATAATACTTTATTTATCATCATGAATATAATAATAGAACATTAAATGAATGATATTAAAATAATGCCTTAACCTAACTTACGACTAACATTTTTGTTTCAACATAATCACAATAGATGCGTCGGGCGCGGCGACTTACTCCCTATTCCCATAGTATTAAGGTCTATAATAGCGAGATTCTAATATATTTTAAGACATTCACTGGTGGGGTTAGTATCTACGCTTATAATGTAGAATTTATTGAGTCGTGTGCACACTGGGTTACTTTTCAATTGAAATTTTCTGATCATTGTGTACACGAGCCAACCTTAGCTTACAAATAATGTTGTGAACTCTTACAATAAACATAATAAGACATGCAAAATTCACAAAAAAAACTGGTATAAGTGTTTTACATATTATTTTAAATGTTAATCTAAAGCCTTGGGTTTAAACAAAGGCTCAGTTGAAACATGTTTTACATTGAGGTTAAAGTTTTGAAGTTTCTTGTTTTGTTGTAGTACTGCCTTTAGCATTTATTTGCAAGCAATAGTCTTTTTAGTTTTTTAACTTTTCACTGCCTGTTTTGTTTTAGTAATTTTCATAATTGGGTACAAAATTGTTAAATAAACATGTAAAAACGTTTCTGAAGACATTAGAAAACACCACATTATATTATTCGCAGCCATTTTTTGGCTTATTCCTAATTTTTACATACGCCAGACTAGAATATTGTTTATAAAACGTACAAAATGTTCCGAACAAGATTGCACTATGAATATTCCTATTTTTATAATCACTGGCTAATATTAACGCATGTTTATGTATAACTGTTTTGTAGATACAGAAACAATAATCACTGTTTGTCAATCTTATTGACAATATTGGGAATTACAGATGGCTCAATGCTGAAAGAATTCATGCATTTATATCATCAATGACAAAGCGAAAAAAAAACGACTTGTGTCATCTTTCTTTTCGTGTGGTCAGAGTTTTAATGCTGTCCATGGGCCTCTGACTTAGCTTGACATACTGTTGAGAAATATCTCTCATGCTAGTGGTTTCCTCACAATGTGTTCCTTCACCGGTTTATAAGAAAGTGATAATTATACAATACGCACATGAATCCGTAAAATCAGAGGTGCGTTGGGTTCGAACTCGAGACCTGTGACTTGGCAGTCCGACGGTCACCTACTAGGCTATCACTGCTGTACGACTTATCTAAAACGCATGTACTATGGTTAACTTGGAGGCATAATATGTTTAATTTAGGAAGGAGTACACCTTGCAATGTTTTATAAGATTTACAATTAAATCTTTGTACTTTAGATTTATAATAATCGTATCGTAGTTCCTTGCACTATCATTGGCGATATAAAATGCATGTACAATATGTATAAGACATTTACACATTGGCCCATCTTTCATTGATTACCCAACGGCCGGCCGGCCGCGCCCAAATCTGCGAGGCTTCTCAAATAATTAATTATAACAATAAAGTTAAATAAATATGGCGGTTGTGTGTCACAATACCTGATTCATTGATCGTATTAACATGATACAGGACAATTTGGTTAGCACCCCATCTCTTGTCGCGTAGCGTGGTACTTATTATAAAACCATATCGAAATATTTTATTTCACGTAAACGTTTCATACGTGCCCATACACTTTTGAAACGTTCGATTAGTATAGTAAAAGGTATATAAACTGTCCAACATACCTACATTTTGTATCTGTTAACTTTTAATTACGTCCCACTCTGAAATCTTGATATATTTTTATAATAAGTTTTTCATACACATTGATTTCTCTACTTAAACAATTTCTTTAGCAAAAACTCGACCATTAACCACGCTACTCTACATTGAGAGGAGAGCTGTCATAAAAAAAACCTATACAATATAACAAAATAATTTCTTAATTAACATGAAACCTTAGTCAACTACTAGGAAGGAAGTATTCGCTTGGAATGAAACTACCTAAGGTATGTGAGTGTGGGAAGACGGGCGACAATGCCGGTGAAGCGTTGGTTTCCTAGGAAAACGGTTCCGTTATATTATACGAGATTGTTTCTTCGCTACGATATGAAAAAGACGACTCTCTGGTGCGTTGTATGTGGACTAGCCCATTTTTTTGAGGGTGGGAAATCATCAAATGATGAGCGGAAGGGAGTGTCAGACTGACTAAAACCCATCCATGTTCCTTCCTTAGCCCTTTATGCTCCGGGGTAGCGATAACCAATTAAATTAAACGCGATTAGCACATCTAAAACGCGTTCAAAAGCTACAAATATAAATATTCCATAACCAAAAATTATACTGACAGCTTTAAAACGTGGTTTATGCGCTGATCGCTTTAAGTTGCATAGGTGAAATACAAATACATAATTGCTAAGAAATATTGTTACAAATTTTTGAGTCCATTGTTACTTGACTATAAATAAATCAATAAATATCTGTTTTTCATAAGTATTTGACATTAAGTTGTCAAAAAACGTACTCTTATTTGGACAACTGTCATTGTGTGGCGTTCACCGCTTTCATAGAAAACCAAAGCTTTATTACCCGACAGTAAATATGGTCCCATCGGTCTTTAGAAAGAGACTGCCACACAGTGAGTGACAGGGACGACGCTCTACAAAGCCGAACGTTTTTTGAAACTTGGAAGTGCCATATTTATGGTCGGGCAAAGTAACACATTTAACTAGCGGACCTTACATCATACTCGAACCAGGTGAAGAACGCGTGTCAAGTGAGAATTTAGGATAAGTTTGACCTTGAAAACAAGGTAAGTATAACGACTTTGCATTAAAAGGAATTTAAACAATTAATGTTTTTAGTGTTGATTTAAAATTTCTTTTGTCATAGGCTATTGCAATTTTGGAAATATTCTTCTAAACCACAATTTATTTTGATACCGTTTTCACTATAATTTAGAAAATTTATACCGAAATGTAGGCGTGCCTTTTCTCAACTGAGTTGGGGTCGGCTTAAAGTCTTACCGGATGCAGCTGAATACCGGTATTTTACATGGAGCGACTGCCTATCTGACCTCCACAACCCAGTTACTGGGTAACACGTGTACAATATTTTAATTCTTCTTCTTCCTAGCTAAAGCACTAGGAAGTGGTGAAGGGTGCGCGTTTTTGGGGGACTGTCTTATGTAACTTTGACCTTCAAAAAGTGCTGATTTTCAGCCTAGTTTGAATAAATGACTTGATTTTGATTTTAATATAAAAATTAACATAAAAAAGAAATCTCGATGTGTTGTCAAGTGACATGTCTCCGTTTTTGTCACACTGACACGCGTCATTCACGAGCTGTTCTATAACAAACTATACGCTGTGCCACACAAGAATAAACAAGTCTCTTGTACGGCGCAGACGCACCCAAATGTCGGTAGTTAGCTTTTAGTACAGTTACACTATACAATAAGTTAATTCAATACTTACATACAAAGAATATCAGACATAATTTACTTACTTTTATAGATTAGTAGTAGCGTTTACACATTACTAAACACCCCTCTATCTAAGAGAAGGCGCCCTATATCCACACGGATATTAACTTATTTAAATATACTTGACTACATTTACGTTAAAAATAAATAAACATTGTAAAACTTAAAGCTCACTACCGACGCCAGGCCAACGATCACAGACATTCAAGTCGTTCGTAAAAAAATAAAATTGTAACCAAAGTACAACAAACCTCACCTACATTGCATCTTTAACATTAGAGTGCAAAATTTATTCAAATCCTTACAATTACCGACTTTATAATATTTATATAATAATGTTGTGTAATCTTTAGTTTATAGCAAGTGAATTTATTTCACTGGCAATACTTTTAAAACGCTACCAAAACGAAATAGGATCCTTGTTTTACATAAATAAACAAAGGCTCTTTACACACGTTACGGCAGATTTCAATCGTTTACCTATACATTCGTACCGGCTAGCAAACATTCCGAACGTGTGAAAACGGCCTAACTGTGTAAAGAGCATAAATTCTTACATTTTAGTCATAATCAACAGTTATCTTGTTTTTAAACAAGGGTCAAGAGGAACAAAATGGCTACAGTGCTAGGCCTAATGTTAATTAGTTACATTACATCCGTATCCTACAGGGTGTCATACATTCTGCTGTAAACTGCGGCGACACTAGCTGTGTGCTTCATATCACGTTTGTATCGAAATCGAATGATCAATGGAAGTGTCGATCATGCAATTTTGACGGGTGCAGGAAGACTGAGATATTTAATAATATTTATCTGAAACTAGACCATTTTGTAGGCGACTCTTTGGAATTTATGCGATCAAATACTACAGGACAAGTGATGTCCTTACAGGATAATAAACAACATGATTGGTTGTTTAAGTTAGTCCAGGAGAAAATAAATATAAACGTCTCAAAAGCTCGAATTCCAACAGAATTGTAAAGCATAAAATACTTTTGATTAGCCATATCATATCATGTCATAATCTACCATTTAAACTCGGAAATTAAGAAAATCCGCAAGCGACCAGGAGCCCCGGTAAGTCAAGATACATACGCATATGTAATAAAAATGCTTGACACATTGACCTGCTATAAGAATGGCACCTGGGCTATTATTGAAATGAATGTATTAACCCTACAAACGGCAGGATTTGGTCCAACCGACTTAGCTACGCACCAAATCGCATCTGATTTGGTCGGCACCATATGTCGGCGTGGTCCTCCCGCATGTAGGTTGTAAATGCGAGTTAACAGGATGTTGTTATTCTTACTGTGTGTGGGGGGGGGTGTTCAGGCCATCAGTTCCCAGTACTGCATCACTCGCTCGCCAGATGGCGTTGTCATGCCCTGTGGCCGCACGAAGTTCATCTCTATTGTTTTGAATCTCTTCTTTAGTTCGGCGTCGAACGACTGTGGAAGAAATTTAGAAAATGAGATGAAGGAAATTTAGTTTACAGATTAGTTAATTATGTTTAATAGTTAGCAGATATATTTCTGTACATTGAGGCGACATGAGACGATGTCAATCATTTCCCAGCGTGGCGGCGCAGCGCCCACAGCTCCCACAGCGAGGAGCCCCGCACTACTTACCGCGGCCAGCCCGGGCGGCGCGAGCGCCTGCGGCGCGGCCCGCTCGGCTCCGGCCAGCAGGCGCGCGGCCGCGCCCGCCAGCGCCGGCGCAGCGTGGCGGCGCAGCGCCCACAGCTCCCACAGCGAGGAGCCCCGCACTACTTACCGCGGCCAGCCCGGGCGGCGCGAGCGCCTGCGGCGCGGCCCGCTCGGCTCCGGCCAGCAGGCGCGCGGCCGCGCCCGCCAGCGCCGGCGCAGCGTGGCGGCGCAGCGCCCACAGCTCCCACAGCGAGGAGCCCCGCACTACTTACCGCGGCCAGCCCGGGCGGCGCGAGCGCCTGCGGCGCGGCCCGCTCGGCTCCGGCCAGCAGGCGCGCGGCCGCGCCCGCCAGCGCCGGCGCAGCGTGGCGGCGCAGCGCCCACAGCTCCCACAGCGAGGAGCCCCGCACTACTTACCGCGGCCAGCCCGGGCGGCGCGAGCGCCTGCGGCGCGGCCCGCTCGGCTCCGGCCAGCAGGCGCGCGGCCGCGCCCGCCAGCGCCGGCGCAGCGTGGCGGCGCAGCGCCCACAGCTCCCACAGCGAGGAGCCCCGCACTACTTACCGCGGCCAGCCCGGGCGGCGCGAGCGCCTGCGGCGCGGCCCGCTCGGCTCCGGCCAGCAGGCGCGCGGCCGCGCCCGCCAGCGCCGGCGCAGCGTGGCGGCGCAGCGCCCACAGCTCCCACAGCGAGGAGCCCCGCACTACTTACCGCGGCCAGCCCGGGCGGCGCGAGCGCCTGCGGCGCGGCCCGCTCGGCTCCGGCCAGCAGGCGCGCGGCCGCGCCCGCCAGCGCCGGCGCAGCGTGGCGGCGCAGCGCCCACAGCTCCCACAGCGAGGAGCCCAGCGCGCGAGACGTGCGCGCGCACGTTTCCTCCATCACGTACGGGTCGTTGGACACTGCGGACAGGATTTCGGTCAGAAACTTCCAGTAAATGGAACTTTTTGCTCACTGACATAGGATTTACATTGCAACGAGTGGCGTAGGCCAAATATCGGACATATACAAATAATATATAAGTACGGTAAGTATAGCATAATTAGCCTATATATCCACAGGTGGGACACAGGCATACTGTCTGTGAGACGAAACGGCCGTAGCTCACACGCGGGCCAAGTGCAGGTTCATAGATGTCACCATTCTTCAATTTCTTTATTTTAGTACATGCCAGTTTCCTGATGAAAGAAAGAAGGGAAGCCAACCTCAACGGAGTTGGAGAAAGCCTAAGCAGATTATCAGTCGGACAAATACGATTAACCCCATAATGCTAGTACTCACTGATGTGCGGCGTGTCTTCTACGCAGATCATACGCTTGAGCGCGGGATGGCGCAGCAGCAGGTTGGCGACCAGCTGCAGCAGCCCCATCGCGTCTTCGGGGCACGCCACCAGTGACAGGCGGGACAGACGCTTCGCGAATGCAGCAACTAGGCTTTCGGGCAAGTGACTGAAAGAACGGATATAATTAGCATCACAGATAATACTCTTTATCAGTATCATGTCATACTGGTCACCATCATGATATCAAGACCATGATCTAAAGAATAATTGAAAGAAACACTAACACAACTATTCTTGCATGCAAATATACTAACATGATTTTACAAAAAAAAACATATTTTTTCTGTGGCTATTTCAAATCCAAACATATTTTTAGCAAAATTATGTGTGGTACTCACGTGGAGCTGAGGAATATATCAGCAAGATGCATGAGCCGCCGCTTGTAGCGCGTGGCGAACATCTCGGGCTCGAACATGGCGTAGAGGCGGTCGTACATGTCGGGGTAGTCGATGTTGTGGCGCCGAACTAGTTCGAGAACGCCTTGAAGCGCTAGCATGCTGATGGGGCCACCTGAGCGATAAAGAATATAATATGTTTAATACGGGCGAGGGTTCCGTAAAGCCAACGGTTTTTTTTGTAAAGGAGTCATGCTTAGGGCTTCGGTACAGCTGATTAACGGAGTCATTGGGCTGCTGGTAAAGTATTTACTTGAAATTAAGAGCTTTGTTTAAAGCTATAAGGTTGTGTTTGGTTTAAAAGGATTTTTTGAAGAAATAGACGTGTGATTGTCGCGATGATTTATCCTGAACTAACTTAACAAGTAATAGTCGACTGTATGTGTGATCATCTTACATGGTAATAGCTAGCTATAGACACTATAAGCAGTTAGCTTAAACAACCATCAAAGGTACTTTTTTGTTGTATCACTATAGGATAAGACGAGCATGACTGTCAAGTTCGTCCAATTAATTTAATTTCACCTTGTACCGTCAAGGATTTGGCGATGCTGCTGGCCTTGATCAACACCAAGATCATAGTACACTCACCGGCATCCAGACTGTCGCAGAGCATATCAGTGGCGAGGTGCGGGCGACTGAGTAGCGGCATGAGTCTCTCCACCAGGAGCAGGAGCGCGCGGCGGTGCGTGCGGGAGTCCTCGCACAGCGGCCACTGGCATGCGAAGCCCCAGCAACGGTTGGCGTAGCGCCGGCACACGCCCGGGTTGTACGGGAATGGGGCCTTGTCTGAGGAAAAAAAAAAGGAAATTAGGTCCCATTTTTGGTTATGAAACATGGTCGAGTGTATCATTATTGTATTAAATTAATTATAACTTTTATTGTTATGTCTACGATTTGCATGTATGTACTTAGCTTATTTAATTTTTCTACACCAGTAATGGTAGTATATGGGAATCAATGTTTAATTATAGATCTCAATGTACCATACTGAGAATAACTGAAAAAAAAATCAGCTGTTCCACACATTTCAACGAGTCACATAACCAAAAATTTATAAAACAGCAATATTTTTTTTGCGATTGGAGTTGGTCCCATAGTAAAAGTTATTCAGTTTGGTGGTCTGTAGCATTATATATGCTTTGTATGTTTATACCCTTTCGGTTACACCCAGTATACTTAGAAATATTATTCTATTAGGTCATGATCCTCAGTGCAGTGATCGGAACAAGGAAGAACGCCTGGTCCACAAGCAACATATCTCAAACTTCCACCGCATTCATTCCACTACCATACATTATGCAGTCATCACATGACACTCACCTTCCGTCCCACACAGCAACTTCTCCTCCTTTTCCTCATTGTCCCTCTCCTTGCCTTTGCCCTTGGTCTCCGTGGCTATCTCACACACCAGCAGTTTATCCAGCAACTCCAGGTAGTTCTGCATGTATATTGATGTTGGTGACCTGATAAATAAGTACAGGTTACTGCGAAGTTCCCACAGATCAACATGCAATAGCAGACTAACTAGTTTTAAATAATGAAGCTTCTAGAAACTGTAGCCCAACCTAAGGTGTAAGTACACGTCTTTTGCAAAAGTTTTTAGGTCACGGGAATGTTTAACCTTTTGAACGCCAGAGTATAAAGGCACGCGCGTACCCTCAACACCAAGCTACAAATTGAATTTCTTCTTGTTATCATGAATTTCCCATTATTCATTAAATCTTTTAATTTGTTTCATGTCATTAAATACGTACGAGAGCTTCAATGTTTAAGATATCTATATAAACACTCACAAAAGTAATGTTTTGATTGATTTTTTCGTGTTATAGTGTTGTTGCCACTGTCACGTATTGATGTCGTTGGCGTACAGGGCACGCGCTTGCCTGTCACGTATGTGACAATGGCGTTCAAAAGGTTAAAAAACTTGGAAAGTTCAATCAAAAAAAGTTTAGATATGAATCACTTTCTAAAAACGTGGTGACTTTATATGAGCCCGTTTTCGTTAAAAAAAATCTCTTACTTGCGGTAGGCGAGTGTGGAGAGCACTTTGAGCCCGTACTGCTGCACATCCCTGTACTCCGTGAACTCCTGGAAGCGAGTTATAGGCGCCGACATCGACATCTCAGGGTCCAACAAAACACTGAATATGTTCTGGAACAAAATATATATAATTAGAATAATGTAAAAAAAAAAAATATACGCATTCCGGATGAGCTTTGACTTATTCTAGTTTCTAGTGCTGAACTTTTTACATCATAATTTCAAGGAAAATTGATCTGTCATCGAGTGAATGACTCAAGATGTTTCTGAGAGCTTTCTGTTTGGTGTTGATATGTTGTAAGGACTGGTTTCTAAAAATGGGCAAAAAAAAAAACAGTAGCTAGCATTAAGATTTGACAGAGAGTAGAGCAAGCTATCAGAAAAATCTTTCCATCGACTGGCAATGCCGACCCCTTATTATTTCACCCCCTGAAGTTCGCCATCTTGTCATAATTTGACATTAAGTTGGCTGGCAATCCTTTAGATTTGTTGATGAGACTTAAATATATAAATAATTATTGCACAAATGAAACACACATTATAAAAAAAGGGATGAGCGGGTAGAACCTTATTAAACCCATTCACAAGACACATTAGAAGTTTAATTACTATAAAGGCTTTGTGTTAATCATCATTCTCCTTATCCCAATTTATTTGGGGACGGCGCAACACGACTTTGTGTTAATACTGATGATATATACTAACCTTTAGTCTAATTGAAGGGAAATAATACCCAGTAGAACCCTCCAAGGGATGTTTGCCCTCAGCCTGCATCAGCTTGCAAGCAGTAACAAGGGCCTGCAGTCGAGAGCTGGTGCGACCGCGACGGATGCACTCTAGGGCTCGCGTCTGGGCTGCCTCGAAGCACTCGCGCAACCATCGCGAGTATTCGGCCTCGGGGCTGTGGTCTGTGGAGGTTGGTTATCATTAGCAATGAAGTTATTGAAATAATCATAGGTGGCCCATCCTGTGTTGTCTATGGTTATTTAGACATCATAAATATTGTTAAGAGTTGATATTGTATGACATTGTTTATTTAGGTATTTTAGGTAAGACTGGTAGACTCTGTCTATGCTTTGGGCATGTTGCAGGCATTTGGAACATGTTGATAGGAATAAACACTTGGTATTTTGATGTAATGTTTGGCAAAATAATTCTGCATCTAGATTCATTTGACTTTTGTGAGGCTAACTATAACAAAAACCCAATTAAAAGCCAGCTATAGCGAACAGCGAAAAAACAATTTTAAAACATAATAGAGATTAGTTTTGCTGTAGATAAAAAGGAAATCATACACTAAAATTGATATAACTAAAATTGTGTGGAACATGGTAGGTCACTGATAATATGTGCAATTGTGCATATATCAATGTATCATGTTTTTGTTTGTACAGAGTTCTTGGAGTTTGAATGTCAATCCTGAATGATTCGACTATCCTTTTAAAGATCACTTTCAAAGGCGATTGATATTCTATTTATAGCAGTGATGTACCGTCTGAAAGGTGATTTTTAATTTGCACTGCTGTTTTTCAAATTTGCTTTGTCACTGTTATAAGGAAAAAGATTTATATGAAAAAAAAAGTCTTGACATTAGAAGATAATGAAGAATATATTCTTGGTTTTTAGTTTGGCTCTTTGTAGACACTTTAAACTGGAACATGATACTCATACTCGATCATCTATTGCATTCCACAATGTATATGCTTAGGTGGTAAGTTAACATTTGTTAAACCAATCGTTGGCACAGCAAAAGAAATTTTTTTTTGGAAGAGTACTTATTTAAGTATACATGCAACTAACTTATTCTTGACCTATTCTTATGATAAAGTTGGGGTTATGAAATCTAATAATGCTTTTGATTGCAACAACATATAAATCTTGTCAAATTGTTATTCAGTACACCAACATTTGAATATCGTGTTTTTTTTTTACTTTTCCATTGGGTAATGTTTATACAGATGGCATGTTGTCCTTTTATCATACCTATATAGATAAGGATGTAATTTCAATAGGAAGTAACTCAGAAGTTTCCAAGTAAACAAAGATATAAACATTTAGTATCCAACCTATAATGAAACATGTGAGTAGGTATACAAGTACTACTGCAAATGACCTTGAGATAGTGGCCAATAGCACACAACAATGCTGGCAGCCACAAGCCACAGCCAAAGGCCAACATTGTTCAAACTTTGACTTTATGTAAAACTTATTTATATAAAGCCTGTGTACATAATGCAGCTCGTAACAAGAGCAATTACACAAGAGTGCGGCTCTGCGGTCGAATCAGCCGTTTATGTAAGCAAATAACGTCACATGTCGCAAAATGTGACCAAATAGTACACATCCTAAACGACATCTTTACTGCGCACAAGCCTTTCAAAAACGTGACAAGAAAGGTAGGAAATACTCGCCTAAGGTGCCTGGATACAAGCAAAATCAATAATATTCCAACAAAAATAATCTATTATATGGTACACCACTTTGACACTAACCTGCTGGTTTTAAGGGGACAATTCCTTCTACCAAATCGCCTCGTCGTAACAGTTCAGTAAATATCACTTCCACAGTAAGCAGTAAAGGCGTATAATTGTCCGTCTCAGCCTGAAATATAATAAATAACCAATAATAAAAAACGTAACCTATGACGCAGTTTTAATAACGCAATTTTTACCACCCTGTCGGGCTTGTGCTCACCTCGAACATTTGAAGTATATCGGCAAGATTATTAGCATGTTTCCTGGAATTCAAAAACTCATTTGCTTTAATGCGAAGCTGCGCCGAAATCATTTTTGATAAATTTGGTTGCACAGCAGCCATTTTTGTATTGAAAAGAATTTGTCAGACAGAAGAACAGAAAGGCAACATCAGAATTTGAAAAAAAAAGCAAAATGTTGCGTTTCCGATGCGTTCGTAAATAGTTTCTTTGAAAATTGTTCTAGTTGAAAATTGAGGAATAGGAGTAAACCAAAAATAGATAATATAGATAGTGTGTAAGAGTATGAAAGATGATACGGCAAGCAAGATGGTAATTACTGAGAAGACAACTACTAATACTGTTTGGACGCAAAAGACATGTTTTACACACCCAAAATAAATTAGGTTATGGGCAAGAGAATGATGATGAAGATAGATTCTGCTCTATGGTAATAAACAAATTGTCAACTTGTTTGAGAGTACCCGATATATTACTTTCCTCTATGTTTGAGAGATTGAGGTTATGTGTCAAATGTGCTGACAAGTTAGCGGCGGCATTTGTTTTGAAAAATATTTTTCTTGAATTTACTAATCATATTTCCTTAAACAAACGTTGATAATGGACGGTGATCTATACGATGAGTTTGGTAACTACATCGGGCCGGACCTTGAATCCGACTCGGACGATGACCAGAGTGTGTACGCCGATAACAGAGACGCGGACGAAGATGCTATGGAGGAGGATGAAGACGCGGATGCGGAGCCCGAGGTGGCGCCCATGTCCGTTGTGCTGCATGAAGATAAACGGTATGTAAACATATTAACAACTAGAGGTTAAAAAAACACTCCGTAGGGTTATGGTCTATAGTTGTTTACAAACTCTAAGGTTATGTTTGTTTTTCAACAAACATTGGACAAGGACTATAGATTAAAACGTCAAGTTATTAAGGACTACAAATTCCATCGCAGTAAAGATTAAAATACTGTATCACAATAAAATCTATACTAATTTTATAAAGCTGAAGAGTTTGTTTCTTTGAACGCGCTTATCTGTGGAGCTACTGATCCGAATTGAGATCGAGGAAGGCTATAGGTAACATCACACTACGACCGATAGGAGCCAAGCAGCGGGTGAAACCGCGCAGGAGCCGCTAGTGCATAATATTACTCAATCATTTGCCGTTTTTATCAGATATTATCCTCAAGCAGTAGAAGTGTATGGGCCAGATGTTGAAACAGTGGTCCAAGAGGAAGACACACAGGCTTTAGACAAGCCCCTGGTAGAGCCCATCAAGCATAAGAAGTTCCAGGTCCAGGAACAGCAGCTGCCGGAGACTAAGTATGACATGGAGTACATGGCTGATATGCTGGACAATACCAACCTAATGAGGAATGTTACCCTGATGGGGCATTTACATAATGGTAGGTGGAAATGAATGCAATTAAGCAGTAGTTTTCTATTCTCATTTGTTACTGGCTGACCTGACAGAAGGTGTCTTATCGAAATTTAAATAGTTCATGCAAAATATATATAATATAGTTCTCGAATTTGAAAATGTTGTGGGAAAATTGCCTCATTTTTTTTTCTGGCAAAAAGAAAATAGGCATGTGGGTTCAGCCGCCTTCATGTTGTGCACTTACCAACAGTGTCATTTTACAAACAAATTTACCACAAACTGTTAAATTTCTTCAATCGATTTTGAACTTAATTATCAATGTGTTAAGGTTTAAAATCATTTAGAGAAATTTGACAATTTGGTATAAATTGATTCACTGGCATACATAAGTATAGACATTTTACTTTTTTTATATTAGCAACCTGTTCTTTACCTTTGACATTGGTGAATCATAAGACATTTATACCACCCACCACCCTTGGTTGATTGGTAGAGAATGCCTAAGGAATTAAATCCACCTTAGTACCTTTATTATGTGCAAAAATTTATAATAAATAATTGAAAACAAGAAAATTTTAACATCAGAATTTTTTTAAACATATTTCTGCTATATAACTGTGTAGAATTGAGCTAAAAAAATATTTTATTATATAAACTTTTTCCAGGCAAAACCTCATTTGTAGACTGTCTGATCAGACAAACCCACCCAAGTACAATAAACACAGACACCACAATACCAATGCGGTACACGGACACTCTGTTCGTGGAGCAAGAACGTGGAGTCTCTATCAAGTCCATGCCGGTCACACTACTGCTCAAGAATATCAAGGGGAAGTCCCACCTGCTGAATATTATGGATACACCGGGACATGTTAATTTTAGTGATGAGGTTACCGCTGCTTTGAGGATTTCTGATGGTAAGTTGACAGCTGGTGTAGTTCTAGTTCCTATTGTAGTTGTATCTCATAGATTTTCTTTTAAATTTTATAATAATTAGATTTTTTTTATACTGCTTGTTTATCTATTTTGTCGTTATAAGGTAAAATCATTTTTCTATAATATTTTCTCTGAATAATACATGCAAGCTGAAAATCTCACAAATGCTCACAAATTTTAAAGTTACCAAAATAATAAAGACACCGTTTTCTGATTAATGTGCAGGCATTTAATATTAAACGCATTTTTCTCAAACAGGTGCTGTCCTCTTTGTGGACGCCGCAGAAGGCATAATGCTGAACACAGAGCGCTTGCTCCGTCACGCGGTCCAAGAGCGGGTTCCCCTGACCCTCTGCATCAACAAGATTGACCGCCTCATCCTGGAACTGAAGCTGCCTCCCGCAGACGCCTACTACAAGCTGAGGCACATTATTGATGAGCTGAATTCTATGTGTGAAACCCACCAGCCCCAAGATAATCCGGATGAACCTGCTATTGTGTTCTCTCCTTTGTTGGGTATGTTGAACTCTTCTTAGTTGTTCAGTTTTAGAAATGTGTGTAGGAAAAACGCCAGGCTCACTAAATAAAGAAGTTATATTATATCAGCTTTCGCCCGCATGGTAGGCAGAAATTATCCCATGGTATGAATGCCTAGTTTAATTTTTGTTAGTAATATAAAATCTAAACTGACATTGACAAAAACAATATAATTTCGAGGGCATATTCTGGTCGAGTTTTTAGGGACCTAGTTATCTCTTTATCTTTTTTGGTATAGAAATAATCTCTCAGTAATTGATAGGTGCCCTAATTGAGAAGATGAAACCTGTATGTCAGATGTTCGGTCTTCTGACGACCCGTAACGACTGTAAAACATGCATAAATGACAGCCGGGACCAACGGCTTAACGTGCTTTCCGAGGCACGGAGGAGTCTCGGTATGTAAAGGTGGTCACCCATCAACGGTCAACCTCGGCAAGCGTAGCTTAACCATATGGATCGACCTGTGCGGCTGTTATTAATTACCCACGAGCTCCTCGCTATTTGCTGTTGTTTTATGTTTCATCAATCATTCATCCTCCCTCAGGCAACGTCTGCTTCGCCTCGTCCCTCTACGACGTATGTTTCTCGGTGGAATCCTTCGCGGCCATGTACGCGGCGGCGCACCCTGCCTCAGGGCTCCGGGGGGCAGACATGTCGGCGTGGCTGTGGGGCGACGTGTACTTCAACGCTAAGACCAGACGGTTCACCAAGAAGCAGCCTCATGCTTCAGCACAGAGGAGTTTTGTCGAGTTCATTTTGGAGCCGCTGTATAAGATTTTTGCTCAGGTACGGAACTACAGTATAATCTCACTAATCCGGCACTTCGATATATTGGCACCTCCAATAATCCGGCACCCTCCACCCACGCCTCTCTCGCCCCTCTACACCTGTTACATACATTTATCCTCTCTATGAAATATAATAGTCATATTACCCTCAAGTTTTTAATAGTGCCGGATAAGTGAGATTATACTGTATTATTTAGTACTGATAATCGTACATTTACTAATGACGAAATGTTAGCGGGTTTTTTAATATTTCTAGTGAGTATTTTGTGTAGGGGTAACCAATAAATTTTGTCATAATTGCAGCAGTTTTCTGCTGGATATCAGTTTCTTCTGTATGGCTATGTAACGTAATGAATTTGTCTTTTCTATTCAATAATAATACCTATAAAGACATAGGACTGTAAGCTTTCTGAAATAAATAAATGAATTGCTAGAAGTCTACCAGTTTGTAAAATAAATACCAAAAAGTTTTGTTATATTCCAAAGCATAGGTAGAATACAGAGCAAAAAAACCTGAGTTCATTTTTCAACCAATCAAATTCTCGTACTCTTCAAAGACCCGATACACAATTTATAGAATGTGTTATGGTATGCAGGTTGTAGGTGATGTTGACGACACACTGCCTGCAGTTCTGTCGGAGCTCGGCATCAAGCTGACGAAGCAGGAAGCCAAGCTGAACGTGCGACCCCTGCTCAGACTGGTCTGCAGCCGGTTCTTCGGCGATTTCTGGTGAGTTTTACCTGTTCGAGTGAAAAATGTTATTCTTTTCTTTTAATATAATGGAGCTCGTGGCTAAGTAATAACAGCCGCACGGATCGATCCACGACCGTGAACTTGACCATCTTTACATATCGAGACTCCTCCGTGCCTCGGAAAGCACGTTAAGCCGTTGGTCCCAGCTGTCATTCATGGATCTTTGACAGTCGTTACGGTTAGGCAAAAGCCTGAAAGCTTGACAGCCAGTCTTACCAAGGGGTATCGTATTGCCCAGTTACTGGGTTGTGGAGGTCAGATAGGCAATCGCTCCATGTAAAATACTGGTATTCAGCTGCATCTGGTTAGACTGGAAGCTGACCCCAACATAGTTGGGAAAATTCTAGGCAGGATGAAATGCTGTAACTTGTGTGTCCGCCGCAGTGGTTTCGTAGAGATGCTGGTCCGCCACGTGCCGTCCCCGCTGGACGCGGCCCCGCGCAAGGTGGCCCACACGTACCGCGGCGCGGCGGGCCCGCTGCACGCCGACATGCTGGCCTGCGACCAGTCCGGCCGCCTGGTCGCGCACACCACCAAGATGTACCCCACGGACGACTGCACCTTCTTCCTGGTCAGTACAACAACGCCCGCATTCAAGTTATATAAATAAGTATTTTATACAATCTTGGCACTCAAAAATAATTGTTTTTTTTTTATACATGTCATCCCGATGAAGTCTTGAGATATTTAAGGCCAGAGTACGCGATAATAAGTTAAAATGTGTGAACTTACAGAGTTTTTAATGCCTTAAAAATTGAGGATGGTTTAAACACTTTTTCTTGTAGTTACAACGCAACGGTTAAGGCGAAAGCCCGCAAAACTCAATTTTCCTTATGTTTTTTGCTGTTTGTAAAAGTATGATTCGCGACCGTAACAAATACGTTTTTACTGAATTGTTTTAAAATCGTGATAGGGCACAATAATCTCGCCAGTTTATGTCGGCGTCAAATGATTCAATTAGGTATTTGAGAGGGTAGTCAATAACGTTAATTTTTATGAATTGTCTAAAGCGGAATTTGTACGTGATTTGTATGAAATATAACAATGTGACGTCACAGATTTTTAGAATCAAATGGGATACTTAAATGCAATTTTACAATTATATCTTCGCATAATACTTAACTTCTGTGCGGTTATGGAAGTTTTTAAGACAAGTGGTCGTTTTTCTTTGTGATTTCATATTTTATTTTTGACCGTGTCAAATAGTCAATAACCTACTAAGTACGTCCGTTCCAGGTGTTAGCTCGCATAATGTCGGGCACGCTATACGCCGGTCAGACGGTGCGCGTGCTGGGTGAGAACTACAGCACACAGGACGAGGAAGACTCCAGGATCATGAACGTGGGCCGCCTCTGGATATACGAGGCGCGGTATAAGGTCAGTTATACTTCTTCTTATTTTCATGTGGTTATAGACTAACCTGGTGTCAGAGATTTTAAGCTGCCCATGGGCCTCTGACTTAGCTTCAAATGCTGTTGAGAAATATCTCTCAGGCATGCCGGTTCCGCGTGAGACGCCCCGGGCGTCGGGAGCCACGTGACGACTCCCGGCCACCGTAGGCGCGGGCCTGCGGACGGTGAGTAATGGGTGACTCACCGTCCGATCAGCACCAGGCCCGTGCCGGACGGCGCGTATATGTTCCACGCGCTCCTAAAAGAGTTGTCAGCATGTGTAAGTGTAAGCGGGATTGTCCGAAAGGGTTACAGTCCGCGAGGTATAAGCTGAGCTTTGCATTAGTGTGAGTGATCACCAAAAGAATGGCGCCGCGCCTCAGGCCGGTTACCCAAAATCAGTTTAAACCGGTTTTTACCGGGCGAAAATGGCGCCGCGCCTAAGGCCGGTTATCACACCTACACTATCCATGTACACTCACACAAATGCAAAGCTCAGCTTATACCTCGCGGACTGTACCGCTATCCCAGAACATAGGGCTAAGGAAGGAACATGGTTGGGTTTTAGTCAGTCAGAAGTCATTGGATGATTTCCCAGCCTTAAAAAAAAGCCATGCCGGTTTCATAACGATGTTTTCCTTCACCGATTATTAAGCAAGTGATAATTATACAATACGCACATGTAGGAAAAATCAGATATACGTGCCTTGGGTTATAACTTGGCAGTCCGACAGTCACACTACAAGGCTATCACTGTCTTAGGTGATAAATTGATAAGGATTTTTTTTAATTCGTCTATAAAACGCGTGCTGTCTATTGCAAAGCTGTATTGGATTGGGATACTATAAACTATAGAATGATCGAGTACAGATTAACATAAGTTAATGCGATACAGTTTTTTTCGAACAACCAGACTGCCACGAAACTTGGATTATAGTTTCAACACCTATATCAAAAATTCACATTTCCCATCCAGGTGGAGTTGAACCGCGTGCCAGCCGGATGCTGGGCCCTCATCGAAGGCATCGACCAGCCGATCGTGAAGACCTGCACGGTGGTGGCAGCTGAAGAGGACGCTGAACTCCACACCTTCACACCGCTGCGGTTCAACACGCAGGCGGTCGTGAAGATTGCTGTGGAGCCGGTCAACCCTTCTGAGTTGCCCAAGATGTTGGATGGATTGAGGAAGGTGGGTCATGGCTGAAAATATTTTCCTTTTTTTTGGTCAAAACTCAAAGTATTTATTTCAAATAAACCAATTACAGGCACTTTTGAATTGTCAAGGTGTCGGTCAGTCAGAGAGATGAAGCTAGTTGCCCATTCCAAAGCAGTAGGTACCTATGGAGAAGAACGGGCAAGAAACTCCATGGACACTCTTTTAAACAAAATAGGGTTACAAAATATTGGTTTCATAGTTCATATTAATATTATACATGTGAGAACGATGCAGAACGTTAAAAGCATCGTGTTTTGTTAATGCTGTCAATGTATCACCAAAAAAAGCCAGAGCTAGAGCAAGCTAAAGCTAGCTAGAGTTAGCTAAGTCTAGAGGCCTATAGGCAGCATAAAACCCTGACACCAGGTTAGTTACTAAACACACGAAAACAAGAAGACCAAAAAAATAATTGTTTCATACAAATTAACAGCCACAGATTATATAGAGAACCATAGATACACTACCAAAAAGTTTAAATTCTCAAATTCCAAAAATGGTGATTGCTCGCGCAAGTTTTTTATTTATAAGTTTTTTTTCGCTTACAACACAGAATTGAGCGAATCATTCCTACCCATTCATTCCTAATCGACCAATCGGAAGCTTTCCCGCCACTGCGAGCATCCGTCAACTGTGATTTGGACAAGAAACGTCAGTGCGTTTTTCGCATTCAACCGCTCCGCATCATATCCGCTAATTATAGTGAGCTAGTCTCGTCTAGCTTACTTAAAGTGTAATTTTTGCATTCGCACGCGCCGCTTTATAAACAGTCTACGTCCAGACTCCAGTGTGAATACTGACCCGCATCCGCTCCATACTGACCCGCATCCGCATCAAAAACTGTATAACTATTATAAATAAGTGTTGGCCGACACAAGTGTGACATTTAAACAAGTGCAAGTGAACAGAGAAACAGGAAGAAAACCAGATAGCACGTGGGACTTCTGCTGAGCAAGCTGTCCTTGAATCCACGTGTTTTGAGCAGAAGGTTCGCAAGTAAGTCCATCCATTCCTATTTCTCAAAACCTCAAATCCCGTTTGCTCAATTCTGTGTCGTCCAACAGTTCACCACGCTAAAATCTACATCCCAACAAAAATTAATACTCCGCATACCAAGGTCCTTCGAAGCCCGCGAAAACTTATACACCATAAGTTATTTGGTCCAATCGAGTCGGATTCAAAGAATCAACGATCCTAATATAGGTCATACCTAGGATTTAGGTTAAAATACCTAAAATACAACGTTCGTAAAACCGCCATATTGAACGCGTACTCGCGTTCGATATGGCGGTTTTACGAACGTTGTATTTTTTCGCCTGTTGCATTGAAATAGCATAGGTAAATATTCAATCCGCTAATTATCGTGAGTTAGTCTTGTCTAACTTACTTACAACGTATATTCATCCGCATTCCTTTTGTTTAATGGCTTAGAATAAAATAATTATTCTAAGTCTACCCGCTATTACCTATTATCGTGAGTTGGTCTCGTATAACTAACTTATTCAACTTCATTCCTTTGTATACCCGCTTAGAATAAAACAATTATTCTAAGTCTACCCGCTATACCTGTTGTTTTGTACGCTATATTTTCTAGAACTACTCCAACATGGAAGATCTTAAAATGATAGTTAAATTACTTCAAGCTAATAATAATTCGATCCTCAAATATTTAACATCGCTATACGAAACTTCTAAGAAAATAAATACAACTAATATTGAGCTTCGTTCGGTGGAATCATTTATGGCAGACTCGGAGGCTCTCTCAGTAACTCGTCAAGAATTTAGTAACAATTTAGATAAAATAAATACATATTCCTTGCAATTAAATCCTAATCATAATATTGATTATAGCAGTCAGGAATCTTACTACGAAGTTTATTCTCGTATAGAGAGAGTGCGTTCGTTAATCACCGCGAACCGTACAAGGTCATTAGATCATTCATGCGATTCTAATGATAACGCTAAACAATATAAAGGCACCGTCAAATTGCCACCGATTCAAATTCCTTTCTTTGATGGTAGGATTGACAACTGGCCTGTTTTCTATGAATCATTTAAATCAAATATCCATAGTAACTTGAACCTTACAGATTCTCAACGTGTGCAGTATTTGATGGGTAATTTAAAGGGAAACGCATTGCAAATTACCGCCGGAATTATTCCCTCAGGAGATAACTATGCCGCTATCTGGAACAGTTTAGTTCAAAAGTACCAAGATAAACGAGCACTAGGCTCACATTACATGTCTAACATACTAAATATTAAACCCGCAATTAATAACTCCGCATCTTTAAATGTTTTCATTGAAAGTTTTCACGCGTCCGTTTCTGCTTTAGAACAATTACAAATTAAAGATTTAAAGGATTTCATTTTGCTTAATTTAGCTTTGAAAAAATTAGACCCCGCAATCGTAAATTTATTCGAAACGCATATGAGAGATGAGGAAATTCCTACTTATACGGATTTCGTACAATTTATAAAATCGCAAGTTAAAATATTGGATCGCACTATTTCATCTCGAACCGCGTTAATGAGTAACAACCCTAATAAAAATAATCCTTCTCGTAATCAGTCACGTAATAGTACAGTACATACTTTTGTTGCTTGCGATAATAATAATCAAAGTTGTTTGTATTGCAGTAAAGTTGATCATTGTAGACTTTACACATGTCCAACCTTTCAATCCCTCTCAGCCAATTCGCGTTTGGATTTTATTAAAAACAAACGTGGATGTGTAAACTGTCTTAGTGTATCGCACACTGCTTCACAGTGTAAATCTATACATAACTGTAGGGCGTGTAACAAAAGACATCATTCGCTTTTACATTTAGAGAACAGCTCGTCGCAACCGGTTTCGACTGACGCTGACGTCACTAGCTCCGCTGTCACTAATTCGCAGCAGGGGGCGCTGTGTGCGTCCGCTCGTATCAATAATGTAAACAATCCGCTTAATACGATACTTCTTTCTACTGCCCGAGTCTATGTTGATAACAAATACAGCAAACACGTTTCTGTGAGATGTTTAATAGATAACGCTTCGCAAAATAATATAATTACTTCCGCTTGTTGTAAAAAACTTCAATTAAACATTATACCGCTTTCAAACTCCGTTATAAAAGGGGTCGGATCATCTTTGCGGCCTGTTATAGGTTACGTTGAGATAAAAGTTACTGCTAAAATTAAAAATAATTCTTTTAACATTACCGCTCTAGTTATAGATAGTATAACGGATAACTTACCATCTCACTTTGTTGACACTACTGCAGTGCAACATTTGTTTGATTTACCGCTCGCTGACCCACTGTGGCACGTACCTGGTGAGGTTGAATTGCTTCTAGAGGCAAAACTGTTCCCGTATTTATTACTTCACAATAAAATTATCTCACCTACCGCTCCATCCGCTATTGAAACCGTGTTCGGTTACATTCTTATGGGTGAGGTACCCGCTAGTTTATCTAATAACAATTATAGTCCCGCTGAATTAAATACCGCTTCATATATTTCTACCGCGCTAAATATAGATAATTTTCATTGTTTTCTGTCTTTAGACGAATCCTTACATAAATTTTGGAACATTGAAGAAATACCTTCAAAACATTTTATGAGCCCTGCTGAACTGGAGTGTGAACAGCTGTACGCTTCTACTGTGTCACGTGACTCCAGTGGCAGGTATTGTACCGCGTTACCATTCTATAAAAATCCAGATTCACTTGGAAATTCTTATGCTGTCGCTTATCGACGTTAAATTAACTTAGAAAAAACTAAGCTTCGCGACCCGGTTTTGCGCGCTAGTTATAATAAAATAATCCAAGAGTATATCGATCAAAACTATTTAACTGAAACTACACCTAGTTCTGTTAATCAGACTGTAGGTTATTACATACCGCATCGCCCTGTTATTAGGAATGATAAACAAACCACTAAGGTTCGCATCGTTCTTGATGCGGGCGCTAGGTCTCAGAATGGCGTGTCATTGAATGACTTGTTACACACAGGGCCGAATTTACAGGCTGACATATTTTTATTACTTTTAAAATTCCGCTTGTTCCCTATTGCAGTTACAGCTGACATGGAACAGATGTATCTTCGAATTGCTGTTATTGATGAGCACCGAAAATACCAGAAAATATTGTTTCGTTTTAATACCGCTGAACCTATTCGTGAATTTCAATTTAATCGAGTTGCATTTGGTCTTAAAGTGCGCATGGCTAGGAAGGGGCTAGCCCTTCCTAGCCATGCGCACTGTGCGCCAGCTGTCAGAGGATGAAACTCCACCCGATTCTATTATACTGCTCTTTCAAATATTTAAAGAGCAACTACCTTTACTCTCGTCTTTAAAATTACCTCGTCATGTAGCCGTTACTATGGGTTGCGTGACAAATATAGTAGGTTTTGCTGATGCCAGCTTGAATGCATATGGCTGCGTCATATACTTACATGTCACTAATACAAATGGTAACACACACGTAAAGGAGATTGTTCTACGCCCATACATAGTTCGCCCTGGAGCCAACAGCATAGAAAAAATAATTTTCTATTTGTAAATTGCCCTTAGTAGCCCATAAGAACAAAGTTTCTTGACGGACACTTTAGAGAACAGATTTATTTAGAAAAAAGGAACAGATTTTGAGGTTATTTTATAAAAGAAAACTTGAGGAATTTCTTCTAAAATCGCTATTTCTGGTTTCTACAAAGCATTAAACTTCAAATACAGTAAAATATTACTGTAAATACAGTTGCATTATGCATTTTAGGTACAGTAATTATTTATTGGTTGAAGTTTACTTTAAGCTAGGGTGATTTTATTTATTATTATTATATTTATAATTAAACCAAGTCAGCCGTACAAGAAGCATTGTTTAGGTAGGTATAGTTTATTACATACCTATTTCCCACTCTATGCAAACCATCAGTTGAGAAAAAGTAAACATTTGAATATCTGTATAAATCCCTTTTCATTTTATGTATTGATTGATACCTACTAGATTTTAGAATATGATTTGAAGCACCTTAATTTTGTAGTTGGTATGAATCCTGTCGTCAGTCGTATACTCCGACCAGACCAACATCAGATCAACTTAAACTATCGCCAAATAGGTAGTCACAACATACAACACAACCACAGCCAGCGCGTGGGACTCGGTGAGACGAACCGACTGACGTATGGACCTAGAGATGCTCTCTCGAAGATTTTTTTCTTTGTATATCGATTATCAATGACCACCTATTTAATATTTGGTTTTAATTTAGTAGACCAAAATGTCAGATCAATATGTCAAATGTAAATTAATTTGTTCCGTTTCAAACATAAATACGTTGTTGCTATGATTCTACTTCAATTACATTAATGCTAAAATAAAATATTGTGTTCCCAACGAACAATGTGAAACGTTTTAGTTTGCGACGTCAATTTTCCATCGTTCAATGAGAGATTTTCTGACAAGTGAAAAAACATAGTTCAATAGATGGTGTGGGTAAAAATTACGTCTTTGTTTTACCGGCAACTGATAACAAAAATAAGATCCGTTAATAAGAAAGCTTATTTGAGAACAAAAACCAGAGCCAGTGACGTTTTTTTAACAACGCCTCTTTTGAACTAATATTTTCTCACTTGTCAAAAAATCCCTCATTCGACTAGTAAGTACATTTTGTGAGTTTGTTTTGTTCATTATATTTTCATCATTAAAATATTCATGGAAGTCATTCCATGAAAAAAATGTGCGTGAAAATCTTTTATGTTACACATTTTCAATGTTTTGGAAGTGATAAATATCGAACATCCAATAATTATCACTAGATATTATGGACATCGTCGTCGATATCGATGTTTATGTAATATGAGCGAGAGCGACACTGTCAATTCTTTTGTGACATTCACATTGACAATTCCATGAAAGATGGCCAGTTTAGTTGGTAGTAAAATCAATGAGGTCATTATTTAAAAACCTCTTAAGAATTAAACAGTGTCCGCTTGAATTTATTATTTTTAAGAAACATATTAAAATACAATTAGAATTAACGTACATGTCAAATGTTTGTTGGTTATAGGGCGGTCTAGAACAATCTCCTTTGGTGTGTGCTAAATCCAAAGTTGCACCTGTTAAGGTCATATCTCTAGCTCGTTTAGAGCTCTGTGCTGCTATTCTTTTGTCTAAATTAATTAAATTAGTTTATGACACTTACCGCTCTCGTACCGCTATTAATAATATAATATTTAATTTTGCCTTTTCCGACAAGGGAACAAATTTCGTTGGAGCCAAGGCTCAACAACAAGAACTACTTGTTAACCGCTACCGCATAGAGTGGAAAATGATGCCACCCCGCGCACCCCATTTTGGAGGGTTGTGGGAATCTCATATTAAGTCTATTAAAACGCATTTATACCGTGTTATCGGTTCTCAGCTTCTTACCTACGAGGTGCTTTCGACTGTTCTCACTGAAATTGAGGCAGTTCTAAATTCCAGACCGCTCTGTGTCCTGAATGAGGATCCGTACCCAGAACCGCTTACTCCCGCTCATTTTATAATGGCTTCTCCGTTAACTTCGTTGCCTGTCGTGAATGTTCCCGAAACGACGAAGTCTCTGACTTGCCGCAAGAAATTGCTAGACCAGTTGGTTTGTAGTTTCTGGAAGAGGTGGCGTATAGAATATTTACACAATCTTCAAGTTAGACAAAAATGGTTGAATGCCGCAGACGATATTAAGATTGGTACAGTGGTTCTCATACATCAGGATGATGTCCCTCCTTTACGTTGGCCATTAGGTATAATCACCGAAGGTTTTCCCGGCAAGGATGGGACAACCCGCGTTGCTATGGTGAGGACATGCAGTGGCTCTTGTAAGAGACCCGTTGTCAAACTATGTCCTTTACCTTCTCAATAACATCACCGCGTTATTAAACCATAATTTATCTTTAGTTAATATGCTTAGAATATCTTTTTTTTTTATAAGTCCGCTTTAATATAATTTCTTTCCTTTTGAGAATATTACATATCCTCAAAGCCGGGCAGGATGCTCGCGCAAGTTTTTTATTTATAAGTTTTTTTTCGCTTACAACACAGAATTGAGCGAATCATTCCTACCCATTCATTCCTAATCGACCAATCGGAAGCTTTCCCGCCACTGCGAGCATCCGTCAACTGTGATTTGGACAAGAAACGTCAGTGCGTTTTTCGCATTCAACCGCTCCGCATCATATCCGCTAATTATAGTGAGCTAGTCTCGTCTAGCTTACTTAAAGTGTAATTTTTGCATTCGCACGCGCCGCTTTATAAACAGTCTACGTCCAGACTCCAGTGTGAATACTGACCCGCATCCGCTCCATACTGACCCGCATCCGCTCCATACTGACCCGCATCCGCATCAAAAACTGTATAACTATTATAAATAAGTGTTGGCCGACACAAGTGTGACATTTAAACAAGTGCAAGTGAACAGAGAAACAGGAAGAAAACCAGATAGCACGTGGGACTTCTGCTGAGCAAGCTGTCCTTGAATCCACGTGTTTTGAGCAGAAGGTTCGCAAGTAAGTCCATCCATTCCTATTTCTCAAAACCTCAAATCCCGTTTGCTCAATTCTGTGTCGTCCAACAGTTCACCACGCTAAAATCTACATCCCAACAAAAATTAATACTCCGCATACCAAGGTCCTTCGAAGCCCGCGAAAACTTATACACCAGTGATGATGAAGTGGATTTGCTTTACGTCGATTTTATCTATACTATATTAATATTATAAAGAGGTAAAATTTGTAAGTTTGTATGTAGGGGGTAGTCTCCGGAACTAATGATCCAATTTCAAAAAAAATTTCACTGATAGAATGCTACATTATTCCTGAGTGCTATAGGCTATAAATTATATTTATATCAGACATATTAGCCGAGCTATCGCAATTTTCATCTAGCAAGTCGGAAAGAAATATTTGAGAGAAATATTTCAGAATTATTTGCATGCGCTACCTAAACAGTTGTTTAAAATTGAAAGCAATGTATGGCAACCCGGTTCGCCTTAATTATTTCTACAAAAAAGGCCGCGACACAATATATATATATATATCTTTTGTATTTTAACTTTTATATTTCGTTTTATCTTTAAAAAAAGTATATTATTTATTTATTTGTAACAATCTTACCTACACTATCATTACAGATCTATAATCCAATGCGACAGAGTGGCCTTACTAACTAAATCTTAAATTACCACCTTATACCTAGTTAAAAAATAATAACTTTTTTCGACTTACTTCTGTTTTGATGATTATTTAAACAACAAAATATCAATTCTTATAAAATTAAATTATTTTATGATCACAAGGACATCACAGAGATAAGATTTGCCCTCTACAGTATGTCAATTGGTCATATATTTATGTATTATGGATATACCTATTTAATGTTAAAACAAGAAATTTTCCGCGGACGAAGTCGCGGGCAGAAGCTAGTATGTAAATAATGTTTTGTTTCAGGTAAATAAATCATACCCGCTGCTATCAACACGCGTGGAGGAATCGGGCGAGCACGTGATCCTGGGCACTGGCGAGCTCTACCTGGACTGTGTCATGCACGACTTGAGGAATATGTACTCCGAGATCGATATTAAAGGTAATGAGAAAATTAATCATGAGAAAACCATATTCATCTGCCTAGCCTTTACCCAACTATGTTAGGGTCGGCTTCCAGTATAACCGGCAGCTGAATACCTGTATTTTACATGGAGCGACTGGCTATCTGACCTCCACAACTCAGTAACTGGGCAATGATACCTCTTGGTAAGACTGGCTGTCAGATTTTCAGGCTTCTGACAACCTGTAACGACTATCAAAGATGCACAAATGACAGCCGGGACCAACGGCTTAACGTGCTTTCCGAGGCACGGAGGAGTCTCGTTATGTAAAGATAGCCACCCATCCTCGGCCAACCCCGGCAAGCGTAGCTTAACTTGATGGATCGACCTGTGCGGCAAACACGTTAAGCCGTTGGTCCCGGCTGTCATTTGTGCATCTTTGACAGTCGTTACGGATCGTCAGAAGCCCGAAAATCTGAGAGCCAGTTTTACCAAGGGGTATCGTATTACCCAGAACTGGGTTGTGGAGGTCAAATCAGCTGCATCCGGTTAGACTAGAAGCTGACCCCAACATAGTTGGAAACGGCTGGGCAAATTGATTCTGGTGTCAATCACAGTTATTTTTGTCAAAAAATATAAACTAAACGCGTACTAAAATATTTCATTTATTGCTTTGAACAGTGGCGGACCCTGTAGTCTCCTTCTGCGAGACAGTGGTCGAGACATCATCCCTCAAGTGTTTCGCGGAAACACCCAACAAACGGAACAAGCTGACCATGATAGCAGAACCTTTAGAGCGAGGCCTGGCCGAGGACATAGAGGCAGGCGCCGTGTGCGTCACCTGGGATAGGAAGAGGCTGGGCGAGTTCTTCCAGACCAAGTGAGTACATGTAGCAGCAAGCTGACCGTGGTCACGTGGCTCCGTCGGGAGCCACGTGACGACTCCCGGACACCGCAGGCGTGGGCCTGCGGGCCGTGAGTAATGGGTAGCTCACCGCCCGATCAAGACCAGGCCCGTGCCGGACCGCGCGTATATGTACCACGCGCGCCTCAAAGAGATGTCAGCATATGAAGGGGCCGTCAGGGCCGAACCTGCCGGGTAAGCGGGATTGTCCGAAACGGTTACCTCTACCCCCGAACTTAAAGGGCTAAGGAAGGGACATGGATGGGTTTAGTCAGTAAGAGTCTGACACTCCCTTCCGCTTCACCCAGAGCGGGAGAAGTCATTGGATGATTTCCCACCCCCAAAAAAAAAACTGACCATGGTAGCTGCGCACTCAATGGGCCGGTTCTTCTCTGCCTTCTGTTAATAATAGGGAGTATTATAAAGAGATAGCAGAAGTGCAGCCTCCCCTCAATTCGACTCCTATCGGTTTGCCTTTGGAACCCTTCCTACACATGTTTGTATTATATCTCATTACAGATATTTAACATGGGTTTTATCATCATAAGATTAAGTAGATTTTGAAGAAACATTGTTTTTGTCTAGAACTTTTTTTTTACCATTACTGGTGTTAAATTTAGAATTGCAAAATTTCGCCACTGGTAGGTAGGAGAAAAACAAACTTTGCCAAATCAAGCCGTTGGGAAAAATGGTTTTTTTTTTTTTGGTTGGCAAACAAGCCAATGGGGCGCTTGATACTAGGTCATTTCCGCCATCCTAAGACATCTTCAATAACAAATACAAAGAATTGATTAATGTCAAAACTTGCCTTCTCCGATCTGTTACACAAGTGGTGATATCAAATTCGTGATGCAAGCTGACGACTTTTCTGATAATATTATCTAATTATTGTTTTTTTCATCAGATACGACTGGGATTTGTTGGCAGCGCGTTCGATCTGGGCGTTCGGTCCCGACTCCACAGGGCCCAACATCTTGGTGGATGACACACTGCCCTCCGAGGTCGACAAACATCTACTGGCGTCTGTCAAAGATAGTATAGTACAAGGTAACGAAGTGATCAACATGAGTGTTAGGCTCTCATTGGCCGCACGGCATGGCAAGGTATTTTTAGGCGACGGATAAAAATATAACTTAACAGTATGTAAATAAAGTGAAACTTCAATGTTAAAGCCCATTGGCTGCACGATTTTGCAAGGTAGTTAGGGCCGAAGCCTGCCGGGTAAGCGGGATTGTCCGAAAGGGTTACCGCTACCTCGGAACATAAAATGCTAAAGAAGGAATATGGATGGGTTTTAGTCAGTAAAAGTCTGGACACTCCCTTCCGCTCCACTCAGAGCGGGAGGAGTCATTTTATGAGTTCCCACTCTAAAAAAAAGGTATTTTTAGGCGACTAATAAAAATATTAATTAATAGTATGGAAATAAAGATAAGATTTCAACGTTCGCGGTAATAATACTTTGCCATGCCGTGCCGCCAATGGGCGCTGGGCCTTTGGCAGTACTTTTTAGGGTTTCGTACAGGTGAGGAACGCCGAAGGAACTGAACACAAACAACCTTTCATTCGCTTACTCAGGTTTCCAATGGGGCACGAGGGAAGGTCCGCTGTGTGAGGAGCCGATTCGTAACGTGAAGTTCAAGATCCTGGACGCAGTGATAGCACAAGAACCACTCCATAGAGGCGGTGGACAAATTATACCTACAGCTAGGAGGGTGCGTACATTTTATATTTGTTTTTTTTTAAATATAATATAACAGCCGCACGAGTCGATCCTATCAGGTTAAGCTACGCTTGCCGGGGTTGGTTCGTAGATGGGTGATCATCTTTACATATCGAGACTCCTCCGTGCCTCGGAAAGCACGTTAAGCCGTTGGTCTTTGACAGTCGATACGGGAAGTCGAAAGCCCGAAAGTACCCAGTTACTGGCTGGGTTGTCGAGGTCAGATAGGCCATAAAATACCGTACCATAAAATGAAATACCATGAAATCTGGCCTCATAAATTCAGTGAGTCAGCTCTGCGAGTTGGCTTCGACTCCTCGTCCTTCCAAAGGTCCGGACCCCAGGGTCCAGAGATATCTCTAAGACAAATAAATAACAATATTTATCTAATTTTGACGAACGAGAAGTCAGCCCCAAATCTATTTAAAAAAAAGTCTCTTTCGTAACCAGGTGGCGTACTCAGCGTTCCTGATGGCGACGCCCCGCCTGATGGAGCCCTACCTGTTCGTGGAGGTGCAGGCGCCGGCGGACTGCGTGTCGGCAGTCTACACTGTGCTGGCTAAGAGGAGAGGTAACGTCGTTATAAGATGTCCTTGACTTAGTTTCGGAAGTGTTTAGTATTATTGATGAGAACAATTGACTCTTCCGACACATCCGTCATTCGTTGATCTTTGACAGTCGTTACGGGTCGTCAGAAGCCCGTCTGACAGCCAGTCTTACCAAGGGGTATCGTATTGCCCAATTACTGGGTTGTGGAGGTCAGATAGGCAGTCGCTCCATGTAAAATACTGGTATTTAGCTGCATCCGGTTAGACTGGAAGCTGACCCCAACATAGTTGGGAAAAGGCTAGGCAAATGATGATGATGATTTTTTGGATAAATATCTAAATGTACTTACCGACCTGTTTCCCTCCCTAGGTCACGTGACACAAGACGCGCCCGTCCCGGGCTCTCCGCTCTACACGATCAAAGCGTTCGTCCCCGCCATCGATTCGTTTGGCTTCGAGACGGATCTCCGGACTCACACGCAGGGCCAGGCTTTCTGCCTGCAAGTGTTCCATCACTGGCAGATAGTGCCGGGCGACCCGCTTGATAAGAGCATCATTATCAGGTATACTTGCTTCTTGGTATTATGTATGTGTAGCATTCTATAAACTACTAGCTTTTACCAGCGGCTTCGCCCGCGTGTTTGTACGAAATTAACCCACGAGACCGTAAATTTTTCCGGGATTAAAAATAGCTTATATGCTATTCCAGACTATAATCTTTCTTTGTGCTAAGTTTTATCCTGATCCGTTAAGTAGTTTTTGAGTTTATTAGTATATAAAGTCACTAGCACTTTGCCCGCGGCTTTGCTCCCGTGGTCTTTCCCGTGGGACCCGTTATTTTTCCCTAGCCTAGCCTATGTTACTCCTAGAAAACTCAGCTTTCCAACGGTGAAAGAATTTTTAAAATCGGTCCAGTAGTTTTTGAGCCTATTCATTACAACCAAACAAACAAACAAAGTTTTCCTCTTTATAATATTAGTATAGATTAATTACTGGCAAAATTTTCTGCACCTCTAACCAGCCAAACCAATGATTTACACGAATTTATTCATTTCACAGGCCCCTAGAGCCCCAGCCTGCTACGCATCTAGCTCGTGAGTTCATGATCAAGACGCGACGCCGCAAGGGCCTCAGCGAAGACGTCTCCATCAACAAGTTCTTCGACGACCCCATGTTGTTGGAGCTCGCGCGGCAAGACGTACAGTTGAATTAAATTAATTAAATATAGTTTCTACAATACCAACAACGTGTTATATTATTTTACCGAGAATTCCAATATGAGTGTTCTTGTTCTTGAAATAAGTATTGTTTTTGGCCATCACCTAAAAATTATAGGAGGAAAAAGCCAGCTTAGCTATTGTGTGAAACAGTAGAGAGAATCATCGAGAAATAATATAATGTCAACATAAAAGGGTATTCGTATTTTAAAAATGTTTATATCTTGGGTCACTGGAGTCCCGGACCTTTGGAAGGCGTTCCAGGCCCTAAGGCCAACTCGCAGAGGTCCTTGGATAATTTTAAATGAAGATGTACCAACCGACGATTATCTCTGTATATGCTATGCAAGTTTGCAATAACAACACACAAGTGTAGAACATAGAAACAAAACATTTTGGGCTATGGGTTTGGGTGGATTTAGTAGATTAGGTGGGTACCTTACATTATAGAAGAACTATGGAGGGGACCTTCATGACCAAAATAATATACATAGATAAAATGGCACGGGGCTATTGCACATATGCACACTCAATAATGGGACCCCGCGATAAGGGTCAATAGCACATAATCGGACCACCAGACACCAATTAGTCACTAACTACACGAAAAAAAAAAGAAGCACATAGTTTCGTAGCAACAAGGGGGCAACATGTCCTGAGGTGTTTATGAGTGGAGAGATATTCCACGGCTATAAGGACAATCTTGGAAGACAAGTGTATAAACCTTTGAACGCCAGAGCATAAACGCACGGGTGTGCCTTTCACGATAATAGTCCAGTAGCCAAAAGAATATGCCCTTTGATAATTCTAAAGTTTTTTATTTTCACTGAGTGGATACCTTTAGTGAATTCAATGCTATGTACAAAAATGCTAACAGTTTAGAGTTATGCAATAGGTATAAAGTAGGTATTTCCTATTATTTCGTGTTATATCAATATTAGAAAATTTAAATTAAAATACAATACTGTTTTTTTATTAGTACTATCTAATGTACATAATAGTGAAAATGCTAACAGGTAGGTACTGTGGAACAATGGAAATCTGAAAATGTCACGTAACTCATTCAATAAAAAAATCAAGTTTTCAAATAATTTCTTATATACTTATGGGGATTAGTTATACCTTTCAGCAAAAGTTCTAACAACTAAGTAATATGCTGCACAAGTTATTGTATTTTTACTTTGCGATTAGCGACATATTGAATTTAAGTTTATAAATTTGCGCCTACATATTCGTAATAATAATCTCTGCTACCAGTCAAAAGTTTCAACAAATGCATATTATGGGTTTTGTTTAAATTGTAAAAACTATCTAACTGTTTTCACCGTGCAAGCTAACGAGGCGCGTAGTAGCAACACTCCCCCCCGCCCGCCATGAAACAAAAACTGGTAAAAACATAGGCGCATCAAATTAGCTAAACCTGGACATAATTCGATAACTGTAATTTTTTTTGGACATCATTCATCATCATCATTATTAGATCTTGTTAAAATTAAAAGAATAAAATATTTTAAAGCTCCGCATCATTATAGGAATACTAAAATCTAGCCCGTGAGACTACTCTAGAGGGGGAGGAGCAGGGGCGCTCCTGCGTCACGTCTACAAACCGGCCTGCCGATATTGATGATGGGGTAGAGTGGTTCCGGGAAGCCATGTCCGAGGTATGTGACGTATGCTATGAATGCTCCGAATCTGGCCAGGCTGCGGTGGTGCATGATGGTGGTCGCAAGAGATGTGAGATGCTCTCCGGCTAGATGGACCGATGCCCTGAAGAAGGTAGCTGGTAGTGGTTGAATGAAAAAGAGAGATCATGCGCTGTGTTTTGCGCACATATTTCATTGTATTGGATTATTTTATTTTCTCGCAATCGTAAAGTAACACGCGGCGCTACAAACCCATTACAATTCGGATTTCTATTTACTCCATCGCTAAAGCTCGGCTACCTCATATATAATAGGTCATTTTAGCCCCTTGTATAACAACCTATTCTTTAATTTTGGCAAAAAGTATAGGATCGTAGGTGGGTAAGTAAGTAAGCGGGATTGTCCGAAAGGGTTTCTGTTTCTGTCACTCTCTTCCGCTCCACCCAGAGCGGGAGCAGACATTGGATGGTTTCCCAGCCTTAAAAAAAAAAAGGTGGGTTAGTAAGTATGGGTTGGGTATGTACCTATAGGTAAAAGCCGCAGTGAGATCATCGGTAGATATTAATTTTATTTGAAAATCTTTACACAAGTGATCGTAAACACCAATAAAGCTAAAGATGCACATAATACCAGATAGGTAAGCAGACATCATAATCATTTTACCACAACTTATATCTTCATAAAGACAGCTATGTAGAGAAATACCTGCAATTAACTTATTTTGTCTTTTCAGCCTACATTCACCACATCACAGTTCAACGCTGAATTACATACCTACCCTACAATTAGCAAATTCCTTATTTGAATTGTTTTTCTAATATTCGATGTGGTCGGAAAACAAAACACGCGCTGCCGCATATCTCCGCGCATGTTTCATTGCGGGCGGGGAGTGTTACTACCCAGTAGAGATGTACCTACGCGGTTCGTTAGCGAAAATAGTTATTCACAATTTGAACAAAACCCATAATATTTATGCATTTGTTGAAATTTTTGTATGGTAGCAGAGATTATTATTACGAATATGTAGGCGCAAATTTATAAACTTAAATTCAATATGTCGCTAATCGCAAAGTAAAAATACAATAACTTGTGCAGCATATTACTTAGTTGTTAGAACTTTTGCTGAAAGGTATAAGTAATCCCTATAAGTATATAAGAAATTATTTGAAAAACTTAAATTTTTTATTGAATGAGTTATGTGACATTTTCAGATTTCCATTGTTCCACAGTACCTACCTGTTAGCATTTTCACTATTATGTACATTAGATAGTACTAATAAAGAAACAGTATTGTATTTTAATTTAAATTTTCTAATATTGATATAACACGAAATCAAACTCAAACTCAAACTCAAAGTATTTATTTCAAATAAACCAATTACAGGCACTTTTGAATTGTCAAGGTGTCGGTCAGTCAGAGAGATGAAGCTAGTTGCCCATTCCAAAGCAGTAGGTACCTATGGAGAAGAACGGGTAAGAAACTCCATGGACACTCTTTTAAACAAAATATGGTTACAAAATATTGGTTACGTAGATCATATTATTATTATTATACATGTGAGAACGATGCAGAACGGTGAAAGCATCTGAGATAAAATAATGTAAAAAAAAAAAAGTTCAAAACTTAAATTAAAACAAGCCATGGCCGCTAAGAGATGACCAGTCTCTACCGACAGCGCCCGTTCACGAACATGACGCATGGATTAGCACCATTCAGCTCAACCATTTTGAAGGGAGCTAAATGATCCAACACACACGCCACCATCAGCGAGACATTAAAGTGAGCATGACATACTCTCAGCCGCCAAAGCACATTCAAGTCAATGAAAGACGTACCCAGTAAATGGTCACTTTATATTAGGTACATAGTACTCACATATGTGCTAAGCAATTATACAATATTAAGAAATTGAATTTATACAATGCAAATATAGTTTTTATTGTTGTTGATCTTCCGCAGCTCCAACAGTTTTTTAAGAAGTCTAATGAATTAGGTGATACGCCCTTGTGGAGCAGGAACAGCATTGACCCAAGCGTTTTTATCAGCGATGTAATCTCCCAATGTATAATATGCTTGGCTGCATAGTGTGCGTTTTATACAGGATTTAAATTTTGTTTCATTAAGTTCAAGAATGTTGGGAGGTATTTTATTGTAACATTTTAAACAGTACCCCATGAAAGCTGAATCTACTTTAGCCAGCCTGAAACCTGGTTGAACTAATTGGTCCCTATTTCTAGTGAAATAATTGTGTCTTTCACCTCTTTTACTAAAAAGATGTAGATTTTTCCTTGCATACATGATGTTTTCATAGATATATTGACAAGGTACAGTCATGATGTTAATAAGCTTAAACCGTTCCCTTAGAGAATCGCGCCTACGAAGATTATAAATGGCTCTGATAGCTCTTTTCTGCAGAATAAAAATAGACTCGATGTCTGCAGCACGTCCCCAAAGTAAAATACCGTAAGACATAATACTATGAAAATAGCTAAAATAGCCAGTCTCGCGGTATCTACATCAGTATATTGACGGATCTTTCTGACAGCATATGCTGCAGAGCTTAGCCGTCCTGCAAGAGATGTTAAATGAGGACCCCATTGTAGCCTTGAGTCGAGCGTGATCCCTAGGAAAACAGTTTTATCGACAAATTCTAGTTTCTCTTGATTCAGTACTATCTCACAATCACTACTTTTTACATTCGGTAAAGAAAATCTAATGCACTTAGTTTTTTTTCCATTTAATACTAAATTATTTACAGTGAACCAATTCTGGACCTGCAGTAGGGCGTTATTTACGTCGTCAAAATTTTTAGCACGTCTTTCTATCTTAAAAATTAAAGAAGTGTCGTCAGCAAATAACACCATTTGCGGTTGTTTTTTTAATAAATGGAGAAGATCATTAATATACATTCAGTCAAAAAAGTATCGGGAATGGATTATTTGTTTATGGTTCCAAATTCAAATTTTTGGTTTTTTTGTAGTTGTTAGATTGGCACAACTGTTTTCCATTTTGGCGCGGAGTTTGAGTTGCATCTGTTATTTATATTAAATACAGTGCTGGTTTTAGTAATATCATATTTAGTGTGTATTGCGAATTTCATAATGGACAAAAATATCGAACAAAGAGTTTGTCTTAAATTTTGCATCGCCAATGGAATTTCGTGTTCGGAGTCACTGAAAATGTTACAGAAGGCTTACGGTGAATCGACTTTATCAAAAACTCGTGCTTATGAGTGGTTCAAAGCGTTCAAAAGCGGTCGAGATGTGATGGAAGATTTGCCTCGCTCTGGTAGGCCGTCGACGTCTGCAACTGAAGTTAACATCGCAAAAGTGAAGAAAATAGTGACTGAAAATCCCCATTCACCTCTGAGAGAGATAGCCGCCGAACTTTCTGTATCTCACGAGTCGATCCGTACCATTTTAACTAATCATTTGGGTATGAAACATGTTGCTGCTCGGCTAGTCCCAAAAGATCTGAATTTTCTCCAAAAACTCAATCGCATGAAAGTCGCTGAGGACATGCTAGAACGAGTCAGTTCGGACCCAACATTCATGAAACGCATTGTTACTGGTGAAGAGACGTGGGTTTACGAGTTTGACATGCAAACTAGTCAACAAGCTTCGGAGTGGCGCCTTCCAACTGAACCGAAATCGAAAAAGGGGAATTCGCGGCGAGAACTGAACCCAATTCCGGAAGCAGCGTTTAAAAAATGTTTTGATGAATGGATTATTCGTTGGCGCAAGTGTATCGTTTCTAAAGGAGCATACTTTGAAGGTGATAAAATAAATTTGGATGAATAACAGACATTTTGTGTATTATTGATCTTTTCCCGGTACTTTCTTGACAGAGTAGTATACTAAAAATAGGAAAGGACCCAATATTGAACCTTGTGGCACACCCATTTTTACTTTTAAACCGAGTGAATTGACACCTTTTATTTGAACTTGCTGTTGTCTGTCATTTAAATAAGATTTTGCTAAACTAAGCGCAAGTTTTCCAAGCCCGTAATGCTCTAGCTTCAACAGCAAGGTTTCGTGATCAACGCAATCAAATGCCTTGGAGAGGTCACAAAAGATTCCTATGGCATCTTGAGCCTCTTCCCACGCATTGAAAATGTGTTTTAATAAGGTCACACCGGCGTCTGTTGTACAACGTCCTTTGGTGAAACCATACTGTTGATCGTTAAGGATTTTATTAGTGTAAAAATGATTAAGCATTTGGTTCAGCATTATCTTTTCAAAGATCTTGCTGAAAACCGGCAGCACGGATACGGGTCTATAATTATATGTATCTTTATTGTCCCCGGATTTGAAAAGTGGTATTACCTTGCCTTATTTCATTAAATCCGGGAAGATGCCTTGATCCACACACAAATTAAATATTAAGGCTAAGTAAGGTGCTATTGTCTCAATGATCGAGGTGCAGACTTTAGTAGACATTCCCCAAAGATCTTCGGTTAATTTTATTTTGATTTGTTTAAAAGTTTTAATTACTGTTATGGGGTTAATATGCTTAAAGTGGAATTCAATTAAGCAGGCTGAAACGTTCGCCTTTAGTAAATCAAAAGAGAGGGAAGGCGATGAATTTAAGGTTTCAGTAGTTTTTAGTGGAATACTGGTAAAGAAATTTACAAATTCTTGAGCAACTTCTTTGCTATCACAAATGGGACCACATGACGTCTCCAGAATGTAATCAGAGCTATGCCTTTTGTTTCTGTTCGTTTCATTATTGATAATTTTCCAAACCGTCTTTATTTTATTTTCAGCTGATTTTACCTTGTTGCTAATGTATTTGGCTTTAGCTGCTTTACAAGTGTTCTTAAAAATTTTTGAGTAGGTAGCAACATACTTATTAAAACATTCTGTGTTAATTAAAGGCTTAAGGCCATAAAGCTCGTAAAGTCTTTCCCTACTTTTCCTGAGTCCTTTAGTGGCCCAGTCACTAAATAAAAATTTAGGATTTATAGTTTTAGTGGTCTTCTTAAAACAATTATTAAACTCGTTTTGCACTACCATAAAGAATTCCTTATACAAAATATTTATATTTTTTAAAGAAAGTGCTTGAGCACTTAACTTACAATTTAAGGCGATATTAAATTTATTTAAATTAACAGTTGTTATGGGTCTGGATTGTATTTGGATTTTTTGTATTGGTGTGTTGGACTCAAAAGTTACAGTTTGACCACTGTGATCGGAAGGGAGATAATTAACGATAGCTTTATCTAAATAGTCGCAGCAACAAAAAACATTATCAATGCAAGTAGCAGTAGACATAGTTATTCGGGTGGGTTCTACAAACACATTTGACAAATTGAATGATTTAAACAAATTTAATAGTCTACTCGTGTTTGAATTATTTTCTAAAATATTAATGTTAAAGTCACCACAGATAACTACTGATTTATTACTGGAAGCAAGTTTTGCCAAAACATCTTCCATTACTGCCTCAAATATTGTGTAGTTTTGATAATTAGGGGGTCTGTAAACGCACACTATAACATGCTTATCCAGCTCAACACAAGACAATTCAATGCTATGCTCAACTGATAGTTCAACTATGTCCTCACGAGTTTTTGATTTAATACAATTTTTGATTAGGATTAGTGAACCACCACGCAGCATTGATTTGCGGTTAAAGCAACTGGCCAAACTATAATTCTCGTAATTAATCAACATTTCGTAATCTTTTAACCAGTGCTCAGTAAAACAAATAATGTCATACATTGTTTTTTCTAAGAACAATTCAATCTCTAATTGTTTGGAAGAAAAACCTTGAATATTTTGATGAAATAATGTCAAGGATTTCTGCTTAGCCCCTTTTTTACAGTTATTTTTGGAGCTAGAAGATACCTTTTTGTTATTAAGCGAAACTATACTGTTAGTGGCATCTCCTGTTGTCTTACAAACTACACACATCAAAAGTGTCTAGGGATCAACATATATTTTTGCAATAACTTTTCTCTTGATTGATATTAATTTAAATTTTCTTTAAGGATTCATCAAATAAAGTGTTTTCGTTTGTCACAGTAACGATAAACCAAGTCACCTTTGCATTAATAAAGAAATTTGCCATTTTCCTAATAAAGGGATTTTTGACATTTGAACCACTAACATTAAAGTTCGAAAAAAGGATTTGGATCAGAGGCAACCTCAACGCTCAAATTTATGCTGAGACGATTGTATCTGACGTCATCGTTCCTCTACAACTGCAAATCGGTCCCTTATTTCAGTTAATGCATGATAATGCACGACCGCACACCGCAAGAGTTGTAAGACAGACTCTCGCCGCAGCTAACATCAATGTCCTGCCCTGGCCTGCTCAGTCGCCAGACTTGAACCCGATTGAGCATGCATGGGATATGCTACAGAGAAGAGCTCTGCCGAATATGGAGGGTATCCAGTTGCAAGAAGACCTTTTTTTGTTGTTGCAACGAACATGGGCGGCCATTCCACAGCGTGATTTGGATGAACTCATTTTGAGTATGCCAAACCGATGTTCTTGTGTTGTTAGTGTTCGCGGTAGAAACACGGATTATTAATTGTTTAAGTTACCCAATAAAATTTTAAAGAAAACTGTTATTTCAGTCTTTTTTTCGAACTTTAATGTTAGTGGTTCAAATGTCAAAAATCCCTTTATTAGGAAAATGGCAAATTTCTTTATTAATGCAAAGGTGACTTGGTTTATCGTTACTGTGACAAACGAAAACACTTTATTTGATGAATCCTTAAAGAAAATTTAAATTAATATCAATCAAGAGAAAAGTTATTGCAAAAATATATGTTGATCCCTAGACACTTTTGATGTGTGTAGTTTAAAGAATGTGAGCTAACCACATTAACATTAGTACTATTACTAATTGTGGTGCTAATTAAATATGACTTCGACATATTACTTATGTCTGGGTTAATATTAAAAGCTAATAGCCTAGCTATTTGACGTCTAAAACTAATGGGCAGATACACAGTATCCCTAGTCGACCTTAATTTCTCAACAAAAATGTTGGTGTCAAAAAATATAAACTTGTCACTATGGTGACTCACTAAAAAGTGCATGTAAGTAATTATTTAACTTGTGAATGTTGTAATAATAGGAATAATAGGAAATACCTATTTTATACCTATTGCATAACTCTAAACTGTTAGCATTTTTGTACATAGCATTGAATTCACTAAAGGTATCCACTCAGTGAAAATAAAAAACTTTAGAATTATCGAAGGATAAGTGGTAAAAATATTATATCTCTACTGGACTATAATGGATACAGGGCATGCGCTTGCTTGTCCCGTATATGTGACAATGGCGGTAATAATACTGCGACGTTACAAGAGCATGAATGACGTTTGTTAGCTTCGTAAACGTGTCGTCAACAACTGTTACATTTACAATCTGTCCGTCTGTCGTAACATCAAGTGTCAAATCGACGTCAAAACAACAAAAAGCGTGTTCCACGTTAAAATCGTTTACAAAATACAGATTTAAAATAAAAACATAGCTAACTGGTGATAATATAATTGTACAAAGCATTTTTTTACGTCTAATCTAATTCAATTATAAAGCAAAATGGCTCGCGGTAAAGACAAGAAACAGTAAGTTTGGTTAAGTACTCAGCTGCAAGTTCTATTTTGTGTTCAAGATTCGAAAATAAGGCTAACATCGTGGTGTTTTAGGCGTAAGTTGGATAAGAAGCAAGAAGGTGACGATGTCCCGAAGCAGGTCCCCCACACGTTGGAGTCCCTCCGAGAAAAGGATGAGACTATGCTGGCTAATGTTGATGATGAAGAGAAATTGGAGGTTAGAATTTGTTATTTTTGTCAGTGGGTCGTCTTAGGGGTGGTTTTGTTGTTCTGACTAGTAAGATAAAAATATAAATTATATACAATACCAAGAAACTGCTGCGGGTCACATTAAACTAGGGAACAGGTATTGTTTGCCAAATACTGAGCCGGTAAAGTGCTAAATCCAGTATTGTACATAAAGAAATCTTTTATTTAGTTCATAATTGTTATTAAAGTATACTCACATATTAAAAACTTACATTAAACTTGATTTCCTAAACTTAAAACATAAATTAATATTTCCAGGCACAAAAGGACATGGAATTAGATGAACTGTCAACATACTATGAGAATTCATATGAGCCTAAAGTACTGATTACATACTCGGACAACCCACACAACAAGACTAGGATATTTGGCAAGGAGCTCTGTAGAATGATACCTAATTCTATATCTAGATATAGGCAAAGGTAAGGATGGTTTTAAATAGCCAGAAGAGACGAAGGTCTATGTTTTTTTTAGGGCCTTCCATTGTGGCTTTATGGCTGCACTCGGGAGTATCTGGCCTTCTCTAATGTTTTTAAGATATTGTTTAATCATCAGCCTATTGTAGTCAGCAGCTAGCTGTAAGCCTCTCCAATTAAACACAACTAGCTTCTGCCCGCGTGGATGATGGAAATTGCATGTTGTAATACATATAAACCTTCCTCTTGAATCACTCTTATCTATTAAAAAAAACTGCATCAAAATCCCTTGTGTAGTTTTAAAGATCTAAGCATACATACATACAGACATTAGGACGTGGGAAGCGACTTTGCTTTATACTGTGTAGTGATTACATACTTTTAGTGTAGTTAGAAGTGGTCAATTGTATCTTTCTTTGTATTTTCTGAAGAATGGAAAAGGTTTCTTTGAAAAAAGATAGTTGCTTTAACACCATAAATTATAGTTCTTTTCTACTTTCAGATCATCAGTAAAGCGTATAGTCCAGTCAGCTCTCCGTGAGAATGTAACAGATGTGATAGTTGTAAATGAAAATCAAAAGCAGCCAAATGGTTTCCTCCTGATTCATTTACCAAATGGACCGACCGCACACTTCCGCCTTTCCAGCTGCAAGATCACGCCAGAGCTGAGGAAAGATTATAAAGAAATAACCAACCATAGACCTGAGGTAGGTATTCATAAATTGCTTACCTATTTTACGTAGAAACTTTTTTCCCTTTTAAGAGCCTGGATGCACTACAGACTTCTTGTTGACCGATAGTTTGATTGTTAAGTCATTGACTGCCACGCAGCAGACACAATAGAAAAACTATTGTTTGTCGGACACACGGTGACCGCGTTGGCGTTCAACGTGTTAAGGGAATCAGTATGAAACTATATAGACATTCACCGACCTTTTCACGGCCAAGGACTTGAATAGAAGTTCCAGAAGTTAGTGCCACCAGCACCACAACTTCATATGAAGTTCTTCATTTCAATATTTTGTTCGATATGCATTTATAGCTTGGCGCTGGGCGAGACATCGCGTCCTGTGTATGTTGGCGGTGAAAAGGTTAAAAATGGATTTGTGTATGATAGTGATCAAACTATTGATCAACTGTTGTAAAAAATGCTAGTGTGAGGTGGCTCTAAAAATACGATGTGAGGAGGTTAAAAGTTGATTACACCATGACCACATAACCCTATGAGTTTGTCGTGATTTGGTTAAAAGTAATCTGGGCTCACTTTGATTTTGTTTCGATTTTTCTGTGTCAAGAGGAAGAGGGTATTATCATCATCATCTGCCTAGCCTTTTCCCAACTATTTTGGGGTCGGCTTCCAGTCTAACCGGATGCAGCTGAATACCAGTATTTTACATGGAGCGACTGCCTATCTGACCTCCACCACCCAGTAACTGGGCAATACGATACCCCTTAGTAAGATGTCAGATTTTCGGGCTTCTGACGACCCGTAACGACTGTCAAAGATGCACAAATGACAGCCGGTACCAACGGCTTAACGTGCTTTCCGAGGCACGGAGGAGTCTCGGTATGTAAAGATGGTCACCCATCCATGGCCAACCCCGGCAAGCGTAGCTGAACCTGGTGGATCGACCTGTGCGGCTGTTAGTACTTAGCCACGAGCCAGGAAGAGAGGGTATTAATGAAAAGGATTATCCATTATGCGCTTTGTTATGACCTAATTAAGCTGAGCTTATCTTGACTCTTGTTGTCCATTGATTTGTACTGCTTAGAAATCAGCTTTCTAGTTTGTATCAACATACAAATATATTCACCCCTTGGTAGGCAGTAATGAAAGTATGCCACCAGCTACACTCCTTAAGCGGGATTGTCCGAAAGGGTAACCGCTACTCTGGAACAAAAAGGGCTAAGGAAGGGACATGGACGGGTTTTAGTCAGTAAGAGTCTGACACTCCCGCAGCCGCTCCACCCAGAGTGGGAGAAGTGATTTGATGATTTCCCACCCTCAAAAAAAAGCCACACTCCTTATATACTCCTACTCCTTACTCCTCCTTAGTTTGTATTAACATAATTTATTTAAATAATAATTTCTTTACTAGAAATGTTAACAAGAACCTGAATAATGTTGCTTGTATGTTACCAGGTGATCCTGAACAACTTCAGCACTCGACTGGGTATGACGGTGGGCCGCATGCTAGGCGCCCTGTTCCACTATGAGCCTCAGTTCCGCGGCAGGCGCGCCGTCACCTTCCATAATCAACGAGACTATATTTTCTTCAGACATCATCGGTTAGTCCTTTAATCATGTTTTCGTGAAATTTTAAAATGTCCACACGAAAGTGTTTCGTAACAAAGTTAAATCTATACTAATAATTATTATAAAGAGGTAAAATTTGTAAGTTTTTATGTAAAGGGTAATCTCCGGAACTAATGATTCAATTAAAAAAAAAAAATCACTGATAGAAAGCTACATTATTCCCGAGTGCTATATGCTATAAATTATATTTACATCATACATATTAGCCGAGCTATCGCAATTTTTGTCTAGCAAGTCGGAAAGAAATACCTCCGAAAACAGAATTATTTGCATGCGCTGCCTACACAGTTACAGTATATCGCAATTTTCCGCGGACGAAGTCGCGGGCAGAAGCTAATAAGAAATATTCTTGAGCTGTTAAGAACATACTATTTCCTCACTACTACATCCTCCTCATCAGTGTTAGAAGTCTTAATAATAGATTTAGGTTACTAGGTTGACTACTACTAGTATACTAAATAATGTAGTCAACTTAGTAACCTAAACCAGTTACCAACTAGCATTTGTCAGCGGCTTCGCCCGCGTGTATGTAGGGAATTCTCTCACGGGAACCGTACATTTTTCCGGGATAAAAAGTTTATATGCTATTCCAGACTATAATCTATCTTTGTGCCAAGTTTCATCCAGATCCGTTAAGTCGTTTTCGAGTTTATTCGTTACAAACATACATACAAATCCTTCCTCTTTATCATATTAGTATAGAAATATAGATATGTACTAATGATACTCTAACATTAGGTTAATTTCGTTGTTACGCCCACGATTCTCAAGCTCGTAACTTCCTCGTTTGCTTGTATAATTTCCTTTCTAAAACATCTATTAACTTATTTTCCAGATACGAGTTCACGTCAGACGGCAAGCGCGCCAAGCTACGCGAACTAGGTCCCCGCTTCACTCTGAAGCTGATTTCCCTACAGCAAGGCACCTTCGACTCCAAGCGCGGAGACTTCGAGTGGATCATCGCCGGCAGGAGGCACCAACTGGAGACCTCCAGGAGGAAGTTTTTCTTGTAGTTTGGTTATGTTATGTGTAAAAGGAATAAATTACTTTGTAAGAGCAAATATGTTTTATTTGGAGGATAGTGAGATAAATGAGTAGCTCGTGGCTAAGTACCAACAGCCGCACAGGTCGATCCACCGGGTTAAGCTACGCTTGTCGGGGTTGGTCGTGGATGGGTGACCATCTTTACATAGCGAGACTCCTCCGTGCCTCGGAAAGCACGTTAAGCCGTTGGTCCCGGCTGTCATTTGTGTATCTTTGACAGTCGTTACGGCGGCCAGTCTTACCAAGGGGTATCGTATTGCCCGGTCACTGGGTTGTGGAGGTCAGATAGGCAGTCGCTCCATGTAAAATACTGGTATTCAGCTGCATCCGGTTAGACTGGAAGCCGACCCCAAGGCTAGGCAGATGATGATGAGTGAGATAAGCGAGTCCTGTATTTTCTTAGCCAATCAGTAGAATAAATTCAAGAGAGAACTAAAAAAATTGCTAATTAGTAAGGGGGTACTATAATATTACAGAGTTTTTAAATGACAAATTTTGATCTTTCAATATGTGATAGTTTTATTCATTTTATTGTTTTAATTAGTTTTGGATTGACTGTTATTATATATTTGAATTAATTTTGACAATGTATAATTTAATTATTTAATAATAATATTTTGACATGCGTATCATATTGACGAATTTTAATGTATTTTGACATGAGAGATCATTAATTTATAATGTACTTTTGCATGATAAAATAGATATGGTTTGGATCAGATATTACGATGATAAGAACTGCTTTAAACCTGTGACAAACAATAAATTATTTTGACTTTGACTAAAATAGGGAGAAAGCCGCCAGCTAGCGGATATTTGATCGAAATTGATGTGTACCTATTTAATTTGCTAAGTCAGTCGGTTTCATATTTTATAAAACATAAAAATGGGTGTCTTATAAATACCTAAACTAGTTGACCCAACAGACGTTGTCCTGTCTTAACGATGATACCTACCCACCTACCTTTTCTCAACACCAAAATCAGCTAAATCGGCCCAGCCGTTCTCGAGTTTCAGCGAGACTAACTTTTTTTTTTTTTTTGTTAATGGCATCTCGCAGTTCAACCAAAGGGTTGTCTACTGCTTAAAAACCGGGCTTGCCTGTGACTGCCACAAAAGAATTGTAGCCTCCAGCCAGGGCGAGCGAGACTAACGAACAGCAGTTGATTTTTATATACAACATGTCCCAAAATTCAACGATAAGCCGGCACCAGAGGATGGACCTACTAATGACTACTCGAGAAAAAAAAAGAAAAAAAAAATACCTCTACTTTTTTTTAAATTACTTAAAAAAAATGGAAATTCTTCGAAAATGTATACCCCTTATGACACTTTTAACTACCATGACCACAATTTTTCAAATATTTCAGTTTTTTTGTTTGTATCGGCAACCTAAGTAGTACTACTATTCACCATAATCTTTGAAAATTACAGAATTTTCGTAGTTTTATACAAAAAAAACAACCAAAAAAAATTATTTCCCTATAATTTTGAAAGATTTTAACGTTCAGTACACTTTAAGTCATCGTAGTGTAAAAAAAAATATGGACACCACTATGGCAAGTTTTTTAAAAAATTAGCGCAACTAACCTACATTTTAAAATGGTATAATACTTTATTAAAACTAGCCACAAAAAATAAATAATGATACTTTTTCTAATCAAGAACCAAATTTTATAAGTTGTTGTTAATAGTAATTACTTCTACTATGTGCCCAAAATAGATTTCTTTCGCAAATTCTTAGAATTTGGAAGGGACATGTGCGTAGTCAGTGAAGTTCAGAAGTCAGAAAGAGATAGATAGTATACGTTAGAGAGAGATAGATAGAGAGCGATTATACGTTAGAGAGAGATAGATAGATGTTTGTTGTTAAATAACAATAGGGCAGGTAGGAATGTTGCTGTTCTCTACAAAGTACAAAGTCAGTACGCTCTGCTTCTTTGTTTACTGTGCACCGTTTCGTATTCAATTGATGTGACTCTCGTACTAACGACTTTTGGCTTGGCTTTTTGGACTGGATTAAGTGATCTGCAAACTGTACTAACCTGGCATTATTTTGAACTGGACTGTGTTTTGTGAATTGGACTTTTGGCGTATTTTGGACTGTTTAGCGTTTATCATGCCGCTACCATACACACCGTTGGAATACGCTAATATGCACCTCATTTATGGAGAGTGCCGATGCAATGGTAGTGCTGCTAGCAGATTATATCGAGAAAGGTACCCAAATGCTCAAAGATACCCGAATTATCGAGTATTTATTAACGTGCATCAAGCGTTTTCGGAGGGCCGTTTACCATCTGACAGGAGAAATGCTGGAAGACCTAGATCGGAACGCGACGAAGACGTTCTCAATGAAATTGAAAATGATTCAACTACCTCGGTACGTGCCATAGAAATAGCTACGGGAATCCCAAAAAGTACTGCACATCGAATCCTAAAACGTCACAGACTTCACCCATATCACTACAGGCGTGTGCAGACGTTATTACCGCGGGACTATCCACTACGAGTCGCATTTTGCCGTGTGATGCTGCAAAAGCACAGAGAAGATCCCCAATTCTTGGATAATATTCTATGGTCGGATGAATCAACCTGCAAGAGAGATGGCTATTTAAATCTTCACAACCTACATAGCTGGAGCAATGAAAATCCGCACCTGATGAGACAAGACAAATCCCAATATCAATTCAAGGTTAACCTATGGACGGGCATATTAAACGGAAAAGTGATTGGGCCTTTTGAATTACAAGGAAACTTGGATGGCAATAGTTACTTGAACTTTTTACAAAATGACTTGCCAGTATTATTAGAAGACATGCCCATTAGTGATCCACAAAACATATGGTTCCAAAATGATGGCTGCCCAGCTCGCTATGCCCGTCCTGTGCGAGAATACTTAAACCAAGAGTATCCAGGGCGTTGGATAGGGCGACTTGGTCCTATTTTATGGCCACCCCGTTCACCCGATCTAAACCCCCTGGACTTCTTCTATTGGGGTTGTCTCAAAGACAGAGTCTACTCGAAACCCATTGCAACACTGAACGACCTTCGCCAAAAAATCACTCAGGCTGCGGATCATATCAATAGTAGAAGATATGCACGACGAATAAAACGATCTTTTTTAAGGCGATGTCATGCTTGTATTAATGCCGGTGGTAAACAGTTCGAACATTTATTATAATATTATTAATAATGCAATAAATTTACATTTATTGACACCATTTGTTTCATTCATTCAACATTTTCCAACAACAAAAATCTATTTTGGGCACATAGTAGAAGTGATTACTATTAACAACAACTTATGAAATTTGGTTCTTGATTAGAAAAAGTGTCATTATTTTTTTTTTGTGGCTAGTTTTCCTAAAGTATTATACCATTTTAAAATCTAGGTTAGTTGCGCTAATTTTTAAAAAAACTTGCCATAGTAGTGCCCATATTTTTTTTTTACACTACGATGACTTAAAGTGTACTGAACGTTAAAATCTTTCAAAATTTTAGGGAAATAATTTTTTTTGGTTGTTTTTTTGTATAAAACTACGAAAATTCTGTAATTTTCAAAGATTATGGTGAATAGTAGTACTACTTAGGTTGCCGATACAAACAAAAAAACTGAAAAATTTGAAAAATTGTGGTCATGGTAGTTAAAAGTGTCATAAGGGGTATACATTTTCGAAGAATTTCCATTTTTTTTAAGTAATTTAAAAAAAGTAGAGGTATTTTTTTTTTCTTTTTTTTTCTCGAGTAGTCATTAGTAGGTCCATCCTCTGGTGCCGGCTTATCGTTGAATTTTGGGACATGTTGTATATAGATAGGTACAGAGATCTGATTTGCCGTTAACGGTTTACAACGTAGTACCGTCAAACGGGTTAATCGGGGCAAAACTTTAAAAATGTTTTGAACATTGAAATAATATAGTTTGTGGCCAACAGTGACCCTTAATTGTCAATTATAATATACGAGGGCGGGTCAATAAGTCCGTGACTTTTTGAATTTCTGACCTCTTTACTGAAAAAGCAACACTACTCCTGTCAACAGGCATTTATCAGTTGACTCCTGTCAAAATTTGAACTTGTTGCGTCAGTTAGTAAGTTTATGTTTGACAGCTATCTTTATCAGACTACCCAGTAATTTGAGGAAAAAATGGAAAAAAGCGAATTTCGTGTGCTTATTAAGCATTATTTTTTGCGAAAAAAAACCATTACCGAGACCAAAGCTAAGCTTGATAAATACTATAGGGACTCTGCACCATCGATTTCAATGGTAAAAAAGTGGTTTTATGAATTTCGTTGTGGCCGTACAAGCACTGAAGATGCCGAACGTCCTGGACGCTCAGTTGAGGTCTCTTCACCCGAAACAATCGAAAAAATTCACGATATGGTGTTGGCCGACCAAAGATTGAAAGTGCAAGAGATTGTGGAAGCCGTAGGGATCTCGCATGGCTCAGTGGTTTCAATTTTGAATGATCACTTGGGCATGAGACAGTTTTCCGCAAGATGGGTGCCGCGTTTGCTCACAGTCGACCACAAACGCAATCGTGTAACCACTTCACAGGAAGGTTTGGCGTTGTTTAATCGCAATATGCAGGAGTTTTAGCGCCGTTTTGTAACCGTGGACGAAACATGGATCCATCACAACACACCAGAGACCAAACAACAGTCAAAACTGGGTTTCTAAGGGTGAATCGGCGCCAAAGAAGGCCAAGGTGGGTTTGTCAGCCAATAAAGTTATGGCGACTGTTTTTTGGGATGCACGCGGGATAATCCACATTGACTACCTTCAAAAGGGAAGAACAATCAATGGGGAATATTATGCCAACTTATTGGACCGATTCAATGACGATTTGAAAAAAACCGACCTCATTTGGCCAAGAAAAAAGTTCTTTTCCACCAAGACAATGCAAGGGTGCACACATGTGCAGTTGCCATGGCAAAAATCCATGAATTGGGCTATGAATTGCTCCCTCATCCGCCCTATTCTCTAGATTTGGCTCCGAGTGACTACTTCTTGTTCCCAAACCTGAAGAAATGGCTTGGTGGAAAAAGATTTGACTCCAATGATGAAGTCATCTCGCAAAAAAAGGCCTATTTTGAGGACCTCGACAAATCATATTTTTTGGAAAGGATAAAAAAATTGGAGAAGCGTTGGACAAAGTGTATAGAGCTCAAGGGAGACTACGTTAAAAAATAAAATGATTTATATATCAAAAAATCTGTTTTATTCCAAAAGCCACGGACTTATTGACCCGCTCTCGTAGTAAACATATTACAGATGATTCTTGGCCACAAACTACATTATTTCAATGTTAAAATCAATTATAAAGTTTCGTCCCGATTCACCCCGTTTGACTGTAACTATAAAGGCTAAATTGTATGCTAGAATGAACAATAATACAACCAAAAACTTAGGAAGTAAAAATTACATTTTAAATGTATTTACTTATAATCATAATTACATGATCACAAATTTGCTATGCGTTGACGTTAGTTCATACGCAAACATTTATCCACATACTTCGGACTTAAACTTTTAAAGGTATGGAATTAAGAAAAATCCTTATCACTTTTATTTTGTAGATTACGCTGATCGCGTTCAGTTTTATGGATGAAAACTCCCCTCAAACACCTATCTAAATGCGGATTAACTCTTTAGGAATACAATAATACAGACGCGGGGATTTGTGTGATATACACCTACATAATTAAAATCCAACTATTTTAAAATTATTTATTGACAGTGAAACAGGAAAGGATACAACATTGATGGTAGTTTACAGTGTCACCACTGCGAGGATCGCCCAGAGGACACGGTAGAGCACACGGTGCAAATCTTGTGTCGTCTAGAATCAAACGCCGTCACATCCACTTTAAAAAAAAAAAATAAGTATTTGGTCTCTATGGAATCGGTTTTTAATTTCAAACAAATCCAATAAACCCTTCATAACCAAACCCCGCTATATCCCGAGCAATTTGAGTCGTTAAATTGCGTTTCATTCCAAACTCCGCTACATCAATCACCACTCATTATCAGTCGCCGCCACATCCGCATTGACCAATCAGAACACTGAATTTGGAGAAATAACTGTCATGGCGTAGTTGTAGTTCACAATGGCTGCCAAGGCATTTGTTCTGTAATTTCGTGCGATGTTTTTGTGAATTATTAAATAAACAATGGCTGATTTAACAAAAAAAATTGAACCTGTTGCTCCTGAGCATGCAAGGAAGCGAGGCATTAACAAGGAAAACTGGAAAAAGGAGAAAAAACGAAGAGAACTGTGAGTAAACTTTTGTATGATTTTGGTATACAGGTTGATTGTTTACAGAGGTGTCTTTTGCGTACCTACTTAAGACACAGTAAAAATTGGTGTAGTTATATGTGTTTTTAGGGTTCCATAGTAAAAAAATGAACCCATATAGTTTGTCCATGTCAGTCTGTCTGTCTCCATTCAAAAAAGTTTAACCGTTGATTGAAAATCTTTTTTTTTTAATTTCAGATATTCTTCAAAACGCTTTCCAAGTGCTCCAAAATGCCACCACAAAAATAATAAAACATTTGCCTGTTCTACATTAAAAATGCAAGACATAGCTCGTATGCACCGTATGTTTTTCAAATTAAAAAGTAAAATAGATCAAGACAATTTTATATTACAACATTGTCGCTTCAACAAATGTGTGAGAACAAGACTGGTAGATCAATCTAGAGGCCCAAAAAATGTGAGCGTTGAATACTACGTAACTATAAAAAACCCTCACAAAAATGTTAGAGTGTGCAAAACTGCATTTTTAGGAATACTAACATTAGGAAAAGATAGAGTCATGGGAGTTATTCAAAGATCTTTCAAAGATGGAGGCAGTATCGCCAAAGAAAATCGTGGTGGCAGCCACAAAATAGCACTTTACGGAGAAAAACAAAAAAGAGTGCAAGAATTTATTGAGTCCTTCAAAGCAGCTGAACCACACTATTGTAGAGCTAAATCATCAGTCAGACTTTATTTACCTCCAGAATTGAATATAAAAAAAATGTGGAAATTATATCAAGATTTAGTTCAAGATACACTTCACTTGCAAGTAAAACAGTCGTATTTTAGGAATATTTTCAATAGAAAATATAACATTGGTTTTGGTTCACCCCTGAAGGATACATGTTCTCGGTGCTCGGAGTTGACAAAAAAAATTGAATGTGCCTCTTCAAGCCAGGATAAACAACGACTTCAAACAGAGAAACGAGTACATACTTTAAAAGCCAAGGCATTTTACAATCTGCTGAAAATGGAGCCTGAAGATACTATTTTGCTATCATTCGACTGTCAGAAGAATAGCGCACTGCCGAAATTGCCTGACCAAGCAGCTTATTTTAGCCGACAATTTAATATGTATAACTTCACTATCGTTGTTGGAACTTCCAAATCCCCGTTAACAACGAATAACGTGCATTCTTATTATTGGTGCGAAAATGAGCATTCAAAATCTTCTAACGAAATAGCGAGTGCAGTATTTCATAAATTGACTACGCTGGATATTCCTGAAATTAAAACAAAATTAAAACTATTTGCTGATGGTTGCGGTGGACAAAACAAAAACACCACTCTTGTAGGTATGTGCACCAAATGGCTCTTTTCACATGCTCCACCGCAAGTAAAACAGATTGAAATAGTATTTTGGTTGGCCATAGCTTTTTACCACCAGACAGAATATTTGCAAAGATTGAGAAAGAAACAAAGAAACAGTCCATAATATGTAATCCACAAGATTATGTGAATGTTTTCAGAAAACATGCGACTGTTTACCATTTAGGAGAAGATGTTGAAGTTTACAATTGGAAGGATGAAGTCTCAAAAGCCATAAAACCCCCCGGAAGTTGGCATTTCAAATTTAACCCATCTAAACGATTTATAATTAATAAGGGACGACAGAATGTGAGCATTCAAGGAGAAGAAAATTATCGAAATGAATTTAATCAACCGAAATATGTGACTAAGAGAGGAAAGAGATGTTCCGAAATTGAGCCTGCCATAATACGAAAAGGTAATAAAGTGAAGCTAAGTAAAATAAAAGATGTCACTAACCTTCTAAAAAAACACTATGGTGAAGACTGGAGGGCTTTAGACTTTTTAAAATACTACAAGGATATTGAAGAGACCAATGAAAATTTTGAACAACATGAGGATCTGCAATGTGTTCCTTTGGAAGAAAATGAAAATTCTATATAATTGTTTATGGTTCAGTGTTCAAAATTTATAATAATACAACTATTTCCTACTATGTTTAATAAAGTTACTCTCGTTACATTAATTTACAATGTTTTATTACTTTTTAGAACAACCTGTATAGTCATTGAAACGAATGGGTCTTGAGTACCAATATCCGCCACATCCATAACTATACGTATCAAAAACCGCCAGATCCGTAACTCAATATCAATATCCGCCACATCCTTTTTTACTATCACAAATTGATTTATATTCCCATAAACTAAAACCAAACTAATATAGTTAATTATTAAAATCAGTTTATCTTATTTTATTACAAATTAACACCAGAAAATTACCAAAGTAACAAATACTGAGCAAAAAAGTAGATTTTTGATAAATTTAGCTACTTGGATTTAGCGGACTTTGATTCTAGACGACACAGTTACACTTGTATACATAAAACAAAAAATGACTGCAAACAGAGATCTTTGTTCTTATCTACATTTAGACAACTATGTCATCCGCGTTCAATACGACGAATTCTTCTTCGCAGCTTCGTAACCTTCATAGCCTGTAACAAAAACAATTTTCATTTAGTCTCAGCTATGATATTCCCAATAGCAATTCTGTTGGTAAGGTATTTGTAGTGTGTCGAAATAACCGAGGTGGCGACGGGGCGCCAACCCCGGCAGTTTTAACCACGCTTATCTGTGTCCCGACTTACAGAATGCTACTTCAAGGGATCGCATCCTCATAGGATGAGACAGTAACAACATAAAAAAATAAATACAGAGATAAATAGAAAGAAGAGATGGGTACAAAATAATAAATAAGGAAGCAGTTGGTCGACAGTGTTACACGGCTATATTAAAACAAAACAGTTAAAAAAACTTCATTAAATCGATTGCCATCACGAATGCTGTTATTCGTCCCTGCTATGCCATAGTAATATGATCAGTTTAAGCCAATCAAAACCAATTCAACAGATTATTCTTAATTGACAAGTTGAGACAATTCATGGTTGGCTGCTCTTCTTTGTCCCTTAATTTAAAGACCATGGTTGTCATGTGACGAGTTTTGTGTTGTGATTAGGCAAAAATAATATTGGTTGTACAGTATCAAGTTCAAACTACAGTATGTTCAATAATAAGTAGACTAAGGCTAAATTTACACTGCCGCCGAACGGAATGGAAGCGTTTTTTTTTATGCGAAGCATAATGAGATTTATGTCAGAAATTTTCGCAGAAGTTAATTTTGCTGTGAACCGAAAGTCGCTTGCTTTCCATTCCATGGCGGTGTAAATTGAGGCTAAAGACATTAAAGAAATAACAAAAAAAAAATGTAATCTTACCTCATGTTTCTTGTTTAATTCTCTCTTGCAGCTCTCCAAAGGCCTAAAACAATGAATAAAATTGATTAACACATATTAGCATAGGACTTAGTGCAATTGTGCGTGGATGTAGTACTCAGACGCGTTAGGTAGTCAACATGGTGATATGGGTTCGCTCTGTTGAGGGAGACCTGAAGGTCAAGTCATCATTGTGATTCTTCTAAATATTCCTGTATATTACTACATATCGAACATAATTGCAGTAGTCTTACTACTTCTTCTTACAATGGCTAAAGAAGAAAATAAATTTGTATGAGCCGCTGCCTGTATCATAGCAAAACTAAACTCGATTTTATGTTGCTGCATCATCAAGATGATTTTTTAAGATGGGTTTTAAAAATATTGAACTTACCCAGTAGATATTGTTGGATGTGGGTGTATCAAATGGTTTCTATGGTCAAAGCAAACTTGATACTGCAATAAAATTGGTAGATTTCGGAAGTATTTTCTTCTATAAATGTATTCATAAATATTTTCTTTGCTGCTCATAGTGCCCATATTCTCCCAACTCTTACAACTCCGCTCGTAAGATGATCGTCTGACCGAAAATAGAATTGATCCTTCCTTGCCTGAATGGACTGGATTCCTGAGAAGATGAAAATCACTTTATTAATATCTTCCTTATTGAAATACTGTAATAATGTTTATAGTCGGTGTAATTATTACTCAGACGCGTTAGATGGTCAACATGGTGATATGGGTTCGCTCTGTTGAGGGAGACCTGAAGGTCAAGTCATCATTGTTTTAATTATTCACATACTTTTGTCAATCCTCTCTTAAAATTCGTTGAAAATTATGATATCAGCTAAGAAGATGCTTGTACAGACGCCAGCACATCAAGCTATCCGAAACTGTCAAATATTGTCAAAAGGGATGATGAAAATATTTTTTTTTAGTCTGTAAGCTAGGTATACAAAAAATATTGGACATGTATTTTTTATTTTTTTACGTAAACCAAATATTACGTTGATACATTGAGTAGAAATGTGGCATGACGTTTGTATGTATGTAGTTTTTATACTTACTAAGTAATATAGTTTTAAGTGATGAAAAGCTTTTAAAGAAAGAAATTTAAAGAAATAAAGCTTTTAAAGAAATTTGACAGATTGGAGTACCTTGATGTGCTGGCCTCTGTGCAGAATAACATGATAAAAATCTAAGTAAACTAAACGCAAGACTCAAGGCAGTCGCGATCCTTAAACGAGGGAGAAGACCGTTTACTCCTCTATCTGGCGTTTAATGACCGCCGCTGCCATGAATATTGTCAAATTCGTAATGCGAACTTACCTAGTCAGGCTTAGCAGGTTGGTATTCAATTCTCCTTGCATCTGTTTGTAACTGGCTTCCTGGGAACGATAAGAGCCCTTTGTTATACTTGTCATAGTAGCCTGAATGTGACTATTAGGGGAATTAATTACTCAGACGCGTTAGGTAGTCAACATGGTGATATGGGTTCGCTCTGTTGAGGGAGACCTGAAGGTCAATTCATCATTGTGGACATTAATAATAATATGTAAACATAACACTGTATTATCTTACCTTCTGATGAGTTTCTTCAAATCACAAATCCAGTTTTATGTTGATCTGCAGAGATTAAATGAATGTTAATGATTTAAGGGTCAAACTGATAGATATGGATTATTTCAGTGCATCAGACAGCGGAACACGAAGTTCATCATTATAGTACAGGTAAGTGTGTTCATCATTAATTACAAAAAGTTCATAGATAAATAAGTATATAAGGTGACTGGTAATTAGTGTCGAATATTTAAACACGTGATTGTACTCATGATTACAATAAACTCCCCCACAGAAACTTTTTTTGTATACTCAATAGTTTTATATCTATCACAATAACAATACAACTGGCGCGCGCAAAGTTCAATGACCTTCGCGCCGATCAGCTGTTAGCAGTTATTGAGTATACAAAAAAAGTTTCTTTGGGAAAGTCGATTGTAATCATGAGTACAATCACGTGTTTAAATATCGGTCACTAATTACCAGTCACCTTATATTGTAGTACAAGAAACATACCTCCTTTTAGGTTTAGTCTTGCTTTGTATAGGGAGATTCCATATGATCCACGCGCTCAGCATGGTTCAACTGAGTAGCCTGCAGAAGATAATTCTAATAAATATTTTTTTAAGTACGCAAATGTGTTTTTATATTGGATTTTAAGATCAGTGAAGATAGTTATATTAACAGCATTATGTGTCAGATGTCCCTATCTGGATTCATCATTTGAGTAAGATTTAAAAAATGTAATTCGTAAAAATAAATTGCAGAATGCAGTTTCAGCTAAAACGTTATGATTAAAAGTTATATATTTTGAACATTAAATATACTTTTAAATGAATACGAATTATTTAAGATTCTTACCGCTTATTAGCCAGTTCTCATCCCTTGACACCCTCGAAAGATCTGTAGAACAGAACACATCTATGAGCGTATGTTAACTTTAGTTTCCAGAATATTATTATTGTTTTGTTACTCAGACGCATAAGATGGTCAACATGGTGGTTTGGGTTCGCTCTGTTGAGGGAGACCTGAAGGTCAAGTCATCATTGTAAATAAGGATTAATAGGGATGATGACTAAAATTTATTCTTTCAAAAGATTTTTTTGGTTAAAATGCGGCATAACGTCACCTTTCTAGATTTTATACTGCGTGTGACGTAGTGCCCGTACCCGGTCCCCAACTTTATGCGTTTTATTTAAGTATTTTTTTATTATATGACTGACGGGGACTTAATATAATTATTTTTTTACACTGTCATCATCCTTATTCATTAACCTTTTAACCGCCTCTGTCGGATTAATACGAAAAATGTTTTCGTGCCCGTGCCGCCTGAGTCGTGTTTATACGACTGAGAATCTATGTTTGGGTTTTGTTGTTTATGTAATTGCAAAACCATATTAATGTCTGAAATAAAGGTTTTTTTTTATGAGTTGGGCGCTGGGGGCACGACAACTGATATTTAGTTAGGCGGTGGAAAGGTTAAACATTTTTGATATTCCTGTTTAAAAGTCTGATTTTCTATACAGGGATATTTAACGTATCCATTCCACGCATTCCATTGTATACTTACATCAAAAGCAGCTTTCTCAAGTGAGTGATTACTCTTGAACCTGTTAACAAAAGAAATTAATTGTAAATAAAAGAGATAAGTAAATAATATTATGTTGTATTATCTAGTTGTATCAGTATGGATAGTTATGTTAACAGCATTATAATCAGATGTCCCTATCTGAAATCATCATTTGAGTATGAAACAAAAAGTTTTACATGTATAGCCTGGGCCACATAAACGACCGCTGGCGAAGTACTTATGCAGTGCGCGTAAAGACGAAATTCGCGTGACTCAGCGGCCAAATTATGTGGCGCTTCCTATACAAAAGTAGACATGATAGAACGTACCGAATAGAATAATTTTCCAATCGCGCAGTTTTCAGCACTGCGTCTTTCTTGGATTGACCCTGAAAATATGGAAAAATTTGCAACAAAATCCTTTCAAGCTTTGGTACAGCCTTTGAACTGATAATATAATCAGATAGGAGCGAAAGACATTGCAATTGTGTACATCAAAGAGTTCAGATGAACTATGTGGTCATCATCTTAATAACTATTTTAACCCATTGAAGGACAGTGAATGAGATACAATAGAAGTTTTATTGTTATTACGTCTATAGGCGTTCAGTGTCCATAGTCTTTTATGTCATTGACATAAGGTTTAAATTGTAATGAAAGATCTGAGATCGTAAAATGCAATAACTATTATGTTTTGCTAGTAATTATAGATGTATTCTCACCTTGCGTGTGCAATTCGTCAAGTGTTGATTACAGCTCTTTCTTGGTTTGTCTGTAAAGAGTGAAAACTTGTTAGTTTTCCTGTGTAGCTATATTGCAGTTCTATATAATATGTGGTAGTATCAGATAGGAGCGAAAGACATTGCAATTGTGTACATCAAAGTGTTCAGATGAACTATGTGGTCATCATTTAGATAATAAGTACAGACGCCAGCACATCAAGCTATCCATAACTGTCAAATTTTCTCAATTAAAAATGAACCTTATTTCTTTGCAATAAAGTTGAAATACTATCAAAGAAATTTGACAGATTGTGGTAACTTGATGTACTGGCCTCTGTACATACTTAATATTTTGTATTGAATCTTTAAAAACATTATTTGTACCCAGTTCATGATAATGATAGACTTGGCAGATAGCAAATATTGTTAAAATAACAGTTACTATAGTATTTCTTTATTGTAGTATATTGATAGCCATTTATTTAATGTTGGTATTTTCATTTGATGAAATCTATCAAAACAATCATACTATCCTGAACTCATTATTAAAAGACAACTTTTGTTAGTAATTTCAGTACAGTACATCTTACCTTTTTTGTTTGTAGTGCCCCAAGTTGCAGTAATACTCAATTTATGGCCTTTTCTTGATCTTGATACTGTAAAATGAAGAAACTTGTTAGTTTTCCCATGTAGCCCTACTGTGATAGTTCTTTATAAGTAATTTGATCAGATAGGAGCGAAAGACATTGCAAAAGTTGTACATCAAAAAGTTCAGATGAACTATGTGGTCATCATTTCAATATTAAATTAACTGAAAAATGCTGTAAATCATTTATATTTTAAGAAATATGTAACTCACCAAGATAGACTTATGTGCAGAAGGTAAATATGTACCTGCAAACAATAAAAAAGAAACTTTAGTATAATTCTCAGAGAAAACCTTCAAAAAAGTTCTTAAAGCAAAGAGTCAGTATGCTTAAAGCATTTGTTTATGCATCAGACCTCACAACAGGCTGTCCTATACTACAATTTAATAAAAAGAAACAAAACAAATATCTGATAAAATACCAGCCACAGATATAATGAACTAATTACTAAATTGAATGAGAAAAAGTTTCCCTACTCTTGAACAAGCCATTGTGAGGCAACTGAAGGTTTTCAGCTGCACTGCGCTGTCATCATGCTGTTAAAAAGGGATGGGAAGTATTTGAATAATTAGCCAACCAAGTTAATTAGACAGCAGACCCACAGACAGAAGGAAATTTATTATTCCTGTACTGAATAGGGCCAGCTAGAACCACATTATATTAGTGCTCAAAATTATTATTTTAAAACACCACTCTGACATCTACAGAATTAATACAAAAATGTGAGAAAGCGTTTCTTTAAACTAGTCCTGGCTGAGGCTGAGCTCAAAAAGTAGCCACAGATCCATAAAAAAAAATTCTTAGTGTACATGTTAATCATATTTATTGCTACTGTTAACTCTTAATTTGATCACTAAATGTGTGTAGTGACTAGTGCAAGCAGGCTGCAATGTACCAAATTAATTAAGGCTCAAACAAGTAGAGAAGCTGGTTTAAACCCAGTTATCTTATTTTCTTGGTTAGCTTATAAATGCAAAATGCCCACAATATGGAATGGACTAAAGTATGCTTGATTTGCAAATGCAAATCACCCCAGTATGCTAAATATAGACTTACCAAAATAAATTCCAATGCAGTTTTCATGCTCTGGGGTACTCATTCAACCTAAAACAACATAAAAATGATATGAAAATTGTGTTCAAGTATCTTATTTGATGGGTTAATGGGAAGTTGTGGTGTTCAGATAGAGCTAATATACATGCAAGATCATGGTTTTTCAATGGTTAGCACTTTTCATCATGTGAATTTGTAATTTTATGAGATTTTGGCAATTGCAGAAGGTAGTATCCTGAATTAAATTTTAAATGTATGAGCTAAGTAACACATGAGATGTTTCTAAAATGGCGCCTTACCATCAGCAGGTTTCCGATATTTGCCCTGCACAAATATGCGAGGCACATCTATTCCCTCTTTGAAATTGACAGTGCGGCGCTGCACATAAGTGTTCATAAGGACCTCGAAGCCAGCATCAGTGAAGAGCTTCTGCAGCTCTTCTTCAGTAAAGTAGTAGCTTCTGCAAAAAAAAGAAAGAACATGTTACTGATATGTAGTGGAATTTCGTGATATAGCTGTTGTATGTAACTTTGATTGAAATGGCAGAACTTTGGAACACAGTTATTTTATGTCCAGTTCTAGTTTTGGTTAATTAAACTAACACAATTAAAAAATCTTTCTAGAATCTTACCTAGTGCCATCTTGTCTCATGTAGAAATTGTCAGCAATCTTATGTCCAGGCTTGAACCGCAGCTGAGCCATGTCGTACCGGCCGTAGTCGCGGAACAATAGCACGCCTCCGGGGCGCAGCGCCCGGTATGCGACACTCGCTACCTGCGCCCACGCTTCAGGGTGGATCGCAGACAACACGAAGATCAAACTCGCTATGTCCACGCAACCTTTCTCCATGTTCTCGAACAAGTCGTCAGTGGTCAGGTCAGCGCAAAAAGCCTTCATACGACTCCCGTCAAACAACTTGTTCGTTTTCACGAATTCGACCGCACGTGGTGAAAAATCACACGCGTAGAATTGAAAATTTGAGAAACCTTCTTCGACCAACGGGAATATCATGTTACCCACGCCACACCCCAGCTCGAGGAACGTGATCTTATCGTCAGCTTCAAAGTTTATGAGCTCTTGAAACTCACGTGTAGTCCAATGCCGGTCCTTGAAGAACTTCGTCTCATTTCTCTTGTAAAATATGTCCCAGTGACGCTTTGCTTCTTTCTCCAGCCGCGCAGCTTTAGCTTCAGATATTCTTCGCGAGTTTTGCGCTTCAAGACGCAGTTTCTCTTCTTCTGTCAGATCCTTCAACCGGTGAATAAAAACATCACCGTTTTCGCCTACACGTTGGATTTCATCGGTTTCCATCTCGAGTCATAGAAAAGTAATTTGAAATCTCTGGTTTTAGCACAGAAATTGTATTGTTAACTGTCAAAGATCTCCACTTATTTTCTTAATTTAGAAATAAATTGAAGGACATTATTTATTTGATTTCCAACTGCGGTGAGATCGTTAAGAGTCGTGCTCGTGACGCAATGAAGAACGAAATGAAATATGAAATGAATGATGAACTATCAACAGATAAAAAAATTAAAAAAGCTAATGAATGAACATGCAGTTCAACAATCGATTGAGTGTTGCAAGAACAGATTTTTACACACTTCGTTTGCTTTTACCAAAAACAGACTATTTTTACATAAGTTTCCTTTTTTGGATTCAGCGCAGTTCCAGTTCCAAATGGAAAATTATGTTTTATAAAGTTTAGTCCATCCACTCATTTTCTGATCAGTATTTTTGCTACTCGATGATTGAACGAATGACAAGAAATTGAATGAATTTTAAATATGACTTTGACATTTTAGTTTTCGGTATTACCGTTGCAAAAAAAATAATTCATAAAGTAAAAATCATCTGTTGAGACCCTATGAGACGCACCAATCCCAACCCGCAACCGCGTTACTTAGAGCATTTAACCTCGTTAACGATAATTGATATTCTTTCTAGTGTTTCGTTAGTGTGCACGGAGCACAAAATGAAAACGACTACCACGCCGTAGTCAGGAGCTTCAACCCTTGCTTCAACCATAATGAGCAGACCACAGACTAAGTAGCATTGAGCAGTCATTCATGTCGACCATAATCGCAGTCCCTATAGCATTTAACCTAAAGTCTGATACCAGCAATACTATTTATGGGCGAATTTTAAACAAATACTATTGATAAGACACCTACCCGTTATTACGATTACACCAAGGTCAGACATTATCACGATAAACGTCAATTCGCAATCGATGTCATCTTTGTATCATGACCAACATGCATGAATCCGGCACAATGCGGGCCATGTTCGACACGTGCCCTTATCTGAGAATTACTTAAAATTGTCAACTAAACTGTCTAGCGTTTGTTGAGTAAACTTGCTTGTGCCTATTAGTTTAAAGCTAGGATTGATTTGATAGGTATTATTTCCAGTGAGCTGATAGTATATCTACCTAGCTACTAAGTCTTGTCACCCAAACGGTTTCCAGCTTTTAGCTGATTGATTGCTACTAGACTGAAAACTTTTACAGTTTGTGAGGGTAGGTATCTTGAGTCCACTGGAACTTTGGAGGTACTCCTCACACACAAGGTTGAGCTTGTGGATATTTTGTGAGCTCGTAGTTAAACTTATAAGGCCGGTCATCGGTCGTCGGTCCTTGATGAAGCCGTCTTCATCGCAAGAGTTCTTGCGTGGAACCTGATGTTCGTGGTCCATCACAGCGCCTTTCGTCGCGCTGGATGCTGAGCGACTTGAAGTTTAAAGTTACGTTTCTTTAAGTGGGACAGCATTTTTATTTCTAACTTTTTAGTGGGTCGGTTTTTATAATGTATCTAAGTTATAATAGCCTAATGTCAACTGCTCATGTAAGCCCAAAAGTCTGACTACCAGTCTTACCGAGGGTTATCCAGCAGCTGGCTTATGGAAGGCAGCGAAGCTTAGTGGTCGCTTCGTATAAAATATTGGTATTCAGTAACATCTGGATAGACTGGAAGCCGATCCACCCAAAGTTGGGAAAACGCTAGTCAGAAGATTAGGTACCTATATTATACAAGTACCCGTCCAATGTTACGACTTAGTCAAGATGATTATCTGAGTAGTAAACTCAGTGAGTATGTGCGTATGTTTGTGACACGTATCCTGTGATGTTATGTCAACATTGCTCGGCGCGGCAGCTCGTTAAACAGGCGTAAAATATCTTTTAATTAGTTTCAACAGCTGTCCGACATCAACTAGTTGTGATTCATCAAATAGTTTATTGAGGATGAGATAAAAAGGGACTACCTATGGACACACGCATGGTCGATAAGCTTGCTGTTTCGCCGTTACTCGGTAATAGCAAATACATGCCTGCTAATGCGAATTTCACAAATGAACGCGGTCTGTTCACTAAACCGCGTTCAAGAGCGTGCGTCACTTATATTATTGTTGGGGAATGGGAAAATTCATTCTCTCGCGATCAGCGCATAAGCCCCGTTTAAGTTTCAGTTTCATTGGTGAAATTAGAGCCCCTAGTGCGATCAGAATCTTTTTTTTTACTTGAACGACAGGGGGCGTTGATGGTAAACATAAAGTGTATTGAAAAACAAGATGGCGTCATTAGTTCCAAATTTTGCCACGCTGCAAAAGACCCTTGTAGGTTGCAATCACCTATCCAAATGTCAAGCGCGGGGATCTATGGCGGGGATTTATTTCCGTCCCTCCGTATCCCGCTGCCCTTATCTTTGGTAATGCGTAGCATGAATGACTAAATGCAGTTTAATTTCATATTCAACCCATTTCTAGCCCGCAAACATAACAATATTTAAAATCAATGAACAGTAGGTAATTCTGTTTACTTAATTCTGTTGCACACTATCTCACTACACTCAGTAGGTAGGTACGTGCTACTTACCCAATTACAGATACGTTATCATTATTGTTGCATTGTTTACTCTCGTTAAATGACTACTGTCGTTACGCGTATTGCCGCCTGCGGTTGCGCCGGTGTAAATAACTGATAGATGCACAGTGCCACTACCTTATCTTGATAGTTCTTGACGCTGCTAGTTAATGAAACTTGCAAAAACTTTTATCTTCATCCCCCTTATTTACCCTTTTGGGGTGGATATAACTTGAAACGCTTGTTAATGTACCTACGTGTGGGCGATGTTGGGTTTGTCGCACTACTGCAGTGCTTTCAGCATGTCCGCCTTCACGCCGTCATGCGCTTACGCATAGCGCTTCTATTATGCGCAGGGCAAGTGACAGTTCCAACAGCATCCTGAAAACTATAGCTAATAGGTGGGGCAGCTCCGTACTGGGACGTTGGATATGCCTATATGCCACTATGGCGTAGTAGTGAATAGTTTGTGTGGTTTTTCTGCTAGATGTTAAGTACTAACACTAGTTTCTAAGTCAATTAACGAAGTTTTTAACCAAATGTACTACGGACGCCAGTACCTACATTAAGCTATCCCAAACAGACAATTATTCCCAATTGAAAATTAACTTTTCGCTTTTTTAATAAAGTTGAAAAACTAACAAAGAAATTTGACAGATCGGGGTAACTTGATGTGCTGGCGTCTGTACTATAAGTATGGTTCCGATATAAAAGGTTTTAAACTTATTTTTGTATTATTTTAAATACTAATTTGATTGATTTTACTCTTAAAAAATACGGATTTTCATTTCCTTCACCGAATCGTAACAGAAAATTGTAGATCGATGTTAAAATATTAATATCAGTTGGTCATCAATAATCTAGATTATTCCACGCTTTCATCCTATCGCAGCTAGAATTACGATGTTATGTCAACTCAGCCGCTGCGCCTGCTCGCGAACTGGTCAACATCGGGTTGTTTATGCAATCTGCACGTAGCTACTGTTGCACAACGCATCGCACTGATATGGCCACTTTCTGTCCGCGACTGCTGATTATTAATCTTGTGAGAACAATTATTTATCGCTGTGTATGTATAAGTATCTATTATTATTTAGATATGTTTATAAAAAGAGAATCTGATTGAATGTCTGACTGATTGACATACTAGCGCACAGCCGATAATACTGGAACTCATCTGCATAGCCTTTGCCCAACTATGTTGGGGTGGGCTTGCAATGTAACCGGATGCAGCTGAATACCAGTATTTTACATGGAGCGACTGCCTGTCTGACCTCCACAACCCAGTAACTGGGACCCCTGGATACCCCTTGGTAAGACTGGCTGTCAGATTTTCGGGCTTCTGACAACCCGTAACAACTGTCAAAGATGCACAAATGACAGCCGGGACCAACGGTTTAACGTGCTTTCCGAGGCACGGAGGAGTCTCGGTATGTAAAGATGGTCACCCATCCACAGCCAACCCCGGCAAGCGTGGCTTAATCTGATGGATAGACCTGTGCGGCTGTTAGTACTTAGTCACGAGCTCCTCAAGGAACTTGAAATTTTGCAAAAGTCTATGTCCTGTAATGTAGGGGAACACTAGGAGGTTGTTGAAAGTTAAACCTCGGGATCCTTAATGTCACGTAGTTACTTTTCAAAAGGGGTGGTAGTTGGTTACCTACATAGCTTTCGTAAAGACCTAACTACATAGATATTATTCCAGTATTTCCATATCATTTCACTCTGCATCATCATTCTCCTGCCCTTATCCCAATTTATTTGTGCTCGGCGCAACATGTCTTTTTCTTCCATACTTCTCTATTAGTCGTCATCTCAGTAGTCGCTCCCTTTCTAGCCATATCGTCTTTCACACAATCCATCCATTGTTTCTTTGGTCTCCCTCTACTTGTATAGCCATCCACATCCACATATTTATACACGTAACTATGTAAGCTATAAGTCATTTAACGTTTGCGTTCGTTTAGGATTATTGTTATCTATAAGGTTATGACCTGAGTAAGTAGGGGATTAATATAGTTTAAAGGTTAATTCATACAAAAAGTTTTTACGTGGGTAGGTACTCGATCAGTGATTAACAAAGCGCTGATGTACAATTACATCACAAATTACTATTAATGTTCTATACACACGAACATATAAGTATGTCACCCCATTTTTCTACGGATGCGTAGAAATTACAGAACTTCAATGGCGGACAAAGGCACAGGCTTTTCTTTGAAAATAATCGAGAATCGAGGCTTTATCCTGTAGTAGCAGTCTGAAAGATTAGAGGTACTGGATTCTTTCTACCTCATAACTAGAGGAAGATGTTGATTACTCGCCCGTTTAAACTAACATCTCTCGCTCATCTCCGCTTTAAGTGTTAGGTAAAAAAAGGTTATGCAGGATTGTCCGAAAGGGTTACCGCTACCCTGGAAGATAAAGGGCTAAGGAAGGAACATGGATGGGTTTTAGTCAGTAAGAGTCTGACACTCCCTTCCGCTCCACCCAGAGCGGGAGAAGTAATTGGATGATTTCCCAGCCTCAAAAAAAAAAGTGTTAGGGAAAAAAGGAACCTATCCAAAAGAAAAGGACTTTTAAAGACTTTATTTAATTTAATTAAGCAAGTACCAGTCAGTGCCAGTCTTACTTACCAGTCTTACCAAGGGGTATCGTAATATCTGTTCTAGGGTATTACTTAGTTTTTGACTGAGTTGTGGAATGTGGAGGTCAGATGGCAGCCGTTCCATGTAAAATAATGGTATTCACTTATTCAGCTTCATCTGGTTTAACTGGAAGCCGACCCCAACATAGTTGGGAAAAGGCTATGCAAAGAGAGATTTTATCTACTTGTTTATTTATTCAATTTTTTCAAATACTACTAGGTGTAATTAATGTTTCATCATTCTCCTGCCCTTATCCCAATTTATTTGGGGTCGGCGCAACATGTTTTCTTCTTCCATACTTCTCTATTAGTCGTCATCTCGATAGTCACTCCCTTTCTAGCCATATCATCTTTCACACAATCCATCCATCGTTTCTTTGGTCGCCCTCTACTTGTATAGCCATCCACATTCATACTCACAACTTTCCTGACAACATTTTCCTCATTCCTCCGCATAACATGCCCATACCATGACAACCGATTTCCACACAACTTTTCGGTCACCGGTGTCACTTTCAGACTTCCTCTTATATACTCATTACGTATTCTATCCATTCGCGTAACACCACACATCCCTCTTATTATTCTCATCTCAGCTGCATGCAATTGTCTTTCATTCATTCCTTTTGTGGCCCAACACTCTGATCCATACAAGACGGCAGGTCTAATCATGCTTTTATAAATCTTCCCCTTAAGTTTAAGGGGAATAAGCGGGATTGTCCGAAAGGGTTACCGCTACCCCGGAACATAAAGGGCTACGGAAGGAACATGGATGGGTTTTAGTCAGTAAGAGTCTGACACTCCCTTCCGCTCCACCCAGAGCGGGAGCAGTCATTGGATGATTTCCCAGCCTTAAAAAAAAAAAAAAAAAAAGTTTAAGGGGAATGCGGGAGTCACAAATTGTTCCCGTGACCTGCCGCCATTTCATCCACCCAGTGTTAATTCTATGCTTAACAGTCCGATCTATTTCGCCATCGCTTTGCACAAGTGAACCGAGATACCGAAAGTCGGAGCAAACTGGGAGAAGCGCGCCATCAAGCGCTATGACCCCAGGACTGGAGAGACCGCCGAAATCGCAGAACATGTACTCAGTTTTGGTTCTGCTGATTTTCAGGCCAACAATCTCCAGTTTCCGTTGCCATTTCTCCAGTCTGCTCTGAATCTCAGGTCCATCTTCACCGACAAGAACGATGTCACCGGCAAATAGCATGCACCATGGTGCCTCTTCCTGTATGTCCGCCGTTAGAGCATCCATAATCAAAAGGAAGAGGTAAGGGCTTAAAGCCGACCCCTGATGCAAGCCTACCGCCACATTGAACTTGTCGGTGTTGCCAGCAGCCGACCGAACGTAGGTCCGGGATTGGCTGTACATAGCACGAATTAACTGTACATACTTCCCGGGCAAACCTTTCTCTTTCAAGGCCCACCACACGACATCCCGAGGTACCCTATCATACGCTTTCTCTAGATCAATGAACACCATGTGCAAGTTTTTGTGTGCACGTCTGTACTTCTCGCACAATTGGCGGAGTGCAAAAGTGGCGTCCACTGTTCCTCGACCTGGCATAAACCCAAACTGGTTTGGAGTAATCTCACTCTCCTCTCGCAATCTTTTCTCTATTATTTTCTCCCATACCTTCATACTATGGGACATGAGCTTTATCCCTCGATAGTTGTTGCAGTCTTGTACATCACCTTTATTCTTGAAGATTGGCACTAGCGAACTATTGCACCATTCTTGTGGGATCATTCCTTCTTGCAACATCTTATTGAAGAATAAAGTCAGCCACATACATCCATCTTCTTTTAAACACATCATCTGGGCCCAAGGCCTTTCCATTCTTCATACTTTGAACTGCCTTTCTTACTTCATCCATGCTAATTTCCCTTACCAAACCCATGTTTGCTTGTATCTCGTTGAGCACTCCATTCCACTCATTCTATTCGTTCATTAGCTTTTCAAAATACAACTTCCATCGTTCTTTTATTTCGTCATCTTTGGACAGAACCTTACCGGCATCATCTTTCATACACTTAATCTGAACTATGTCTCTCGTTCTTCTTTCTCTTGCTTTTGTAATCCGGTATAGCTCCTTCTGGCCTCTTGGGCTGTCCAGTGAGTTATACAACTCCTCCTGCACCTTAGCTCTGGAAACTGCTACCGCCTTTCTTGCCTTTCTCTTCCATTCTTTATAAATTCGCTTCTTATCTTCTTTCAAATCATTATTCCCGATTTCTACACCCTGCCATTCTTTAAACGCAACTTTCTTTTCTTTTAGCATGATTTGCACGTCTTCATTCCACCACCATGTATCCTTTTCTATCACACCTTTCCCTTTCGATTCTCCAAACACATCTTTTGCTACTCTCCTTATGCAATCCGACATCTCTTTCCAACATTCGTTCACAGTTTTCCCTTCCATATCCTTCATTTCAATCATTTTATCTACCACTTGACTCTTAACCATACTTGCACATTCCTCTTGTTCTATCATACGCCATCTGGTTTTGGGTGGGGGCCGTTCTTTGTTCCTACTGGACGAGACACTAACTTTAAGCTCCATAATTATTAGTCTGTGTTGTGAGACTAAGTCTTCGCCTGGCAGCACTTTACAGTTTTTGACACATTTTAGGCTGTTCCGTCTAACCAGCAAGTAGTCAATTTGTGTCGCGTGGCGGCCACTTTTATAGGTAATAAGGTGTTCATTTTCCTTTTGAAACCACGTATTTGTAATTGCCAGATCGAAGGCAGAAGCAGCTTGCAGCAGTGTCTCGCCATCAGTATTACGGTCGCCGTATCCCCAACCGCCATGCACTCTCTCATACCCATCCTTCTGTCTTCCTACATGACCGTTAAAATCACCCCCCACATACACTTCTTCACTCTCTGGTACATCCATCATCACACGATCGAAGTCCTCCCAAAATTTCTCTTTTACACTATCCTCACATCCTGACTGGGGTGCATACACACTAACTATATTCAGCACAAAACTCTTCACAATAACTTTAACAGCTATTACTCTATCACTCACTCTCTTTACATCTACCACACATTCTTTCAACTCACTATCCAAAACTATACCCACACCATTTCGCTTGCCATCGCATCCACAGTAATAAAACTTATATCCTTCCCCTATCTCTCTAGCCTTTGCACCCTTCCATTTAGTCTCTTGCAGACACGCAATATTCAGTCGTCGCCTTTTTAGAACATCTGCTAATTCTCTTCCTCTTCCAGTCATCGTCCCTACATTCCAGCTCGCGCACCTTAATCTTACTTCTTTCACACTCCGAGCTAGCATCTTACGTCGCACCCGCCCGTTCTGGTGCGACAACCCTTGTCCATTTCCCACAGGAGCCGGGTGCTGCTCCTGCGCGTCGCCTGTGGGGTACGCCCTAGCCCTATCTCGCATTCCATCCATACTTAACATGTTACAACAGGATTTGGCATAGTTTTACAGTCGGCCGCCTGCCTGACACCAACCCTCCTTGGGAATGCTTTTGTTGGTGGTTTACCCGCCACCGCGCGAGTGCCCCAAGGTGCTAGTTGTATGCACTAGGTCTCTAACTCCCTTAGTCGCCTCTTACGACACCCACGGGAAGCAATGGGATGGTGCTATTCTTTATCCAGCACCACACAAGTGTAATTAATGTTTATCCATGCTAAATTACGAATTTTTAGCACCAACCAAGAGCCTTTTGAGTAAACCGCGGACTAACTGACTGACAGACATACGGATTTGGCGAAACTAAAAGTGCCGTGTTTTACCACGGAACACTAAAAACAAGCATCTTATTAGTTATTACACATTTAAATTATTTAATTTATGTCGATTAAAAAAACAAATGAAAAAAGTCAGCAGTGCAGTGTGTAGTAGTAACATTTTAATTAAGAAAACGGTTAATTATATACATTTACATAATTAAACTATCTAATAGCTCAGTTATCGTGGTCGACAATGGGAACAATTGGTATAGGAAGTAACAATGCGGTACCAAGGTCGTCTAACTAATTAATGAGTGCCTATGGCATCGGCAAGTCATGTTTATTTTGGCGAAACAAAAAATCTTATAATTTAATAGATATTTAAGTTGATTTTTTACAATACTGTAGTTAATAGATTTTATTAGTTTGGGGTCTGGGGATAAATGAAGAGATTGGGGTAGATATTACCGAAAGAGTGCTGGCTGTTAGTAGGTAGCTACTTAGATAAGAGTAAACTTTTTCCCATAGACAAGTATGTCGCGGTCAATCCAGTCCAGTTGAGGCTAAATAACGGCATATTTTGACGTAGGAGTGTGCTCGTGTGACTCACACTCTTGACCGAAATTTTCTCGTTTCCACTAGGTTTGTAGTTTGTTATTAAAAAAATAATAACCTACGGTAATACATGACAGTAGGTGTAATGTAGTCATTGTTTAAATAAATAAAGTTGACTATAAATTGTTTGTTTCTATGTATCGGTTCATGGAACTTGTGTGCAGAGATATTTATGGGCACTTAAGTATATTGGGTTTGAAATATTAATTTATTTTACCCTGTCAGCGTGAGGTTAGCATTTTATAGATAGAGGTACCTATTTAGTTTACAGCTGTAATCAACATCTTACATTACAAACAGGATCTTAATTACCCTACTGACAAGGAAGGCGTATGTTTTTCGTTTGGTAAGTGACTAAAATGCCCGTATACCTACGCAATGATGGCCCCAGGATTGTTGTTTCAAATCCAGGTCAACACCAATACTGCCGGGTCAGTGGAATTGTCCGAAGGGGTTACCGATGCCCCGGAACACATAGGGCTAAAGTAGGAACATGGATGGGTTTTACATTCCCTTCCGCTCCACCCAGGACCCTGGGTGGGAGGAATCATGTGATCCATCCTTAAAAAAAAAGTCTGTATCAATGTTATTTATTTAATTCTAATGTAAGTAACTACTTTCTTTCCGAGTTTGTCTTGGAAACTTCTGATATCGGTGAAGGAAGACATCGTGAGGAAACCTGGTTAATGAGTCTGAAATCGCCAATCCGTCAATGAACAAGCGTGGAGATCAATGCTTGTGCTTTCTGTGTATGAGAAGTCCTTTGTCCTGTAGTAAGACAATTATAGGCTGGCTGAAATGCTCGTCATCACTTGACAAGTCCACTGGATTTCATTTTCAAGCTCATTATTTGATATAATTATTTTTCCTAGCTTTTGCCCGCGAATTTATCCGCGAGCAGTTCGTTTATGCGATATAACCGAACTTCACATGGAAGAAGTCAAATTTTTGGGACAAAAAGTAGCCTATGTCCTTCCCCGCGATGCAATCTATCTCTCTGCCAATTTTATCGAAGTCCTTTCAGTGGTTTAGGCGGAAAAAGGTAACATACAGACAGACAGAGTTACTTACGAATTTATAATATTAGTTTCGATTAACAAGTATCTACCTACCTAGGTAAAGGCAAGGTTTCATACTTGAAACTTACAATTCGTAGAACTTTGCCTAGTTAGCTGAGTACTTATGTAGGTACTTTACGTGTAAGTGCTTATAATATGAAGTGACACTTATTTTGTAATCCTTGACGAAGTTTCCTAGAAATATGTATATAAGTATGTAAGTACCTATTGTCACATCAATCTCATTATTTATGTAGAAGCCAGCACATTAAGCTACCCTAACCTGTCATATTTATTTGATAGATATTCAACTGTATTACAAAAGTATAAGGTTCATGTTTAATTGGGAATATTTGACAGTTAGGGATAATACGTGAGTATTATGTGGATGTTTTCAGTTTTACTGGATTTGCCGTGATAATAGTATCAATGGTGAAGGAATCTACTGGATACAAGAAGAACAGAACCGGTCTAAGTGGCGGTGCTTAGCGAAAGCACAGGCTCTTCATCTATCGTCTGAAATGATGATAATGCAATGTGGAATCCTCTCAAATGTTTTATAGAATTATGATGGCGATGGCGGCTGGAGTTGTCACATTCAAATCCATACTAGTAAAACCATGGGAAACTCATGTCTGACCGTCGGTTACTATATCACGCCTTTCACGCCTTCGACTCTAGGTCACCACACCGGGGTGGTTTTTAGTCAGTAAGAGTCGGAGGGGTCTCCCTCCTACCCCCTAAGGTGGAGGACATCCAAGAGAATTTTCCACCACGGATCAAAAATATGTGGCATAGGTTAGTAGAATACTTTTACCCCGGTTTAGTTCTTAACCCGTTAGATGTTCGCCTATAAGAGGTCAACATTTTTAAGGTTATATTTATTGTCGTTTCGCGAGAATTTTTCTTATGAACCTATGGGGTTCATACGACGTTTGAGAGGTTAAGTTCCCGTAAGATAATGTCCGATAAGCACACGGCCGCGGGTAATATAATGGTAAATTGTATGTTTTTAGGCAATTTAAGATTGGCTTTGAAGATGCTGTTAGATATTTCTATTGTTCGAATATTTGAGCTCAATCAACAGCGCGCATAAAAAGCAATACAAGTAAGAGATATATTGTGTAGCGTGTCCATTCGAACAAAGGTGGTCCCACAGTTTGTTCTAGTCAGGCACAATATAAATATGAACAGTATGGAAACTAAGCCTATTTTTTGAAATAATTACCTACGCTCCACTGCAGCACTAGGGTTGTCACTTTTAATGTTTTTGAAACTGAACTATATTTATTAAAATATTTGTGTTCTCAAACAATCAAGTTGGAAATTTTAGTTATTTCAACTCAATTGTTTTTTCGATTGTTTACTAATAACATTTAAATAGGTAATCGCATGGCTTCGGTTAATACCAGTAAAAGAAGATTGTTTATAACACGGAACAGTTTAAAATCAATACACAACAACTTGTGAGCTTTATCAATATGGCGTAACCTTTTACAAGTGGCGTGAGCCGCGAAAAGACGAAAACGTTTCGTGCGATCCTTGTCGGAAGGGCGCGCGGCTTGGCGCATAATTATGTGGCGCCGATGCCTGATTAACCCGGCGCGGCCGCGCACCATACTATGCGTTTCAATTAAGGATAGTATGACCTTGGCACCATATTGTGACAACAATTAAGTTTAACAAAAAAATACTTTATGCAAATTACTTATCTTGTTCATGTAATTTTCGTATTATGATTATTGTTTATCTAATATAAGGCCAAGGTCATCCTATTCTTAGTTAAAACGCAATCGCATAGTAGGTACCACGTGTTAACCCGAAAATGCGTGAGCATTAACTAATCGTCTTGACGCGGCACTCACGACTGACAGCACCGCGACAACCGCTTAGGGGTCTCGTCGATTCGCGTGTTTGTGTGAGTGTGCCGTTTCGAACGTTAGTTCGTAGTTTCCGTACTGTTCATATTTATATTGTGAGTCAGGTAAACGAGGACTTCCCGGAACGCTGCGCCGGCGCAGGCAAGAATCACGACCGACACAAACACGATGGCTCAGTGAAATATTTCACACGTACCTTCTTTGTTTAGATACATAATATCCTGTGTCTTAGCTATTTAGTTATTTAAGTTAGCTGGTACAGTCACGAGCACCAATATGTATACACCTTGTAATTTTCAGAACCGATTTTCTCGTAAAATAACTATTTCAACTTTGAGATACGACATGGTAAACCCATGGATTCGAAAATGCAATGTGTGTGACAACAAAATTCATTCAAATCGCTTATGAAATTAGTTAAGCGTATTCATAGTTTTGCTCGTAACTGTACTCATGTCAACATATAAGACCAAGTTAAAAGTTGTGAATGAATATTAAAATGTTTGTTGAAATAAAATGGTATTTTGAATACCTATTATCCTTTGGACAAGTTTGTCTCCTGTACTGCTGTTCATCTTTTCCATAAAAGCAGATAAAGTAACACAGTCGCCATTTGCAAAGACTACTTACTCCATAATATCAGCTATCTGCCAATGCAGGACCCATCAGAATCGGTCAAACTGTTTCGGAGATAAGGCGGTACAAACATATAGACAAACAAACATTTTTACAATTGTTTTTTGTTATAAGTACCGTATATACTTACTTTAGAAGCATTTAGTAAAAAGCTGTTATTTTGTCATTACAAACAGTCAAATTAAAATCACAAGCGTATACTTACAGTCATAAAAAATGACCCAACATTATAATATTATTATTGACCCCAAAATACCCGTAATAGTATTGTTACCCGGTTCAACCACGGGCCACATAATAGTATCGTATAGAACACACACACGTACACCTATACACGTATAATATGTCTATTTTGTGTTATGGTAGGTACGCTTTACGCATGAGTGCGTATACCTACATATTACGTAAAAACAGCTGTTGTAAACACACCTAATAGCTACGTAGGTAGATTGGTATCAGGTAACGCAAAATTTTACGTTACGTTCCCCTCATATCAATACGTCACCCCTATGACGAATTTTGACATCAGGATTTGTAGTGTCGTGGTAAATAACGTCATGTATTTCCCATTTAGTTCCGTCATTGATTACTATTGGTACTAATGCCTAATGACATTAGCATTCCTAAAGGTCCAATCATAATTACACAATAATTTGTAAAATTAATTATTTGCTCGTAAAATGCTGGAATTGATAAGTAATTAATTACAGAATTATTGTGATTTTTTAGTGGAACATTATAATAATAGTTTATGTCTAAATCTCATTACTGATAAATCTACATAAAATGCCTGTTAACATAATGTCAAACTCGAAATTGCGTGTAAATGATCATATACCTACTTTAGTAGTGATTTTGTCATAATCCTAACTAATTACGGGTGTGCCTTGTCAAGTACAACAGTTAAACCTGTTTTGTTGAATACACAGTTTAAAGTACTCTGTGGTGGCAGTCAGATCAGTAATTCTATATTTTTGAAAGAAGGGGAAAACTTGAATCGTCTGTTGATAACAGCGCCATCTATAATCTCTTGGATACAGAAGTGTTGTTTCACAAGACTTCATGAGATGGCGTAGGTAGTGCTCATTGTTGCTTTGTGCCGAGTCGAGGCTGCTGAACAAAGCGGTTTGTTATTGTTATCTTCAAGATTAGTTGAATCATCATTTATAATGAGGAGTTCTTATCGAAATAATACAAAATTAATGTGGCAGTAAATATATTCAGAAAATATCAACCATGATCGCAGGTATTTATCGATTTTATCAATGTAAAAAACTTTAATACAAATCAGTACGAATTACTTATGTATATGTATAATATTGTCGACTTTCATTTTGTATACTTAGCCTTTATCTTATAATTAATAGTTCAGTTACGTTTTATTACAGTTTAGCTTTATTATTGCTTTATACAATATCGTATCGTGTAGCCGTCCACACGTTCTATTTCGTACACGCTAGTCACTTAATTTAGATTAATAATAATTACATATCACAATGAGACGTTCCTTCAACATGATACACTCGCACACAAATAATACAAAATACAAAAACGAAGGCACGAGATCTAACTACATCTACGACTACTAGTATAAACATGCCCCAATAACGTTACGCTAAATGCACGCGCGCCCGATGTGGCGCGACTCAGTCAAAGTGTTGCGTTTGGAAGAGTCATATCACCTATTTAAATTTCGGTAGCGTTAAAATGTTTCAAAGCGGTTCTGGAATACAACAAGTGCGGCTCGGCGGAGGTCGTTCCCCGCGCAGGCCGTGGGTAATGGAATGTCGGCGTGCAGCCGCTCCTGGCGCTCTTTGTGCGCCGCGCGCCCCGCCCGGTCCGCGGCGCGGGCGCAGGTAGCCGCGCGCCGGCCACGCGGACCGGGCCTTCGATCACTATTAACACGTCACACGGACGACCCAAAGTCCACTAGCCGCTTCACACGCCCCGACAGACTACACACTGTCCTTCCCTTCGAACTTCTCGGCCAGCTCGCCCATCAACTCCTTGTAGATGAGGGGGTCGATGTTCTTCCCGAGCTGGTAGAGCACGAACCAGTCCCCGATCTGCAGCTCGCGAGCCACAGTCTCCACCTGCGTCTGCGGCGCAAGGCGGCTGCGCGCGCGCAGCAGGTACAGGCGCACGCGCGGACCTGCTACTACGGCCATGCGGTAAATCAGCGAGATACCGCTCAGGATCGAAAGAATCATGAACCAGAACCACAGGAACACGTAGATCTTCTCGTTGACGATGTTCAGTGGCAGCACGCACAGGCCGTCGAACTTCTGCACGGTTCCCGAGGGACCGTACTTGTGGAAGGTGCACTTGGTCACTTTAGGGAACACTCGAGCCATCGGGTCCACGCGCTCTTCCGGCTCCATCTCGGTGAAGCTCACCACGTCACTGCCGTACGTAGAGAACTCTCCGTCCAGGAAGAAGTCCATGAAGAAGATCTGGCCGACGACGTTGATGAAGTTCAATACCTCGCAGATGAAGAAACGGAACGCGTAGAAGTTTTGCGTGTGCAGGTTTGTGTGGAAGTAGTCGACGAGTAACTTCTTGCGACTATCCTTGCATTCGTCTCCCACTACAGGGCAGTTCAGGTCGAGCACTAACATCTTGATGCGGCCCCCTTCCCATGTTTTCCACAGGTAACGCGGCACATAAAACAAAATGGCTTGGAAGAACAACACAAAACACACCCACTGGTAGTACTTGTGGTACTTCACCTCGTCCTGGCCGTCGACGTGCGAGGCGACGCCGGCCTGCACCACATCCTTGCCGACGCGTCCCACCAGTCGGTTGGGAATTGTGAAAGTTGAGTAGATCCAGCAGTACGTGTCCATGACGGCCAGCGGGATCTCGTCGACGATGCAGTCGATGGGGTCGCCGATGTATTGCCGCGACGTGACGAGCAGCGAAAACGCGATCAGTATGATCACGGTGGCTTTGTAATGTAGCCGGAACACATTGTTGTCGATGCACACAGAGTCGAGCTTGAGAAGCCCCTTCACGGAGCCGAAAACGTCAAACATGGCGGTCGTCTAGCCGCGAGCGCGCGGCGCGTCGTACGCGATCGTTTAAAGCAGGGCGTGCGCTTCGCCCTCGCGTCGAGTGCGGAATGCTGATCGACGGTGGGGCGCACCGTCAGTTGAGTAGGGCGCAGGCTTGCGGGGCCGGTGTGCGGTGGGGAGTGAGGGGGGCTGCGGTCCCCTCCTCACCGCACCGCGCAGTCGCCGCAGACTCTCGGATCAACGACACAGCTCTGACCCCTTTTTACTACCTCCGTGGCGTCATCTGGTAGCAGTGACGCCGTGCCCAGGGGCTATGCATCTCAGCGTTGTCGGCAAGTGATAATGTTCACGGTCCACCGCAGTGCCGCTTAATTAAATCCATGTCTACGGATTGCATCACTTAGTTTAGGAGAGTGCATGTCCGTGAAATGATAATCAAGTATGCAACGTAACGGTAAAGGGCGACGCGACGGCCCCTCGAGCGCGGACCGGTCGCTCGCTCGGCCGAATCACTTAATAACTTAACTGATTTAATGTCTCTCGGCACTGTTGAAGAAGTATCATTTTCTTCAGTGATTAGATACTCTAAAGAAGTCTTGACAATGGTCATAAACAATGTTATTGGTAATATGAGCGTGGGAGGACGGTTTGCTGATGACAATATGTCGGTCAGAGGCTAATAGTTCAAGTATAAATGTTATCATTCTGACAGTACCTATTAAATTACTGAAAGACCATAATATAACGTAAAATGATCGTTTTACTGACGTGGATACGAACGGCCTTCCCTTTTTGTAAATCGGAAAAAGCGCACGTGCTGTTTTTGTTGGTTGTGCTCAACTTGCCAATATTGCACAATATTTGCAAAAACCCGACAAGACCGTGGTTTTATAATTTATTTTTATTCCATGATAGCTGAGTAGAATTTTATGTAAGTGTTATGTAACTGTTATGTATGATGCAAGGACAAGCAATGTACATAACGTAATATTTAAAAATATTGTCATCTTCGTTAAATATCTTTCTCGCCGACCCTTATAAATAATTCTGAGTGAGTGTTGACGTGCTCCCACGCACGCGGTTTTACTCAAACAACTCGTTTACTTGAGAAAGTGGGTAAAATTATTAACACTTTTTACTGCTTAGCAGTTTTAGTGTCCGCCAGCATAATGTATGGGGACTGTATACCTAGTGATGTCAATGCAGTTCACAATAATTATTTTTAAATTGATTAAATTCATTAATTTTAAGTGCAATTAGCTTTAGATAGGTATGTACTACAGTTTATAATATTGGGACAAGAAATTATAGCATAGCCGGTGCAAAGTTTGAGGTTACAAAACTCAATGTATGCAAGAATGAATGCAAACGATTTTTATTTTGATCTCGCGACCTAAAGAATTAGTACTAATTAGAAATTAATGATAAATGTTGCCCCTGCCATCTGTCCCTCGATACGCTAAGATCTTGTAAAGTACGAAACGGATTTTAATGTGGTTTTCATCAATGGATAGTGTGATAGATAGGTGATAAGACTGGATGTCAGACTTTCGGGCTTCTGACTACACGTAACAACTGTCAAAGAGCCACGAATGGCAGCCGGGACCAACGGCTTAACCTGCTTTCAAATTACCAAATTATTTCTTTTTTATGTTACGATGTAGAAATATCGAATCCTCTGCGGATTTTCCCTACCTCATTTAATTTGGCCTTGTATTAAAAATGTCGAAAATAATTCCAATGACATTTAAACTATGCAATTAAGATATGCAGAGTGAAAAGACCTGCCGCTTATACTTATTTTTATCATCATCATCATTCTCCTGCCCTTATCGCAATTTATTCGGCGCAACATGTCTCTTTCTTCCATACTTCTCTGTTAGTCGTCATCTCGGTAGTTACTCCCTTCCTAGCCATATCATCTTTCACACAATCCATCCATCGTTTCTTTGGTCTCTCTATTGTATAGCCATCCACATTCATACTCACAACTTTCCTGACAACATTTTCCTCATTCCTCCGCATAACATGCCCATACCATGACAGCCGATTTCCACACAACTTTTCAGTCACTGGTGTCACTTTCAGACTTCCCCTTCTATACTCATTACGTATTCTACCTATCCATTCGCGTAACACCACACATCCCTCTTAGCATTCTCATCTCAGCTGCATGCAATTGCCTTTCATTAATTCCTTTTGTGGCCCAACACTGTGATCCATACAGGACGGCAGATCTAACCGTGCTTTTATAAATCTTCCCCTTACGTTTAATTATTTTCAGGGGTCATAATCACTACATAGTATAAAACAAAGTCGCTATTTTTGTCTGTTTGTTTGTCTGTATGCTTAAATCTTTAAAACTACGCAACGGATTTTGATGCGGTTTTTTTTAATAGATAGAGTGATTCAAGAGGAAGGTTTATATGTATAATTTGTCGACATATTTTGCGGGCAAAGCCGCGGGCGGAAGCTAGTCTTTTATAAATCCTTAAATTATAGATGCCTTATCTTAGATGCCTTCGCGTCTACTACATACGTATACTACGTCCATTACTAATACAATTTAAACAATAGTATTTAACTATTATTACGTACCATTTACAATGAGCATGATAATATTATCGCCTGGCTATCAAGTGGCTATTATTGTGCCCACACTACGTACCTACCTAGATGTGTCGCACGGAATCCTCGAATTTATTTATCGTCGATATCCGTAAGATAAGATTGTGTTTCTTGCAAAATGTTCGCTCTAAATGCGACACAGTGAAAGATAATTTTTACACAGAAAATTAAATAGAAATGATAAATAGGGTTCTGAAAACGCTTTGAATCATTTTGATAATGAAGAAAGAAAATGCGTTTATTTGTGGCAAACATGATTCGATACGATCTATGTTCTTACGGAGTGCCAGTATACGCATTCCGTAATATAATCATGGGTTTTGGGGTTTCAGCTTAAGTTACGGGCATCTCCTACTCCATATCACTTACGGACATAAGATGACTGCGGTCCCGAAGTAAGAATGAATGATAACACGAATTGACAGCAGTTGTCCCTACCCGCGATGCTTTTGCCTGTTTAAAAACATTTATTTGTCACTTGTTTTGTATCAACTACTCGGCCGGGCCCGTATTTTTGTGGACGGACTATAGACTAAAGAGTCCCTAGACCTCTTGCTCTCTGAACCTCAGGTTAAGAAATAGAATTCTTGTTCTTCGTGGGCGCAATGATTCCACGAGTTAAAGTATTCAGAATTTCAGTAATCATCCATATCGATAGACTTAATTAGCGACCGGTCTGTTTAATTACGGTCTGTATACTTGGTGGTGGTGGTGTAGTGAGCTTGAAGTAGAAAATCTCACCATGCACTTAAGTGAAGGGAGCTGTCAAAAGTATCAATACTAAGTATTAAGTGGAATGACAGACACTTCACCTAAGTATTCACGGTTCGATTTGTACAGAATAGGAGCTCGTGGCTAACAGCCGCACAGGTCGATCCACCAGGTTAAGCTACGCTTGCCGTGGTTGGCCGACCATCTTAACATACCGAGACTCCGCAAAGACGGAAAGCACGTTAAGCCGTTGGTCCCGGCTGTCATTTGTGCATTTTTGGCAGTCGTTACAGGTCGTGAGAAGCCCGAAAATCTGACAGCCAGTCTTACCAAGGGGTATTGTATTGTCCAGTTACTGGGTTGTGGAGGTCAGATAGGCAGTCGCTCCATGTAAAATACTGGTATTCAGCTGCATCCGGTTAGACTGGAAGCCGACCCCAACAAAAGGCTAGGCAGATGATGACCGGCAGGGTCCAACAAAAGGTTTTAAAGTGCAGATGCTATTGCGCAAAGGTCTGGAGCTGAGCCAATCTCTGCGATATGTGTCGTCACATTAGATATTGTGACTCATCAGAGTAACCCCATCTGACTAAGTTGTTGTTGTTAGTTTACCAAAACAACAAGTGGACAAGATAACATAATTTATTGACTACGATTAAAAAATCAGAAACGAGGGTGAATACTTCGAATACCTAGACTGCTGGCACCAGCCTATCAAGTGTCTACCCAATCAGTAAATCACGTTTCCTGTTGTAATTTAGATGACCAACTTTACACAAACCCTCATAGTGCCTACCTAGGTAAAATACTTTTTTCATAAACCGAAATAAATTACAAAGATTTAGTGACAATTTCACCAATGAAACTGAACGCGATTAGCTCATCTCAGCGACGTTCAAGACCTGTCAGTGTCAATATTCTACAGACAGTCATTAAAGGGATTTATAAAAAAAAAAAAAAATGTTAACCTTAAACATACAACAAATTTGAGATTGGAACCTCCTTTTAAGCAAAAGATGCCTGTATTAGGAGACTCCGCTCTTTCAAAAACAAGAGGTGTAAACTACAAAACAAGAGGTATAAAATACAATACGAGTGCACAATCGAAAATAAGGTGATCTAAGTGAGTGAGGGTGGGTGTGTCTAAGTGAGGGTGTGCGTGTGTGTGAGTGTGTGTATTATGTGTCGATTCTGTAAAAATCTCACCGTGAAACTTAAGTGAAGTGAGCTGAAGTGAGCTGTCGTACCACCTAATGCAAGGGATTAACACTATGGACAACAATCTCTCAATAACTTCACTTCACCTATGACACGGACACGGTGAGATTTTTACAGAATAACACTACTGATCGCCCTCAGTTTCATTGGTGAAAGGAGATTGTTCTACGCCCATACATTGTTCGCCCTGGAGCCAACAGCATAGAAAAAATCATTTTCTATTTGTAAACTGCCCTTAGTAGCCCATAAGAACAAAGTTTGTTGACGGACACTTTAGAGAAAAGATTTATTTAAAGAAAAGGAACCGATTTTGAGGTTATTTTTAATAAAAGAAAACGTAAGTAATTCCTTCAAAAATCGCTGTTTCTGGTTTCTACAAAGCATTAAACTTCAAATACAGTAAAATATTACCGTAAATACAGTTGTATTATGCCTTTTAGGTACCTACAGTTATTATTTATTGGTTGAAGTTTACTTTAAGCGAAGTCCGTTATCCGTTGTCAAAATGCTAAGGTGTCGTTTAAGCAGATCACAGAATCAGTTATTCGAAGCCAGGTCACGTTGAAAGCAATCCAAATTGTAGTCCGTTAAACAGAAACAAAATCAAAAACGCCAAAAGAAATCGCCAAATAGGTAGGTATTCACAACAACACAACACAGCCACAGGCACCGACTGACGTAGTGACGTAGAGATGCTCTCTGGAAGATCAATCATTGTATATCGATTATCAATGACCACCTATTTAATCTGTGGTTTTAATTTAGCAGACCAAAATGACAGATCAATAATTATGTCAAATGTAAATTAATTTGTTCCGTTTCAAACATAAACCCGTTGTTGCTATGATTCTAGTTCAATTATATTTAATGCTAAAATAAAATATTTTGTTCCCAACGAACAATGTGTAACGTTTTAGTTTGCGACATTTAAAAATAGAGTTTAAGTACTTAAAAAGTAAAAATATGGCTATTGAAGTCGTGAAATGGTTATGAGAACAATTCACTAGAGTTGCGTCGTAAATGACATTTCAATCGTTAAATGAGAGATTTTCTGACGAGTGAAAAAACATAGTTCAATAGATAGCGTGGGTAAAAAATACGTCTTTGTTTTACCGGCAACTGATAACAAAAATAAGATCCGTAAATAAGAAAGCTTATTTGATGTCAAAAACCTGAGACAGTGACGTATTTTTTACCAACGCCTCTTTTGAACTAATATTTTCTCACTTGTGAGAAAATCCCTCATTCGACTAGTATGTACATTTTGTGATTTTGTTTTGTTCATTATATTTTCATCATAATCGTGCTAGGCCATATTCATCATAAGTTCCATTAAAATGTTCACGGAACTAATTCCATGAAAAAAATATGCATGAAAAACTTTTATGTTGCACATTTTCAATGTTTTGGAAGTGTTAAATATCGAACATCCATTATTTATCACTAGATATTATGGACATCGTCGTCGATATCGATATTTATGTAATATGAGCGAGAGCGACACTGTCAAATCTTTTGTGACATTCACATTGACAATTCCTTGAAAGATGGCGAGTTCAGTTGGTAATAAAATCAATGAGGTCACTTTTAAAAACCTATTAAGAATTAAACAGTGTCCGCTTGAATTTATTATTTTTAAAAAGCATATTAAAATATAATTAAAATTAACGTACACGTCAAATGTTTGTTGGTTATAGGGCGGTCTAGAACAATCTCCTTTGCCCTTAATAGTTATTTGTAATGCAAGGCTGCAAAGTTGATTTTTGGCGCGAGTATTTGTTTTAAAGGTACGAGACGCAGAAAAGCTTTGCTGCCGAGCGCAACACACAATTTTTCACCTCACTACAGCGAGGAAACGGCTAGGTGCAAGAAAACAAGTGTTCTATGTTAAGTTTTATTTTGTTCGAGCGTCTCAGATACATTGAGTCAAGTGAAGAAAATAACAGATACTTGGCAATGTATCTTATGAGATACATAGAATATCTTCAAAATTAGATACCCTGTATTTTTTTCTATCTATCTATATCCTACTTGTCCTCTAAGGAGAATGAAAGAAAAATTCAAAAATACAAATAACTAACTAATTTAATTTAATACAATTATTTTTGCCAAGCAAAGGGTTACATAACATATTATATTAGTATTTATTTTACTTAAAAAATTATACTTAAATTACTACACAATTGGGTATTTGACAGGGTAGTATTTTTATAGCATATTCAAATGTGACGTCACGACGTTTTAATCAAATGGAATACTTATTAACATTAATTCCAATTTTACAATTATATCCTCACAAAATGTTTAATTTCTGTACTTTTTTTTATTTTTAAGGCTGGGAAATCATCCAGTGACTGCTCCCGCTCTGGGTGGAGCGGAAGGGAGTGTCAGACTCTTACTGACTAAAACCCATCCATGTTCCTTCCGTAGCCCTTTATGTTCCGGGGTAGCGGTAACCCTTTCGGACAATCCCGCTTACCCGGCAGGCTTGGCCCTGAGGGGCCCCTTCATATGCTGACATCTCTTTGAGGCGCGCGTGGAACATATACGCGCCGTACGGCACGGGTCTGGTGCTGATCGGACGGTGAGTCACCACATTACTCACCGTCCGCAGGCCCGCGCCTACGGTGGCCGGAAGTCGTCACGTGGCTCCCGACGCCCGGAGCGTCTCCCGCGGCGGCTGGGACGGGAGGACCTTTCTCTCTCCCATCCCGCCACCTCCTTCGCGAGCATGACTTTTTCGCAGAAGGAGGTGATTGCCTCCCACTCCCTCTCGCCCCGGACCATGGCTTGCACCAGGGCCGGGCGCGAGAGGTCGCCGCCGCCGATGGGGTACTGTTTAAAATGTTACAATAAAATACCTCCCCACATTCTTGAACTTAATGAAACAAAATTTAAAACTTGTATAAAACGCACACTATGCAGCCAAGCGTATTATAAATTGGGAGATTACATAGCTGATAAAAATGCTTGGGTCAATGCTAGTCTAGCTCCACAAGGGCGCATAAACTAATTGATTAGATTACTAAAAACTGTTGGAGCTGCGGAAGATCAACAACAAAAAAAACTATCTTTGCATTGTATAAATTCAATCTCTTAATATTGTATAATTGTTTAGCACATATGTGAGTACTATGTATACTATAAAGCGACCATTTGTTGGGTACGTATACATTGACTTGCATGTGCCCTGGCGGCTGAGAGTATGCCATGCTCACTTTAATGTCTCGCTGATGGTGGCGTGTGTGTTGGATCATTTAGCTCCCTTCAAAATGGTTGAGCTGAATGGTGCTAATATGTGCGTCATGTTCGTGAACGGGCGCTGTCAGTAGGGACTGGTCATCTCTTAGCGGCTAAGGCTTGTTTTAATTTATTTTTTGGATAGTTTTTACATATTTTATATCGGATGCTTTTAACGTTCTGCATCGTTCTCACATGTATAATATTAATATGAACTATGTAACCAATTTTTTGTAACCATATATTGTTTAAAAGAGTGTCCATGGAGTTTCTTGCCCGTTCTTCTCCATAGGTACCTACTGCTTTGGAATGGGCAACTAGCTTCATCTCTCTGACTGACCGACACCTTGACAATTCAAAAGTGCCTGTAATTGGTTTATTTGAAATAAATACTTTGAGTTTGAGTTTGATCGTAATTTCTGTACTGTGATGGAAGTTTTTAAGGTGAGCGGTATTATTTCTATGTGATTTACTATTTTATTTCAGACTGTGTCATGCATTTTCAGTGGACTGGCAGTATAGAAAATTATTAAATAGAAAGGGTCGAATTTTAAAAAGTCTTTCCACGCTAGCGAGCAAAATGCAATTTTGGGCTCAGATTTCGAATGACAAACAGACTCTTTCCGAGCCTGTGAGGTGAAAAGTTATATTTGCGCAGGATATGGTCTATGACATTGTAACAAGTCGGCTAAACCGAATCTTATTAATTAATCGACAGAGTTCATACTTAATATTTTTATTAGCAAAATATAATTATTATTAGTGATTTGTAGATTGAAATAGAAACAATAGAATGCTAGATATTCGTTCTTATCATAAAGGAACAAAGCAGTTAACGTGTGATACAGTTAATTAGTCGAATGGCACAGGATATCGCTCATTATAACATGAGTAGGTAACTGTTATTTATTATGATTTTCCTTACGAAATATAAGAATTAGTAATACATGCACACATTGCACACCGTTTGTGTTCTACACCACGTGCAATAATAACATATCGAGTTACACGCTGACCAGTTTTTCTTGAGACGCGTTTAAATAAGGATCTAAATAAAAAGTACTGAATTTGACTTTCTCGTTTTGTTAGCAGCGTTGTCGATAAGTGTCAAGTTAGACCGGGCAGTGGTTGCCTGTCTTAGGTGACTTAGGTACTGCATTTCAGCATTTCTCTACTGCATATTAGTATTCAGATATGAAAAGCATTTGTTTGCCTAGCTATCACGTAGCCTGAAAATACATAGAATCTTATGTCGTATTTAAGTTCATTTGATGGAACTTATACTTTGATGGAACTTTATTTGAGGAACTTATAATAACCGACAATATTTTTTTGAAATTTTTTTCTCCGTCTGTATGTTTGTTCCGACTAATATCCGCAATGGCTGGGTCGATTTTGACGTGACACTGGCAGATAGGTGACGTTCTAAGGATTACTTTATATCCGAAAAAGAAGCAGGTCCACGCGGGCGAAGCTGCAGCTAGCAGCTAATTGTAAAATAAAAAAACATGGAATAAAATTCCACAATATGTCACTGATGCGTGTAGATTTACCTTATTGTTGTATATTTTATCGGATACTTGTCGTGTTCGAAGTCAATCAAGAGATAATTCGGAAGAAAGCGTACTACCTACATGCACCCCACAGATACCATCATTTGCGTGTCAATTGATACACGTATAAAAATAATATCTGGTGATTGTGACCCTGGGGACACAATCACCAGATATTATTTTTATCTGTTATCTCTGGCTGTCGAGATGATTGACTTAATCATAGGTTTAGGACAATTCTTTCTTGTGATCTTTGGAACTACTGAATAATCACCACAAAACAATGTGTGTATTCTACCAAACGGACCGCGACAGTCATAATTATTAAAAAAAAACGCACTAAAAGTAATTGATCAGCAAAAAGTTTTAGGCCTTTTTTTTTGAGGTTGGGTAATCATCAAATGACCCCTCCCGCTCTGGGTGGAGCGGAAGGGAGTGTCTGACTCTTACTGACTTAAACCCATTCATGTTCCTTCCTTAGCCCTTTATGTTCCGGGGTAGCGGTAACCCTTTCGGACAATCCCGCTTACTGGGCAGAAGTTTTAGTCCTTGTTCTAGAAGTCAAGGAACTTTGCCTTAAAGAGGTCCCACAATCTGAGTATCCTCGGTAATGTTATCCTTATCAGCTACATATAGGACAAAGAAAAATGGCTACTTCGATGAAAACAAAAGTAAAGCTATTGTTTAAGTGGCCGATAGCTAATCAAACTCTGTTCTACAATCTTATTTGTGGAAATAAATGCAATACTAACGGTAATGCAATGAGGAGCTCGTGGCTAAGTAATAACAGCCACGGATTGATTTTTCAAGTTAAGCTACGCTTGCCGGTGTTGGTCTGTAGATGGGTGACCATCTTTACATACCGAGACCCCTTCGTGTCTCGGAAAGCACTAGTCGTTGGTCGGTTGTTATTCGTGGATCTTTGAAAGTCGTTACGGGACGTCGGAAACCAGAAAGTCTGGCAACAGTCTTAGCTTTTAGGAGTATCGTGTTAACGAGTTACTGGAGTGTGGTGATCAGATCGGCAGTTGCTCCATGTGAAATACGGCAAGACACCGATCCCAACTTGGTTGGGAAAAGGCTAGGCAGATTGATATGCTAAAATGATAGGAAAACCGGAATTTCGGAAAACCACAAATCATTGATGAAAGCCCCCCAATGGTCACAACGCAATAATACACGACTAACACATAAATAAGGATTGTAATATTATTGTAGTTAAGAAGGGCGCGTGACACGGCGGCCATGCTCTCAAATTGAGTGAGATTACGTTGCCAATAAGCACCTCGACCCAGTCATATACCAGTACGCGTTGTACCTATAAGTATCACTTATATTAGTTATATACGATATCTTTAACCAAATCTATTAATGATAGGGTAGATATTTTCTTTATCTTTCTAGTTAAATATAGTCTTCATAGTAAGTACTACCTACTACCCAACAAGACGATATTTTTTTGACGTGGGTCCAATCCCTGACAGGTGATTTACTTTGTGTGAATTATTTCATCACCACTGCTCTCAAAAAGGGTGAAGAAAAATATCTTAAGGATAACAGCACGTACTAGAACCAAAAGCTCGAAGATAATGTGACATTTACAAATGACTGCTCTCTCTTTCTCGTAAAGGTGAAGCCTGTGTCCCAGTAGCAAAGTTATACGGTGATTATGCTATTCGTTAGTTAAACCTTTAGTTCATGCATTTTGTGAGGAAAATAAGTCACTAATTCACCATGCAGTAAAGGTTTTACCCGCATCGACTGTAGGTAAATGACTCAATTTCTACAGTTTTTGTTTTCGCTGAACGCAAGCTCTACGTGACTGTCAGCAGATGCACATTGCCTCACATTATTATTATTCTTTACTGGCGATTAATGTCTCATTGCTAGGCAAAGCCCTTCCCCTGGTTCCTCAGGTACTCTTCTTCCGTCGCCTCATAGTACGCGCCAAATTATTTCACCACTTCTTTCCAAATGGGCAATAATTTAATAAAAATACACATTGCATCCCATTGCCCGCCCGCTTAGCCAATAACCTTTATCAAGAAATGGGTTATAAAATGCAAAAAACAAAAAAATCGTCGGGCCTAGAGACCAGATTTAGAAGATTACCGTGTTCTAACAAAAACATATCTTCGTATTAGTATTATTGTATAGTTATGTACCTACTGTAGAGCCTAAGTGAAACCTTGTGGTACTTAGTGCCAGGTCGGTTAGAATATAACTGCAAGCATTCGACCTTTCAAAATGATAGAATAGTTTGATAGGTTTTTATAAAAAAATGATTAGGGGTCTGTCAGTAGCCGAGCTGCTTGACGATGTATTCGTTAAAAGCAATATAATTCAATAGCTGCTGCCCCATGTGTTTCTATTTTGTAGGATAGAAATCCATACAACACACTACGAGCCCCTTAAGTGAAGGTCCCTCTGGCCTTCATAGTAGAAATACAGCTTGATTTTTCATATTACAGGTATTAATGTGTGTTGGTATTCCATTATCTCCTCTTATCTTCGTCCCAATTTATTAGTGGTCTAAGAAACATATCTTTTTCTTCTATACTTCTCTATTAGACGTCACATCTTTTTTTACACAGTCCATCCATCGTTTATTTGGTCTTTCCTATACTCTTATCTTAGCCATTCTGGTAGAACCATTTCAATAAAGTTTTCATAGTTTTTTTTTTACTAGAACCGCACTTGTCTATGGGAAGCTTTTATACCTTTATTATATGAATTTAAGTTAATAGTCAAAAGGACTCACGTAAGTTTAAAAAGAACTCAGCTTTAAACTCGGAACCACTACTATTTCCAGAAGCAATTAAGCAACTCAAATCTCAGACAGGACACAGCCTCTAAATAAAAATGGCATAGCAACCACAAACAAGTCATCTGTAGATATGGTCTTAGGTTATTCTTAGCGACGAGCCACTCCAAACCCGTTTCCATATCTATCTACCTCATAAACTCAAGTACATTAGCATGCACACCGGTATTTCGACCGCTTTTTACTGGCAACACAAAGAATTGTCGCTTCTTTGAATAATAAGTGCATATTCGTGAAAAAACGCTTTTTCTACGTGAGTGTCATGTTTGAGTTAGTTGTGGGGTGCAAAACTGTTCTAGATTGTTTCTTTACAATGGTCATGTCGTGTGCTTTGTTGACTTATGTTATTGTGTATTTAGGTTTCCTATCCGTTAATGCTTTAGTCAGTTTTAAGGTTAAATACTAATCTGACTTATTTTTATCACTACATAGTTTAAAGCAAAGTCGCTTCCCGCGTCCTAATGTCTGTATGCTTAGATCTTTAAAACTTCACAACGGATTTGGATGCAGTTTTTTTTAATAGATAGAGTGATTCAAGAGGAAGGTTTATATGTATAATAACATGCAATTTCCGTCATCCACGCGGGCGAAGCCGCGGGCAGAAGCTAGTAGCAGAAGTAGCCGACGTCATCTCAAAAGCAGCCAAGCTTGTGGGACTGGGCCTGACACGTCTGCCGCATGTCGAACTAATCTTGGGCCAAACTTACCAACAAACTTATCCAAACTCCTCCAGCCAAACTTATCCCAGAAAAAGTCGCAGGAGAAGATCGCAAGACAAGCTTGACGCCTACAGACAAACTTGGTCCATTTCAGCTCAATGTAATAATCAAAATCGCGTGTCCATGCACGACATTCTACATCCATAACCTAATCTTCGAAGACCTTCAATAGCAGTAGTTACTTCACTTCATTCATATCTAACATCAATCGTTTATCAAACAGAGCTGCCATTTATGACTCTCGATTGGCATAAGAAGGTATTAAGTTGTCTTATTCCACAATATGCTTACGTTTTATCTCAGCGCTCATAAATTCTGGTTGCCAATACATGTAGTTAATCCACAAATATATTGCTTTTTATCAGTTTTCACCGTTTTTGTCGGTCGCCTGTTTATGTTAGGCGGTCTGTTTGATCATGTGTCTAGTATTTTTATTAGGTTGACATTTGCTGGTTCTTTATTTTGATCTCACGGAGCGTTGCGCACTTTACTTGTGGTTACCAAGTTTATATACACGCTATAAATGTGTTAAAACCTCTTCCTATACTACTCTGTACTTTACACAATCCAGCCATCGCATTGTCCTACTCTTATAGCCAGTTAATAGCCATCCCCATCCCTAATCATACTCAACAACGCTCAATTCCTCCGTATCACATGTCCATTTACTTGGAGATGGTATAATATTTTCATTTCTATGTATTTTTAAGTGGTGTTTTTCGGAAAACATTTCTTCGGAAAACCCCAAAGCAGAATTGTCAAATGTTTTGATGATAACATAAATATGAGAAACATTAAATGATAAAACATTTTTCTATGGTTTATTTTAAAAGTCACTAGACTACAAAGAATGTAGTACAATAAGTAGTTTGTCTAGTAAGTTACAATTATATGAATGAATGATTTCTTAATAACGCATGAATGAATCATTTCATCAGGACTTTCCCTGCCCCAACCGCACCAACTGTGTTTTCCTTTTCATTTAAATTGTTTTGATTTTAGTAAAGCGGAGGCAATTCCTGGTATTTTTAAGAATTTATCTTAGTCTCAATCTGTCAAAAATACCTCTTTTTTACCTATTTTATTGACAAGTTGTGGACATTGATTGTCTCAGAGATGAGACTGATTGGTCTCAGATTCATTATTATAGCATCATTTGATCATCATCATCAACCTACAATAGGCCACAGCTGAAGATAGATGTCTCCAATTGTACGCCATTCGGCAACTCTCATCCCTTCTAGCCACCTTACAAAAACCCACCTAGTATGAGGGCGTTCTACCTTGCGATTGATTTGTTAAAATTCAAAATGGTTTCTATATTTTAACTGTCGCAAATACCTTTTAAAATCCTAATGTCATAAGGAAAATTGCACAAAATGCATCAGGTGACGGACCGGTGCGTTTTTGTGTCTCAAAAATTATCACCTACCACCTAAGCATGTACATTGTGGAATGCAATAAAGAATTGAGTATTGAGTATTGAGTATTGACCTAGTTAAAATGAGAACAATGAATTGTGACGAATATTGTTGAGGATTCGTAAATACCTTTATTTATTTACCACATTTATATGGTATTTAAATTGAAAATCCCGAGTGCGTAAGTGATGCGAGGCATTTTGTTTTTTTTTTTCCTCAAGATTTGTAGGTTTAGGTGTCTGGGTATTGATGAGCGGTGCTAAGTAATGAAATTATTTTAATAAATGTCAATCAATAACTTGGAATTAGTGTGCCTTCAAGCCTTGTAATGTAATCTCTGCTTACAGCTGGCAGATGACTTTCATCATTGCAAAGGATGATTGTTTACAATTATGACTAGCAATGAAATGCGTGTCAGACTCTTAGGTCCGGTTTCCACCAAAGCGGACAGGAGCGGAGACGAGAGGAGATGTGTTTTGAATAACCAATCAGATTAAGATATTTCGATATCTCCTCGCCGCTAAGCTTCGGTGGAAATGGATCAAGCGGAGAGGAGACAAGATGTCTCATCTTTCTATAGAATCTTGTGCCGTGAGCTGGTAAGCGGCTCGGCAGAGCGGAGGTGTACACACACCTCCGCTGACCACCACCTGACTTCACAGTCAGGTGGGCGGCGGCGTGGCGGTGGTGATGGGGGCGCGGTGGCGCGGCAGGGCGGCGGCGCCCGCGCTCTCTAAATATTGAAGAAATAAATGTGTTCAACCTCCAATTCCTCTTCCTCAAGCAAATTAAGATATAACTTTTGTAACAACATGGCCGCTGCCTTTCGTAGACAGCACTTGACTGATTTCGAGCTCTCACAGCTCACACCTCCGCTACACACAGCTCACATCTCCTCCCCGTTTTGGTGAAAATAACCTGCCAGCTTCGCAGCACATCTCTCGTCTGCGCTCCTTTCCGATTTGGTGAAAATCGGGCCTTACCCACTTACTAAAAGCCACCCGTATTCCTTTAGTTGCCTGTGCCACGACGGTAACTCTGGCAGACTCCTGTCAGACTTCCGGGCATCTGGCAATGATCCGGTTCTTACCTAAAAAGCTTAAAACTATTTTGTTAAATTCAAGTCGTCCTCATTCGGCGCCATAATAAATTGTCCTGCGCAAGAGTCATGTCTATAGATGCTCGGAGGGGGTTATACCAGTTAATTGCAATGTAAATGACATCAATTCTAAGAATTAATGTTCTCCGTTTACCTGTTTACGAGTTAACGAGGTAGGTGTTTCCCACCTACCATATTTTAGTCCTAAACTTCCTGTCTTGGTCCCACTATTAGGTACAGACGCCAGCACATCAAGCTATCCCTAACTGTCAAATTTTCTCAATTACAATGAACCTTATGTCTTTGCAATAAAGTTGAAATACTATCAAAGAAATTTGACAGATTGTCGTTACTTGATGTGTACTTTAACATAATGTTTTCGAACTAGTCAATCCGCTTATCCGTGAGAAGTAGTGGCCTATAGTGGTATTGGCGCCGAGTTGTGATTGCGAGTCGTGGTCGTTAGAAGGTTAGAACTCAAGCTGGCACATTGTGTATTTTATTTTATCACCACGGCTCTCAAAACGGTGAAGGAAAACATCGTGAGGAAACTGGCATGTCCTAGACCCAATAATTCTAAATCATGCGACATCTATCAAGACGTACTGGGCCTGAGTGGTGGATTATGGTCCACTCCCTGTGACACAGAGGCGTGTGTCCCAGCTCTGGGAACATTATAGGCTGATTAAGCAATCTGTCTAGTCAAAATAGAGCTCAAATCAAAATTAATCTGTCTAGCCTTTTCCCAACAATGTAGGGGTCGGCTTCCAGTCTAACCGGATGCAGCTGAATACCAGTATTTTACATGGAGCGGCTGCCTACCTGACCTCCACAACCCAGTAACTGGGTAATACCCCTTGGTAAGACTGGCTGTCAGATTTTCGGGCGTCTGACGACCCGTAACGACTGTCAAAGATGCACAAATGACAGCCGGGACCAACGGCTTAACTGGCTTTCCGAGGCACGGAGAAGTCTCGGCCAGTAATTACTTGGCCACGAGCTCCTCATAATAATAATAAATCACAATATTATATTATATCTTTAGGCGAAAGTGTCTGAGTGTTGGTTACGTCTTCACGCAACAACTTCTTAACGGATCTGGATGAAATTTGGTACAGAGATACTTCATAACCTGGATTAATACATAGGATATCTCTTATAACTAGGAAGTATGTTCCCGTGGATCAATTTCTGACACCCATGCGGGCCAAGCCACGGACAGAAGCTCAAGCTGATAATATTTATAATTTACAAAACGGTTCGGCAGGTGTGCCGAATTATCATGAAGACGATGACTTGTAACTTAATGGTCCTACAGCTCATAGCAAATTCGGTATATTTCCAATATCTTATCAATTCATCAGTTAAAATGGTTACATTCCTATATTAGTTCACCATGACTATGTACTGCAAGCGATTTCCACTACACAGCCATGTTTTATCAGTGTATGTTCTACTTTGCGCCAATTACTGTAGTTTTTTATTATTGATTAGTTTATCAATTTCGTGCTATTACATAGTTCATTATTATTTTATCCGTTTGTGATAAAGTTATCGTTAACGGCGCACCTTTCTCAATAATCGACGTTTTTTTGATAACCTTGATGCAAAGGTGTGGCTTTAAAAAAGATTGCAGCTGTTTTAGAATTGATAGCTCCGCCTATAGACTAGTGATTAGTTAATGATTGTCACTTTGTCGCTAATAGGTATTTTCCCTAGTGATGCAGTTATAATTAAAATGCTTTTTGCAACATCCGTGTCATCGCGATAGCCTGAATGCATTTAATGTGTACGATTATTGATAATGACGTGATTAAAATTAGGTACTTAAATTTAAAGTTTTATCATTTCCTAGTTACTTCAAACTTTGTGCAGAAACCTGTTTGTAAAAGAGAACATGTTTGTTCTAAAATAGTAGATAGACAGTAATACTCTTTATTGTGTACACCATAATAATAAGAAGTTCTTAGATATACTGCAAGCCTTTTCATCTGTCTAGTCTTTTCCCAAATATGTTGGGGTCGGCTTCCAGTCTAACCGGATGCAGCTGAATACCAGTATTTTACATGGGGCGACTGCCTATCTGACCTCCACAACCCAGTAACTGGGCAATACGATACCCCTTGGTAAGACTGGCTGTTAGATTTTCGGGCTTCTGACGACCCGTAACGACTATCAAAGATGCACAAATGACAGCCGGGAGCAACGGCTTAACGTGATTTCCGAGGCACGGAGGAGTCGCGGTATGTAAAGATGGTCACCCATCCACGGCCAACCCCGGCAAGCGTAACTTAACCTGGTGGATCGACCTGTGCGACTGTTAGTCCTTAGCCACGAGCTCCTCATACTACACACATCAAAAGTGTCTAGGGATCAACATATATTTTTGCAATAACTTTTCTCTTGATTGATATTAATTTAAATTTTCTTTAAGGATTCATCAAATAAAGTGTTTTCGTTTGTCACAGTAACGATAAACCAAGTCACCTTTGCATTAATAAAGAAATTTGCCATTTTCCTAATAAAGGGATTTTTGACATTTGAACCACTAACATTAAAGTTCGAAAAAAAGACTGAAATAACAGTTTTCTTTAAAATTTTATTGGGTAACTTAAACAATTAATAATCCGTGTTTCTACCGCGAACACTAACAACACAAGAACATCGGTTTGGCATACTCAAAATGAGTTCATCCAAATCACGCTGTGGAATGGCCGCCCATGTTCGTTGCAACAACAAAAAAAGGTCTTCTTGCAACTGGATACCCTCCATATTCGGCAGAGCTCTTCTCTGTAGCATATCCCATGCATGCTCAATCGGGTTCAAGTCTGGCGACTGAGCAGGCCAGGGCAGGACATTGATGTTAGCTGCGGCGAGAGTCTGTCTTACAACTCTTGCGGTGTGCGGTCGTGCATTATCATGCATTAACTGAAATAAGGGACCGATTTGCACTTGTAGAGGAACGATGACGTCAGATACAATCGTCTCAGCATAAATTTGAGCGTTGAGGTTGCCTCTGATCCAAATCAACTCAGTTCTTCCGCCGATCCAAATACCCGCCCATACCATGATGGTTCCACCACTATAAGGATGGACTTCCTGGCAGGATTTTAATCGCTGTTGGCGTCCAGGGGTTCTCCAGTGTCGTATACGTCTTGTATCCGGTCTCATACCAAAACGAGACTCATCAGAAAAGCACACGAAACGCCATTGTTCTTCTGCCCAATTTCTGTGTTCAAGAGCCCATTGATATCGAATCCTACGATTGTGCATTGCTATAGGTGGTACCCGTAGCGGTCTTCGGGAATGAAGGTTCACTTCATGCAAGCGGTTTCTGACTGTTTGGTCGCTAATTAAGTTCCCTGAAGAGTGATGAAGCCTCACGGCTAACATCATGGCGGTTATTGTTGGAGCTCTTCGAGTTAAGATTTGAATGTATCGGTCTTGTCTCCGTGTGGTGCAGCGATACCGTCCTTCATGGCGCTCAGCCACGGTACCAGTGCTTCGGTAACGTGTCCAAAGTCGACTGATAACACCTTTTTTTGTTGTTGCAACGAACATGGGCGGCAATTCCACAGCGTGATTTGGATGAACTCATTTTGAGTATGCCAAACCGATGTTCTTGTGTTGTTAGTGTTCGCGGTAGAAACACGGATTATTAATTGTTTAAGTTACCCAATAAAATTTTAAAGAAAACTGTTATTTCAGTCTTTTTTTCGAACTTTAATGTTAGTGGTTCAAATGTCAAAAATCCCTTTATTAGGAAAATGGCAAATTTCTTTATTAATGCAAAGGTGACTTGGTTTATCGTTACTGTGACAAACGAAAACACTTTATTTGATGAATCCTTAAAGAAAATTTAAATTAATATCAATCAAGAGAAAAGTTATTGCAAAAATATATGTTGATCCCTAGACACTTTTGATGTGTGTATATACAGGTAATAGCATAGGTGCCTACACCAGCCGATCTAAGTATTCTGTAAATATCTGACCGTGAAAACTTAGGTGAAGTACAGACGCCAGCACATCAAGCTATCCCTAACTGTCAAATTTTCTCAATTAAAAATGAACCTTATGTCTTTGCAATAAAGTTAAAATACTATCAAAGAAATTTGACAGATTGTGGTAACTTGATGTGCTGGCCTCTGTACAATAGCAATAGTGACAATAGTGTCAATCGCTAGGGATCAGGTGGAATGAAATATTATATATGTACACCCAAGTTTTCAAGGTGCATTTTTTACAGGAGACACTGGCAGGTACAGGTTACGAATCAATAGTCTGTTTTCCTTAATGAAAGTGTATGGTAGGTTTTAACCTATTTACGAATCTGTTTTGTGCATAATTCTCAATATTTTGTATGTTCCTGCTCTTTAAAGCACCTACAATCTAATCTCTTCACCACCAATGGTTGGTAAGGCATTAAGTCCGCCTTTGTACCTTTATTGTGTGCGAAAAGTTACAATAAATAAATAAAAACAAGGTTTGAAATGGTGACGGCGATCAAGAACTGAAGTTGCCGGAGTTGGTATATGTTAATCTGTGGTTGCAAATCATCAATATTGATAGATTAAAAGGTATGTGAAAACCATTAATAGAAACAAAAGATAGTGAGAACGATAGTTGAACTTTTAACAACCATAGACAAGACAACGGATATTGTGGTAGGTTCGAAGTACTACAACCAATGATCGAATGGTCAAGAGGTTAGACATAACTTTGAATATGAAACTACAGATGACGAATGCTAACAAAAGGAGTAAGATGTTGACAAAACTATTAACTATAATAATAAAGACTTTGCCTTTGCCCTCGACCAACATGTTTCAAGGCTGTCGTTCGGCGGTTGGATCAAGAGCCAGATTCAGAAGGCAGATACGGCTCGCATTGTGAGGAGGTTCCTGTCTCTTCAGCCCTAACCACCGGTAGCTTGAACCCGACACCGGCGGACCACTATTTTTTATATTTTGAAATGTTTTTTTTTGTTTTTGCAATGTCCTTAAACGAAGACTTTGCTATGCCCTTTGAATTTATTCAATAACATAATCGTAGACAACAGGCTTCTCAAAACAAGCTAAAATGCTTGACACAATTCCAACCAGAAATGAAGACACATTTCCCAGGCGATATTTTGAAACTAGAAGGTGAAAAACACAAAAGAGTTTAAGTTATCGAGTCCTTATCACTTTGTTGAGCTCGTAAAAGGACTTTTTGGGTGTTACGGCGACTTCCTACTTACCAGTAAAAGGCAGTTAATCACCTCATTATTCATAGTGATGACATAATAACGCTTATGGATGATGACTTTTATGAATCTCAGCCTGACAGTGCGCACGATTTGTTTCTGTATTTGGGTTGGATGATTAATGAGTGACTTTTCATTTAAAATTTGAGTGTTCTTTATTTTTTTACTAGCTGACCCGACAGACGTTGTCCTGTCTTAACTGTGATACCTACCCTACCTACCTACCTACCTGCCTACCTACCTAGCTACCTACCCTACCTACCCTAGCTACCCTACCTACCCTACCTACCCACCCTACCTACACCAGCTACCTACCCTACCTACCTACCCTACCTACCCACCCTTCCTACCCTACCTACCTACCCTACCTACCCACCCTACCCACCCTACCTACCCTACCTACCCTACCTACCCTACCTACCCTACCTACCCTACCTCCCTACCTACCTACCTACCTACCTACCTACCTACCTACCTACCTACCCTACCTACCTACCCTACCTACCTACCCTACCTACCTACCCTACCTACCTACCCTACCTACCTACCCTACCTACCTACCCTACCTACCTACCCTACCTACCTACCCTACCTACCTACCCTACCTACCTACCCTACCTACCTACCCTACCTACCTACCCTACCTACCTACCCTACCTACCTACCCTACCTACCTACCCTACCTACCTACCCTACCTACCTACCCTACCTACCTACCCTACCTACCTACCCTACCTACCTACCCTACCTACCTACCCTACCTACCTACCCTACCTACCTACCCTACCTACCTACCCTACCTACCTACCCTACCTACCTACCCTACCTACCTACCCTACCTACCTACCCTACCTACCTACCCTACCTACCATATAGGAGGAAAATCAGCAGCTGATCGAAAAAAATAAAAAAATAAATGTATTCTGCGATTCAGGGCGGAGACAAATCCAACGAAACAAAAACCATGAAAATTGGTCCAGCAGATCTCGAGTTATAACGAAGGGAACAAACCCGTCTTTCTTTTATATATATAGATTAGCGATTTTAGGTGACGAGGTGTTTTTGAAAGGAGGTATTTATAGAAATACAGTGTAATTTGGTAGTGGGATCTCAAGGGACCTAGGACCTAGACCTTATTTATCAATTTTAAATAAAACAGAGGCTGTTGAGCACGAGGTCCTGGGTTCGATGCCCGGGTCGGACAAAGTGTAATTTTGTTTTTCCATATGAAATTTCTCAGAAGCAGCCCGGAGTTTGGATTCGTGCCCGTTTGATAGCAATAGGCTTTTTTTTTAAGGCTGGGAAATCATCCAATGACTTCTCCCGCTCTGGGTGGAGTGGAAGGGAGTGTCAGACTCTTACTGACTAAAACCGATCCATGTTCCTTCCGCAGCCCTTTATGTTCCGGGGTAGCGGTAACCCTTTCGGACAATCCCGCTTACCATAGCAATAGGCTTGCCCCTGATACAAGGGACTCAAACATAATAGGCGAAATGTGGGTGCTTTATAGGTACATTTCTGCCTAACCCTTCGGGGATTTCAGGCGTGATGTTGCGTCATGGGTTTTTGTTCCCGTGGGTGACTTTAATCGCAATTTTTGAACAATAAAATACAGCCCACGTTGTTCGCTGATAATACAACTTTACATCATCATCATCAGATCAGGCAACGCACTACATTACATTTGTAGCTCTATTTTTGACTGTATCTCATATTTGTCATACCATAGTTTATATCCAGATTTCTATAATTTTTATTTTTTCTGTGAACTTATTATTATTTCAATAAATTTATTATATTATATACATAGGTGAGAGATTTTTTTTGAAATTGGTTTACAATTTTTCGAGTTTATCCATTACAAAAACATACAGACGCCAGCACATCAAGCTATCCCTAACTGTCAAATTTTCTCAATTAAAAATGAACCTTATGTCTTTGCAATAAAGTTGAAATACTATCAAAAAAATTTGACAGAGTGTGGCAACTTGATGTGCTGGCCTCTGTACAAAAAAAAAACAAATATTTTCTCTATTAAATATTAGTAGCTTTTTTGTTATTGGTAATATATAATATCCAATTACAATTCTTTCAATAACCTGCACTTGACAATGGTTCTAAATTGTGAGGATGACTCATTTACTATCGACTCGTTCCAGTTCGTAATAGTAGCAATATGGACCTTGCTCGTTGCATGATAAACCAATCAGAAAGAATTTAAATTTTAACAATGTTATTTAATTAAAATGTTTGCATGCCGAATGGTGAAATATGGCAGAACTGTTATAAAAACCTACTACCTTCTTATGTATAACCCATATTTGCAAATAAATGATATTCTATTCTGTTACAATCTCACTGTGAAAACTTTTATGAAGTGAGCCGTCAACAGTGACAATCCCTAGCTTCAGATGGGATGACAACTCACTTCAAGCTCATTTCACACAAATTTTCACGTGAAAACGTAGGTAAAGTGACTTTAAAATGAGCTGTGTATAGTGACAATCCCTAGCTTCAGATGGGATGACAACTCACTTCAAGCTCATTTCACACAAATTTTCACGTGAAAACGTAGGTTAAGTGACTTTAAAATGAGCTGTGTATAGTGTCAATCCCTAGCATTAGATGGGATAACAGCTCACTTCAAGCTCATTTCACACAAATTTTCACGTGAAAACGTAGGTTAAGTGACTTTAAAATGAGCTGTGTATAGTGACAATCCCTAGCATCAGATGGGATGACAGCTCACTTCAAGCTCATTTCACACAAATTTTCACGTGAAAACGTAGGTAAAGTGACTTTAAAATGAGCTGTGTATAGTGATAATCCCTAGCATCAGATGGGATGACAGCTCACTTCAAGCTCATTTCACACAAATTTTCACGTGAAAACGTAGGTAAAGTGACTTTAAAATGAGCTGTGTATAGTGACAATCCCTAGCATCAGATGGGATGACAGCTCACTTCAATCTCATTTCACACAAATTTTCACGTGAAAACGTAGGTAAAGTGACTTTAAAATGAGCTGTGTATAGTGACAATCCCTAGCATCAGATGGGATGACAGCTCACTTCAAGCTCATTTCACACAAATTTTCACGTGAAAACGTAGGTAAAGTGACTTTAAAATGAGCTGTGTATAGTGACAATCCCTAGCTTCAGATGGGATGACAACTCACTTCAAGCTCATTTCACACAAATTTTCACGTGAAAACGTAGGTTAAGTGACTTTAAAATGAGCTGTGTATAGTGTCAATCCCTAGCATTAGATGGGATAACAGCTCACTTCAAGCTCATTTCACACAAATTTTCACGTGAAAACGTAGGTTAAGTGACTTTAAAATGAGCTGTGTATAGTGACAATCCCTAGCATCAGATGGGATGACAGCTCACTTCAAGCTCATTTCACACAAATTTTCACGTGAAAACGTAGGTTAAGTGACTTTAAAATGAGCTGTGTATAGTGACAATCCCTAGCATCAGATGGGATGACAGCTCACTTCAAGCTCATTTCACACAAATTTTCACGTGAAAACGTAGGTTAAGTGACTTTAAAATGAGCTGTGTATAGTGACAATCCCTAGCATCAGATGTGATGACAGCTCACTTCAAGCTCATTTCACACAAATTTTCACGTGAAAACGTAGGTAAAGTGACTTTAAAATGAGCTGTGTATAGTGACAATCCCTAGCATTAGATGGGATGACAGCTCACTTCAAGCTCATTTCACACAAATTTTCACGTGAACACGTAGGTTAAGTGACTTTAAAATGAGCTGTGTATAGTGACAATCCCTAGCATTAGATGGGATGACAGCTCACTTCAAGCTCATTTTACACAAATTTTCACGTGAAAATGTAGGTTAAGTGACTTTAAAATGAGATGTGTATAGTGACAATCCCTAGCATTAGATGGGATGACAGCTCACTTCAAGCTCATTTCACACAAATTTTCACGTGAAAACGTAGGTAAAGTGACTTTAAAATGAGCTGTGTATAGTGACAATCCCTAGCATTAGATGGGATGACAGCTCACTTCACCAAACTTTTCACGGCGAGATTTTTATACAATCAAACTCAAACTCAAAGTATTTATTTCAAATAAACCAATTACAGGCACTTTTGAATTGTCAAGGTCGGTCGGTCAGTCAGAGTGATGAAGCTAGTTGCCCATTCCAAAGCAGTAGGTACCTATGGAGAAGAACGGGTGTGGCAAGCGATTTTTTGGAAATCTTTGAATGCAGTTTTCTTTCTATTCAAAAATAAAGGAATGTTTCCTTTGAGTAAAATTTTCTATCTACAGTATTAAGAGTACTTTCCCTCCAGGGGGCATTACAAAATTCCACCCTGTATTAGCACCATTCAGCTCAACCATTTTGAAGGGAGCTAAAATCGACCGCCTGATCCCAACTACAACAAGACTAGGTGCTAGATTTTCAGGGCTCTGATTACCCGAAACAACTGGCAAAGATCTATCAATGCCATTCAGGCCTCAGGGCCAACAGCTTTGCTTCACGAAGCTTGGAGTGTTCACTACATAAGTAGAAACATAATAAGCCTATAGCGTTACCACTGCTGGGAGGATGTGAGCCATCCACCACGGGCTCAGTGTTAAAGAAAGAAAGAACATTATTTGAGAGACGCACAGGACAGATAAATAATAAAAAACGTGCATTTAAAAGTAACAAAACCGTAACAAAAAGTATTCAAAAACAAAGTGTTGTTGTGTTGTCTCATGTCTTCGAATTTTTAGTTCTAGGACAACCGGCTCAGTACAAATAGGAACTGCTCTTGGCCTCGGAAAGCCAGCCTGATGGAAAGCGATTCAACGATGGAACGAATGGAGCAAGAAACAGAAAATACCAACATACCTACTCATTGTTGTCCTAAATATAAGTCACGGGATTCAAAGACAATAATAATAAAATATAACAACCTTATTGGAAGCTATATAATTATAATTATTATTGTATAATTATCACTTGCTTAAAAATCGGTGAAGGAAAACATCGTGAGGAAACCAGCATGTCTGAGAGATATTTCTCAACAGCATGTGAAGCTAAGTCAGAGGCCCATGGGCAGCTTAAAAACTCTGACACCAGGTTAGTCACTAACTACACGAAAAGAAGAATTGGAAGGTATAATTGGGGTTGAAACACTTGGGCCGTGGGGTCCGAGTGCTCATCGAGTAAGTATTTCGCGATATCGCCGAGCTATTGGTCCCCTCTAAATAAATCCCAGTAGATTTATCCTGTTTAATTTGCAGCTAAAATTCCAGAATTGATTGTCCATTGTCTACCAGACACATTTACAGTTAAATGGATTTTCCTAAACAATACCTGGATTTATCTTTAAAATGACAATGGTATACTCGAAACCTATACCTATATTCGAAATAACTTATATTATGGTAATGTTTATTTAGTTATTTTATTACGCAGGGTATTGTAAACCGTTGAATCATTTTGAAGGCAATGATGCAATGGTTTTTTTGAGGAAAATCATTCTTACCGAAAGGTGATTGGGGTTTTAAATGTGAAGTCAGGGAAATTAATTGTAAAAAAGTGTACTACCAACTTATATGGTTATTCAATTCACCATCTTTGACTGTTGTATCCTTTTTTTTATTGTATTTTTTGGGTCTTCAAATTGCGTCCAAATAAATGTTATTTTTTTTAATTTTCCATATCACGTCAATTTGTTTAACAATTATTGTGCATTAAGGATGGAGTTAACGGTGAATCGCCTGCCGCTTAAATCTGCTTCCTCAAGTCAGTTTTGGTGTCTTCTACGGATCTAGTTGTATCGTCTTTGCCAAGAATCCTAGAGGATCCCGTCTGTCCGTCGACCTAGCTACGGACCCAGCCTTTTGTCTCAGCGGAGGAGAGTATGTAAACTCGCACTGACAAAATACACACGAAATGCGTGAGTAGGTATTCCGTCAGTGTATTTTTAAATATGCCCAATGACTGCAACCACGAATTGAAACCAAAATTTTAAATAGATAGGCAAGTAATTCTTCGTTTCATTTTCATTCTTGTATCATAATAATGATTATATATAATTTTTTGTATGTATTTATATAAGTGGTATTTACATAGGTACTACCTGCTGCACTGTCTTTCCCTCTTAATCCATCCAAAAATTGTCTTTTAAAGATCACATTAATTAAAACCGTCCATTGTGTTACCCCTTGTAAACATTTCTGCATTTATTTCTGTCATTTGTATGGTGTAGGTACGTAATAAAGAGTATTCTATTCTATTCTAGGTAATTTCATAGTAAGTGTTGTTAAGTTTCTTTAGCGTAAAACCTTTTCATTCAAGTATTTATTTGAGGACCTTGAAAGTGCCCTTTAAATTAGAACAAGTCGATGAGTAGGTACTTCTCAGCCGTTATCGATATAGATAAAATAGTGTTCTATACACCTACCTATTGGGAAACTGACTTAAAGATCCCGTAGATAGGCGCGAAGCACAGCGCGGCGTGAGTGTACTAGTAGTACATATAACAATTTCAGTAAGTGATAGCCCAGTGGTGTGACCGTCGGACTGTCAAGTCATAGGTCTCGAGTTCGAACCCAAGACACCTCTGATTTTACGGATTCATGTGCGTATTGTATAAAACTTGCTTAAAAATCGGTGAAGAAAAACATCGTGAGGAAACCAGCATTTCTGAGAGATATTTCTCAACAGCATGTGAAGCTAAGTCAGAGGCGCATGGGCAGAATAAAAACTCTGACACCAGTTTAGTTACTAACCACACGAAAAGAAGAAGCTTGTTCTACTAGAATCGCCAGTCTGCGGGCGCCTTTAAGCGACGTATTGGCGATGTCGGCAACGTTGAAGGCAAGCTTATCGGTGTCTTTTCAAGATAAAGTGAGTTAGATAATTATCTGACTACTATTTTGCACAAGCTGGGATGCATCAGCATGACAGGTGGTGAACCTGGCCTGATTTCATTAAGCTGAACGTAGAATCATCAGGGCATGGATTTGGAGATGATATTTCCAGTGCTGCTGTATGAAGGCCAATGTTGGAATGAAAGCGAGCTTCTGTAATGATATTGTTTACACGACAGCACATCAAGCTACCCCAAACTGTCAACTTTTCTCAATTGAAAATGAACCTTACGCTTTTGGAATAAAGTTGAAAAACTATCAAAGAAATTTGACAGATTGGGGTAACTTGATGTGCTGGCCTCTGTACATAGCAATTTTTACTTTACGCCATTCGTGGGAACAAGAACGCGCGTGAATTCTCCATGAAACGCACGATCTTTGGGCTAATATCTAGTTTGGACGTTATACTATTAACATAAAGTTCGTTTTACTTAATTTGTAAAAAAAAATGCTTCCATTCCGTTCAGCGGTAATGTAAATTGAGCCTTACATTCTTTTAATATTAGATCTCATAAGGAAACCTCAATTTCATAGGGTTAGATAAAATTTGAATCTATGGCAACTAAGAGGTACCAAATCTATGAAAACTTCCAGCAGAAATACTAGAAGACATAAAGACTTTAAGAAAGTTGGTCACCCCAAATCGAAACCAGCCTGAATCCAGGCTACAAAATATACCACCATAAAGACTTATGTGAAGTGAGCTGTGATTCCACCCGATGAAGGAATTGACACATTTGACAGCTCACTTGAAGCTCACTTCACCCGGCACGGACATATTTTTCCAGAATAAATCGATTGTACCTGCAATGACTAGCCTTATAAGAATGAACTACCGGAAATGAATCACTAAACAGCTCATTGGTATTTAAACATGTTTAAGATTTTGGTTGCGATAACTTATCCTTCAATAACTCATAGGTTAAGCAATATCATGAGTATGCGTGAGAGTGGCATGAATTTTACATAAGTATCACAATGACATCATGGTAGTAAAATTGTAAATTAACTATCTCGACTTGGCTCGCGAGTTTGTTGATATGTGGGGATGTGGATTCAGCGATCACTCAATCATCAGATCAATAGCCAAGAGCTTCACCACCCTATAGACCGACACCTGGGGAGGCTCTCGTTAGGCAGCTGGATTATGGGCTTCCAAAAGCAGTACTTCTGGAAACTACTCGCATTGTTAGGAATTTCCCCTCGTTGGAGGGTCTTACATTATTTTATATTTTAACTAGCTTCCGCCCGCGGCTTCGCCCGCAAAATATTTCGACAAATTATACATATAAACATTCCTCTTGAATCACTCTATCTATTAAAAAAAACCGCATCAAAATCCGTTGCGTAGTTTTAAAGATTTAAGCATACAGACAAACAAACAGACAAAAAAAATATTTAGTATCACTTACACTAATAAACGTACAATGGCGTCCTTACCGCTTACTGCGATCTTTTGCAGGCAATCTTGGAATGGACAGTGATTTTTTGGATATAGAATGAAAGACAGAAAATACTTTTATTCGCAAAAAACATGACGTACATATAGAAAGAACATGAATGGAGAGAATGTGGTTTCTTCATCTTCGTCGTCGTCTTTCATAATATTTAGTATCAGAAAAGCCGTTTATTAATTTAAAACTGGAACACTAATTTGACGTTGGCTATAAATATTTAAAAAAGAAAGACAAATGAAAAAAGTTTTCTTTATTGTTTCATAGACAATATTTTGTAAACAGCTGTTGTATCAGATGGTGCAATGTCAGAGGGTGGCTGACCCAAAAACTGGAACGTTCCACCCAAGAACTGATTTTGGTTATTCTTGAACACTTTTATTCATTAATATTAAGAATATTTATGTCTAATTCTCAAATCACGGCAACGTACATAATGTAAGTAGGTATTACCTTACCAGGATAATATTTGTTGTTATTGTACGAATTAATTTGTCTGTTAAATTGTCACCTGTACCTTGTTGTTGTTTGTACAGTGCAGAATATGTATCACAATTATTGTAACAGTAATTACATTAAAGCAACAATGTTATTGTAGTCTTTGTATTGAAAATACTTACATTAAAGCAACAATGTTATTGTAGTCTTTGTATTGAAAATATGTACTTAGGTTTCGTTTCGGGTAAGAACAGCTAAGCTATGATATATAAGGTCAAATAACCGCAAAAGCCCACATTATACCACAAAATGTCAGTACGCATGGCTTTAATACACATAATTGCTTCTAGACGGGTAGCCTCGCAGCCTGCGCTGGCGCAGACGGGCCGGGGGGAGACACGGGGCAGTGCGGGTGCAGGGGGAGGCTGTGAGTAACACGGAACCCGTCAAACCTGCAGCCGAGAGATGCCGAGATCCCCTCCGCCTCTCTCGCGAAATGCCTTCCTACAAACCCACTCACGAACAACTTTAAACCCTGTTCTTTAGGTTAAACAATTCATTGTTGTTTGACACAATATTACGGTGTTACAGATTACCTTCTATTCCTTTTACAACCGCTTTCCAACTAAAAAAGGTTTAAATATTCATTTCAATAATGAAAACACACTATTGCCGTTTGAAATAAGGTTTGTATTGCTTTGCACTTTACGTATATTTTAAGCAGACAAAATTAAACGTTATCGCAAAAGTGTAAGGTTGATGGTTGCTAACGCTCTTATTGTAATTTATGTCTTTTAAAGTATTTAAGCGGATAATGTACAAGACATGTTTAAGTTTGGAGTTTCTCAGAATTGAAAAATGCTGTCGTTAGTCTGACCAGTGTTCTTTACTCTTTTTTTGTTAAGAAAATTAAGTTGTCTTGGTTTGAAAGCTATAAAAACTATTTGGTGTTTATTAACGATCGATTCCTTTATGATTTCAAATCTTGGTGTGTTTCATTTTAGTTTGTATTATTGTCAACACTGTCTTAGAACAAGATGATGTAACAGACAGACTATCGAACAAAAAAAAACTCGCAGGTGAAGTTTTTAGCCGCACCTGGCTATTTTTTGTTCAGTGGTTGTATTAAAACCTTTTAATAGATCGAACTAAGTGAAAAAAAATCCCTTCTTTTGGGGCAGTCGCGTAAAAAGTAGGTACCCACTCAAGTTTTATAGTTTGCATGACATAATTATTATTATACCATCAAGAGTAAAAAATGAAAATGAATGCTATTTACTCATAATCGCAGTGAATCCTCGTCAATTACTACTGAGCTAGTAGTAACTCGTGGACCATTGTGAACAATTTAAAATATTCTCTTCAAACTAAACAAGAACACAGTTAATCGGTGATTATATATTTTCGACAGTTATTTCTTTAAAATTCCAACAGCGAAAGCTTTTAGTTCAAACTTCACTAATCGACTTACCTCGTTGTGTTCACGACTTGGTACGCGCATTGCATTTTTACGACCAAAGTCCGGTCCCACGGGCCGTATTAAAAAATGACCACAAAAAATGGTCGACGAAAAAACCAGTATGACCATCCATCCACGTCGGATTAGTAACATGCCGATTATTGGGTTGTTTACCCTATACGTGGCAACGTTTGTTTTCTATGAAAGTTTTGACACCTTGCAATTTTAAATTTAGAATTTTGTGGTTTGTCGTTAAGAATGTGGAAGTTATCAATTTACATACATTTTCTTGGGTAGTATCTTTATAAATTAAATTGTTATTCTTCTTACATACGCAAGCCAACCCTTCTTCTCACAAGAGTTGGTAGAAAATATAGAATGACAGCTGCTACGACCCTTACATACGTGTTTTAGTGGTGCTGAATGATTCTCATTAAAAAAAACTTGAGAGTTCAAGAGAACTCAAGGGACACCCGGATGGAACGAAGTTCCTTTCGATTAATTAGTGAAGGAATTGTAATAAAATTTCATTTCTTATAAGTTATAATAATCAAAAAATCAAAAAATTATTATTAACCAATAAAAAAATATTGATTAAAAAGACATCATATTTTACTCCAAAAAAAGTGTCGTTACAACTTTTGGTCTTAATTCCGTCTAGCCCTCTTTCGCAACGCGCGATAAGGAATTTCGTTCCAATAAAACATGTTTGATATGGATATAAAATAGCTGCTCACACAAAAAGAGCGTTGTGACCCAGTAGTGAGAAGAGTACATACTAATTATTCTGCCAGGTTTTCGGCACCATGCACCAGATTGCAGGATCTTCTTTCCTCAGCTAAAGAGCATCATCACTTACCTCTTTTTTTATTTTTGTAATAATAAATCCAATTTCAACCTACCAGCCAGCCTCTTCTTGTTCCGAAGAATTTAGGGGCATAGAGCTAAACTCAACTCCCAATGAAAATCACGTTCCCCGTTTTGTAAAGGAAGGAGGTTCCATCTGAAGTTGACTAAGGTATGCAGGAGGACAATGGATCATAAACGTGCATTTACAATGTAGAATGTAAAGTACTGGGTATGATTAATAAGTTTCTTACAAGTATTGTTTTGTGGTCATCGGCCATGGACCACCAGGAATGACCGAACTCCGTAGGGCTGTCCCAATAAATTAACAACTATTGGGTCTCGTTCGGGAGATTGGGAGGAGCTCGTGGCTAAGTACTAACAGCTGCACAGGTCGATCCATCAGGTTAAGCTACGCTTGCCGGGGTTGGCCGTGGATGGGTGACCATCTTTACATAACGCGACTCCTCCGTGTCTCGGAAAGCACGTTAAGCCGTCCGGCTGTCATTTTTTCATCTGTGACAGTCGTGACGGGTCGTCAGAAGAGCGAAAATCTGACAGCCAGTCTTACCAAGGGGTATTGTATTGCACAGTTACTGGGTTGTGGAGGTCAGATAGGCAGTCGCTCCATGTAAAATACTGGTATTCAGCTGCATCCGGTTAGACTGGAAGCCGACACCAACATAGTTGGGAAAAGGCTAAGCAGATGATGATATGTTTCGTTTAAGAAAGTTCATGGTACATTTGTATGCAAGTATGGTCTGCTCCAGTCATAACATTTATTTCAAACTAGCTTCTCCCTGCGGCCGCGCTCCTGTCGATGTCGGAAATTATCCCACGGACTAACTAACGGGATGAAAAGTATCCTATGTGTTAATCCAGGTTATAATCTATCTCTGAGCCAAATTTCATCCAGATCCGTTAAGTAGTAGTAGTGAAGTAGAAACAAACATACACACACTTTTTTTTTTTTTTATGGCTCGGACATCATCCAGTGACTGCTCCCGCTCTGGGTGGACCGTCAAAGACACACACACACACACACACTAACTCACAAACTGTCGCCTTTATAATATTAGTGTGATTTAAAATACAGCGAAACGGGAAACGTAAGGTTTCAATTGAAACTTTTGTCAGTCTGCTTGCCTGTCGACTCATCGTAAATTCCAATACGTAGACAGATTTCAAGCGGTTTTCCAAGTAATCCTGTGGTGGTTTTGGACGCTAGAGCTGCACTATTTAGTCTTATACCATACAGATTCATATTAATTTAACTATTTGTTTCTACATATTAAGAACTTTAAATACATACTTAAATACACAAATAAATACACAAATAAATACAAAAAGGACACTTAGGCGTCGAAGTACTCATCCGCATCGCTGTCGTCCGGAGAAGTGCCCAGAAGACTGGCAGCATCGCCACGTTGAATGGCAATGCTAATTCTTTGGTCAAAGAACCAACCTGCCTGATCACGTCAAATGTCGACCAATCGGCGAGAAATTTGTTTTATTTTATTTGTTTAATTACTAAAACTATCTATTTTAGTAAATTATGCTTTTGCTTTGCAACAACGTGACCTGTCAACTTATCCAAACCGGTACGGTAGATTGGCGAGCTAAAAAACTTTGCAACCTGCTAATATTTTACTGTGTGCATATATACCAGGAGTACATAATATCGACAGAGATCAAGCTTATAAGAAACATACCGTATACGTTGAGAATGTAGTTCATTTAGAGGAACCTGAAAGAAAAATACATTACCCCTTCTTCTACATACAGGATTTTCCTAACTGGAAGGACTATTGTCTTAGTTGGGAGAAGTAGTGGCCCCAGTGGTATCGGCCCCAACTTACGTGTTGTAGTTTGTGTATTTAATTTGATCACCGCTGCTCCCAACATAATGAGGAAACCGGCATATCCTAGAACCAAAAATCCGAAGGCATGTGACATCCACCAACCCACGCTGGGCCCGCGTGCTAGATTATGGTCCACTTCTTCTTACCGAGAGGAGGCTTGTGTCCTAGCTTTGGGAACATTATAGGCTGATTATGCTATGAAGGACGGTAGATACTAGCCATATCCTTACTGAAACCACACTGATGTTAAATGTAGGCTAAGTTTTTTCTTTGTAAATATATGACTACTTGCTTCTACAGCTTTGCTTTTTTTTATCCGGGGTGGAAAATCCTCACGGATGTCCTCCACTCTGGGGGGTCGGAGGGGTCTGTCAGACTCTTACTACCCCGGTGTTGTCCTCTCACACCTACGCCGGGGGTCCCGGGAACATACGATCCTGCCGCAACCCTCAGCTGTATACTGGGTGTAACCGAAAGGGTACATATTATAAAAGGATATGCTACAGACCACCAAACTGAACAACTTTTACTACGGAACCAACTCCGAAATCGTGAGAAAAAATCAGCTGTTCCTTACATTTCGACGAGTCACGTGGCCAAAAATGCATAGAACAGCTGATTTTTCTGTTTAGTTTGGTGGTCTGTAGCATATGCTTTTTTGTATGCATATACCCTTTCGGTTACACCCTGTATAGCTGTTCTGGGCCAACACCAAATAAATTGGGAATAGACCAGGAGGAGGTAAGTAAATAACGAAGGCACCTCTGTTTTTTCGGATTCATGTGCGAATTGTATAATTGTCACTTGCTTAAAATCGGTGAAGGAAAACATCGCGAGGAAACCGGCATGCCTGAGAGATATTTCTCAACAGCATGTGATGCTAAGTCAGAGGTCCATGGGCAGCATTGAAGCTCTGACACCAGGTTAGTCACTAACCACACGAAGAAGAAGAAGACGAAGGTCCTCGTTTACTACGATGGATTACAAGTAATGGCGTAATTATCCTATCAGCGCACGTGAACATTAGTGACTCATACGCACACTTCGCTAAAGACTAAGCGAAGTTAACTCTCTGCGGACTATCTACTCAACTAATGCATAGTTCGTTAGCGCTAATTCGTAATAGTTATAAATAAAATGACATTAAACAACAGGTTCGATGACTTGAGCCATTTGACGGCTGATGACTGGTTTGTGCAAGTTTTTGTTAAATATTCAATACTTGTGAGTTGACCACGCCTAGACAAATTCGGCTGACAAACGCTCACGACAAAGTCTTGTCGCTGTCTCATCTCTTTCCGCAACATATAACGACATATTAATGTCTCGTTTCAACGCGAGATGATGCGACGACAGGATTTTGTTGCGCTGCAGATTTCTGGCAGGTGTTGGTTTAAAGGTCTTTGTAATGCCTCAGGCGATTACAGGTAAGTGTCGATTTGTACGTCAGAAGTCAGCCTATCTATCTATAGACATATCACGATGACATAACTTTTTTATTTGACGGTGTTACTTGGAAAATATCTATCTCTACTTGATCCAGCTAAGCAAGCAATCGTAGGGTTAAAAAAAATTGAATTATATCTACCTAGGTCATCTTTCAGCTGAAATGTATAAGTGATATAATGATTGAGCAAAAGTTTGAATCCGATTAACTTTTGCATAGTAAATTCCCACAGATTTAAGGCAAAGTTAGTTGTATTCAATATGGCTGACAACAGTAGCAACCCTATGCTGTCTGACACCGCCCAACAGTTATCTGGTGCCATAACCCCGCGTAAGCATTCGCTAACCATGGGACTGAGAGCCTGTTGCCAAGCGCAAGTGCATTTCTACTTATGCACTTAACTCTGTTATGATATTGGTAGATAGACTTACAAGACGCCCACTACGAACCACACATGAAGGTATCATATTCTGTAGTATCTTGTAGTCCTGATTTTAGCCATAACTTGACCGTTACTCAAGTAATAATTGTCGTTGGAACATGAGAACTACGACTTTGCATCGATGGAGAACTTTACTACGGGCTGCTATATAATTTATCATAATCAGCCTATAATGTTCGGTATAGCCTACTCTCTTCGAGAGGGAGTGGGCCGTAATTTACCACTCGGGCTCATTACGGGTTCGTGTATGTCACATGTCTTCGAATTTCTGGTTCTAGGACATGCCAGTTTCCGCACGATGGTATCCTTCACCGTTTTGATAGCAGTGGTGATGAAATTATTTACACAAAGTGAAGCGCCTGCTTTGGTTCGAACCATGGCCCATAACTCGTAACCAAGTGAGTAACCCATGCTCTATACTCTACGCGGGGCTATATTACATCGTAATAATTTTCGTAAAACTTTTTCATAGCGGTTTTGTGACCTTAATTAACTCTGAGAGTAAAGGGTATGCTTAGTAAGTTGGAATATGACTAGAGAGAGTTGGTTTGGTGATGGATGGACAACCACCATAGACAAAAGAACGTCATATTAATACCTTAGGAGCCTTATTACCTTAGGAGCCTTTGTAGGGTATTTTTTTTTATCACTACATAGTATAAAACAAAGTCGCTGTCCCTATATCCCTATGTATGCTTACATCTTTAAAACTACGCAACAGATTTTGATGCGGTTTTTTAATCGATAGAGTGATTCAAGAGGAAGGTTTATGTGTATAATTTGTCGACATATTATGCGGGCGAAGCTGCGGGCAGAAGCTAGTTGAGAATAAAGTTTTTAATAAATAAATAATTATTACTCCCAGATATTTGATAATCTTTAGCATAATTATATCACAGTCATGCGTGATGATGACATTGACAATCCATTACTTTTACGATAGGCCTTCAATGAGGAAGCCACGACATTTCTCACAGCTGATTAATTACTCTTTGCACAATGACATTCAGGTGATACACTTTTGTTCCATTCTCAGGCGTTGTTTACTAAATATTATGCTCAAGTCATGCGCTGGCGACGAGCCAACTGCCCGGTTATTGCTACTGTTCTTAATTTAAATACTAAAGAGGACTAATTTGTGAAGGTTTTATTTGTTTCGTTGCGTCATGACGTTGCTACAATAAATGGTAAAGAGGAAAACGAAGAGAGAAAGAATAAGAAAATAAAAGATCAGGGACGAACATCACAATTGGTCATATTAGTCTCAAATGGTGAAATTTGAGGTTAGCATTTTGAGTTATTGAAGAAGTTTTCATAATAATAAATTGGTAATCCCAGCTGTTGTAAACCTTTGTATGCTGGAACTGACGATGGAAATTTTAAATAGATTATTAATATGTTTATTTCCTTCATAATACGTACAGACCTACTTTATTGTAATAAGTCCGAATTTTCAGGGATTTTACAAACGACATGTTTGGAAAATAAACAACGAAACCTAATAAGATACTGACAATAAATAAAGACATAGATATAGATCTTTATCTACTAGTTTACTTATACATTAAAGTACCTAGTATTATATTATTTGTGTTATACAAACCTTTTATAGTAATAGTGACCTAGATTCTGGGACTAACAGATGTGTTCTGTTATCATGACAAATGTGGTGACCGTCTGAAGATACGGCGATATGATAAGATGGCACACCGTGTGCCGAGGTGGGTTAAGCAATATTTTTAACACTATAGAAAAATAAAGCCCAAAATTAGTCACTGTCCTTCGATTTCGTAGCACAGTGCCTCTAATATGGTCAGTAAAGCCCCACGGACGCGCGCCTTGCACGCATTGAATGGCACAGCTGACAGGATCGATTTATTTACGTGCTCTCTAAATGAATTCACGAAAATAATAATAAACTAGCTGCTGCCAGCGGCTTCGCCCGCGGCAATCATCCCATGCAAACATACTACCGGGTTAAAAAGTATCCTGTGTGTTAACCCAGATACAAACTACCTCCGTGCTAAGTTTCATTCAGAACAATTCAGCCGTTTGAGCGTGAAGAATGGACAAACTTACAAACTCATACACACTCTCGCTATTTAGTATATAAGGTGTTAAAAAATTAACTCTAAGAATTTCGTGGGAGCATTGTACTCATCGTAACGAACAACTTTTACTATGGGATGAACCCTGAAATCGCGAAAAAAATATGAGCTGTTCCATACATTTTATTGCGTACCTCGGTTGAAAAGACGAGTCGGTTTACAAACCATATTGTTTTCGTTATTTTTTATTGCTATTGTTGTAGTCCTAAGTTGGTGGTAATTATAAATGTATGGAACAGCTCATATTTTTTTCGCGATTTCAGGGTTCATCCCATAGTAAAAGTTGTTCGTTACGATGAGTACAATGCTCCCACGAAATTCTTAGAGTTAATTTTTTAACACCTTATATAAGTTGTCCCTTTCAATCTATGTCTGCTAAGAGAAGATAGCTTTACGTTCTAGGTCAGTAGTTCGTCTTTACAGCTCCGTCTTATTCTCACACTGAAGTATACCGGTATATAAGGTGTCTTGTGCACTTAGAAGACTTGCTTATACAGTGTCTTAGGTTAAACGGGGGACATACTTTTAGGTTACTATACTCATGATAATGAATAACTTTTACTATGGAACTACACCTCAAATCACGAAAATAAAATCAGCTGTTCAGTACATTTATGTTCGCATAATTCGTCAAACTGTATGGAACAGCAGATTTTTTTTTTCATATTTTACAATTGGTCCCATGGACAAACTTGTTGATTTTCATGAGTACTATACAACCGGAAAGTATGCTCCTTTTTTTACCTAACACACTGTATTTCCAAGTACTATTAGGTGGTAATCAGAAGCAACAATGCTTACATTTTGAAACCATCATACTATATAGCACAGTGTAATAAATATACTGTGACCCCTGCTCCCGAATTGCACGACGAATTGTTCCATCTTTTTGCTCGAATAAATTATAACCGTAACAGGAGCCACAGATTGTTCGCTGTGCCTCGAATTCGAACCGTCGCTCGAGCCCAGTCTCCTGTCCCTCGCACACTTTCTGCGCTCAACGCTCTCTTGGATGCTAAGCCTGACTGTGATGTGTTCGCGGATGAATGGAAGAAGATCTTGTCAGTATGTTTGGAGTACTGTGAGATAAGCGTATGACTGTTGAATTACTGTATACATAGTTACTACATTTATGTAATGTGATAAGACTATTGATTGCCACGCAGCAGACAATGCAAAAACTGTTGGCGTATAACGTGTAACTAATGTAATTGGCCTTGGCCGTTTTATGTTATAAATAAATAAATAAATAAATAAATAAATAAAAAATAAATAAAATAAATAAATAGTGACTAGTTGCGCCCGCGCAGCTTCATGCTCCTATTGGTCGTAGCGTGTTGTTAATAACCTTCCTCGATAAATGGACTATCAAACACAAAAATAATTTTCCAATTCGGACTAACAGAGATTAGCGCGTTCAAACAAACTCTTCAGCTTTATATATTAGTATAGATTATATTAGATATGAGGGTGAAACTTACGACCCAGCAGTGGGTCTCGCTTAAGCAATAGGGATGCGACATTGCGGCAGGCTCCGACGGACATGGCGGGATGAGCTGGACTTTAAGAAAGATTGGTCCTTAGCAGCTTTGGACCTCTGGTATTTGCACAGCAGTTACACAATACTGGCAAAGAAAAATTGATCAAAAGCCGCCTTGAATTAAATTATTAGTGGATCGAGGTAGCTCTTGAAAAGGATGTCTGGAAGGATTTGGGGCTTTTGTTCAGCGGTAGGATAGGGTTGGCGGTATTGTCCGAAAGGGTTACCGTGCCCCTGAACACATAGGGCTAAGGAAGGAACATTCAATAAATGACTGACACTCCCTTTTAGCGCTCCCCCCACAGTTGGTCATTTGATCATTTCCCATCCATAAAAAAGGTTAATAAAAACTCAGGTGCATAAGTAGTAGTGTAAAAGTACATTGATTGTACCATATGTTACAGTCCTAGTATTAAAGCAGCAAAGCCTTTTATAGTAGTGGTATGTTTAGAATTATGAAACACTAGATATGTGCGAGCTAGCCAGACAAGGTAGCTAACCTGACCATTAAATATAAATCGTATTTCAAAGTAAGTAAGATCAATTAATAAAAACTAAGACGTTCATTTGTACACACACAAGGTACTAGGTATGCGCAAAACGTATAATGTGGGTATTTATGTGTCCTGCCTCAGTCGCCTGCGCATCATTCCAAAATGTCAAATTTGTCCAAATGATTTTAAACCTTAAAACGTTGGGTTTTCATTTCAAAATCGATTGAGAAAATTTGACAGTTTGTGGTGACATGATGTAGGTACTGGCGACTGTACCATAAAATAACGTAAGTGAAGAAGTTTGTAGTACCAAATTCAAGTACGATCACGAAGAATCTATCAATTGGCACAAAAACTGATAGAGAAATTTAAACTAAATGATAATATATTTCGGGCAATGAGAGATACGTTCCTGTCCTCCCGACACTCGTTTGTTGGACTCGATTAAGAACTAATAAGGTTTAAATTCCTAAAACAAAATGTACTGAAAACATGCGCTTGCGTTTTTATCGACCGGTATTAATACACGAAAACACCATGAGGAAACCGGTCTCATGTCTGAGGGATATTTCTCAACAGTAGGTGAAGTTAAGTTAGAGGTTCATGGGCAGCATAAGAACTCTGACACCAGGTTAGTCACTAACCACACGAAACACGCCTTGATTGGCTCATCATCAAAAGTGTCGCATGCAAGGTGAGATATCTTAAGTAAATATCGGTAGATATTAGTCCGATCTTGAGGTCTGATCACGCGATGGTCAACCTCGTCAAAATTATAAAAACAATTAGTCCTTTATTAAAACCTTTTATAAAAATTATCAATGTTAAGTCAGTCAACTATTAGCTACATAAAATAAAAGTTCAATTTAAAACGATGAATAAGTTTAAAATTAATTTTAATTAAAACATATTTAGAGACTCCTCCGTGCCTCGGAAGGCACGTTAAGCCGTTGGTCCCGGCTGTCAGTTGTGCATCTTTGACAGTCGTTACGGGTCGTCAGAAGCCCGAAAATCTGACAGCCAGTCTTACCAAGGGGGTCAATACTTTACTGTACCCGTAACTGGGTAATACGATAGTATTACCCAGTTAGTCCAGTTACTGAGGAGGTCAGATAGGCAGTCGCTGCATGTAAAACACTGGTACTCGGCTGCGTCCGTTTAGGCTCGAAGCCGATCCCAACATACTTGGGAAAGGCTGGCAGATTGATTTAGAAATGAGTTTTAAGTTGGATATTATAACGTTAATTTTCTTGTCTCGGAGCATAGAAAAGTTTTTATCCAGGGTTTGACTGACATATTTGAGTTAATTTATGAAAAGTAACAAATTATTTTCATTTGAATTTATGAGATAAGATTGAAAATACTTTATCGCATTTGGATAGCCCCGAAAATGCGATAAAGTATTTTCAATCTTATCATGACAACACAGCCACATTTTTCTGTGATAGGAGAAATGCATGCAGAAGGAGAATGGCATGTATTGGTAACTCGTTACTATATGTACATACCACGAGCGACCTTCCCCGACCTGTGCCTCTGCTCATATCACAACAGACAGCTTGTCTTTAGTAATGATATCTACTGGAGGACAGTGAGCGCTTGTCGTAAGAACTATATCTCGTGCACGCGCCAATCAATTATGCCCTCTTAAGAATACATTAAGTGTTTGTGTTTTATATGTAGCGCCGTTGCTACTTGAATTTTGTTACGATGGCAAACAATCACAGCTTACTTCATCGTGAGTAGGCAGTCCCGGATTGCCTTGACCAGGTGAAAAAATTACGTCATCACGTGCTGCATGACGGGGAATGCTATTTTTTGGGTTTCTCTTATATCTTCTGCTTTTCTGCCTATATCGACAAAGCAACTCCTCTTTCTTATCAAAAGAAATCAAACCTTTACTAAATTTCCGAAATGGTTTTGGGATGGAGGGGGAGGGTACTTAAATGCCAAGTGCCTAGGGGCCCTTAGTCTCTCAGTCCGGGCTAGGCAATTCTGGGAATACCAGAGGCATCATAGATGCATTGGATGGGTTTTAGTCAGTAAGAGTCTAACACTCCCTTCCGCTCCATCCAGATCGGGAGAGGCCATTTGATGATTATCCATCCATTTGATGATTTACCTTTAAAAAAAAGGATTATAGCTGAAAAATGTCTTATCACACCAAGTCCACATCTTTCACACCACCACACATCAACGCTGCTTAACGCGAGAAATGGGAAAGGATCCTATATCGAATCCACTCCTTCACAAATAACTCTTACTATGTGTGAGAAAGATTCCGGGACGAATTTGTATGATAATGATGAGAGTCAAGCACGTCTGAATATATGTTCAACAGAATGAATTCACACGATAAAATTAAATTCCAAACATGTACTGAGTATAACGCCCTGCGAACATTGAGAAACATGCCAAGTATGGCGACGCAGAGATAATAACTACCAGGGTGACATGCGTTCAAGAGGATTGATTGAAGAAAGAAGAAAATTGATTTCCTACACTAAGATGACACTATGATGAAGTTTGCTTCATAAATATAGTGATATCTTCTGATCAAGGGTCTAGATTTTGCTGGGGGCCAACCATCAAAGACCAGTATTAATTAGGTGGTGATGCGGTATACTACTATTGTATTAGGTAGGTATACCTGTAATGAACTACACTCAAGTAATATTTATTTATTTAATACACATACTAGTGTATGTGTATTAAATGATGAATGATGAAGTTATTAAGAGGTATAATTCGATCTCTTTCCCTATGTGAAACAGAGCAGTGCGGTTGGTGGTCAATGAGTCAATGAATGATCGAATCATATAATCAAATAATAATGACCGCTATCTTCTCTTAGGGGCAGAGCATACGGCGCAACGCAACTACAACTAAACCCCTGTGAAATTATTAGTTTGCAACCAGTTTTAATCGTTTTCCACACACGCCGCAACGTGACAATCATTTCAATAATAACTTCAAAGCAAAATTTAACATTTTGGCTATAACACTGCGCCAAACCCGATTAAATGTAAATACGATTTCTGCACGCCGGTTCCAATGCAACTGATTTGCAATGCGTTACAAACCGGTTTCAAAATGGTTGCGACATGTCCGGTCCCTCAATCCATACTAATATTATAAATGCGTAAGTAACTCTGTCTGTCTGTCTGTTACCTTTTCACGCCTAAACCACCCAACCGATTTTGCTGAAATTTGGTATGTAGATAGTTCGCATTCATGAGAAGGACATAGGCATATTTTTTTTTTTTTTTTTTTTATAGCACATTATAGGTAGGGTAGGTAGGGTAGGTAGGGTAGGTAGGGTAGGTAGGGTAGGTAGGGTAGGTAGGGTAGGTAGGGTAGGTAGGGTAGGTAGGGTAGGTAGGGTAGGTAGGGTAGGTAGGTAGGGTAGGTAGGTAGGGTAGGAAGGGTGGGTAGGTAGGGTAGGTAGGGTAGGTAGGGTAGGTAGGGTAGGTAGGGTAGGTAGGGTAGGTAGGGTAGGTAGGGTAGGTAGGGTAGGTAGGGTAGGTAGGGTAGGTAGGGTAGGTAGGGTAGGTAGGGTAGGTAGGGTAGGTAGGGTAGGTAGGGTAGGTAGGGTAGGTAGGGTAGGTAGGGTAGGTAGGGTAGGTAGGGTAGGTAGGGTAGGTAGGGTAGGTAGGGTAGGTAGGGTAGGTAGGGTAGGTAGGGTAGGTAGGGTAGGTAGGGTAGGTAGGGTAGGTAGGGTAGGTAGGGTAGGTAGGGTAGGTAGGGTAGGTAGGGTAGGTAGGGTAGGTAGGGTAGGTAGGGTAGGTAGGGTAGGTAGGGTAGGTAGGGTAGGTAGGGTAGGTAGGGTAGGTAGGGTAGGTAGGGTAGGTAGGGTAGGTAGGGTAGGTAGGGTAGGTAGGGTAGGTAGGGTAGGTAGGGTAGGTAGGGTAGGTAGGGTAGGTAGGGTAGGTAGGGTAGGTAGGGTAGGTAGGGTAGGTAGGGTAGGTAGGGTAGGTAGGGTAGGTAGGGTAGGTAGGGTAGGTAGGGTAGGTAGGGTAGGTAGGGTAGGTATCGTAGGTAGGGTAGGTAGGGTAGGTAGGGTAGGTAGGGTAGGTAGGGTAGGTAGGGTAGGTAAGGTAGGTATCATAGTTAAGACAGGACAACGTCTGTCGGGTCAGCTAGTTATATTATAATCGCGAAAGTTTGTGAGGATGGATGGACGGATGTTTGTTACTCTTTCAAGCAAACACTACGAAAAGGATCCGAATGAAATTTGGCACACAGATAGTTTATAACGTGGATTAACACATAGGCTTTATAGTAGTGTAGTTCGTTTCCGTGGGATATTTCGGACATCCAGGCGGGCGAAGTCGTTGGCAGAAGCCAGTGGTTAAATAATAAAACAAGCGCCGGACATTCAAATTAACTCCATATTCGCTCGAGTGATGGAATGGAACCAGAGTCATATTTCTACTAGCCTGCATGATGACGGTAATCATAATATAGCATAAAAAGGTACGTCTTTCATTTAGTCCGCAAGCTTTAGTAACCCATTCTGTGTGTCATCGAATTACTCGTGTACATAAAATAATATATAATATAAATTTAGGTGAGGATAATGTAATGTTGGTTCTGCAGACAACCTACAATACCATAATAGTCGCTTATTGCTACGGCATTAAATTCTTTTAATCAATAAGGTAAATACCACACAGATACTATTACAGTGTCCCAATATGGCGACGATATTAATGGAATGCGAGTTGCGCAAGCGGCGAACGCTCAACAGGTCAAATGAACGGAACTCATTGATATGGCTCGGGGCCTAAAAATGACCATTGATGAGTATTTAAATCGAGGTCGTATTTAGGTGGCGTATGGAGTAGAAGTAGATGGTGAACAAGCCACACATATTTGAAAAGAAACTGCTGAAAAACTGCTGCAAATTAATTACAGTAGATGCTGAATTTTGGGTCAAAACTGAAACAGGACTTATTTATTTATTTGTAAACTCAACAGCTTATTTATTACTTAATATTCACGATCCATCAGGTTAAGCTACGCTTGCCGGAGTTGCTCCGTGGATGGGTGGCCATCTTTACATATCGAGACTCCTCCGTGCCGCGGAAAGCACGGTAAGCCGATGGTCATTTGTGCATCTTTGACCGTCGTTACGGATCGTCAGAAGCCCGAAAATCTGACAGCCAGTCTTACCAAGGGGTATCGTACCAGTTACTGGGTTGTGGAGGTCAGATAGGCATCGCTCCATGTAAAATACTGGTATTCAGCTGCATCCGGTTAGACTGGAAGCCGACCCCAACATAGTTAGGAAAAGGCTAGGCAGATTGACATGAGTTATGAATGTTAACGCCATTATCAATGGCAGCTCAATGCAGTTGAGTCCATATTACAGCATCTTACAGTATGCATACATTGCTTAGTGATAGTGAGATGATGACAGTTATAACTTAAGCCAATTACAGAGCTTCACGGCATTAATTAAGCTAGGTTAACTAAAAGTACCGAAACAAAACAAAAGCAAAAACTTAAATAATAATTACTAATAATAGGTAAAATGCCATTGTTGACACATTACTCACATTAAATTAAAATGAAGTTAAAAGTATTTACCTACTCGATTGACTTGATTTTAGACCGGTTTGTCAAAGAGGTGGCTGTTAAGCTAACCTAACTGTGTTACAACACCCCTTTTGTCGTTGGGGGTTAAACATTCACTAGCTTAGAGCCTCCGAGAGTGTGCATTTCGTTTATCTATGAAAGTGTGCTGCATAATAACTGGCTGGCATATAATATCTTTGCTGTTACTGGCTTCTTACGTCCTGTGAGGTAGCTAGTGAAATACAATTTTTCATAGGTTTTTTTTGCAAGGTCAGTGTCAGGTTGTATGTTGATTGAAATATGATTCGCGGCCGCAGCAAGAACATAAATATAATCATTAGAAACATCAATACAGCTCTCTAGTTATAATTAATACTATAACAAATTGCAAACAACGTAAGAAAATTTCGCGGGCATGTCAAGTTGCTTATAAACTCTCGCCTCCTTTTATTCGCCTATCCTTGATTTACAGAGAAAGCACTGAATAAACAGGACAAAATAGAAAGTATTGAATGAATAATGCCACTTCAATCCAATGACAAATAGATGCCGATGCTATGTCTGTGTTATTCATACTTTTTGCTTGATTCACTAACAGCAAAAATGCAGTCAGTCTTTGTTAAACTGGGACGTTATCCTTTCGCCCACGAACACTTTGGCCCAATTTCACCTATGAAACTAAACGGGATCTGCACATTTAAACGCCTTCAAGAGCTATCAGTATCAATATTCCCTAAAAAATAATGACACTGACAGTGAAAGCCCTTAAACGAGGTCAGACTCTTACTGATTAAACCCATCCATGTTCCTTCCTTAGCCCTTTATGTTCTGGGTAGCGGTAACCCTTTGGAACAATCCCGCTTACCCGTTCTTAGGCTGGAACATGAGGATGGGTGGCAAATAAGCACCTACCTGATGGTAAGTGGTCACCGCGTCTGTGAACATCGACAAAACCAGAGATACGGCAGTTGGGCAGCAATACTAAACCGGCAGTTGGGTAGCCATGACAAACCTGAAACATTTAATTTGCTTGTAGAGATAAACTACGATAACAAGGCGCGTCCCTCCAAAATACTGTTTTAAATTTTTGCAGTCAAATCCTTACGACAGAAGGATTTTTGTAATTACTTTCAAACGTTTTTCATTTTGACGGGGCGGGCCATGTTATCATCGTTTATCTCTATTTGTTTTCTATTATTCAAAGGAAATTTATTTATACACATAATATTAACATAGCTAAAAAGACTTAAAATATTAATAACTAGCTTCTGCCCGCGACTTCGTCGGCGGAAAATTGCGATATACTGTAACTGTTTAGGTAGCGCATGCAAATAATTCTGTTTTCCGAGGTATTTCTTTCCGAGTTGCTAGACGAAAATTGCGATAGCTCGGCTAATATGTATGATATAAATATAATTTATAGCCTATAGCACTCAGGAATAATGTAGCTTTCTATCAGTGAAAAAATTTTTGAAATTGGATCATTAGTTCCGGAGATTACCCCCTACATATAAACTTACAAACTTACAAATTTTACCTCTTTATAATATTAGTATAGATAACTATGTACAAGTATATTAAACGGGAGGGGAATAAATCTAAGGGCATTAAAATTTCTTCCACATCGCTGTCAATAGGCTACCAAAAGGCTGGCAGCGTTAAATAACTCTAAATTCCTGTGAAGGCACGTTAATATCGAAGATAACAGACGAAAGATTTCCGCCTTCATAATATAACCTACTATCGAGGAATATACCTACGCTAGGAGGATAATTAAATCGTGACCTAGATGCATGCCTGTTTATTGTATGTTGCTTGTTAGTTGTTGATTATGTCAAACACATAAATACATAAACAACTGTTAATATAGCCATATCAGTGTTTTAGTGTATTCTACATAAGAGTGTGTTAATACTTAATACGATGCTTCTTGACTACTTTGTACGGGTGTATTGTGTGTTTTTTTCAGTAATGATGTGCCTTTTCTTAGTGTAGAATAAATATATGTTTCTTTCTTTATTTCGTCTTTCTTTATTTCGTCTTTCTTTCTACATGATTTTACGGTCAATAACCAAGAATAAAATTCCCTCCTAGCTGATAAGATAAGAATGTGCGACAATTTAACTCGGTTCATCCAGTTTTCATGATCACAGAAAATGTTATCGATAAGTCTGAACAAACGAGGGAAACAAAATGCTAAATTGACGACGACACGGTTGACGCAGTGGTTGAGCAATTGACTGCTGCGCAGCATGTCGCGGGTTCGATTCCCGCACGTAACAAATATTTGTTCCGGGTCGTGGTGTTTTTCTATCTATAATAACGGCTTCGCTCCCGTGGTCTTTCCCGTGGGACCCGTTATTTTTCCCGGGATAAAAAGTAGCCTATGTTACTCCTAGAAAACTAAGCTTTCCAACGGTGAAAGAATTTTTAAAATCGGTCCAGTAGTTTTTGAGCCTATTCATTACAACCAAACAAACAAAGTTTTCCTCTTTATAATATTAGTATAGATATGTATGTACATATTTACAAAAAAAAAATTATGTAAGTAGTTTATCAGCCATCTCGTTACCATGACACAAGCATTAGGTTGCTTAGGTTGTGACTATATAGCGTTGTGTGAAATTTTCAGGGATATTATTATTATATTATTAAATTATGTAAAATATACAGTATTTACAATCCCTGAATCGCTCTCATGTAAAGTTACTTACCTTCATATAATACGCATCACACCCAATCAAATCTACTCAGCTATGCGCAGGAGTTATGTCATGTGACACTGAAAATAATACTCATAAACCAGAGATCAACTGGAAAAATTAATCCCTATTGTTACGACAGATATCGTAGAAGATACAAGAGCTGCGCACGAGTGGGTGTGCAAGGCCGAACCAATCGACGGCCCCGCTTCCTTCAGGATGCGCGGGCGCAATTACTTGTACAGTTACATGACCACTTGTGTTGTATGTGTTGGTTTGTTTATGTCCGTATACGTGTGGTGTGGCCGTGGAATATGGCTGATGATTTGCGACCCCCTGCATCCAGTGGAAATAGCGGTGTTCCTTGTTACTGACTGCCTGGTATTATACAGAGTGTTAGGTTAAACGAGGGACATACTTTCAGGTTGTATAGTACTCATGAAAATCAACAACTTTGTCCATTGGACTATACCTGAAATCATTCAAAAAAAATCAGCTGTTCAGTACATTTATTTTCGCATAATTCGTCAAAATCTATAGGCGTATTCGTATAAATCTATATATATATATCTAGGGCGTCGAAAGTATTCCCTCGTTTAACCTAACACACTGTATATTCATTTGTGATTAGGTAGTACTCATATTGGTAGAGGTAACACATTCTAGCTTGCCCCTTTGCAGCCTAGAAGGACATGGAAAATATAAGGCTTCATGATCAACATTTGGAATTTAGGAGCTAATTCAGTACTATTGTATTTAGACGAATTAAGAACCTCCAATTCTTATGAAGTTATTCTTTGCAGTCGGTTTAAAATATTCTAGTTTTATGCACTACAAGAGAGACTGAAGGTGGTCGGTAGTATTCATGTGCAGTTCTTTATATGTAACAGTAGACAAATTGACTCCAACATGGACTGTACTGGTTGCATAACACATTGATTGTACACATGCATACTTTACTTCAATATTATTAATTGGCCTGTGGTCCAATGTATTCTAATATATTGCTACGAATCATCTTAGTAAATCAGGGTTTGTAGTATCGTATGGTCACAGTAGACTGGTCGACTCCACAATAGATGACACGTGTTCCTGAGACGGGCTGCGTTTCTATTGATCGTAATAATGTGCATATGCATACGTTTGCCAGGCAGTTTCACAATAGCCAATGATAGTCGGCAATCAAGACGACACTAAGCCATATCCTTGTGGTAACGTTAAGGGCATTTATTTAGCACTGTTGTTTGGATTGTCTATTGTACACATACCGAGACTCCTCCGTGCCTCGGAAAGCTAGTTAAGCCGTTGGTCCCGGCTGTCATTTGTGCATCTTTGACAGTCGTTGCGGGACGTCAGAAGCCCGAAAATCTGACAGCCAGTCTTACGAGGTCGAATAGGCAGTCGCTCCATGTAAAATACTGGTATTCAGCTGCATCCGGTTATACTGGAAGGCGACCCCAATAAAGTTGGGAAAAGGTTAGGCAGATTGAGTTTGTATTGTCTAATAGTGCCTATCAATGAAAGTTCGTATAGTTTTTGCATGTTGCTGGTACTATACTACTACTATAAATACGAAAGTTTGGATAATTGCTTGTTACTCAATCACGCCAGAACCGCTGAACAGATCTGGATGCAATTTGGTACACACTTTGAAACCTGGATTAACATATGGAAAAGAAAAAGGCTTCCTTTCTAACAGTTTTGCAAATACATAATAAATTATAACAAAAGCCGCGCTCGCCTCGTCCGGTACAACCACACAATGCACGGAGCAGGTACTTCAGGTAGCGCTGACAGATGAACCTACTGACTCACCCGGGGCTGTTCGTCAGGTAACGTCGTCGGTCGTTTTTGGTGACTGATAGGATAGTCTCGCAGTTCAATCAAAGGGTTGTGTACTGCTTAACCGGGCTTCTGTGAGTAGATATGAATACTGAAGGTTTATGTATTAAAAGTTATTTATTGAAACTAGGCTTCTGTCTTTCTCGTGTGGTTAGTGACTAACCTGGTGTCAGAGTTTTTATGCTGCCCATGGGCCTCTGACTTAGCTTCATATGCTGTTGAGAGATATCTCTCAGACATGCTGGTTTCCTCACGATGTTTTCCTCCTGAAAATCAGCAGTTTTTGAATCATCAGCCGATGAAACACCTTAGAGAATTCCTTTTATCAGAGAACCATCTCAGGTGAAATATTATTATGGTATGCCTTTAAAGTGAATGCATAAATAATGCTCGCTAAATTCATATTTTCCCGACTTGTATTGCAAGTTCCATCTTACTGTCAAAAGTATGAAGTAAACAAAATGCTCAGATTAAAAAAATAATGTAACGGTCTATAACTACTCTTATGAATAGCTGTTGTAGGTACACACTCCTCGATACATAAGAGAGACATTATAGGCATTCAGATCGTTACGAAAATAAGTTATCACCGAATCATTGTCTATTACGCTATTATACCCGGTTCACACGCACGGTTCGATTTCAGTTGATCAACTGCTAAGTCGAAAGCGATTTGAACCATCTAAACAGACTTTTAACAACAAAAAATGTTCAACTAAAATATAACCGTGTGAACCCGGTATTAGATACCTACTCGTTTATTTCCCAACATTCGTAGACTATTACCGCCCATAATGATACATGTATCTCTGTAGTAAGGCACGTATTGATCACATCAACACAAATCATCAGCATTTACCTACGCGTAAAGGCAGTAGTCTAAACTACTTTCTTAACGGGTCCTCTTCCCTCTCTGTCACTCGCACCCGGAGGCATCTTCTGTCTTCTTTTAGCGTAGGTGTAACCACGTAACCCAAATAACTGGGTATAAAGAGGTTAAGCAGGTATGAGGCAGAAGTACAGGTTTGGACATGTTTGACCTCTTAGAAATAGGAATCATCATGTTATATTGGGTATTTAGTCTGAACGGCCCAAACCGAATGGCCCGCGGGCCATTCGACCGTAAACAAAAATCGCCTACGTTCCAAAGGACCGGTGATAAAAACTGGTAAACAAATTCAGTGTCATAAACTACATCAAGTACATTCGGGTGCAAAAGTTAAAAAGTTGAAATAAAAGTTTTTTTTTTTTTTTCTTAGATTTGTATTATCTTCCTTAGAAAAACAATCAACAATAATATAAAATGTTTACAAAAGTTAAATTTAGCCTGACTATTACAATGTATGCGACTGTACCTTTAAATTAATTTTGAAATCATTTTATCACCGCTCCTTTGAAACGTAGACGATTTTTGGTTACGGTCGAATGGCCCGCGGTCCATTCGGTTTGGGCCGTTCAAACTAAATACCCGTTATATTTATTCTGTTCTAAATGTATGTGATGAAACACAAACAAAAACTGTTTAAGTATTTTTTTACGCAGTCATCCACTAAAGGGAATTCGTAATTAGTAAATCATTTGTAACTATTTAGATGGTTATTATTCGCCACTTTAGTAAGTGGCACTACATATTGGCGTCCATGGGAACGTTTTCTGATCCATTTGTTTACGCTTTCGACGAATACTTTTGAAACAGACTAGAGAAATGTTTAAATCATCAAATAAGCAAAAAAAAAACATGTTAAAAATTATCCTCTATACCTTATTCCTTATAACCAAACAAAAGAGCAAACTTTCATGTAGAGTCGTAAGCTTAAAGGATAATAGTACCTACACCCTGAACATAAACTTAACTTGACTATTCAAAAGAAACCTTGCTTTTTCAGCCGAAAAACCTAAAAAAAAGTTCAAAAGTTTCTAATTAGTCGGAATCAAATGACCATAACAACGAATGGTAAGTAAAACGATCCGCTCTCACGAAACTGTTGATGCAACATATCGCTAAGGGCGAGGCCCCATTAGTGCGTTGCGCTGCGTTGCGTCACGTCGTTGCAACGAAACAAGGCATTGTATGCCACACCTGCGTTGCGTTGACACTGCGACACCGCAACGCAGTTCAGCCTTCAAGAAGGCAAAATTCCTTTGAAAAATGATAAGTGGCGGTTTTCTTTCTCTTGCAACGCTTCCGACGCTTGATCCTCGAAATCATCTATTGCTTGGTTTGATCTATTGCGGCTTGCGGGCACGTAGCTAGAAGGACCTGGGGGTAACAAGGACATTCTCTTGTAGGAAATGGAGATGATGATGTTGGGTTTTCGTTCGTTTCTTCAGGCTCCATTTCAAGGCTTCTGGCAGTTTTATTCAGGTATCGAAAAATTCATCACACTTCTCCTTTTTTTCACATCCTCGTTACCTGTAAAAAAATGTGTAGGTAATATACAGGTAAAATATTAATAATAACTATGTACAAGTATATAACAGGAGGGAAAAAATAAATCAAAAGGCATTAAAAAATTCGTCCACATCGCTGTCAACAGGAAAAGTTCCCAAAAGGCTGGCAACATTGCCACGTTGTATGGCAATGCTCATTTTTTGACCGAAAAATAGGCCAGCCCTCTGGTCACGTGAAGAGTCGACGAATGGCTTGGCGATGTCTCGATAAACATAGTGGGCACTCGGACCCCATGGCCCTAGTGTCTCAACCCCAAACGGCTCGAATATATAGGTCCAATATATATATAATATTTATACTGGTTGGCCCATATAGATCGGTCAGTATAGGCAAGACTGAAAATGATCTTCTTTAGTTTCAGACCAGGTGGCAGTGGAAATTCGATAAACGGCTTGCATTTCAAATTTGAACGTGGAACAGCAACAATTTCTAGAACTATTTCGTCACTTTGTCAAGCTAGTTATATGGAATATCTTCGACCACAGTACATACAAGAGATCTCAGTAGAAAAACTACAAAATATTGCATTAGATTTTGATCTCAAAGCTAACTTTGTGACGGGTGACTCACCGTCCGATCAGGACCACGCCCGTGCCGGACGGCGCGTATATGTTCCACGCGCGCCTCATAGAGATGTCAGCATTATGAAGGGGCCCGCCAAGCCTGCCGGGTAAGCAGGATTGTCCGAAAGGCTTACCACTATCCCGGAACATAAAGGGCTAAGGAAGGAACATGGATGGGTTTTAGTCAGTAAAAGTCTGACACTCCCTTCCGTTCCACCCAGAGCGGGAGAAGTCATTGGATGATTTCCCAGCCTTAAAAAAAAAGGAGCAGTTTGCGGTAGAAACGAGCACCGCTCGACCGCGCGGTCGGGCGGTGTACGTGTACGGCATCAACGGATTTCTTAGAGACCAATCGCAGAGAGAGCCGCTTCACCGCCTACCGCGGCGGAGCGCTGTGCCGTGTGTAAATCGCCTTATGGGGCATGTCATAAAAAAAAAAATAGAAAACGACGCAACGACGACGCAACGCAGCGCAACGCACTAATGGGGCCTCGCCCTTATTCAGTATTACTCGCCTGCGTTATCCGAGGCTTAGAGTTAACCGTGTGATTACACATTATAACATCTCATGTAATTTTACAGCTTCAAAGACCCATAATATCATTAAGATAAACAATTATCTACGATAGTTATAAAAAGACAGAACTGTGAGGTAATTACGTAGGTACGAGTAGTTTACTAAGGCATTGATTTGACAGTTCAACAACATTTATTGCGTTATGTACGTTGTTGAGAAGACGCATTTTTCTAACAAATGAAGCAATGGATTGAAAATGGGAGACGGCCTATACTCAGCAATGTGTAGATCATAGCTGCCAATAGTGATGTTGATACAGATGACGTCATAATGATATAAAAAATGACGAATGTTTACGTTCTGTAATCGTAGTTTTAAACTGACAAATTGAGGAAAAAATAACTTAAAGATAACAAAATGAAAACTTCCTGATTTCGTGTTGTGTTTCTCAGTATTTCTAAATGTTATTAGAATTTTATGAATTGAATCATGTGTGTGTATTATGTTGTAATATTGATATGTGATACATTCAGTTTTTGCTTACACGTTTATGTTGGTGATAAGTTTCTGACTTGGCACATGATATTGTCTTGGTGAAACAATATATTGGTATATTGGCGTGTGCTAGCTGTCGTAATTATGGCAAATAACTTGATATAACGCTGTGTTTCGTAATGTTAATTACTTTCCATAGAATCAAGTTTTTGAACTGAACAGACAGCTGAGCGTTATATTTTTTTTAGTTAATTTTCCTTTATTTATTTACTTTCTTTCTTTATATCGGGATTATTTTTTTTTTTTTGAATTGGCATCTCGCAGTTCAACCAAAAGGTTGTCTACTGCTTAACCGGGCTTGCCTGTGGCTGCCACAAAAGAATTGTAGCCTCCAGCCAGGGCTTAATAAAAACTAAACCTAACTTACAAAACTAAGCGACTACACGCTAAGGGCACCCCCTGCGGGGTTCGGACCTCGGCTTAGGGCGTCGCTGGGGGGGGACAGCAAGGGACAGCTGGATCGGGGGTTTTTAAAACTACTGGCTCAGCGACAACGCGGGCTGGCTCGAGCAAGGGTCGGGGGTATGAGGATGGACAGGGTCGTCGCGACGGGCCTCGACGGTGAGGACGGAACGACGGAAATTTGTATTGGTGTGCTAATCTACCAGTGCTAGTAGCCGGGCTGCTCTCCTGGAGGAGAGTGGTGGCATCGTCGGGGGCAATGAGGGTATGCCGTGGCCGGCGAACCTTACTTATGCGGGACGGGGTGTATCGGGAGGCGGCCGCAATCAGGGGATTGCGGTGCTTTATGGCAGTGTCAAAGAAACGCTTCGAGAGGCGTTTCATGAACTGCTGAACTGTGGGGAGTTTAAAATCTACATGAAGGTCCATGTTACGGACGTAAAAGGGAGCTCCTGAGACCCTACGGAGGAACCGGTTTTGTAGTGTCTGCATTCGATGCAGATACTTGGGTTTGGCGTGCGCGAAGACGACGCAAGCGTAAGTCATGATGGGACGGATTACAGCCTTATAGAGACGCAGTTTGCACCGGAGTGACAATTTGCTGCGTTCTGTAAGCATGAATTGGAGCCTACCGAGAGCGAAAGCGGCCCGCGAACGGACCTGCTTTATGTGCTCTGCGAAACTGAGGTGTTGGTCGAGAGCGACACCCAGGTACTTGGCATGCTTCGCCCAAGGGATCGGCTTGCCGTACATGGTGATCGGATTAGGGGGGTTGGGGAGGGCCCTACGAATTCTCCTAAAGAGAACAGCCTGGCTTTTATCGGGGTTGACCTCGATTCTCCATTTCCGGAACCAAGCGCCTAGGGCGTTGGCCGAGTTCTGGAGAGTCTGAGCTATAGCTGGCGGACTGATCCCCGTGTAGTAGATGGCCGTGTCATCGGCGAGTAACGCCAATTGGGCCTTTTTACTCTTAGGGATGTCGCTAGTGAACAGGGTAAAGATTAGGGGGGAGAGAACGGAGCCCTGGGGGACTCCGGCGCGAATCGGACGGGGTTTATATCGGGATGTTCCGTAAGCCAATTTAACGCACTAACCTTCTGTCCTACCTGGCTTCTGCCACAGATTAAGCAAAAAAAGGTGGGAAGGTATTTTGATAAGGGCCCTTAATTGTGTATTCTTGAATGATGATGAAGAGTTTCTGATTCTATACGTTGTTAGTCGCTTCGACGTACAGGAATGCTCCCTTTGTGTGCAACAGTAAATGCGTGTCGTGCTCACATACTAATGTATGTGCTTATGTTTTATGTATGTAGGGTTTTCTATGTTAATTTCAGTGTCAACGGCACTGTTGGACGAAAGGCTTATGGGCTTTACAAGGGCAGTGTCACGGAATTTGTAGCAGTTCGTAAAATTGGTCTCTTTTTTTTTTGAGGGTGGGAAATCGTTAAATAACTCGTCCCGCTCTGGGTGGAGCGGAAGGGAGTGTCAGACTCTTACTGGCTATAACCAGTCCATGTTACTTCCTTAGCCCTTTATGTTCCGGGGTAGCGGTAACCCTTTCGGAGAATCCCGCTTACCGGTATTACAGAATTGATGTATTGTAATTCGCGTCAACTTTTGTTTGTTGTTGTTTCGACCAAACATTCACAATTACAATCTATTTATCTCAAAAAAAAAGTGCCTATAGCACTTTATGCTAGTTTAAGTCTAGGTAATACAGGGTGAGCCTATTGCCATCAACCGGGCACAAATCCAGGGCAGGGAATTTTGACTACAATTCAAATTGCTCTTACAAAATGGAGTAACTATGAATGTAAAGCTACCACATAACTTACTGACCGACATACTTTGTCTTTTAGGAGCAGTGTCCTGTGTATTCGTGTAGAGGTAACAATAAGCCGTCAAGGTAATTAATCTCTTATTAACCCATGGCATGAAATACACACGGGTCGTGTCGTGTTACGCACACTGCCAGACCCACGGTGTAGCTGAGTAGCAAGTACAGCACTGTGAAATCAATATGTCATAATCAGTAAATTATAGGGCAAAGGTATCACTCTGCTAATCATTTTAGAAGAATGCAACGGTGTTTATTTATCTGCCATTTACATGGTGTAGCACAGGTTATCTACAAAATTAATAAAGATCTAGCATTGCCATTCCACGTGCCAATGCTGCCAGTCTTCTGGGCATTTTCCGGATGACAGCGCAGCAGATGAGTACAACGCACTTAAGTGTTCTTTTGTTTTTCTTTGTATAGTTAGTTAGATAGTCATTTCATTTTTTAGTATCTAGTGTAAATAGAATTTTTTGTTCACGTTGTTGGTTGAATACCAGTTGGTTGTAGTTCTACATCCATATCATATTGATCCATATTCATTAGGAAAGTAACCAAACACGACAGATCAACAAACTCACCTGAATCGATATATACCAAACGATTATTTGAATCGATGAATGGTGAACAGTGGTCGCTTGGCAACAGATTCTGACTGGACGAGTAAGGTCGGCGGAGGTGACTGAACAGGTTTCAGCCTGGCTCAGATCTGACGCGCGTTATGCCTGCATTCCGCTGAGGATTTTTGCACAGATTTTAGTTTTTTATCGCACGTTTCATTGGGATTTATTTGGGATAGGCTCATTAGTATTTAGTTTGGAGATGGAAACGTAGATTGTGACTTGTTTTTTCAACTATATTTAACCGATTCTGAGTACGGCTAATTAGCGTTTACATAGAGTTATAAATCTTATGGCTCTAGTTGCGATAAAAACACTTCTGCAACCCAAGTAAAAAAATGGGGTATAAATACTCCAGCCCCAGTGAGTTTTCATAACTCGAAGTCTTTTAAAAATATGTATATAATATAGTGTGGGTAATAATCAAATGACCCCTCCAGCTCTGGGTGGAGCAGAAGGAAATGTCAGACCCTTACTGACTAAAACCCATCCATGTTCCTTCCTTAGCCACATATGTTCCAGGGTAGTGGTAACCCTTTCCGACAATCCTGCTGACCTGGCAGGCTTCGGCCCTCATGGGCCCCTTCCCTAAAATATGTATACATGCCAGAAGAAAAGGAAGCTTTTGGCTATACGGTTTTCTATATTTCTGTAGCTGCCAACCGCGTAGCCCACAGCAGGGGCTAGTTAAATTCTCACGAACCTATTGCTTTGATTTGTGGAGTCTGAATTTTCATCAAGTTGCTGTTTGAAAAAGGTAGGTAAGCCACACTATGACATACCAACCGTGTGGCTACCAACATAATTTTTAACAAAGGTTAAGGTTTTAAAAAAAATATATAGGAAGTTAAAAAAAAATGGACATGAATACTTATAACAAGATAGTCAATCCGAAAGTAATTTTCAAACAAACTTATTAATGTTACAAATGCAAAAATTAGTTGCATGACCTGGGTATGAACAACGGCCCGTTTTTATTTTTGATCGCAGACAAGTCGCGGGCAATAGCTGGTGGGGATATCATAATGTAAGCCCGAAATGGTTACCGCTGCCCCGGAACACACAGAGCTAAGGAAGGAACATGAATGGAACAGCAAGAGTTTGACACCCTTCCGCTCCACCCAGAGCGAGATTCATTTGATGATAAAAGGAAAGGTACCTACACAATGATAATTACCTATGAAGTATTACAAAAACCTGATGCTAACTTCCAAACTAAGTTTGCAACTGGCATTTGGGGGCTAGCGCTTCAGCCTTGATATTAATTTGTAATTTTGAACAAATTAGTAAAACAATGTAACAACACTTCGCTACATTGTTGATTATCATCTGCTGTAGACCTTCATGATACATATCTACCATGATAACACGTTCGTAGACACATTAATGAATATAAAATGGCGTCTAATAGTCAGAGGACACCATTTAATAAAGTAATTAATCTTGTTCAAATACTACTAATTGATGTTAGTTATCATGGCGGGTGCCATTCGTCAAGCTGTCCCACTTCTGGTAGATAAGGACTATGGTTGTGATATCATTATATTTTATATTTATGAGATCTAGATACGAAGAGGTGTGGTAGTTAAAAGAGATTAAAGATAAAAAAACACCGCCTTCAAAGTGGTACTTAATAATTTTGAGTCGATTTTGCAATACAACACACCTTACGCTACTGCACACACTCCCACAAAGTACAGACGCCAGCACATCAAGCTATCCCTAACTGTCAAATTTTCTCCATTAAATATGAACGCTATGTCTTTGCAATAAAGTTGAAATACTATCAAAGAAATTTGACAGATTGTGGTAACTTGATGTGCTCGCCTCTGTACCCCCCTCCCATACAACACGTCATACTTGCACCCCCCCCCCCGCCCCTCCTCACACATTCATATTCATAGTCAAAACAGGTCATTATAGGTTTATTAAGATAAATAAACGAAGACAATTTTTATGGCTGCATCCGGTTAGACTGGAAGCCGACCCCAACATAGCTGGGAAAAGGCTATGCAGATGATGAAACGAAGGTATTTTTTGTAAATCGAGTTACAGTAGAACTAACTTCTAAGTCAAAGAGTCCTCCTAGTTTAGGAGGCAGGGTTTTTCAATTTTCAATTTGTGCAGCCTTATTCCCAAAATCCAATATTCCTGTATGAAATGCATTTATGCAGTATTGTATATTTATAGGTTTGTTGTGAAAATAAACTTACTTATTTTTATTTTATTTTTTTATTACGTGCTTAATTATTTAAAATTTGGATCTTTTTATGGAAAAGTATAGGTACTCAAAAAAAGTCTTCAATTCTTACACTTTTTTTCAATTTCAACCAATCAACTAAATCCGATACAATTTCAATTCCTTAAAATGAGCACTAGCGCCTTTCTCACCATCCTCCGAAGCCGGTCTCCGTGACTGTGCGCGTGCGTCGATCTACCGCATGCACATATATCACACACATCACTTAAAGACGTTTGCCTGTCTGTGTGTGTGTGTGTGTAAGTCACAGGTCAAATGGTGGTCAGGTTGGGAATTAGTCCCACATGAGACTGAGTATTAATTGTATTAAGTTACGTCATTACGTCGCCAATTAAAGCGAAGCATCAGCAGTTTTGATGCAATTATCATTTATGTTTTGCTGAACGTATTTAGTTTTTTGTTTGACAAGAAATTTATTATTAGTTGATGTCTGTAGTATGAGAACAAAAAGTTGATAGTCTATATTTAACAAATCACAATATTAAACATGAAGTCTTAACAAGGGGTATCGTATTGCCCAGTTACTGGGTTGTGGAGGTTCGATAGGCAGTCGCTCCATGTAAATTACTGGTATTCAGCTGCATCCGGTTAGACTGGAAGCCGACCCCAGCATAGCTGGGAAAAGACTAGGCAGATGAATATTAAAAATGAAGCATGTGTTGTTTTTTACAAATAAAGGTAGAAGAATTACTCGACAATGCGACTGCCTGACATAACTTTGCCTCCTGGAGTCGCTTTTTTGAGCGGTTTTCAACGTTAGTCATCATAAATAGGCTCCCTACGGCCGTGTGACAAGTTATTATTGACAAAAAACGAAATTGATTTTCGTTATATAAGACTTGTGAAATTTTCATACAAAAATACTTCAAAATTCGTTTTTCTAAAGTCTGTTTGCTAAAATATTAAAATCTAATAGTTTCAATAGTATACTTACCTGCCTTGCGGTACTCCAGTGCGTTTTCAGCTTGCTCGTGTCCCGTTTGGTAGTCGTAATACTCATTTTTCACTTCAATTTTCATCAAAATTTACGTTTTTCTTTAAAAAGTCAAAATTTTTGTTCTGGCAACATTTTAATTCCTCCATAGATTGCTAGCGCCCACCGAGACGCGTCTCTTGACATACCTCACGTGCGTCTAGCCCCAATAAGACACCCCTAAAATTCCATTTTTTATCTCAATTTTCATCAAAAATTTAGTTTTTCATTAAAAAGTCAAAATTTTTGTTCTGGCAACATTTTAAACTCCTCCATAGATTGCTAGCGCTCGCCGAGACGCGTCTTTTGACACCCCTCACGTGCGCCTAGCCCCCATAGAACACCCTTAAATTCAATTTTAAAGCAAAATTTGGCCCGTCCACCCGCCCGTGAGTTGCGTATAGTAGCAGACGGGTAATTTTTTGGGAAAAATTACAAAATTATTTTAAAATCCCATTTTGACACACAAGTCTTACGGCTGAAAAATACGTCACAAACACATCGATTTTACGTCGATAGCTATAAATACAGGACATTTTGACGGAGATCTACTGCAAAAGTAGTTTTTAGTTTTTGACCACATATTTGACGGCCGTCCAAACACAGGTCGGCTTTGTGAGTGAATCACTGTTTGATTTTAAATTTCTTCTTCTGTGTTATCCCCCCTTTACAGGGACACAGCAGAAACTTCAGTTTCCTCCAACAGGCCCAGGTACATGAATCTCACCTTCAACAAAACCACCAAGATGTTCCGCACACCAGCCAAAACGGACGCAAACGCGCGTAGCTCTGGGGCGTCACCGCAGTCAGCAGAGAAGGCTGGCCCCTCGCTCCCGAATGTGAGGCGTAGTATAGGGGAATGGGAGTCCGGGAAGGCTGAGCCCCACGCTAAGTCCCCGGGCTTACCGAAACGCGACAGCACACCACCGGCCCCTAGCACTGCGGAGTCGCACCGAGGAGCTACGGACACCGCAAGACCAAAGAGGCCTGAGTCTGGGTACCCCAGTCTTACGGCGGAGGCGAGAGCTTGCCTGAATAAGGCTAAGCTTCATTTGGGCAACTCTCGCAACCTCAAGACCGAGATCAAGACTGGGGTGCTCAACGCCATCAACCGTCTTTATGAGCTGGTGAAGGAGTCCGAGCGGAGCAAATCTTCTGTCGCGCCTACAGCCACCTTAGTGGACGCACCTGCAGCATCGACCACCACCGAAGAAAGTACCAGGTCAATCCTCAGCGAGAGTAGTACCTATCAGATGGAGCTCATAAAAACTATGCAGGAGCACAGCTCTCTGATCAGGGAAAACACCGAGCGAGTGGAGAAACTTCGGGTAGCACTGGAGAACCGGGACAGTGTTGAGGAGACCACCTACGCTAGTGTAGCGGCGGCACGTAATCGCCATACTGGGGGACAGGCCCTGGAGCGAGCGACGCTGCACTCTGTGGTCGTCTCCTCAAAAGAAGACTTTGATACTGGCGAGGAGGTTCTGGAGAAGATCAGGAAGGCTGTGGACGCAAAGGAAGGTTGGGTACAAGTGGAAAGAGTGAGGAAAGCAAAGGATAGGAAGATTATAATGGGATGCACTACGAAGGAAGAGAGAAAGAAAATTAAGGAGAGACTAGAAACGGCGGGTCAGGGCCTCGTCGTCGAGGAAGTGACGAATAGGGACCCGCTTCTGATTCTGAGGGACGTGTTGCTGGTGCATACCGACGAGGAAGTACTCAAAGCCCTCAGGAATCAGAACCGGGAGATTTTTCACGACCTCGGAGACGAGGCAGCCAGGACCAAAATAAGGTACAGAAGGAAGACTAGAAATCCACATATGACCCACATAGTGCTAAGTGTCTCCCCTACCATCTGGAGGAGGGCGATTGAAGGAGGGAAATTAAGGATCGACCTTCAAAGAGTGCGCGTGGAAGACCAGACGCCACTGGTACAGTGTACCCGCTGCTTAGGATACGGTCATGGCAAACGGTTCTGTCAAGAGCCAGCCGACCTGTGCAGCCACTGTGGTGGCCCGCATGTCAAGGCAGATTGCCCTGACCATCAAATTGGCGAAGCAGCGGTGTGCGTCAACTGTACCAGAGCCAAAACCGGAAATCACGCGCACAATGCCTTCAGCACTGAATGCCCGGTGAGGAAGAAATGGGATGCGTTAGCGCGAGCATCAATAGCATACTGCTAAGGATGTTTCCACAGTCCCATGCAATGCCAATAAAGGAAACCGACGCCACACCAACTGCATACAGGTAGCGGCGTGCTCATCGAACATATTGACAGTGGAACAAGACTCGACTAATTCGGAAGACCTGACTGACCTACGCCAGAGCGGCATTGACCTCGAAGAGACAGTAATAAATTATTGGCAGTTTCATAAGAAACTGTCTCAATTTAAGCCCAAAAATATGTCGTGGAGGGCCAATGAATTCGCCAAGACCAAGGGGGTTGCAACCGTAAGAAACAAAGTAAGTTGCACCACGCCAGTCTGGAGTACACGGAATTATTCAGAGCACCTCAATATTAACACGCAAACTGCAGTGAAAGCACGGGTCGTAAGCAGTGTGGAAAATATTGTCAGCAAAATTTGGAAAGCTTCTACAAAACGAACGTTGAAATTAACATTTATTGAATTAGAGATAAATTTTAATAAGATAATTAAATATAAGATATTAGATTAGCAACTTATGTCTATATGATATATTGATATATATTAGGATAGCCATAGAATAAACAAAGTATACATTAAGTATTATATTAATATAGAATAGCACTTTATGATAAATGTTAGAATGGATTAACTAAACAAAAAGTAGAAAATAAAAATAAAAAATAAAATAAAAACAAAAACATAAAAATACAAAAAGAAATAAACAAAAGTAATATAGAGAAGTAAGAACATGTTAGAATAATAAGTACTAGGCGTAAGAAGCTGTAGAAAGAAAAATGTGCCATATTAATCACGTAGAATCAGAAAACTTGACGTTACAATTCTTAGATTCCCATTTAATAGAATATCCCAAAATTTAGTAACCAAACAAAAATTATATCCCAAGAGCAATAAACTAAAACAAAACTTAATATCAAAGGCTCTGATCATGTTAGAGGTAACTGGCAAGGCAGGAGTGGGTTTTAGCCGGTAAGAGTCCGGCACTGCCCAGACTGGCTCACAAGTGGGCCAGTCTGGGCGTCCATGAGGATTTCCCACTCCTGCCCAAACAAAAAAAAAAAAAAAAAAAAAAAAATGCGACTGCCTAGTTGGCCTCAGTCTCGAGTCTCAGGTCCGGCAAAGTGTTATTGGGTTTTCCATCTGAATTTCCCATTAGCAGCATGAATAGGTTCCCGGTTGATGGAATAAGGCCGCCTCCTATCGCATGGGCCTTTGATAGTACTGGCGAAAATAGGTGTATGCCCAAGGCTTATGGATGCCAAGCGTGATGTTTTATGAATTCAAACTAGCAATGTCCACAGTTACATAACTGTTATCTGAGACACTAATTACTGACATTTGTTTGTGTTCGATGATGTAAGTCATTAGATAATCATGGTCTACTTTGATGTGTGTCAAACTGCTAGAACGTGCGTCACTGCCGGCGGTCGCGCTGGGGCTCTGTCTAGTTTAAGGACGGAGCATTATGCTGAGCGATGGCCGTTTTGCGCGGATGTGACGCCTAAATTCCCCAACTTACTTTTTTTGTTTGATTTTTTTTTACTGCGTCATGTTTGTCGCAAATACCTAAACATATTATCTTTCTTTCTTACAATGTAGTAAGCAAATTCATCATCATCAACCTTTCAAACGAAATAGGTCTACCGCTGGACTCAGGCCTCCCCCATGCACCGCCACTTCGACCGGTTCTACCAGCTAGTTCAGCTTCAGGTGCAGTGTTCATCAGGTCATCGGTCCATCTTATGGAAGGCCTTCCAAAGTTACGTTACTTTTATTTTTTAAGGATGGGATTTCATCAAAACTGGGTGGAGCTCTGGGTGGAGGGGAAGGGAGTGTCAGACTCTTACTGACTAACACCAGTAACACGGTAACACTCATCCATATTAGCCCTTTATGAAGTAAGAGTCTGACACTCCCTTCCTCCACCCAGAGTGGGAGAAGTCATTGGATGATTTCCCAGCCTTAAAAAAAAAGCCCTTTATGAAGAACGAAGCTTTAATAGTTATTTAACTTTGTAGTGTAATTGTTGATGGCTTTTCAATAGTGGTATCTATTCATTATCAGTTTTATTGCATTTTTCCATCTATTATTTCTGGAAACTATAACACGAGCCAATATTATTGTTAATTGAGGATTGGATTAAGCAATTAAAATATAATAAATCATATAATAAATAAGTAAGTATATCAACGCAATATGGATTAACAATAAACTCCAGCGCAGTTAATAATGTCCTCATAATATAATTCCATTTTTGGTTATCAATTAAGTACGTATTTTAGGTTTTACGTAGTTTAGGTACCTATTTTATTATAACGACAACCGATTTACCCGAACAATGACCATTGTATCTAAGAGTTGAATCACCTACAAGTATTATCCTTATTTCAAAAGTGATCAAAATAGAATAAAACCTTTTTGCTCCGATTAAAAAAAATTAAAAATCTCAGTCTCTCCCTTGTTCGTCGTCGCCGTGGACAGGAATGCAGTCTTGCGGGCTCCGGACTAGACACACACACACACAAAAACACACAGGCAGACCAACAGTGCATGTAGACAGGACTCTTGTGTGTGTTCGTGGAGATACTATGGTTCGCAAAGTCACGCAGTTATCGAACTTTAAGTTCGTTCTACGGGTATTGACATTTTTCAGGGAGTGACAGTTACTGAAGATGAACAACTTGTTACTGTGAAAATTCAGAACTTTTAAAATTGTATTTATAACCGTTTTCTGATAAATAAATGAAAGTACCTACTATTACTATTGTGGAAAACTTCGAGAATATCTTTTATTTGATTTAACAATAAAATAACTTGCCGCATCATCATTCTCCTGCCCTTATCCCAATTTATTTGGGGTCGGCGCAACATGTCTTCTTCTTCCATACTTCTCTATTAGTCGTCATCTCTATAGTCACTCCCTTTCTAGCCATATCATCTTTCACACAATCCATCCATCGTTTCTTTGGTCGCCCTCTACTTGTATAGCCATCCACATTCATACTCACAACTTTCCTGACAACATTTTCCTCATTCCTCCGCATAACATGCCCATACCATGTCAACCGATTTCCACACAACTTTTCGGTCACCGGTGTCACTTTCAGACTTCCTCTTATATACTCATTACGTATTCTATCCATTCGCGTAACACCACACATCCCTCTTAGCATTCTCATCTCAGCTGCATGCAATTGTCTTTCATTCATTCCTTTTGTGGCCCAACACTCTGATCCATACAAGACGGCAGGTCTAATCATGCTTTTATAAATCTTCCCCTTAAGTTTAAGGGGAATGCGGGAGTCACAAATTGTTCCCGTAACCTGCCGCCATTTCATCCACCCAGTGTTAATTCTATGCTTAACAGTCCGATCTATTTCGCCATCGCTTTGCACAAGTGAACCGAGATACCGAAAGTCGGAGCAAACTGGGAGAAGCGCGCCATCAAGCGCTATGACTCCAGAACTGGAGAGACCGCCGAAATCGCAGAACATGTACTCAGTTTTGGTTCTGCTGATTTTCAAGCCAACAATCTCCAGTTTCCGTTGCCATTTCTCCAGTCTGCTCTGGACCTCAGGTCCATCTTCACCGACAAGAACGATGTCATCGGCAAATAGCATGCACCATGGTGCCTCTTCCTGTATGTCCGCCGTTAGAGCATTCATAATCAAAAGGAAGAGGTAAGGGCTTAAAGCCGACCCCTGATGCAAGCCTACCGCCACATTGAACTTGTCGGTGTTGCCAGCAGCCGACCGAACGTAGGTACGGGATTGGCTGTACGAATTAACTCTACATACTTCCCGGGCAAACCTTTTTCTTTCAAGGCCCACCACACGACATCCCGAGGTACCCTATCATACGCTTTCTCTAGATCAATGAACACCATGTGCAAGTTTTTGAGTGCACGTCTGTACTTCTCGCACAATTGGCGGAGTGCAAAAGTGGCGTCCACTGTTCCTCGACCTGGCATAAACCCAAACTGGTTTGGGGTAATCTCACTCTCCTCTCGCAATCTTTTCTCGATTATTTTCTCCCATACCTTCATACTATGGGACATGAGCTTTATCCCTCGATAATTGTTGCAGTCCTGTACATCACCTTTATTCTTGAAGATGGGCACTAGCGAACTATTGCACCATTCTTGTGGGATCACTCCTTCTTGCAACAACTTATTGAAGAATAAAGTCAGCCACATACATCCATCTTCTTTTAAACATTTCCATACTTCTACTGGTATATCATCTGGGCCCAAGGCCTTTCCATTCTTCATACTTTGAACTGCCTTTCTTACTTCGTCCATGCTAATTTCCCTTACCAAACCCATATTTGCTTGTACCTCATTGAGCACACCATTCCATTCATTCTCTTCGTTCATTAGCTTTTCAAAATACAACTTCCATCGTTCTTTTATTTCGTCATCTTTGGACAGAACCTTACCAGCATCGTCTTTCATACACTTAATCTGAACTATGTCTCTCGTTCTTCTTTCTCTTGCTTTTGTAATCCGGTATAGCTCCTTCTGGCCTCTTGGGCTGTCCAGTGAGTTATACAACTCCTCCTGCGCCTTAGCCCTGGAAACTGCTACCGCCTTTCTTGCCTTTCTCTTCCATTCTTTATAAATTTCGCTTCTTATCATCTTTCAAATCATTATTCCCGACTTCTACACCCTGCCATTCTTTAAACGCAACTTTCTTCCCTTTTAGCATCATTTGCACGTCTTCATTCCACCACCATGTATCCTTTTCTATCACACCTTTCCCTTTCGATTCTCCAAACACATCTTTTGCTACTCTCCTTATACAATCCGCCATCTCTTTCCAACATTCGTTCACAGTTTTCCCTTCCATATCCTTCATTTCAATCATTTTATCTACTACTTGACTCTTAAACATACTTGCACATTCCTCTTGTTCTATCATACGCCATCTGGTTTTGGGTGGGGGCCGTTCTTTGTTCCTACTGGACGAGACACTGACTTTAAGCTCCATAATTATTAGTCTGTGTTGTGAGACTAAGTCTTCGCCTGGCAGCACTTTACAGTTTTTGACACATTTTAGGCTGTTCCGTCTAACCAGCAAGTAGTCAATTTGTGTCGCGTGGCGGCCACTTTTATAGGTAATAAGGTGTTCATTTTCCTTTTGAAACCACGTATTTGTTATTGCCAGGTCGAAGGCAGAAGCAGCTTGCAGCAGTGTCTCGCCATCAGTATTACGGTCGCCGTATCCCCAACCGCCATGCACTCTCTCATACCCATCCTTCTGTCTTCCTACATGCCCGTTAAAATCACCCCCCACATACACCTCTTCACTCTCTGGTACATCCATCATCACACGATCGAAGTCCTCCCAAAATTTCTCTTTTACACTATCCTCACATCCTGACTGGGGTGCATACACACTAACTATATTCAGCACAAAACTCTTCACAATAACTTTAATAGCTATTACTCTATCACTCACTCTCTTTACATCTACCACACATTCTTTCAACTCACTATCCAAAACTATACCCACACCATTTCGCTTGCCATCAGATCCACAGTAATAAAACTTATATCCTTCCCCTATCTCTCTAGCCTTTGCACCCTTCCATTTTGTCTCTTGCAGACACGCAATATTCAGTCGTCGCCTTTTTAAAACATCTGCTAATTCTCTTCCTCTTCCAGTCATCGTACCTACATTCCAGCTCGCGCACCTCAATCTTACTTCTCTCACACTCCGAGCTTGCGTCTTACGTCGCACCCGCCCGTTCTGGTGCGACAACCCTTGTCCATTTCCCGCAGGAGCCGGGTGCTGCCCCTGCGCGTCGCCTGTGGGGTACGCCCTAGTCCTATCGCGCATTCCAATCATACTATCCATGTTGCAATACGTTTTGGCATAGTTTTACAGTCGGCCGCCTGCCTGACACCAACCCTCCTTGGGAATGCTTTCGTGGGTGGATTACCCGCCACCGCGCGGGTGACCCAAGGTGCTAAATTGTATGCACTAGGTCTCAAACTCCCTTAGTCGCCTTTTACGACACCCACGGGAAGAAATGGGATGGTGCTATTCTTTATCCGGCACCACACGGATGCTTGCCGCATAATGGTTTGATTTCTCAATTAAAATATTTTTACTCGAGGAATTTATAATTTTCTAATTTGGCCATGCAAAATCTTAGTAATGGCTTTTTGAATTCATATTAAGATAAATTTAATTTGGTGATTAAGTTATCTTCTTTAACGTGGAATTAAGTAAGTATTTTATTATTTAATATTTTCTTACTAAGTTGCTCTTTTAAAAAGGGATGAAACCGAAGATTTAAAAATAAAGTTGCTGTTCGTGGATAGCCACAGACTGAAAAAAAAAACCTTTTGCTTAATAACCTCATCAATACGATAGGATAGACTCCCCTTAAAGGTTGCGCTAGACCAGACTCGCACAGCCCTGTACAAATTTAGGAACTGTCCCAGACCAGTTACCGTGCGAAGCAGTTATTTTTTGACCAATTTAATTCTATATCAAAACAATGCCCGCAAACTATAAAAAGCATAACCATTCGAGTGATAACCACGTGATAACTACATGAGCTTCAAACACATGGTATCTCAACACAACTGCGCCTGTGTTGGTGTGTTGTCGTGTAGTTACCGACATGCACACACAACACATTTGCAATATTTTACACGCGAGACACGGTCAAACAGGTTACAGAATACGGCATATATCTATATTGTACATTGTAAACGTTTACGAAGTATATGCTTACCGTATTTCTTCGTTTGGTGTAGGCAGAGAAATAGAAAGAAAAAAAAAAACTATTTAATTCAGAAACAAAATCAAATAAGAATATAAAATGGAAAATAACTAATACAAATTAAAGCAAAAAAAACCGGCCAAGTGCGAGTCGGACTCGCACACCGAGGGTTCCGTACAAACCTGTAGGTATATAAGTAAAAGTTCACCCATCACGAGAATCGAGTCATGGTTATGGTATTTTTATATTTTGAAAAAAAAAACAATTTTTTTTATTATATGATGTAACTAAAAATTTACGGTTTTCGCAATTTTTCCTTTATCTGCACTGTAAGACGTTACTTTGTACCAAATTTCAAGATTCTAAGTTCACGAGAAGTACCCTGTAGGTTTTGATTCCCGTGCGAGTTTCGAAAATTTGCGGCATAAACAGCTGTATCTTTTGATTGCTTTGGCTTAGAAGTTTGATTTTTTCACAGCTCCAAGGGACAGTAGACTTGAGTATCAGATATAAATTTCAGTTTGATACCTCCACGCGTGCCTGAGAAAAACGGTCTTGACAGACGGACGGACGGACAACAAAGTGATCCTATAAGGGTTCCGTTTTTTCCTTTTCAGGTACGGAACCCTAAAAAAAAACAAAACACTGTGCGAGGCTAAAAAAGATAGAAAAATAATATGACGCCTTGTTGCCCCTGTGTGAGGAGCAGTCGTGACCCAGAGGCAACGGCTCTGACTTACGAGTGGTAGAGTGTTGGTTCCAATCAAAGCCGATTTGTGTACGGTAAAAGAAAAAATCGGGGGATACCGGCAAATCTTAGGGTTATTGTAAACTCGCCATAATGAAAATTTGCCACAAGTAAACATTATAGTAAACTCGCCACAGTCTTATTTGTCTCACCAAAACTTGCCACAGCTTTAAAAGTAACGATAGCAAACGAAGTAGTAGTGTTTAATGGCCATGGCCACATGGCCCATGGATCATGTTTTTTGATACAGTTTTCTTATTTTTCTTTATTCGGAAACTACATTACTTTTACTAAACAATAATGTTGAACGAATATCGTTTTACTGTCGGTAAATCCAAACAAGTTTGACCTACCTGTGACGAGTTTACTATACCTGTTGTGAATTATTTTGTCACTGGGCAAGTTTACTATAATTTTTACTTGTGGCAAATTTTCATTATGGCGAGTTTACAATAACCCAAATCTTAGAACCAAAAATTCGTAGACATGTGTCATCTACCCGCACTGGGCGAAGATAGGAAGCCTGTGCCCCAGCAGAGAGAACATTTCATTTTCATTTATTTATTCATCAAACAATTTACATTGTGTTCGAATTTAACAAAATAATTACATTTTAAAACATAACAGCTAAGCAATAATCAAAAATATAGCAAACAAAAATAAAAATAGTAGTATGTCATCAATCAAAAACCGTGTCAAAACCATAAAAGCACAAAAACCACCTTAATTATTAAATTTTACTTAAATCAACAGAGAATTAAATGTGATTAAAATTACTGTTTGTATGTCCAACCATGAAAAGCTCAATCACCACCCTGTCCAACCATTAAATGGCAAATAGATGTAAATTAAATGTTAATTAAATTACCATTTACATAATTATCCAACCACATAACCTCAAAAACAACCATGTCTATTCCATATTGCGTTATTTAAAATAGAACATTATAGACTGATTACGCTTGTTTTCCCTAAGGGTTGGGCAGAGCTGTACCATAATAGTACACCGACTTTTCGCTTGTTATGCCCCAAGATATAACGCTGAAATATCTCTTTTGCAAGTAATTACACCGATATAGCAGTGTGCTCATATACTTATGTATTTAAAATAATTATAAATATTAATAGTAATTGGTGTGCAAGAGGAGCTCGTGGCTAAGTACTAAGAGCCGCACAGGTCGATCCATCAGGTTAAGCTACGCTTGCCGAGGTCGGCCGAGGATGGGTGACAATTTTTAAATACCGAGAATCCTCCATGCCTCGTAAAGCATGTTAAGCCGTTAGTCCCGGCTGTCATTTGTTAATCTTTGAGAGTCGCTACGGGTCGTCAGAAGCCCAAAAATCTGACAGCCAGTCTTACCAAGGGGTGTCGTATTGCCCAGTTACTGAGTTGTGGAGGTCAGATAGGCAGTCGCTCCATGTAAAATACTGGTATTCAGCTGCATCAGGTTAGACTGGAAGCCGACCCCAAGATAGTTGGGAAGAGGCTAGGCCGATGATGGAGTGTGCAAAATTTTTATTTTGTCTTTATTTTTCTAATATGTCATGTGATTACCTTGGCTATTTTGTATGCCTTCTGGCGGGACATGTATGGACCAGCATTTCTTTTTAAAACATAATGTATGATGCTTTGATGTCACAGAATGCATTAATGAAAACAATTGAACTTCGAACAAAAAAGTTCTCCATCATTTTCTATAAGGTAACAGTGTGAAAACTGAAAACTTATCTGGCCACAATCGCTGATCGAATATCTACCTACAGTATTGATAAATTATATCGAATATATTATCTAAGTCAAGTCAGGCACGACTTGCTATTAATAACTGTGATGTGACAATTATTTGACAAATAAAACATCACTCTGAGCTGTGAAATATCACATTCAATTGTCACACTTCCATAACTGTGAATTTGCATTGTCATTATCCATTTTCAAGTTCCGTAATTCTATTCCAGTAGCAGTTTTCGATAGGGTCATTGTTTAGTAATGTTTTTTTACTACCAACTGATTTAACATAATTAAATACAGCAAAACTAATTCATCGATAATCCATTGCAATGATTATTTAATCATTTCCTTTATTGACCGCAATTAAACAAACATTTATAGGCAATCCTTCATAAAAATTACATTTGGACAAAATGTAGGTACTAATTTGTTTTATTCTCCAACTAGCTTCTGCCCGCGACTTCGTACGCGGACCCTGTTGCTTATGCCAGCGACAACGGGGTCGCCATTTATGTTATTTTTTATCATTTTTCCCATTTAAATCTTTTATCACACTGAGCTTTAGTTTTATTTCATTCCAACAACCACCAAAACATACAGTCCATTTGTCATCGTTTTCATTTTGGTAACCGCATTATTATATTCCCCACTTGTCTCTAGAGACCTAGAAGTCAATGCGTAGATACGGTTGGAACTCAAGCACAATTCTCTATCCGTGAACGTTTCCGACTCGCGAGACAATACATAACGTTCACGATCAGCGGTCAGTCGCACATCACGTGCCCCACTTGTCTCTAGAGACCTAGAAGTCGATGCGTAGATACGCTTGGAACTCAAGCGTAATTAATTCTCTTTCCGTGAACGTCTCTGACTCGCGAGACAATACATGACGTTCATGATCAGCGGTCAGTCGCGCATCATATTCTTCACTGGTCTCTAGAGACCTAATGAATACGCTGAGAACGCAGGCGTGCTTCGCGACCCGAAGAGGTTCCCACGGAGCGAGTTGCAGCCTAATGTTCTCGAACAGCATCAAGTCTCTCCTGACGCTCTTCGGTAGATTCTTGGGATCTTATGATCCTCAATCTTATAGCTCTCTTGGAACATTGGGAAAATTTGACCTCCTTCTAGGCATGGTCATAGTTTTATTGTGAAGATACCTGATCAATAAAAATCTAAATTAAAATGACTGCGCCCCTGCGTTACCGGGTAGGCTACCGTGTCACGAAGATAAATGGAAAAGGAAATTAAACACTCAAACAACATAAGCCCGATATTCATACGATAAAATAAAAAAATAAATAGGAGTTTTGGCCAGTAGAGTCAAATTTTCAATGATATACCATCGTCATCGAAAATCAGTCCTAAACTGATACGCCTTCACCGCGTGCAGGTACTCCCAGTTTATGTTAATTTATAATTACACAGTAAAATTAGTGATAGCTTTGATTTCCACATCAGATGTTTCTGATCTTCGATTTTTTTAAGTCAACAGGAAATGCCCATCATATTGAACAACAAAGACGTCAAAGACGTCATTCCTATATGTGTTATGTTGTAGCTAGGCTCTTGGAGTTCCACAACAGGTGTTCCAGATCTTCGATTTTTATAAGTCAACAGAGAGTGCTCATCAGATTGAACAACTTGTGCTAAGACGTTATTCCTATATGTGTTATGGTGTAGCTAGGCTCTTGGAGTTCCACAACAGGTGTTCCAGATCTTCAATTTTTATACGTCAACAGAGAGTGCTCATCAGGCTGAACAACTTTTGCTAAGACGTCATTCTTATATGTGTTATGGTGTAGCTAGGCTCTTGGAGTTCCACAACAGGTGTTCCAGATCTTCGATTTTTATAAGTCAACAGGAAATGCCCATCAGACCGAACAACTTTTGCTAAGACGTCATTCCTATATATGTTACAGTGTAGCTAGGCTCTTGGAGTTCCACAACAGGTGTTCCAAATCTTCGATTTTTATAAGTCAACAGAGAGTGCTCATCAGATTGAACAACTTGTGCTAAGACGTTATTCCTATATGTGTTATGGTGTAGTTAGGCTCTTGGAGTTCCACAACAGGTGTTCTAGATCTTCAATTTTTATACGTCAACAGAGAGTGCTCATCAGGCTGAACAACTTTTGCTAAGACGTCATTCTTATATGTGTTATGGTGTAGCTAGGCTCTTGGAGTTCCACAACAGGTGTTCCAGACCTTCGATTTTTATAAGTCAACAGGAAATGCCCATCAGACCGAACAACTTTTGCTAAGACATCATTCCTTTATATGTTACAGTGTAGCTGGGCTCTTGGAGTTCCACATCAGGTGTTCCAGATCTTCAAATTTATTCTCTCAGCAGAAAATGCTAATCACGTGGAACAAATTTTGCTAAGGTATCATTTTTGTATCTTTTATAGTTTAGCTAGTCTGTTCCGGTTCTGCATCAGGTGTTCAAGTTTCCAAAATAAATTATAGCCTATATGTTGCCCAGACTTAATACCTATACAACAAAAAAAAAAACATTCCAATCCGTCTAGTAGTTCCGAAGATTAGCGTGTACAAACAAACAGACAAACAGACAAACAGACATACAGACAAACAGACAATTTTTTTTTTTAATTCGTGCTCTACTACTGTTTCTAAACCCCCCTCAATTATTATTTTTTTAATATATTCAATGTACAGACACAGTTTTTTTACTGTTTTATTATATGTATAGATATTACCTTCAGGGGAAGAAAGCGTGAGTTTATGTATGTTTTACTTAAACCCTAGAGAGATAAATAAATATAAACGGTGGTCCAAAAAATCGGAAACAGGTTTTATAAACTTGCATTCGCAACTATTCATTCGTTTAGTGGAAATTAAACAATCGCCATTTGAAATCATCAACGATCCTAATTAGATGATTTCATTGACCATAATTAAATAATATCAATTAATATTGTATTATTTATCGGAAACCTCAGGAAAACCTCAAATTCATTATCAATAATTGCGCTGACTGTGGTCAGCTCAATCCTGGTTCAGTGAAATATAATCCATATCCAAGGGTCGCTTTTCGATGTTGTGAAGAAAGTAACACCTAGGGAAAATCATCGAGCTCGGTAGACTTAAATTTTAGTCGATATAAGAATCCAATTGAGTTGGACATCGTTTGGAAAACTTCATCAAGTCTTCTCGTCGCCTATCCCGCAGTTTTTGAAGACTAAGGTCTTTAACCAGTGCGTCCTGCCCGTCATGAGATACTTACGTTGCCAAAACGTGGACACTGGCGTCTGCCAACCCATCTGGGCTGGTCCACAAATGCAAGGTTCCTCAGCGCGCTATGGAACGGACTCGGAGTCTTGAAGAGTATAATCAAGAATTAAATTTATGGAAAAGAACCGCAGTTACCGACATATCTTGCAGAGTAAGCAAACTGAAGTGGCAGTGGGCGGGCCATGTTTATCGAAGGGCCGATGGCCGGTGGAGGAGATGAGTCCTGGAGTGAAGACCGCGTATATGCGATATGTAAAGATCGTCACCCATCCACGGACCAACCCAAGTGTAGCTTAGCCTGATCGATCCGTGCGGCTGTTATTACTTAGCCACGAGTGATTAATATAATATCTAGATTTTAAAAGAGTTTTGAGGAAAGTTATGTCTGAGGCTGTCTGAGGTATTAACATATTATCTAGATTTTAAAGGAAAGTTCTGTCTGAGTGATTAACGTATTATCTAGATTTTAAAAAGTTTTAGGAAAGTTCTGTCTGTTTATAAGGCCTTTTAAACACAAACCTCATTTAGTTTAAAAAAACACTTTTTTTTTAAACCAATTCACAGAAATAAAATATAATTTAGGTATTATTGATTTTTGGAGTAGTTTAGATGTTTTTAACACGGTGTTTCGTGTATAAGAAATCGTAGGCAGAATTTGGTCAGCAACATTTCTTTGTAAATATCGTGATTGAGTTACAAGTTCTGAAATAATCGTTGTATTGTGTGACAATATGACATCATGACTGAGTTCAGTGTCAGATTACTGACATGAAGATGGAATTTATGTGTAGTCGAGTGTTTTAGATTAGCCAGCGAAGGCGATTTTCTGTTGTCTTTAAAACTTTCCGGAAATTAATTACTTATTATAGCTTTTATATTGTAGCTTGTATTATAGCATGAAAACAAGATGAAATCTTTGTGAAGATTTTCACTGGTAAGTATTCTTTGTTTTAAATTTATAACCTTTACATCTTAAATCGCTGTTTTTATATAATACTCAACTCCATCTGCCTAGCCTTTTTCCAACTATATTAGGGTCGGCTTCCAGTTTACCAGATTCAGCTCAATATCAGTATTTTACTTGGAGCGACTGTCTGACCTCCACAACCCAGTTACTGACTGGGTAAAACGATACCCCTTCGTAAGACTGGCTGTCAGACTTTCGGGCTTCTGACTACCCGTAACGACTGTCAAAGATCCACGAATGACAGCCGGGACGAACGGCTTAACGTGCTTTCCGAGGCATGGAGGAGTCTCGATATCTAAAGATGGTCACCCGTCCACAGACCAACCCCGGCAAGCTTAGCTTAACCTGAAGCGATCCGTGCGGCTGTTATTATTACTTAACTACGAGCTCCTCCCTTTTGTTTCTCATACATAAATATTGTCATCATTTAATTGTGCATTTGTTTGTATTGCTGTCTTTTGTGTGCACTGAATAAATGCTTATCCTGGCACCGGGGTAACCCGCGAATTCACATTTTCTTAGGTTTTTTTTTGCAATTTGCAGGTCAGTGTTAAGTTTTATGTTGATCTAAACTATGATACTGTAAGAAGTGGTGGTTGGCCCCATGAAATAGACGTCATTAAAGTATTTAGTTCCACTCATTAATACAATACACGCCGTGTAAACCTAATTGATATATAAAATTTATATATAAGATCAATTGCATTTCGTTTGTTGTCTCGCCAAAACTCGAGAACGGCTGGGCTGATTTTGCTCATATTGCTTTTGAAATGTTTGTCGTATTCCAGGGAAGGTTTAAACGGTGAGAAGAGTTAGGTAGGTAGGGTAGGTATCATAGTTAAGGCAAGACAACGTCTGTCAGATCTGCTAGTAAATAATAAAATAAAAGTGCGCAAGCCTGCAGCTTTGCAATATACCTTTACATCGTTGACAAACATATTTGCGATAACTGTTGATAACCTAAATAACCGACCGTTAAGATTGTATTACGAACACAATCACTCAATTAATTGTCATTAATTCTCGGTTAACCTGTAATCTTAATTTACTTTCTTAAGGTGAAATCGACTGTAAGCGGGACTGTCCCAAAGGGTTACCGCTACCCCGGAACATAAAGGGCTAAGGAAGGAACATGGATGGGTTTTAGTCAGTAAGAGTCTGACACTCCCTTCCGCTCCACCTAGATCGGGAGAAGTCATTGGATGATTTCCCACCTACAAAAAAAGGTGAAATCAACAGAGCAGACAGCGAAATTATTTTTTTACGTATTTTGCAATTTTCAGGTCAGTGTCAGCTTGTATGTTGATCGAAACAAAACAATACTGCGTATTATTGAATTTAAAATATATGTTTTGATCTGCCTTTATTACACTACAAATATTGCAAACTATTTAATGTAAATACATACATATTATTACGCTTACAATCCCTGAAGGGTTATAAGCAGAGGTGTATCTATAGTATGCACCAAATTTAGCCAGATAAGAACCTTGAAGTGTGATGAAACAGGCGGCGAGCCTATTGCCATGAACAGGGCACAAATCCAGACTCCGGCCCGCTTCTGAAAAATATATATATAGACTACATAGACAGAAAAACCCACCCACACTGCCAGACCTTGTGATGTTTTCATTTAACCCTTCAAATGTGGTATGAACCCAATACTCAATATCTTTATTGCTTTCCACAATGTTTGCTTAGGTGGTAAGTAAAATAAAAGTAACAATCGTGGACCCTGTCGGGCACATCATAGAAGATTTAAATAAAATAATAGGATAGGGAGGGCTTACATCTTACTCAACTTAATTTAGGAAATATTCTGAATTACAGTTTTTAATTATCTTAATTCTAAACATTTATCATCGAGATATTCATTTACGCTATAATAAGATTTTCTAAGTAGCATTTTTTTAAATTTTTGTGTAAATAAATGAAACCCCAGAGGTTCATAAGAAAACCACCCCCGAAACAACAGTAAATATAACCGTATAAATCGTTGAGCTCTCATAAGCAAACGGCTTCTAATAGGCGAACAGCTAATGGGTTAAAAACCAATGTTACTGCCAGAACATGGCTTACCGTGGCTTACCAGGTTCTTAACCTCGCAGACCGATCGATCAACCTAGCTACATTTAGGCTTAGCCTGCGATGATAAAGGTTATCAGTTAAATCAGATCCTAGCTATGTTTATCATAGGTTTAGTTTGAGTAGCAGATATAATTACAACGGATTATTTGGATTAACTAACGTATATTCTATTACACGATTATATGTTTTTGTTTAGTCTTATTTATAACACTTGCGAATTAGCGAGATTTGAAATAACATTTTGTTTTTAATATCTAAGAACGTTAGGTACCTACTTAGTTTACTTGCATTATTAATTTAAAACATGTTATTTTTAGTAGCAATTAAGCCTCTATAGGATGAAATTGAATTCATGAGCAATATTTTAAGAGGTCATTGTACTTTTACCATGGGAACAATTCTGAAATCGCGAAAAAAATATCAGCTGCTCCATACGTTATGCTTGCATAACTCGTCAAAATATAGGGAACAGCTGATTTTTTTTCGCGAGTTCAGGTGTATTCCAATAATAAAAGTTGTTCATAATGATGAGTACAACAAAGGGGTACTCATCATTGTGAACAACTTTTATTATAGGAACACACCTTTAAAATATTGCCCCTGAATTCAATTTCATCCTGTATATCAATTGGTTGTCTACTCATTCAACATCACATTTAACATAGGTAACATTTCACTGTTGGGTGTTACGACCCAACATTTGGTCCTTCGAGCAATTAAGTGTTGTGTTATTTATATCTTTGACGGTAGCGAATCGGTTGGACTGGTCTCTCAAACGCGCGAGTCGCCCCAGCATAAGGAGGATGAAATTACATTAACACCTGTCTAACATGATTGACTTCTGAACTTAGAATTTCTTGTCACTTCAACATTGATAACATAACAGCACACCTTGTTTTCCCTGAAGAATAGGCAGTAGATACAGAGGCCAGCACATCAAGTTACCACAATCTATCAAATTTCTTTGATAGTAATTCAACTTTATTGCAAAGACATAAGGTTCATTTTTAATTGAGAAAATTTGACAGTTAGGGATAGCGTGATGTGCTGGCGTCTGTACCTACATATAGCACACTCATATTTCGCCAGTTATGTTTAAGTCCCATGTAATAGGGGGCGAGCCTATTGCTATCAACGGGGCAGCAAAACAGACTCCAGGCCACTGACCAATAACACTTTGCCTAATCTCGGAATCGAACTCAGGACTTAACCTCACCTAATGCTCAGCTGTAGCGCTTGCGACCACAATTTTTTAATTATCATTTATTTATTCAGACTACAAATTCATACAGCGGTCCATTGTGTTAGTAACAATCTTACTTAGCCTATGTTAGTACTTAATAACTAAAACAGATCTGGTTCGCTCAACTAACGCCCACACCAACGGACTATCTGCCCGAGCGGCGATGGCGTGCAGAATGCTGTTGGGACTGTCCCGCAACCTCCGAAGTAACGAGGCTGATTTCTTTCGCCATACTGCGTCAAAACTGTCAGCGCGCGCGTCGGCAAACATCGCCGACGCACTGCAGTAACGTGGCAGTCGACTATACTACTGTCACTATACTAAAGAGATATAGTTACGAGGATAAAGATACCACGACGATATATTTCCAACTTATATCTATCGATACTGGGTAAACCTATTGCAAAAGTGCACCTACCTTATTCTTATCATAACTTATTAACATACTTAATTCGATTTTTTTTAAATTATGACAAACAATGTATACTTTATTATGTTAATTCACTCATCGAACAACAGTTCACACCGTGAAAACTTAGGTGAAGTGAACGTGAAGCTTTTTTTTTTTTAAGGCTGGGAAATCATCCAATGACTGCTCCCGCTCTGGCTGGAGCGGAAGGGAGTGTCAGACTCTTACTGACTAAAACCCATCCATGTTCCTTCCGTAGCCCTTTATGTTCCGGGGTAGCGGTAACCCTTTCGGACAATCTCGCTTACCCGGCAGGCTTGGCCCTGAGGGGCCCCTTCATATGCTGACATCTCTTTGAGGCGCGCGTGGAACATATACGCGCCGTACGGCACGGGTCTGGTGCTGATCGGACGGTGAGTCACCCATTACTCACCGTCCGCAGGCCCGCGCCTACGGTGGCCGGGAGTCGTCACGTGGCTCCCGACGCCCGGGGCGTCTCCTGCGGCGGCTGGGACGGGAGGACCTTTCTCTCTCCCATCCCGCCACCTCCTTCGCGAGCATAACTTTTTCGCAGAAGGAGGTGACTGCCTCCCACTCCCTCTCGCCCCGGACCATGGCTTGCACCAGAGCCGGGCGCGAGAGGTCGCCGCCGCCGATCGCCTCTACGAGGACACGGCGGTGCTCCGCCCAAGCGGGGCAGGTTTGCACCGTGTGCTCTACCGTGTCCTCTGGGCAAGTGAACGTGAAGCTGTCGTTTCGTCTGATGCTAGGGATTGACACTATTGCCAGCTCACTTTAAACTCACTTCACCAATGTTTTCAAGGTGAGATTTATCACCATTGTGGTGCTATTCTGTAAAAACAGGCCAAGTGCGAGTCAGATTCGCGCACGAAGGGCTCCGTACCATTATCTATAAAAACAGCAAATAAATGTTTGTTGTATGGGAGCCCCCTTAAATATTTATTTTATTGTTTTTTAGTTTTTGTTGTTATAGCGGCAATAGAAATACATCATCTGTGATCAACTGTCTAATTATCACACTGACGCTGACTGACGGACGGACGGACGGCGGAGTCTTAGTAATAGGGTCCAGTTTTCCTTGGGTACCGAACCCCAAAAATCAAGTTCAATATTATTGGTCCATATCACGAGCTATGAGATTGAGAGTGCGGAGTGCACGCGTAAGTAGTGACATGCGCGGCGGCTGACAGCACTATGGCTGTCGTATTCGCCACACGTATCTGTTCGGACCCCACAAACCTATGTGCCCTAAAATGCCCGTATTACGTTCTTTCTCCCTAAGTACTTTGTATATGTACGAGGTTTTGTTGCTAGGCTTGGCCTATATGGCAAGCTCTCTCTCTCTCTCTATAAGCTCGTTTTGTAATATGCGTTTATTTCAATAAAGTCCTTTAGATCCACTATTGAATTTTCAAGGCGTTCGTCAGTTAAAAGATAAAGCTAGTGGCACATTCCAAAGCGCAGTAGGTTACCCAAGTAGGACGCTGTAGGCACAATTTGTCCAAGTGGGGATTCCTGATACACCCAACAACCAGTGCCAGTGCGGTGCTTCTGATCAGCACAAGTCCCACATGCTGGAGTGTCCTTTGTTCCCGTTCACCTGCACCTCGGATGACCTCAAAATGCCACTGATGCCGCGATCAATGTGACAACCTACTGAGCTCAAATAATAAAATAACATAGAGGAAGAGTACTATTGACACGAAAAGATGAAGAGGACTAGGTGAAGTGAAGATTTTTGCAGCTGGATGAGAATGGTTGAGGATTCTGGCAAGCGATTGGAGAGGCATTTGTTCCGCAGTTGATGCTGTACACTGATGATGATGATGAAAAGTCAAACTTAAAGGGACTTATAAATCAAGGTTTATATTTAAACCCGGGCTTACCTAAACCATTTTTGAATATCGAACTGTACTTTGATGGACAAATTTTAACATAGCGTTCAGACGTCTAACCAAAGATATCTTGGCAAAAAAAAAAACATTAATTTAAATTGACACACTAGAATAAACGCATCCATTATGGGTGGGTACTGACAGTGTTTCTTGTAAGTATTTAATGTGTTTTTTTTTACCATTGTCCTTAATTTGGCTGTCTGAATGATTTCTAAAAGTTTGTCCATCTATATTAATGGGACCATAAATACTATCGAAACTAAGTTAAAGTTCTAAAGTAGGGACAAGATAATAGGTCACTTTTGACATTTCATCAAAATTCAACAACGTAACCTTGTAACGGCGGGCATAAAATAAGAACTGCCCAATTGCTTAACTTTTTTCAATTACGTTTACATATTTATTGTAATAATGACCGATACGAGTAATTTTACGATTTGCTTTCACTAATAAACCATTCTAAACATAATAAACAATTTCTGATCTAAAGAACTGAACGTCGTTACAATGTTGCGTCAGTCAACCCTTTTTCTTTTTAAACACTAGGGATGTTACTCTAAAAATCGAAATCTGATAGGATTGTAAGTTGAATCGAATGCAATGATTACTTGTGAAGAAAAATCACCATAGATTTATAACCACGTTGTGATTATAGTAAAACCTAATTATACATATTTATTATTCTTTTAACTAACTATAAAAATACAAAAAAATAACTAAATAGAAAGGTCATTGATGTTGGGTGCAATTTAGGTGGATGTTGCTGGCAACACCAGTGCCTGTCGATGACGCATGTCATGTCGCCATAACATGTTGATGACGCAGTCTTTTGTTGTTGTGCGAAGTGACTGTGCGTTTTTGGTGTGATCTCTGTTATTTTCTTCTGATCCGGCTTTTTCATTGAACTGATCTTACTAACTACGTTTACCTGGCTATAAATTGGACTCCGATTGCTTAACGATTATTAAACAAGAAAAACATTACAGTCTTACTATGTCGAAACGGGGAAAAACTCTAAACAGTCAATCTCGCGAACTAGTGCTGAAATTGTACAATTATTTTGGACGTGAATCAGTTAACGATGGGCCTCTTTTACCATTGAAACCACCGAGAGAACGCGTTGCCGAAGCATTGGGAATAGGGAAGAAGACAGTAACTCAAATTCTGAAAGAGAAATACGGACCATCAGGCTCAGAAGATAATACTTTACGTACACCGAAAAAACGAAAGAGGGACAAGAAAATTGTTGACGTTGATAATTTTGATGCTACTGCAATTCGCAACCACATTTATGGATATTACTCGAGAAAAGAATATCCTACACGGGAAAAGCTATTGAGTTCGTTAAAAGGCGCAGGTTTATCTTTTGGAGGCAAATCTCGTGCAATTGGCAATTGGCAATTGTCTCGTGGCTGGTAAGAAATGGTGTGGAGGCAAGTCCAACTTTATTAAAAGTTGAGTTGTTAAATCTGGTAAAAGCAACTAAGACGTCCAAGCTCCGCTATGTAATCGATGAACTAGCCCTAGAGCATGGACACGAAGTTATTCAATTGCCTCCCTACCATTGCCAGTATAACGCCATCGAGCTTATTTGGGCACAAATAAAGGGTCATGCAGCGCGGAACAATACTGAACCACCCTTCAGTACTGCTAAAATGATGACTCTGCTACAAACTGCATGTGCAGAAGTCACTACAGAAGACTGGCGAAAAGTCGTGGAGAAGACAAAGAAAATAATTTTACAAGATTTTGAACGAGATGTGAGAATAGACAATATTATTGAAAATGAATTAATAATATCTCTGAGTGCTGACAGCAGTGATGAAGATAGCAGTTCCGATAGTTCAAGTGAATAAAAGCAATTTTTTTGTTAAATTACGTAGGTACTTGTCTTATTTTGCTCCTTTAATTTATGAAAGAAAAAATAATAATGGGACAGGGATTCGCATGATCATTTTTAAAATTCACATATGTTTCAAGTCTGTATCGATTCATTCGATTCATTCATTTAATCGATGTTTTTAAGCAGGTCACCTCACTATGAATATAAAACTGACATCTGTCAAAAGTGACCTATTATCTTGTCCCTACTTTAATTTCAAAAACTTACATCTAACCCCAGTTTCAATTGTTAATTTTCTTTTAAGAACTTTACCGTGTTCAGAATAGAAGTCAAAATACAATAAGTGGCTTGAAGATTTATTCGAATTCGTTTTATAATAAGCGTTTATTTCAATAAAACCCTTTAAAAGCACTATTGAATTTTCAAGGCATTCGTCAGTTAGAAAGATAAAGCTGCAGCACATTCCAAAGCGCAGTAGGTTCCTATGAAGAAGAACGGGCAAGAAACTCCATGGACACTCGACTGTAAAAATCGACTGAGATATACCATTGTAGATCCTCCTGGTTGTGCACTGATATTGGACATTGCCACTCTTCATCAACCTTTATCCATCCGAATGTGGGTAAGAATGTTTAGTGTACTGTTTCATTTCAGCGCACCTCTGATTTTATGAATTCATCTGCGTAGTGTATAATTATCACTTTCTTAAAAATCGGGGAAGGAAAACATCGTGAGGAAACCAGCATGCTCGAGAGATATTTCTCAACAGCATGTGAAGCTAAGTCAGAGGCCCATGGGCAGCATAAAAGTCTGACACCAGGTTAGTCACTTACCACACGAAAAGAAGAAGACTGCCTCATTCAACGCAAGCCATTCTTCCAGGAATTGGGCCACCAATTATTTCCTTTGTCAATTATAGACTCATATGTTTTGATGAAGTAAATATTTTTCCAATAATTTGAAACGATACACATTAAAACACTTGATCACAGTAATCTTATCGTTATCAGGCGCTATCTGGCAGTGACACATGGACGGCGAAGTTGGGCCCGTCAGTATGCGACCAGCTTTACGTGTACGTCGGTGGATTGTTGAAGAAAAGTAAAAGTGTGCTGTGAGTGAGTGACGGACGAGATAAGTGAGAGTGTAAGTGATTCTCTTTGTTTTATGAGTAATGAACTTACTAATTGAGCGTGTACTTATGCGATGTTTCGGTTCAGGGTGCTTGTGATTCTGACAGCTGTTTAGGCGAAAAAATAGTTTCAGTAGTTAACAGTGCTTTAATATAGTTCTCTGGAGAAAATGGTGTTGAAACTGCATCCGACTTTGTAAACTTTGTATCAGTGCATTGAGGCTTAATGTGAATTAGTCTTTCGATGAAGATCACTTAAATGACGACTTTTGTTTCTAATATTAAGGCATTGACTGCCACGCAGCAGACACAATAGAAAAACTATTGTTCGCGGTCACCGGTGACCGCGTTGGCGCAAAACGTGTTAAGTAGGATCTAAATCATGTCAAATAATTCAAGTAATATATTTTAATATATTATGCTCCTCAAAGACGCGCGACCGGACGATGCAATGCGATTTTGATAGAACAATTTCCATGAAGTTTTCATAGAAATGGTTCAACTACAATCGCTTACGTCGCGATCGCGCCTGTCTGCAGAAGACGTTAAATGAGAGATTCAAATATACTAAAACTAGCTGAAATTCTGTTGCTGTTTGGTTTGTGGGTCCCTCTGTGTGGTTGTTTTGTTTAGGACTTACTAAATACATGTATAATAATCACTTTGGTATAAGCTGTAAGTCAATGTAGCAGGTCATGGTGTAGATGGCATGAAAAACATGTCTTTGTTTCAAAGAAGGGTCTGGCTTTATCCAGATAAGGATAAATGGAAGAGTGATGGAGGTCTTTGCCCCGTATTAACTCAAGTGTCACTGGCCAGTGACACTTGAGTTAATAAAAGGTTTAAAGACAGAAACTCAAACTCAAAGCATTTATTTCAAATAAACCAATTACAGGCACTTTTGAATTTTCAAGGGGTCGGTCAGTCAGAAAGATGAAGCTAGTTGCCCATTCCAAAGCATTAGGTACCTATGGAGAAGAACGGGCAAGAAACTCCATGGACACTCTTTTAAATCAAAATATGTTTACAAAACTGGGTTACATCATTTACGTTGAACATCATACACGTGAGAACGATGCAGACTAATTAAAAGCGTCCATAATCGTAAGAGTAATGTCAGATGCTAATCAATTAGTTTAGGATATAAAAAAAAGAATAGAAAAAAAAAGAAAGAAATAAATATAATATTTATGTAACCACTAGCTGCTCCCGCGCGGTATCACTCGCTGCTCGGCTCCTATTGGTCGTAGCGTGATGTTACATAGCCTATAGCCTTCCTCGATAAATGGACTATCCAACACAAAAAGAATTTTGCTATTCGGACCAGTAGTTTCAGAGATTATTGCGTTCAAACAAACAAACTCTTCAGCTTTATAATATTAGTATAGATTTAGGCACACACATAAAAACAGACAAGAAGAAAGAAACAGAAAATACGTACAAAGGTGATGCTTATTTCTAAAGAATTCTCTCCCACCATACCAGCATACAAATATTTTATTTTTTGTTTCTTGACCAATTCCAGGTTCGTTTTTTCCAAAGTCGATCATGTAACGAAAGATCGGCACTCGTCGATACCGTGAGACTAACTTATTCTCCACATGAGTGAATGTGTTCTATCCCTTGCAATATCAGTCTTTCTAACAGCGATTATCAGTTGTATTGTGCCTATCTGAGATAAGGTTCAGTTACAAAACAGTTACCTACTTTATTCCTAAACTACTTTTACTTTATGTTCTAAATCGAAAAGAATACGCACTTAAAATTGATAGCCTTTCTTGAAACAGATTTTATTTATGCACATAACATTTACAGGTTACAAGAAATATAATCATATTTACATTTAAAAGCGAAATATTCACAATCATATTTGCAGAAATAATATTTATAATAATCAAAGAGTAGGTATCAAAAAATTCGTCCACATCGCTGTCAACAGGAAAAGTGCCCAAAAGGCTGGCAGCATTGCCACGTTGTATGGCAATGCTGATTCTTTGAAACAGATTAAATAACGTGTGTTGTAAGTTACAAGAGGTATTGTGATACCCAGTAACTGGGTTATGGACGTCTGATACGCAGTGGCTCCATAAACTTACTTACCTATATTCACCTGCTTCCGGTTAGACGGGAAGTCACCCCTACCATAGTAGGGAAAAGGGAATAGGCAGATTGATAGACTAATTTAAAAAAGGGAACACTTTTATTTTGGTTTAAGTATGGTGGTAAAACCATCAAATGACCTCGACTGGGTGGAGCGGAAAGGTGTCTCAGACTCTTACTGACTAAAACCCATCCATGTTCCTTCTTAGCCCTTTATGTTCCGGGGTAGTGAACCCTTTCGGTCAATCCCGCTGAGAAAGTAGTCATCACGAAGCTACGGCCTGAAATCTATTACACAGAAAAAAAAGGCCACGTGCGAGTTTGAAGGGTTCCGTACAATATTTCACACTGCATATGTTTGTCGTTACCTATAGCGGACATCGGAACCAAAGTGGGTCCCGTCGGCACCTTTCCGATAAGGCAACCCTAAAAAAAGATCGCAATCGCACCAAATCCGCAGTTATTTTCATGAGAGCACCGAACAAATAATTTTCATTACTAATTCTTTTTCTGAATTTCATGTTGAATATTATAATATTGATAAGCTAATAGTAGATTCAATCCTTCGATTGTGCGCTGCAAGAAACCAACCTGAAAATTATCGGAACTGACTTTATCTAATCAAGATAGAATTGAACAAGATCAGTTTTGGCTCACCTTAATTTATAAAACCTTGAGTTCTTACTTAGAAATTTCTCTGTAACAGCCCGGAGTCTGGATTTGTGCCCGTTGATGACAATAGGCTCGGCCCTGACGCCCCCTATTACATGGGACTGACATAACTAGCATAATCTGGGTGTACTAAAGGTAGACCTCTACCCATCCCGCCGGGAAATCAAGGCGTAATGTTATGTGTGTGTGTGTGTTTGTTTCTAAATTATACTATCACTCCATACAATATTAGACACGCCTTAAAATTTTGTAATAAACATTTTTTTAATTTCATTTTAATAAATCTATTAAGTAGATTTTTAAATATTTTTATAAAGACGTTAAACAAAAAACACTAAAAAATATATAATATAGTAGTAGCCCACTGGTATCAGGACCATAGTCCAAGCTACCGGTGGTCAGGGCTCCTGAGAGAGAAACCTCCTAACTATACGCGCCGTGTCTTAGAGTAGGTACCGCTTTCTGGATCAAGCCCTAAATTAAACATAATTATTATGACTGTCGGCTGTCGCAACATTTTACGTTCATACTATAAAATAAACAGAAAAGAATACTGTAATGAAAGTGACATTAACAAAACTCTTGGCATAGTAATAAATTGGCTCAATCTTAATAATTTAAGTATAAATTTGCAAAAAACAAAAGTAATGCACTTCTACCAACGACTCTGTGCTGAAGATATGAACATTGAATACAATGGACAAGCTGTAGACACAGTAAACATTGCCAAATTTCTAGGACTAACAATAGATAGCCAATTAAATTGGAAGGCACAAGCAGAGGACATTTGTAAAAGGTTAAGCTCATCGGCTTATGCGTTACACATATTATCAAAAAAAGTTAATCCACAAACTAGACTTATTGCCTATCATGGTTTGGTTGAATCAGCTCTAAGATTTGGCATAATTTTTTGGGGCAATTGTAGCGAAAGGGAAACCATTTTTAAAGCCCAAAAGCGCTGCATTAGAGCCATGTTTGGACTAAAAGTTACGGATAGCTGCGTCCCTGCTTTTAAATCTCATAAACTTCTATCGCTTCCCTGTCTTTACATACTGGAATTGGCCACATTTGTTAAGGCGAATCAGTGTTTGTTTCTTTCTCTAGATGAGGCAAGAAAAAGAACGACAAGTTTAAGGTCTCAGTACCAAAATAAGCTACATACAGGTGCATATAGGACATCCTTGTTGAGAAAAAGTTTTATTTGTATGGCACCTACTGTCTATAATCATATTCCCAACGACATTAGAATTCAGCCGCTAAGATTATTTAGAAAACATTTAAAACATTTACTTATTGAAAAATGTTATTACTCCGTAACAGATTTTCTAGCCGATAAGTTTTTAGCTTAAGTATTTTGATAATGTGCTTAGATTCAATAGTTTTATATTATGTAGTATTTGGATTATGTGTTTAAATTTGAAATGTTTATATTAAGCAGTACTTACATAGAATATTTGGTCTTTTAAGTTTTAAATTACTTGTATTTTTGTATGCCTTAACGGCAGAATGTACATGGCTTCTTACTACATATTTGTCATCCAAAACTGTATACCTACATTCTGAGCAAATAAATATATTCTATTCTATTCTATTCTATTCTAATACTTACCGTGATATATAACTATTGTTATCAAAATAAATGTATGTTAATTGTAAGATTTATTTCCCTAGATATGTAACTACATGTATGTCATGGTTACTTCTTAAATGATTCATAGTAATTCATATACTTGAACTCACGACTTTATTCAAAAATCATTTAAAATCAAAAGTCATTTAAAAAACAAACTAGGCTGAAAATACGTATAGCCTTTAGTCCCGGTTGTCATTTGTGCATTTTTGACAGTCGTTACGGGTCGTCAGAAGCCCGAAATTTTGACCGCCAGTCTTATTAGGTATTACTCAGTTACTGGGTTGTGGAGGTCAGATAGGCAGTCGCTCCAAGCAAAATACTGGTATTCAGCTGCATCCGGTTAGACTGGAAGCCGACCCCAACATAGTTGGGAAAACGCTAGGCAGATTGAACTTTCAAAAATTTCATTACCTGCACCCTAACTGCTTGACACACTTAGGTACAATCAAAATACGGAAAAGGTTTTAAATGTAAATATGATAAAATTAATTACCCACAAAAAAAAACTTTAACAATACTGTAAATCCGAATGATTTGGAAAAATATTGCTTCATAATCCATGGCTTCATATTTTCGAAATAATTGTCAGCTCAACAACGTAAATAACGCAATTGATGTTCAGTAATTGTCAAAATCAATGCCATTGCTAATGTAATATCCCGCTGAACAGAAAGCATTGAAAACATGGATGCTAACAGAACTACTAATAATAATAATAACCATGGACATTTCACACAACGCCATATAGTCCCAAGCTAAGCAACCTAATGCTTGTTTATAGTAACGAGATGGCTAACTACTTTCTCTAATCCTTCAGGTACATTTTCCAATGCACGTTTAAAAACACCAGGACTTCAAGATGATGCTAGCAGCGACCGTGTCCAACTTGCTGGGGCCGCGCATGCGGATCGCCCTGCGCAAGCCCATTATAGAGAACATAGCCTTTAAGCTGCACTACCAGCTCACAGTGACCCTCCTGCTGGCCGCTGTTATCCTAGTATGTGCGAGGGACTACATCGGCGAGAGCATCAGGTGCATGGCTGATGCCGGGATCCCCACACCACTGATAGAAAAATACTGTTTCTTCATGGCTACTTTTACTATTGTAAGTTTTGGTTTATCAGTTTACGATATATTTGTAGGTACTGTTGCATGTTCGCCGATCACCTTTTTTTTTTGAGGGTGGGCAATAATCCAAATGGGTTCTCCCGCTCTGGATGGAGCGGAAGGGAGTGTCAGACTATTTACTGACTAAAACCCATCCATGTTCCTTCCTTAGCCCTTTATGTTCCGGGGTAGCGGTAACCCTTTCGGACAATCCCGCTAAGAACTCTTCATAAAACGGCATTCCAGATTGAGTATTACTTTTGATGACCGTAACCTGCTCACCATAGTCACCATTGAAGATGATATCCAAGCAAAACAGGAAATGACGCCGCCATTTTCTTTTGTGACGATTTCATACCAACATCGCCTCATCGTTTACGATATCCTTTATCAAACTGATCTGATTGCAGGTCCGACATTACAACGAAAGTCTCTTGCAAGGGGGGTTCTTGCCGCACCCCGGAGTGGGACCCATCTCGGAGTCTGACGAATATCTCAAGCACACCTACTACCAGTGGGTGCCCTTCGTGCTATTCATACAATCTATGGCCTTCTACATGCCACATTATATCTGGAAGAAGAAGGAAGGTAAGATTCTTGGACGGATGGATATAAAACTGGATACGTTTCCCAAAACTAATTTTCAGCCTATGAAAGGATGCTGCTAAAGTTTCTGTCAAATCCACAGACTTCCTAATAAAGTTTAATATATCGCAGTAAGATGGTCGAAGCCGTTATATCCCTAGGGATTTTGCTAAATACCGTAATATCAATAAATAAAACAGTTCATTACTGTCGGAGTGCCCTGATCTTGTCACTGCGATCAATTTAGACGTTGCGTTCGTCACAGTTCTAACCTAACCTATTTGGTTGGAGTGCCTTTATCTACCTTTATTCCCAGCAACGCATATCATAAATGCTTTCATATAACTTTATGCCCGCCCGTATATCCCTAGACATGGAATATAACTATTCTTTGGTCTTCAACCATTTTAGTGCGACGATTACCCAGTTAAGTCTGTGCAAATATGTATGTATTTTCACAGCTTGAGTTAATTCAGTTTTTGAAAAACAAACAGTGACACATTACAATCACTTTGACCCACAATATTTTCCACTACCTCCAGTCATGTTTTGATAAAAGTTGCATTTTGTATATTTTTAGAATTTCACTTCTTATCTTATCTAAAGAATCCAGGTTATATCTTTCGTAGAAATGTGTGTCACATCCATATTGAAGTGATGAGTCCCGTTTCATGACAAATAATGTACAGACGCCAGCACATCAAGCTATCCCTAACTGTCAAATTTTCTCAATTAAAAACGAACATTATGTCTTTGCAATAAAGTTGAAATACTATCAAAGAAACTTGACAGATTGTGGTAACTTGATGTGCTGGCCTCTGTACGTTATATCATTGTTTACTCAAATGGTTTTCTAAGAATAAAACTAATTTTACTCCGAAAAAAATAAGTTATACCGGACATAAATAAAAACGTTTCCATCCTTCGTCTAGCTGGGGCAAGCGTGACGACTGCTGATATTATGTGGTTTTCCATTAGAAAATTCTTCGTTGTAATCCGGAATTTGGTTTTATGCATGGCAATAGACCCGTCAGCTATTGGGACTTAATATACCGGGTTATTTTTCAATGACCGGCCAAATTTTCACTGGGTGTTCTACCCATGAATGTGAACAACTTTCACTATGGGACCAACTCTGAAATCACGAAAAAGAAAACAGCTGTTTCCTACAAAATATCAATACCTACTCGACTAAAATGTATGAAACAGCTGATTTTTTTTTCGTGATTTCAGAGTTGGTCCCATAGTGAAAGTTGTTCATATTTATGGGTAGAACACCCTGCGAAAATTTGGCCGGTCATTGAAAAATAACCCGGTATTATAATATAATAATAATTTAATATCCTAGGACATTTCACACAACGCCATATAGTCCCAAGCTAAGCAACCTAATGCTTGTGTAATGGTAACGAGATGGCTGATAAACTACTTATATACCTTTTTTTTTGTAAATACATACAATTATTATAAATAGAAAACACAAAAGATAACGAGCGAATTGTGGGTTTAACCTTTTGAACGCCAGAGCACGCGCACGCGCGTTCCCTCCACGCCAAGCTACAAATGTATTTCTTCTTGTTATCATGAATTTCCCCATAGCCGTGGTGTCTTTAAATTTGTTTCATGTCATTAAATACGTACAAGAGCTTCAATTTTTAAGATTTGTATGTATATAAACTCTGACAAATCACAAAAGTAATGATTTAATTGTTTATTTCGTGTTATAGTGTTGTTGCCATGGTCACATTTTTGTGTCGTATGGCGTTGTCACGTATATGTGACAATGGCGTTCAAAGGGTTAATTTTCACCAGTCTACTTCCTCCTTCGGGGAATTCATATAAAGATTCAAAAAAGTTGTGAAAGCTCATTTTTGTAACATCTCCTGCAGGTGGTAGAATAAAAGCGTTAGTGGACGGCTTACAGTACGCAAGCCTCGCTCTGACGCAGGACGACATGTCCGTCGCCGGCATGGAGCTGCCTTCCAAGGAGACGCTGAGCAAGCGAATTGATATAATCAGGAGAGATATTAAATTGAGGTAAGGAGTCGACTGGTCTAGGAGTTCTAACAAAGTCAAAGTCAAAAAGAAAAAAAATTACATTTCGTCCGTCAATCAGATACCTAATAACAAAATATTAGACACGTATTTTTTGCTTTATCATATTATTAAAAAAATACTGAGATAAAACGCATTAAAGTTGGTGTGTGGGGGCTCGCTACGTCACAAGTAAGTATAAACAACTACACACTTGTGACGTCATGCCATATTTTAACTCAGTGTATGTACATATAATCTTTGGATTACGTAAAAAAGGAAAAAAAAGGTGTCCAATATATTAAAAAAATCTAGCTTACGGTATAAATAGGTCTTTTATTAATCCCTATTGTTTCCTAGATAAAGAATCCAAGGTTGAAATAATGTCAATGAGTGTAATTTTGTGTAGGTTCCCTAGGCTATGGTTTCCGCAGTTCCCACGGTCCCACCATAGCAAAGCATTATGTTGGATTGAGGTTTCTCCTCTTTCTTCTTCTAGGTTGCGCATAAGCCGCACATGGTCCGTCTGGCTGGTGTCTATGGAGGTCGTGAATCTACTCCACGTGATTTTTGAAATCTGGATCATCAATAAGTTCCTCAACGGACATTTCATAGGCCTGGGCCCCAGTGTTCTGAATTACGACGACTGGAACCAAATTGCTGACCCGCTGGAGACTGTCTTCCCTAAGGTAAGACTGACACGTGGTACAGATATTGCCCGTGACTGCGTCTGCAATCCAGGATGAAAAGTAGCCAATATCCTCCAAGTTTGAAGCTTGTTGCATTACAAATTTTCTTAACGAAATGCTCAAAGATTTAGGCGTGAAAAGGTCTGTAGGTTTAAATCACCCCTTTGAATTTTATATTTTTAATTTTAAACACTATTTGGAAATTGTTTAAATTGCTTAGTGTAAAGTGTATGTTTTATGTTTGTATTTCACGTACAAGGACTCGCCTGACTCCACAGTCAAACCATTACTAAGGTTTTGTGGGGCTTAGTTTATAAGTTATGCAACATGTTGAAAACCACTAAATAAAATACATAGCCTGGTAACGAAACTGGCCACAAAGTTACAAAGGGATTCTATCTCTATTTTTTTCTAAAAACCATGAATTGAATATAACATCGTTTCATTGACCCCACGTGTTGTGTCCAGGTGACAAAGTGCATCTTCCACAAGTACGGTCCGAGTGGCTCCATCCAGCAGCACGACGCGCTGTGCGTGATGGCGCTCAACATCATCCATGAGAAGATCTACACCGTGCTCTGGTTCTGGTTCCTCATCCTCTTTATCGTCTCAGTCCTTGGTAAGATGTAGTCATATTTATGTAGCTTTGCATCTTCATTTTGATCAATTTGATAAGATTCAAAACATGCATAGAATAATAGTCTTTATTATGTACATACACACACACACATACATTAATTATTGTGAGATTTGTATTTTTTTGTTTTTCTTCTTCTTTCCGAGTCGATGGTAGGTACTGTGGCGACATCTATCCAGCCACATAGGAGCTACACCGATAGCGAGCGAAGTGTCAAAAGCTGACATGTGTCGTTACTATACGTCACACAAAACCCTACATCTCGCAAACAGAGTTTACAGCGCGATCTAACATATATACCAGCGACTAAGAGTTCTGGCAGTAGCCCGCCAAATGCAACAACTGTCTGGTTGGTGGAGGATCCTCCCTTTTCAATGGAGTGACTTTCCACTCTGTTCCTGCATCACCACTCAAATACTTTTAAATTACTTGGGCCCAGTAGGAGGCTTATCTTAATTGGAGCTACTAACATGACTGTAATTTTGCTATTTATTTCAGCTGTAGTTTGGCGTTTTGTCTCTTTCTTCCTGTACCGTCGTTCCCCACGGTTCAACATGATGATGTTCCAGCGAGCGACTAAGAATGACGCTAAATTTGATCCCTACAATGTCATCGAAGTCGTCAATGGCTGCCAGTTTGCTGATTGGCTGTTCCTCTACTATCTTGCCAAAAACATGCAAGGCGTCGTGTTCAAGTGAGTATTAATCATTTCAACCATCCACCATCATCATGCTGCCCTTATTTAAATTAATTTGGGTTCGTTCCAGCATGCCTTCGTCTTTTATGTACAATTTGCCGATATTTATGCCCGTGTCCAATAATTTCATCAAATTAATTGACTTATTAAATAATAATAAAATCTTCATTGTTTTATTTAAATGGCTTATGAGTTACTACATAATCATACATCCACAATTGTATAACAATATTTTCTAAAGTGACTAAATCATCCGAAGGAAGCCGACCCCAACATAGTACCTACTACCCATTATCTACTTATCCCAACTATGTTGGAAATCGGCTTCCAGTCTAACAGTATAGAAAACAGGATGCAGCTAAATACCAGACTAAACTAAACTAACTAACTAGACTTTACTAAAGTGACTAAATAGAACCTGAAATTAAATGTTGCTTATCGTCGTTTTCAGGGAGCTATTCAGCCGTCTCGCGGAAGAGTTAGGCCGACGAGAAATGCCTGATAATAACGATGATGATAATGAGAAGAAAGGAGCTGAGCCCATTCTCTTGGGACATCTCTCCTTCGACGATGAAACACTACCGCTGAAGCCTGGCAAGAAATCCACGTAATACGGACTCGACATAGTTTAGTAACTTTGAATATAAGAATAAAGGAAATATTCTTGATAAGTGAGCAAGTTTTGAAAGGACATTCTATAGATATGTTATGTATGGAGCTTGATGAAATGAGATGAGTTTCTCTTATGTCATTTTAAACGTTACAATAGTTATGATCCCTGTTGTCGACGGCCTATGTACAAATTGATATCAGATCGGCGAATTGCTATGTTACATCCGAAACTTTTATGATCACCAAATTTTTTACTACTTTACCTAGTATTACTAAATATTTACAGGGTAATAATTATAAGGCTTAAGGTTTCAAATTGAGAATTTATTATGGAGTTTAAAAATGCTGAATTTATATGTAAAAGTAGCTTTTGCCAGCCGCTCCGCCGCGTAGGAAATTATCCCGTAATCAATCGTATATTTTTCCGGGATAATTAAGGATCTATGGTATGGACTATAGAGTATAGAAGTATAGATTGAAAATTCTTCCAGCCAGTAACGCTCCCAGAGTCCCTAATGTTAGAAAAAATAATTTAATTATTTATTTTTAAAAGTTGAAGTTGGAGCACTTTAGTTTTTGCTCAAATAAACATGAGAGGTGATTTTTAAGCTTCTAAAAGCTGTCCGAGGAGTCCCAGTGAGGTTAGGAAATGTTCAAGTTTATAATATGTATCAACAATTTTATAAGAACGTTTGGGCAGCACTTTTGTACATATTGATTATCTAAAATTGGAATGTTGTATAAATTGTCTAGTCCTTTTATGTTACATGTTGTTTTTTTAAAGTTTATGTGAATAAATTGGTGTTTTTTTTTATTTGTTTGTTTAATTTCATGTGTCAATTATGAACTGCGTGCATTTATATTACAAAATATACAAACTTTACAATAATAAACGTGTGAGTTTTCATGCTCTTACGATAGATGCTTTAACAGAAACCTAACTTTTTAGAATAATATTAAAAAAGGTTTATTCATTCCACACAATGGTGAACACGCACCCTAAAGTTCGGGTCAGCACAATTATTCGAGCTACGGCGAGTGGGTTAATTTTCCCGAACATATAATAATTATAATAAAGAATTAGATAATTTGTCGCCATCTATGAAGATCGTGCCGCCCGGAACAAGTACACGTAACTTCTTAGGTATTACTTTGGTATTTGTCTGAGTTCTACTGTAGTGCTACTCTGTAAAAACATCATCGTGAACACGTAGGTGAAGTGAGTTTGAAGTAAGGTGTCAATAGCGTCAATACCTAGCATTAGGTGAAACGACAGCTCACTTCACCTCAGTTTTCACAGAATCGACCGGCAGTAGTTACAATCCCTAGCATTAAGTGGAACGACAGCTCACTTCACGCTCACTTCACCTCAGTTTTCACAAAATCGACCGGCAGTAGTTACAATCCCTAGCATTAGGTGGAACGACAGCTCACTTCACGCTCACTTCACCTCAGTTTTCACAGAATCGACCGGCAGTAGTTACAATCCCTAGCATGAGGTGGAACGACAGCTCACTTCACGCTCACTTCACCTCAGTTTTCACGGTGAGATTTCTACAGAATCGACCGCCTGATCTGAAGCGAAGGGCGTTGCCTACGCTTATTTGTTTTATGTTCTTGTCTTGGCATTTATTATTTGTCAAGCCTTGAAGATTTAGGTAGGATGTATCTTATTAAGTCTAACAGTTTTATCAAACATACATCATCGCTAAAACTAAACGGTACAAGTAAATATTACGCAGATGTTTAGTGTTTTATGTAATTATCGCAGTCTAAAAATATTATAAGTTAAATAAAAATACATACTTAGCTCAAAAGTCTCGAAAATCACAGGGGCTAGCACATTGAGCTAGCTCAATCTGTAATTTTTTTTGTAGTTTTTTAACTTTATTATAAACTTATAAGGTTCATTTTCAATTGGCAAAATTTGAGAGTTTGGGGTAGAAAAAGAGGAGAGGGATACCTACCATCGCAATTCGGGTTATGATAGGAATAGGTTTTTTTTTTCAAATTCCTAACCTAACCCTCGACGGCGTTACGATTTGGGGTCAGGTTCGGAAAAATCCGTTGCATGTGCTGGCGACTGTAGCTACACTAGCAGGCAGCGACTGGTCGCCACTAACTTGCTGGCGTACTGGCGATTTCAAAATGTCGTGTACACACACAGATTTGGACAGTCAATTTGTCGCTAATGATGTCAAATTCTGTGTTTGAACATGAAATTGCCAATCTTTTGCCCGACTCACTGGCGACTTAATTCGCTAAGTAGGTACGTAGCATGACCTATGCCAAAGAGTATACTGTAAAGTGTAACTATACCAACTGATGCCAGCCAGTACAACACTGAGTTTAAGTTTTTATGTTAGTAATTAATAATAATAAAGATACGTTTTATATTAAAGCTAAATTAAAAACTACTCATGGCAAGCAAATTAATAAAATGTTGGTACCTATACGCACCACCGCGCAAGCTTCCTCGATCAAATAAAAAAAAATCATCAATCATCATCACAAAAACATCATCGATAGGTACACACAAAAAATACTTTTTTTTTACAGACATACATCTCCTCCATTATTGAAGTCCGTGGACAGTCCCAACTTAATCATAAATACCTACAACTCTTTTTGCATGACCATAGACCAAAATGTGTCTTGTTTAATTCACATTTGACAATATTTACTTTTATACCAATTTAGTTATGTAAACTATGAGTAAGTAAATTGTATGTTGGTAGTTTCCGTATGTTAGTGTATGTGTTGTATTGTAAAATATTAACACCTTCCTAATTGGTTTTCTACTAGGCAATTGCCGATGTTTTTTGTAAATAGCTCACCGTAGGCTGTCAATAGTGTCAATCCGTGCGGAATGACAGCTCATTTCAAGATCACTTCACATAAGATTTATAATAATACCACGGATTTATAGTAATACTATAAAGGTAGGTAGGTAATTCGTTAATTAATCTGATAACGTTAAGTGAGCACCGTGGAATATCCATGGCAAAGCGCCATAGAGTCTGTATTTTTGTAAGCTTTCTCCCATAATAAGTACGTCTACGAAAGATTGTTGACCCGACCGAATGCTGCGGGATGCTGACTAACCGACTTACTGAAGAGAGGGAATGAGGTTGGACAGGTTCTGTCGTTCTGTAATTTAGGCAAGATTTGTTGTAATTACGAAAAATATAAATAAACATATTGTTAAGTGGATACTCAAAATATCATTAAGTAGTTACATGGTATTTTATTATAGGTACTTTTAAGGCGAGATTTTTATATCTGAGTGTCACCCTTTAGAACTATTTTCATTGAATATTTATAGTTTACTATCTACATGGTTAATTAATATAATTGTAAAATACTACCTAAACGGAAATGAGTTTAATCAAAATTTTTAGGACTTCTTGGGGGGTCTTGAATTTTGAACAAACTCTCTCAACAAAGACATTTTCCCGTTTAATTTTATGCGTCAATGTATGTTGGGACTTTTCCCTAGCTACATAATTTTAGGGTTTGTCTATACAATATATAATAATAGGAAAACCATTAAAACGCAAACGTAACATTGTGAAAATCTGGCCCATGTTCTTATTTATGGACAGGACAAATAAGATGTTCTATAATCCAACATGACATGATCGTACATACCTATTGTTTTTGGTACAGAAGCACATCAAGTTGCCCCAACCAATCTGTCAATTTCTGTGATAGTTTTTTAACTTTATTATAAAAGCATAAGCTTCATTTCCAATTGGGAAAAACAAAATATTTATGTAATCCTACCGCTGAATTTACAATATCTTCGTGTAGAATAAGTTTATGAGCTATTCCTTTGTCATTTTTGGACAAACGCACTCTCTTTGAACGGGTGATTATGATCATAGCCGCGATACCAGTATCATGAAATTGATATAACAAATAACCAGTAATGGGTAGTTCTTCAGAGACAAAATTTTCGATTTCTATGGGTATATTTCTCTAACCAACTAACAAAACAGCATGTAATTTTTTTTTGTACAGTTTAGCTTTTCCTCTAACTGGGACAAATGATATTTTTTAAATAATTGCTGTCTAGGTACAAAATAAAAATATTTGAAGTCTGTTCTTCTGATTCATATAGCGCGTCCGTTTGCCATTTTCCGGAACAAAATGGTCGATGTCGCATTTTCCCTTTGATACGTCAATATAAATAATAATTATATCGAAAGGAAAAGAATTGTCCCCTTACAAAAAAAACGTGTATTAGTTATAACTACGTTAGTGTGTTTATAAATAAGTAAATAAGAAGTGTCCGGCGTATAATACTGATTTATGTGGCATGATCTGCGCTTGACCATACTTGGTCTGGTAATGGTAATGAGAGTCTGCATCCCCGCGCGGGGGGAAGCCAGTCGTGCAACGAACGAGCATGAAGGTGGATGAGGGGCTGGTTGGCTTAGATCCCGGTGTTACGAAGGTAAACATCTGATTCATCTGTGCTTGGTTTAAGGGTAATATTTTGTGCCCAGATGAATCAGAATTTGTTACATCATCTGTACATCATCTGTAACAAATTCTGATTCATCTGGGCACAAAATATTTGAACGTCGATATCTTGAAAATCACTTTATAAAAACGAGTCCCTCATTCAAATATATGTTATTTGGTATACCTATTTTCATATGAACATGTGTTACAGAGCTGAAAGTGAAATTAAATTTTGACCATATGAATCAGTCGAAGAATCAAATTTCGAAGAACTACCCTAATAATAAATGGACTTTACTAGCCTAGTTAGAAACAAGCTAGGTAGGCACTACTCACAAAATTATCAAAACCACAAGCTTGTAGGTGTCACTTCTACTAGGTGTCTTCTCAATTATCATCATATTTCATCCTATGCATTAATGCGTCTAGTCAGGATAGTTTGCCATGGAGTGCGAGCGCATGAGAAACCACACAATAAAATAGTTCAAGATTAAACTAATGAGTAATTAAGTGTCAGGCACACTGTAGTTTATTGTTATTATTTATCTCGTCCACTATAAACATTCTCCTTTTACTGAAGTGTTTATTTTTTGATAGACAGGTATGTACGAGTATTTTAATATTGTTCATACGGATGTTATGTTTAACTTTGAGGTCTGTTATTAACATGATAGGTACCGCTACAAAGGTACCGTCTATTGTTGCGACGCGCGACGGACCGTGTTTAGAATACATTAAATGGGGACTATGTGCAGCTATTTGGAAATATTTTTGAACATAATAATTATTGTTTCAAGAAGAGTTATTTGTAGGTCCTAGGAACAATTCAGATGTTTTAAAGCTAACCCAAAAATTGTGTCAGATCTTTTCCACTTTCCAGAGTAACACAAGAAATAACTTGAAATAAGTAAACCTAAATTTTAAGAAATAAGTAAATCAGTTATTCAAACTCAAACTCAAAGTATTTATTTCAAATAAACCAATTACAGGCACTTTTGAATTGTCAAGGGGGTCGGTCAGTCAGAAAGATGAAGCTAGTTGCCTATTCCAAAGCAGTTGGTACCTATGGAGAAGAACGGGTAAGAAACTCCATGGACACTCTTTTAAACAAAATATGGTTACAAAATATTGGTTACATAATTCATATTATTATTATACATGTGAGAACGATGCAGAACGGTGAAAGCATCCGATATAAAATATGTAAAAAAAGTTCAAAAATTAAATTAAAACAAGCCATGGCCGCTAAGAGATGACCAGTCTCTACTGACAGCGCCCGTTCACGAACATGACGCATGGATTAGCACCATTCAGCTCAACCATTTTGAAGGGAGCTAAATGATCCAACACACACGCCACCATCAGCGAGACATTAAAAGTGAGCATGACATACTCTCAGCCGCCAAACACATTCAAGTCAATGAAAGACGTACCCAGTAAATGGTCGCTTTATATTAGGTACATAGTACTCACATATGTGCTAAGCAATTATATAATATTATGAAAAAACAAGATAAGATTCTATTGCATGATAGGTAAAATGTTTCGTGTCCTATTTACTTGGTACCTACGTCCCGAAGCACTCAATCCCAGTTCCCGGAATTTCGGTGGCAGGTAGCGGGTAGGCTGCAGGGGATCTCACACGCACACAGCCACCACACTCGCCATTAGCTAGAAGTCACGTGCGCACATCACACCGAATGCCATTTCCTTACGTAGGTAATTTTTATATCTGTGTTTTATTGTGGCACATGGTACGTGTTTGTTGTAGTACAGGCCACAGCACATCAAGCTATCCCTAACTATCAAATATTCCCAATTGAACATGAACCTTATTTATTCTTTTATTTTAAAGTTGAAAATCTAAGAAGAAATTTGACAGAACGGGCTTGATGTTCTGGCCGCTGTACTTGTTAGATTACATACATACATTGAAGAGCAGTGATAGCCTAGTGGTATGACTGTCGGACTGCCAAGTCTTAGGTCTCGAGTTCGAACCCAAGACACGTGCCTTGGGTTTTCAGTGTCATGTGCGTATTGTATAATTATCACTTAGTTAAAAATCGGTGAAGGAAAACATCGTGAGGAAACCATCATGCCTGAGAGATATTTCTCAACAGTATGTGATGCTAAGTCAGAGGCCCATGGGCAGCATTCAAACTCTGACACCAGGTTAGTCACTAACCACACGGATATAAGAAGAAGGCGGCAAGTTTTCGTGGGCAATATGAAATTACATCAATTATGTTTTCGTATGTTATCTGTGACCGACGACTACGACGTGAGATCTAGGATGGGGTAACAGGAAGGAGCCCTAAAACCTAACTCTACTTTAGATAACCAGAAGAAAATCACCGAGTAGCCTTATGTCGTGAGCCATAGAAGTCAATTTTCAAGCTAAAGCCGCTAAATGTGCTGCATATCAAGCCCTCCACCAACTGGATCGACCATAAAAATTAATTATTGTGAAAACGTCCCGCTTTTCGGCAGTTCCAAAAATGATTTTGATGACCAGGAGAAGTCTAGAGTAAGTGAGTGCCCTAATAGGGCAGGCTCATACAAATATTACCAACTCCTTTATGAGTATGGAAGTCCGTGTCGTTAATTTCTGAGGCAAACAATCCAAATTGGAAGAGGAGCATTCTGTAACGTAAAATAGTTAATATATAAATAGATAATAATAAACATGCATATTTAATCATATCAGGTCACATAATATTGTCTTCGACGGCTTCTACAGCAGCTCCGGTGTAGCTGCAAATATAGAATATAAAAATAATTCTTACCAACAATATTTACTTACTTCACTTACTTTACTTCTTTCTTCTTGGGACAAAAATAATTCTTACCAACAATATTTACTTACTTCACTTACTTTACTTCTTTCTTCTTGGGACAAAGTTAAGAAATCTGCTGAGTCCGGCCTGTCTAGGATAGCATCATGGCTCGACCACAATCTTTTAACCCTAAATAAATCTAAAACCACCTTCATTTGTTTCTCTAAATATAACCTTTCACAACCTTCAGCTGACTTCCAAATAAAAATTCACAGTTGCCAGACCCCCTCAAACTCCAACTCTGCTTGCCCTTGCATAGAAATTGAAAAAGTCCAGTATACCAAATATCTAGGTATAATGATAGACCAACGTTTATCATGGCATTGGCATACTGAACTGATAATGAAAAGAATTGGGAAACTTATCTGGACATTTAAAACACTGCGTTACGTGACTTCTAAAACCCTTTTGTTACAAATTTACACATCACTAGCACAGTCGGTACTAGCATACTGTTTACCAGTTTGGGGAGGAGCTACAAAAACTAAGTTCCTAGAACTAGAAAGAGCTCAGAGATCACTACTAAAAGTTATGCTATTTAAGCCCTTTAGGTTCCCAACTGAAACTCTTTACCTGTCTTCTGATGTTCTGACGGTTCGAAAACTTTATGTGCTACAAATTATTTTAAAAAAACATAAATCTCTCACCTTCGACTCCATGACTCGACAAGGAAGAAGGAAATACATGATCCCCAATGTACCTGTTAAATCTACTTTTGCTAAGAGACAGTACGCTAGGCAATCTTCTCACTTATATAACTTTATAAACAAGGAATTAAATATTTATCCACTTTCGTATCGAGACTGCAAAAATGCGCTGACTAAATGGCTAAAGGCAAAAACTTATGACGAGATTGAGAATATAGTCCAAACTATATGTTCTTAGATGCATATTAATAATAATCGGTTTTTATTAATGGAAACTTCACTAGCACATATCCAATGTTATTTACATACCTTAAACTATCATTAAATACACATACACTCACACACAAACACACCATTACACACCCTCACACTACAGCGCGCCTTTGATTGATCATTATTCTGTTTAAGTTTTACTTTATATTTTTGATTTATATCACTTTATTCTAATACCTACTGTAATCGAATGTCTATTCAATAGCTTATACAAGTTGTTACTACTGGAAGAGCGGAACTTCCTAACACAAGTATACTTCTTACTTAAATGGAAATTCCCTGAAGACTAAATGTAAACGTATTCTTAAGTTATTGAAATAAACATTTATTTATTTATTTATTTATTTATTTTACTAACAATTCAATCTGCCTAGCCTTTTCCCAACTATGTTGTAGTCGACTTCCAGACTAACCATATGCACCTGAATATATGCATTTGACATGGAGCGACTGCCTATCTGACTTCCACAACCCAGTAACTGGGTAAGACTGAATGTTAGACATTCGGGCTTCTGACGACCACTAATGACTGTCAAAGATCCCCGAATGATAGCCAGCTTAACGTCCTTTCCGAGGCACGGAGGAGTCTCGGTATGTAAAGATGGTCATTGGTCACCCATCCTCGGACCAACCCCGGCTAGCAGTAACAATTAATTGAATGACACAATTAATAGAAAAAAATAAATAAAGTACCCACCTACGTACTTATCCAACAGCAAAAGATACCTTTAAGTTCCTTTTCGCTTTCAAAAAAGTTTTCAAATTGAGGCGCTGTTTTATAATCAGGCATGTTTCTGGTCTTGAATTTTGCACATTACTTGGAGCTCTGAACAGCTCAGGTAATGTTTTAAATGAAATTAACTACTATATAATTTAACTATAGGTGATACACTCACATACAAATAATACGGGTCAGTAGGAAAAACTAAAATAACTATCTAAGTACTTATTTTATCATTAGAGCTAACGGCATGAATGAAACTGTAAGCTGTAGATAATTTACCAGCTATAAAACAACACCATCTGTTGTTAACATAACACAGTTTAATAAAAAAAAACAAAATATCAATAACTATTTAACACACAAAAACCAACTTCAAAACAAGAATAATACTTTGTATCGCCTCCTCGGGCTCTGCCAGTTTATTCCGTAAAAATCTCACTGATAACATCGGCGAAGTGAGCGTGGAGTGAGTTGTCAGTAGTGGAAATCCTTATATTCAGCCGGTTGATTCTGTAAAAATCCCTATATTCAGCCGGTCGATTCTGTAAAAATCCCTATATTCAGCCGGTCGATTCTGTAAAAATCCCTATATTCAGCCGGTTGATTCTGTAAAAATCCCTATATTCAGCCGGTCGATTCTGTAAAAATCCCTATATTCAGCCGGTTGATTCTGTAAAAATCCCTATATTCAGCCGGTCGATTCTGTAAAAATCCCTATATTCAGCCGGTCGATTCTGTAAAAATCCCTATATTCAGCCGGTCGATTCTGTAAAAATCCCTATTTTCAGCCGGTCGATTCTGTAAAAATCCCTATATTCAGCCGGTTGATTCTGAAAAAATCCCTATATTCAGCCGGTCGATTCTGTAAAAATCCCTATATTCAGCCGGTCGATTCTGTAAAAATCCCTATATTCAGCCGGTCGATTCTGTGAAAATCTCACCGTGAGAACTTAGGTGACGTGAGCGTGAAGAGAGCTGTCGTTCCATTCCACCTAATGCTTAGGGACTGACACTATTGACAGCTCACGTTATTCTCACTTCACCTGCATTGTCACGGTGAGATTTTTGCAGAATAACACTACAGGTGGATTAACAGTTCACTTCACGCTCATTTCTCCTATGTTCGCACGGTGAGATTTTTACAGAATAGCATGGCTGATCACAACTGCCAGGCATTTGGGCATGCTGTTTATTAATCAGTGACGTTGCGGGATATTATACGCACGTAGGTTTCATATCAGGTCTTGAAGTATAGTTGGGTTTCGACTTCTTACACACGTCTCAAGCTCTTCCCAAGCATGATCAATTGGATTCAGATGCCAACGTCCATGCGATGAATGCCAACGTCGTAAAGAAACTACAATTTGAACATTGTGTGGCCTGACGTTGTCATGCATGAACATAGATTTTAATTGAAACTATTAACATTGAATATGGACCGACATGCTCATTAAGTACCTACTATTTTCTATCAGCACTAACTCCGTGGGACTCTCTGATGAGATTCCTACCCATAACAGATCCTCCGCCGAAGGACACTTTTTCCTTAAAACAACTTTGATTAAAACCTTCTGACCGGCGATAGACTCTGCGCCCATCATGTGCATTCAGCATTAATCTGGATATTTCAGAAAACATTACTCTTGCCCATTCTCTGTCTCCTCATTGTGCGTGTTTACGGTCGTAACGTAATTTTGCTACCCGATGTTCCCTTTCTAATTTTGGACCATTTGCGTCTTTTGCATTTGGTCAAATTAGTTACAAGGAGCCGCCGCCTTAGAGTCCGTTACTTCAACTGCTAATTGTTAGTCCAGTATCGAGACCTCACGTCTCGATACTGTAGACTAACAATTAATCAAATCCTCTTGAACTGTAGTCCATCTCGGTCTGTCGGTTCCTGGTCTTCTTATTTATTGTTTTGCCCAGATTCCTTCATAAAGGTTCTTAAATTTATTACGTTGTAGATAATTATTATTATATACGATATTTTATTTCTCTCTTTATTTAGTTTCAAGCATGTAACATTACTAGTTTACAAGTTACAGGGATTTTCGGCATCGACCCATATTATTTGACCTCGAGTGTATGGTGGGGAATGAAATATTTTGATTTTTTTAAAATGAAAAAAAAAAATTATAATTTTTGAATAAGTTTGTACTTAATGCGTAGATTGAAACGCACTTTTTGTACTCTGGCAAGAATCAAAATGGCGTCAGCGCGCGCTCCGATGGCGCGCTCTCACTTGTATGGTTGTCCTTTTCTACCTAACGAAGAAGCATACCGCTATCTCTGTTATCGCAACAGATAATAATTTTCTTTCAATGCGTGTGATGTAAAACAAAATAAATTGTGAGAGCCGGGTTAGCCGTGAAACGGAGTACTTTTCTTTGACGTTGCATGGTTCCGTTTTGTGGTGCAAGTGTTTTACGTTTACTTTCGTGATTTATAAAAGAAAATATTGGTATTTAATAGAACAATAATATCTGATGGATAAAGTGGACTTTGAAATGTTTAATGAGTGTGTATAATGTGGGATTTTATGTTGGCAATTCCATAAAATTTTATTTGTAAACGATTATTTCGAAAACGATCTAATTTTCCGCGAAAAATATTTACTTAAAACAAAGGACTGACTTGAAAGTGTCTAAGGAAGAAGAACAATAAACATTGGTAAGTAAAATATAATGTTATGTCTAAGTCGGTCGTGTAACATTTTTTACGCACCACAATTTTTAGAGTAACTACTAAACACAGTTGAGTTTTGTGCCAGTATTCTTTGATGAAAATAGCTTCCGCACTCAATTTTATGATAAAGGAGTTCCAATAGGACCCTCTATCATCTACGTTGCTTCATATTCAGACAATAACTGACCGACTTTCATTGGAATAAATTAAAAACAAAATTCTTAAGTAGGCCATTATGTTTGATTTTCAATAAAAGTGTGTTTTTGAGTTTATTATTGGTCAAATCGAAACATCTAAGAGATCTGGCTAAGTAATCGCATTCCAATTAGAATTATTTAGTTGATAAGTTTTGTCTGCCTTACAACTATGTAGAAACCAGTATTCTTTACTTATCAAGCACACATGGTATTGTTACCATGCGTGAAGTCATAAACACACATTGGTCAATCCTGGTCCTAGCACATAAAGAAGGTTAATACTATAATATTGCAGGGCTGTCTCATAGTTTCCTCCAGTTTTCTTACAAATGATTGGTACCAATACAGAAACTTTGTAAATCTGTAAGAAACTTGATACTTAAATTTAATATAAAAAAACAAAAATAAACCTATGTTGTTGTTGTGGACATGAAAAATAAAACAATATTATGCAATAACATATTTATGGTTGTTGATAAAGGGCAACAGATTTTGAATGTCCTCATAACCATTTGATTGGTCTCCTACAGCGTCTTTAGAACATGGAATCATGACATTACTACCAACTTCCTGCTTGACAAAGGTATACCCAAGATATGATACACTTGTCACAATTATAACTTTCATTCCATATCATAATTATGTATTACAGTTTTTCATGTTTCTGTAAGTATTAAATATTAAGTTCGCCGTGGTAATCAGTTGAACTAGTCTCTGCCGTTGTTGTTAAATTATTATTTAACAACAACGGCAGAGACTAGGTCAAAAAATAACAACTTAAGTAATATTTTACTTAAGTTGTTATTTTTCATCATTGTAATTTATCTTAAATATCCAATCCATCCATCCATCCTAAATTGTTTTCTTCGAAATCAAGATACTTACTAAATGTATCATTGGCTAAATAATTTTTGATACATAGGCACATCATTATGTGTGACATGCAGGTATACCCTGCATATATAAATAACATCACACCTCTTATACCTGAAGGATAAGGCAGGAGTGTACCTAAACAGTAAACAGTGTACACACACTTATATTTAAAGAGCAAGCTATATTTTAGTCCCATACTAAAAACGAAATATATTATAAAAGTAGGTAAATGAAACAGGCAATCAATTCTATTTGCTTGACCAAATCTTTCCTTTTAAACAACCAAGTTACTAATAATGTACCTAATATGAATAAAATTAGAATAAATATTTTAATAACAGGAAAATAGGTACCAATAAATCCAGTTGTGTAGGTACTTATGTATACATCCTGGTGCTCTGATTTACATTTCTGAAAGTCAGTTATTGTAACAAACAACACTAATAAACAGCTATTGGAATAACTGTTAATGAATAATTAAGTAAATTACTTGACCATGAAAATCGTGTTTCAATAATTGCTAAAACAATTTTAAATATAAAAAAATATCTGGGGGAGGCCTAGCCTCAAGAGAAAAGGAGAAAAATATAAAACTTTAAAACTAGTTTTATAATTTATTTTTTTAATAAGAGGGCTATTAGGAATTGAAATGAAAAATTATAATGATTGTTATCAACTTCTAAAATATTAAAAAGGAAAATACTATTTACTTAGTCATGTAATGTAATCGTAATAAAATTAATTAATTAACAGCAAAATTATAATTTGAATTAGTTTTTAAATGAATACTAAGGAAAATTAATTTTAATTAGGTAATTACTTAATTAGTTAGGTATGAAACTAAATATCAGAGATTTAAATTATCAAAATTAATTTACATAGCAGACTCACGGATTTACAATTTGTTTTTGTTTGAATCTAATTTAAAAAAAAAACCTATTCATATTAACTAGAAGTTTGCTGTTCAATTGTGACACAAAATATTTAAATAAATCTATACTATAATATTATAAAGCTGAAGAGTCTGTATGTTTGAACGCGCTAATCTCTGGAACTACTGGTCCGAATTGAAAAATTCTTTTTGTGTTGGATATTCCATTTATCGAGGAAGGTCATGGTATATGTAACACCACGCTACGACCAATAGGAGCCGAGCAGTGGGTGATACCGCGCAGGAGTAGCTAGCTAGGTATAATGCCACAAAACGAGGGTAAAATAAAAAAAAAACGTATGTTTCATGCCATGTACAGACGCCAGCACATCAAGCTATCCCTAACTGTCAAATTTTATCAATTAAAAATGAACCTTATGTCTTTGCAATAAAGTTGAAATACTATCAAAGAAATTTGACAGATTGTGGTAACTTGATGTGCTGGCCTCTGTACTTAATGTAATTTACCTTGGTGGTTAATAACAAGCCGAGGCCTAAGATATACCTCTGAAATCTGTGTCTATGTTATTTTACGTAAGAATTTAAGACAAATGCAAAAAATATTCGATGAATCTTTTTGCATTGCTGTAGTTCTAGAAACTTTCTATACCAGTTTTAGTCCGAGTATAAAAGATCACTGTTCACTGTGAAAGCTAGCTTAGTTAGTTAATACATAGAACTGTATGGACAAACTCAATCATGTTTATGAAAATACCATTTGACACTGACAATTTACGGTCGCCAAGCGTCAAGTTGCACATCATTCTTCTGCGCTTATCTCAATTTATTAGTGCTCGGCGCAAAATGTCTTTTTCTTCCGTACTTCTCTAATCTCGGTAGTGACTCCCTTTCTAGCCATATCATCTTTCACACAATCCATCCATCGTTTCTTTGGTGTTCCTCTACTTGTATAGCCATCAACATTCATCAAGTCATACCAAACGGTCAAATTTCTCCAAAGGTTTATAAGCCTTATTTTTTTAATTATGTTCAAAATTGATAGGGAACGTTTGCTAGTTAGTGGTAACTTGATGTGCGTCTGTATAAGGTCTATTTAGATGACCATACCATACCGTCGAGCGCATTTTAATATTAACATTACAACTATGAAAACCCAAGGAGTGTTTTCTACTACGAAATCAAGGTGCTACAATGGACATTAGCATGTAAGTGGCATGAATACGAGACAAGCATTATGAATGAGACCGACTTGGCAGTCAGTTTAGAGAACTGACATGGATGGACAATTATCAGGACCTTATTATGATGAATAAGGTCCTGATAATTACACTATGTATTACTAAGAAGCGTTATATTTCTTACGGTACCCTCGGCGCTTCTTTGGCAGTACCTGGTCTGCCTATAATAGCAATGAACCACTCCAAACAATACGGTTCAAAAATCGAACCAAAAACAAAAGACGATCAAGTAGACCTCCAAAGATCTCGGTTTTCATAAAAAGATAACACCAATGTCATTTGGACGAGGCATGCACTGTGCCCATTCCAACATGTGGCCCAGCGCACGTGCTCTCAAGACACGCTCCATCCGGGATAATGACCGCACCACATTTTTGTGGGCAACTGAGGCCAAACCGTATAATTTGAACCATCCTGCTCTCGCACACACTTTAATCACCTTTAATGGTACATCGCCGGGGGCGGGGTGGGGTGATTTATAGCCGAACTAGTCTAGTCTTATCGACCAGTGAACCAAGACCGAATAACTTGGTTAATTTCATGTCAACCACCTCTCGGAGCATCGTGGAGTGAGGAGTGAGAAAGGTCTTTCTAGTTTGGCGGTATGTGATCTCCGACGTAAGTTCGTACTGTCAAAAATGCCAGGTGGGGATTCGATCTAGAAGAAATTGCCTTCGGGCTCCGCGAGTTATCAATTAGTTTTTTTTAATGAATCCGTACAAGGACAGGAGTTCGTGGTATTAGGCTAATCCGTGGCACCTAAATCAGAAACAGTTCCGCTTTAATCCTCTTTATTGTATAAGTCTTCAACGGTTTGCATTGATATATAGTTGTAAACTAGATTTGTGACCCTATTAATTCTGGATTAAGGCCCTTTCCCTCCCAAGCCTCTAAATTGTTTCACAAATCCTGCCTAGCATTTTCCCAACTATGTTGGGGTCGGCTTCCAGTCTAACCGGATGCAGCTGAATACCAATATTTTACATGGAGCCTATCTGACCTCCACAACCCACTCAGTAACTGGGCCCTTGGCAAACCTAGCTGTCAGACTTTCGTGCTTCTGACTACCCGTAACGACTGTCAAAGATCCACGAATGACAGCCGGGACCAAAGATACTCTTAGCATGCTTTGCCTCTCGCTTTCGCGAACAAGTTGACTAAAGGAAACGACCAATTTATGGTGCTTCAGACGTTGTGCTTCCTCTCCTGAAATGGCCTAACCCAGTCCCGAACAGTAAATTATATTTCGTGGCATTATTACTTTGAACAAAACAATCCATTGTTTTGTGTACTACATGTAGAAATTATGGTATACCCGTTCAAGCCAACTTATTTGGGAACGGCGCATCATGAATTTTTCATCCATATTTATCTCGTTGTCGCCATCTCAGTAGTCAGCACACAGTCCACTCATCGTCTTTCATAAACTTATCAAGTGTCCTTCCAATCACTTCGAAACATTGAATTGACGAACTTGGTACTTACTCTATTTGAGACTACAGAGTGGTCCACATTGTTAGTAACAATATAACTTAGCCTATATTAGTACTTAATGACTAGAACAGATCGAGTGCGATTAGTAAGCGCCCAGACTAGCGGGCTGTCAGCCCGGGCGGCTATTATGTTATGATGAAAAATTGTTCAGACTGATTAATAGTGCAGGCTGAAGATTTCTTCTACATGATTTGCCTCTAGTTAAAGAAAAGATTTTGAATATTAAATCAACTCAGCCTATCGCTGTCCACTGCTGGACACCTCTCCCAGGCTGCGTCACAACACCCTGTCCTCCGCCTTCTGCATCCAGTGTGCCCCAACCACCTTATTAAGGTCATAGCTCACACTACGCTTGCTGATAAGCAGTCTCCACTCCAGGACTTGTCTACTTGTTTGAATATTAGTAACTGCCAAATTTTGACCAATTATTTTTTATGTTAATAATGAAAGCCACAACGAAATCTAAAGGATCTGCATCTCAGAGAGTACAAGTCCTCATTCTTGGTAAAATCAGGTTCCTATTACCTATGCTAAGTGGATGCAACGCGATACTATGTTGCACCTTGCGCCTGCGCAGGTTCGCCTTGACCGCGAAACGGACCTGTTATACTGCGTGCGATATAAGCGGTTTTCCATGCTAGATTATATCTGTATGAGGGCTGTGATGTCAATGTGGTAATGAATTTACTGGGGCAGGAAACGGCCTTGACAGTCGAGTCGATTTTTGGCAAATTGCGTAAGTTTCACACTATTACACTATTGACTTTGGTCATGTGACGTTTCTGCATAAAGCCTTTATATTAAGGACTAGCTTCTGCAGCGGCTTCGCCCGCGTAGATGTCGGGAAAATATCGGAATAGAAAGTATCCGTAGTGTTCTTCTTTTCGTGTGGTTGTGGTTAGTGACTAACCTGGTGTCAGAGTTTTAATGCTGCCCATGGGCCTCTGACTTAGCATCACATACTGTTGAGAAACATCTCGCCGGTTTCCTCACGATGTTTTCCTTCACCGATTTTTAAGCAAGTGTTAATTATACAATACGCACATGAATCTGAAAAGTCAAGTCAGTGTTAATCCAGGTATAAACTACACGTGTGCCATATTTCATCCAGATCCGTTCAGCCGTTTGAGCGTGAAGAAGTAACAAACTACAAATCAATCAAACATTGCTTTTATTCACACAAGCTATTTTGTTTATTCTCGTTTGTAAAACAACTCATACAAACAATGACTTATGTATACAAGATGTTATAGATGGTGGGATGGGACTTATCCCACGGCCGGTACCTATGTTAAGCAACCTTCGTCTCGTCCGGCGTTTAACAATTATCATTTAGCAAACGTTTTTAATAACCAGCCTCTAAATAAAATGTATTAAATTATAGGCCTACGCGATTAGTGCCTACGGCTCTAGGGTTTAAAGGAACAGGTTCTTTTTTAATAAAACTGAGGTAAAAAAAGGTGCGTTGTTTGTTAGCGCGATACTGAATTAAAAGTAAAGAAAAAAAAACTGAAATCAACCAACTGTTACTTTAAATCAACACCTATGCGCAAACGCATCATGTTATGCCAAATCTGAATGATTAATCAAAATGATTACACAATTGCAAAAATTTAGATTTAACAAAAACTCACGTATCAGAGAGGTCGTCTACTATCTATGACCTTACTGACATCACCCTCAATCACGGCCACCACGGCCATGCGGCAATTGCAATTAATCAATTATATTTTTGGGTCACGCCGCTGTCATCACATAATTTATGATCATTTCGTCCATACGAATGTTTAAGTGATGCTCTATATATTAGTGGCAGTTGTCATGTCCGAAAAAACAAATGTTTTTGTTGAAACGCTGACTGGTGTACGGGGAGTTTAAATAAATTGTCTGTTGCTACATTCATAGGGAAACGACCTCTGTAAATTGCTTTGTTATAATAATATTACGTTCAAACTTAACAATAAAATGTTCGTACTTGAAAGATCAAACGAATCCTTTACTTACACTTCTAATTTAGACTAGAATGGAACTGTAAATCTTTGGCTTAAGACTTGAGTCACTCAGCGAGATTGGCCTAAAGTGGAAGGAACATGGATAGGTTTTAGTCAGTAAGAGTGTGACACTCCCTTATGCTCCACACAGAGCGGAAGACGATGGATGGAGAGCGAAAGGACTGGTGCTCACTAGTGCTATTCTACATATATAAATCTCACAATGTAAGTGTAAGTGAAGTGAGTTGTGTCAATAGTGTCAACCTGTAGCATTGATGGGACGACCAATCCTATTTCACGGTGTGATTACAGAACCGACGGGCGGGAGTGAAATGTTAAGTTAGTTGCACTTGTATACTTAAATAAGTCCTCTTCGAAAAAAAATTGTCTTTTGCTGTGCTCGACAGGGTCCACGATTGGTTCAACAAATCTTAACTTACCACCTAAGCATATACATTGTGGAATGCAATAAATGATTGAGTATTGAAATGGTTTATTGAGATCCGTTTTTACAAGTCGACATAACTAAACTTTGTAAACGTGCCAAAGTATTAGAATATCTAGCCCTTAATACTTAGAATTCAATTAGGTTTGCCAGTTCACTCTATGCAGCTCTATACAAAATTGAGTCATAATCGGAATCCTGCGCAACACGTGGGACGGTCTGAGGTCACAATTACCGTTAGTAAGTCAGACTTGCCAGTAGAACGGAGTTCATTGTAACACTGTGCTGGTGTAAACTATTCGGAACTCGCGATTGTCCTGCTTCCATTCGGTAAGGCGTGCGAGATTCTGTTAAAAATTATTCCTATTTTGTTACTTTTCTATTTTATGTAGGCCTGGTAGCTTGACTAAGCTGTAAAGTATGTTTGTGCTGAATAAACTGTCTATTTGTCATGTTTTAAGCTGATTTTAATTATGTCTTTGTCTATTTCTTCATAGTTATTCTAATTGGTATGGTTTGCTAACCGTCGTTTTTGGAAAGATATCGGGTCAGCACACAACTGCGATGGGCTGGGAAATACATGGCTATTCCTTACGCGACATCACATCATCTATTCAATCGAACACTTTTTGTTTTTTACTCATCAGCCTTCCCATTTTGCGCTCTTGAAGTTCTGTTTGCTTTAAATGAGTAGTCAATATTATTCTTGCTGTTGATAGCTGAACAATCAGGCAATTATCAGTGTCAACTGTATACCAATCACACCATTGCTAGATATTTAACATTGATTGCCAATCGAACAATTGTTCTAGTATTTATTTCAATCAAGCATCTACGTGTTTTGCTGTTATGTAATCTAGTCCATGGATGGTTACAGTTAGATATATACATTTTTCAATCATCCGAATATTGAATACACAGGCGTCTCTGGGTTAGTGAAAGCTCTTTGTTTCTAACAACCAGCGCTACAGTGGTTAAAGAATGCAAAGGCGATCTTATCATTCTTATCAAATCTTACAAAAATAAAGTAAAATTTTCGGAGTGGATATACGAATAACGATACAATGATGCGGTCTGTCTTTTTCGCGTTTCAATTATCTTAATATATAAAAAAAACTGTATTTAGAATAACTGGGTTCTTGACACTGAGGTTATCACTTTTGGTATGATAACCGTTAGCTTAGAACATACTCGTTAGAGATCGAAATTTTGCATAATATCTTCAACGTAAAATATTTTGATATCTCTTAACACATACCCTGCCATTAATACAGCTGTGTGTTTTCTGTTCTATCCCATAGTGCCATGTGCACGCATACGTGCTCTATACATTTTCATCCATTCTAAGCCTTCAAATATGTTTTTATTGTTAACAAATTTCAATGCGTGTTGAAAGCGTTCAGTAGGGACTTTGACATGAATAGAAGCAGTTTGTGTTTAGTCCCATGATGCAGGATTGAGCAATGGTGGCTCAGTGGTAACGGCTCCGATTTACTATTTGTCCGTCGCTACGAACTCAGGCAGCCACTTTACTTTGTGTATATTTTTACTTAGCCACAGCTCTGAAAACGGTGAAGGAAAATCATCGTGAGGGTACCGGCATTTCGTAGAACCAAAAATTCGAAGACATCGACCAACCCGCACTGGGCCTGATTGTTGGATGTTGCCCTCTCACTCTCACAGAGAGGAGACTGTCCCAGTTGTGGGAAATTGATTGGTGTATAATTGGTTTATTATAATAACACTGTCTACGTTATAGTTTACTATCGGAGCATTTGTAAATACTCTTTGTTTGTTGTTGTGACTAACAAGTGTTATTTGTATCGTCCATTATTCTTTACACAACAAAATTTCCTCTCATCATCATACACCGCGTTATTCATTCGCATTCTATTCTTATCAAGCGCTCTCCTTAGTGTTAAACTAATTGATTTGTTATTGAACATGTTATTTGTCAACGATGCTATTATTGTCAGGTTTCCCGTTAGCATGTTTGAATTAATTTTATGACCAATGTTTTACAATGACTTCATCAATTGCAACATCACTTAACCTAGCCAATAAAATGCAGGTTTCTAGAAAACCTATTAGTGTCACCGCTTTCAAAGCTATGATCCCTGTAAATCTAAACTAAACTTGGGCTTCCTTATTCAAAGATATGTAGTTTACGAGCATTTGGACTTTATGAACATTGACAATCGCGTAGAGAAATTGCGAATGACGTTGTAAAATCTTAACGCGGTTTCTCAAAGCTCATGGTTTATGGAGATTTCTCTGTTAGTGTCTCGTGTTTGTTGGGACACTTGTTGAGCTTGTCTTAATCATTTAATGGAGAAAGAACATGTAATTTTAGTAGTTCTTTTCGTAAATGGTCGTTTAGGGTCGCCTACGTAAAACTTTCCCAATCGTTCGGCTTTTGAGAGCTGTCTCCACAGTATTACGTCCGATCCATCCTATATCGGATGATCACACTCCCGGTACTTGATGCATTGTGTCACGAGCTGCTGCATTCATTGCTCGATCATGTCAATTGGGGCCGACACCGACAATTGGCCAATTTGGACCAGCCTCGGAGATCGGGCCACGGACCTACAATAGGCTTGACAATCATAAATGCATAGTACGGTGTTGTACCCTTTGTTGGCATTGAACGGCTTGTTAAAGAAAAATCTCGTCGGTTAACTTGCATGATCTTTAAGTACTTTATTCTGCAATCTAGCTTGCTTCGTGTGTCGTAGTTAGGATCAATCCTTTGACTACGAAAGATTCGCGAGTTGTGCCCTGTAGGTGTTCATCTAGATCGGTTATCTTCGATTTACATTGACTACCTACTGAGTTATTGCGACTAAAAAATAATTTTCGAATACTTCATTCACTTTTAGAAGGTATGTGAAAACTTTCAGAATAGACTTTATTGTTCTATACATACTACGGACTTATTAGTGTGAGCTACTTCTTACATTCATTAATTTCTGAAAATTATAAGGTGAGAATTAATTATAACAGCCACATTCAATACTTATTAAGTAAGTACTGTATTGAAACGTGGAGTATGATTATTAGTAAAAGGCTATGAAGCGGTTCCTTGTTGATGAATGTCTGTGAATAAAGACCAATAATAATGTTTTTTATGTACCAATATAATATTATATCAAAAACAAAGATAATGTATAACTTCGGGAATATTTTACGTTCTATCCAAAATGTCTATTCGTTCGTTAGTCTCGTTATGTCGTTTCTTTAAAAGCGATGAGTATTCAATTTTTTAAATTTAAATTACTAAAGCGTGTTAAAAACCTCTGCGATGCGTGACCTAGGTGGGTGGGCATAAGTAATGGAATGTTCTAAGTAGACTAATAGACCTGGCGTCGATATCACGAGGGCCACAATTGGCAGTTGACCCGTGCCCTCGGTAATGTCCGCGAATTTAATTACATTCACGAATGCAACTGCTTTGATTACTGCTGTTACTGTTCCATTGTTTACTGTAAGTATTTTTTTATTTTCATCAGTATTTGCCACTACGGAACAGGGATCCGTACCTCAAAAGCTCGAGCATACCTCCTTACACAAACTCTAAGGTGCTAATCCTAGTGCGGTAGAATCTAGCAAGATTTTAGAGTAGTGGACTGTGGACTCTGCCTCACCAAAATGAATTAGTGGGGCAGGTTCCACTGCGTTTGCAGTTGGAGAATTATCATTATCGATGTATAAGAGAACATGTTTATCAACTACAATGGTAAGTTTATTTTTGGGTTAAATTCATCCCAACTACGGGACCCCTCATTGTGTGGGTTCCGACACGCACTAGGCCGGTTATTTTTTACAGTAACTGCAGTTGCTTTACTTGGTTCCGTTCCCGTTATGTTAATACAAAAATTCTTTCACGAATAGGGTTTAAATGTTGGGGAAAACCTGCTTAGTAACAATAATTACGTAGGTAATTAGACCGAGCGCCAGACGTCTATATGCTTTCCAATCTATACTAATATTATAAAGCTGAAGAGTTTGTTTGTTTGAACGCGCTAATCTCTGGAACTACTGGTCCGAATTGAATAATTATTTTTGTGTTGGATAGTTCATTTATCGAGGAAGGCTTTGTTACATAGTTTGTAATATGTGGTGGTAAATGTAGGAGCCGAACAGTGGATAGAACCGATCGGGAGCAGCTAGTATTAAATATAAGTAATTAATACATCAACATTAAAACTCAAAACTATCTTATGCACAAGTATAAAAATCTATTCACTAACTAAAATATTGGCGTTGAAATATTCCTTACGCATTGCTGTTGACTGGTAATGTATTTGTTTATTGCACTTTGTAAATAGGCCAGCAAATCAAGTTATCCCAATGTGTCAAATTTCTTTGATAGTTTTTCAACTTTATAACAAATGCGTAAGGTTCATTTTCTAATGGGATAATTTGACAGTTTGGGATAGCTTGATGTGCTGGCGTCTGTACACAATCATAGTTTCCCGCTAGGCTTAAAACATGACTCTGTTAGGGCGCAGCAAGATAACTTAAAACTACTGTAGTGTAGTGAGGAGGTGTCTACCTATGTACCCAAAAGACTGACGGCATTGCCAAGTTGTATGGCAATGCTTTGACTTTGACCAAGGTAAAAGCCAGCCCTTGGGCCATGGGAAGTATCAACTAACCGTATTGTATTAAGCTATTAATTATCTATATGTTTACTTGTGTCTTTGTCTTAAGTAATATAAAAGTCGGTAATCTGACCGTACAACTGGGGCAACACTGCCTTCTAATACCTAATTCACGTAATATACCACAAGCGCAGTTGACCAATTCATTCCAAATATTTGTCGTGTTTACCTCAATATACGTATTTTCCTATCATGCGTCTGAGCCTATCGCCCTGTACGTGACCTAACCGAATCTACAGGATTCCTATGTTACCGTATTTAGTAACATGAATGAATATTTCCTGTGCTTTTGTTACCTCATAATTCAGGTAATTATGTATAGGTATAGGTTTTAAGTAGAGAAGCTCGTGGCTAACAGCCGCCCAGGTCGATCCATCAGGTTAAGCTACGCTGGCCGGGGTTGGCCGTGTATGAGTGACCATCTTTACATAACGAGACTCCTCCGTGGCTCGGAAAGCACGTTAAGCCCGGTCCCGGCTGTCATTTGTGCATCTTTGACAGTCGCTACTGGCAGAAGCCCGAAAATCCGACAGCCAGTCTTACCAAGGGGTATCGTATTGCCCAGTTACTTGATTGTGGAGGTCAGATTGGCAGTCGCTCCATGTAAAATACTGGTATTCAGCTGCATCCGGTTAGACTGAAAGCCCCCAACATAATTGGGAAAAGGCTAGGCAGATGATGACATAGGTTTTAAGCGGGTTAACAATTAGGTACTTACCGTAGTTGGTTCAGGTATTTTGATTTTGTCATTTTTATCCTCAAACGCCCTTCCGCCAGTCCTGTGTCCCAGCAGTGGTATCATTATAGGCTGATTATTATTATTATCCTCTTGCCTGCCTTTGGACTTCCACTGCGTGTCGTGACTCCCTTTTTTAATTTCAGTCATTATCATTATCTTCCTTATTTTATGCTTAGCTTTCGTAATGTTCATTATCTTCTAATAAACCAGCAGGGAAAATGTCTTCTATTATTATATGTACACATCCACTGACTGCCTTATTGGCTAGTGGCCGCAATCGCTATGCATGAGGTCCTGGGTTTGAGTACAAGGTCGGGCAAGGTGTTATTGGGGTTTTTCCGTCTGGATTTTCTTAGTGGCAGTCCGGAGTCTGGATTTGTGTTCGGTAGATGGCGATAGTACTTAAACAAAAGTGGCGAATGTACTATAAATACACCTCTGCACAACCCTTGTATGTATATAACATACATTTGTACTACCCAGAACATATTATAAAATAGATACATAGGAAATCCTACCTTACCTAGGTACTATCTACGTCGTACCTTGCATAGGTACTATCTACAACATGTAACCTAATTAACGCACATCCTGAAAATAGTTTGTTCAGAATCGTTTACTGAATCCATTTATATCATTTTTAATATAGGTAATTTTTTTTCTCAAAAATAATTAAAACTACGGAAATTATTGTCATATTTACCCTGTACAGTCAAAACAAATTAAAATGGACCGTAATTCAAAGTAGTAAGACTTTTAAAATCGCAGTTTTATTTGTATTCATAATACAAATTCCATCATACCATACAAAATAAAGAAAAATAAACCTTATTCCAAGAAAGTTAAGGTCTTTACAAAAGGCATTGAAAACTTAGCGATTTGACCGCACGCACACACTAACAGGAACGAACAAAAGACACCGACAAACCACCTACTTATCTTCGTTCCCTTTCTCCTGCAAACTAAAAAGCCCAGGATAGAGCGAGATAGCCACAAAGCACCACCGCTTGCGCGGCTACGATGAAAGCTAGCATAAATGTAAACAAACATTAGTCACGCGCGGGCAATATTAGTGGAAAGAAGTTACGTAGTGTTACCAAATAATTATTTCGCGCGCAATGTCTTTCCAATACACTAATGTTCAGTATACCGAAATGGTGAGGACTTTGGCAGTGTGTGGTGATAATGTGGCTCTAGCTTGCAGAACATTTAACCAAAGGTATGGTACAAGAGTGGACCGCAGGACAATGTTAGCTGCTACTCAGCGGCTTCGCGACCACGGAACGTTCCGTCCAAACACTGCCATCGATAGGGGAGCCAACGTGCGTACACGTACTCGTCTTCAAAACGAAATCCTGGACTATTTCGATGAGAATCCCCATGCCAGTACCCGAGAAGCAGCGCCACACTTTGATTGTAGTCATATGCATGTGTGGAGAACACTTCGTGGTGATAAAGAACATCCATTCCACCTCAGAAGATGCCAGGAATTGACTCCAAACGATTACGTACCACGTTTGCAGTTCAGCCGCTGGTTATTAGAAAATTGGCAGCGGAACATAATTTGGACAGACGAAAGTACATTCACACGCGTGGGTATGTACAATCAACATAACACACATTTGTGGATGCACGAAAATCCTCACGCATGCAGAGTGGATTCCTTCCAACACCGTTTCTCAGTTAACGTCTGGGCCGGTGTCATTGGTACACACATCCTGGGGCCAGTCTTCTTACAAAGATTAACAGGAGACTCATATTTACTGTTTTTACGAGAAACTCTACCTACGCTGCTAGAAGACATTCCTCTTCATAATTTACAAGAGGTATTCTACCAACACGATGGTGCCCCTGCCCATTTCACTAGAAGTGTTCGGCAGCACCTTGATGAAGAGTTTGGAGAGCGCTGGATCTGTCGCGGCGGCCCTGTCCAGTGGCCCCCCAGATCAGCTGATTTGACGCCTCTTGACTTTTTTTTATGGGGACGAATTAAATCGTTAGTTTATTTTAGTGATACAACAAGTGCCGAAGACCTAAAAAATAGGATAGTGAACGCTTTTGAAATAGTGAGAAATGACACTGAAGTGCTTTCTAAATTAAAATATCAATTAAGAAAACGGGCATTAAAATGTATTGAACAAGGTGGTGGACATTTTGAAAGTGTGTTAAAAAGACAACGTCGTATGAGTGTTTAGAGTTTAGGCAATCAGTAAGTTATTTGATTTTTTTAATTACTTACTGTAAATATTTTGATTCAATCTTATAAACACGCCGTCTCTGAATAATGTTGTCGTATCGCATCTTATTTTCAGCAGTTTATTACCGATTGGAATTGTATCATATTCAATAAAAAAATTATTCAGAGTCGACAGTCCAAAGCCTGAAAAGTGTGATGGAAAGATGCAATCATAATGTTTACTAGACATAGACCGTAAATAAACAATTCTTTTCTCGGACGTCGTCGGTTAATGTTTCATAATATTTCTTCAACGTAAACAATCGTGTATTGTCGGCTTTTTCCGTAGTGTCGTTATGTTGTGTCGAGCGGCGCGATAACTGCTTGTGCGACTGTGTGAGTTGCGTGCGTAGTAGTATGACCATAAAGTTCTCCAAGAATTGGTATAACTAAGTTAATAAATAACAATGCAAATACATGTTAAATTAAAAATGCAGTGTATGTATTATGATTATAACATAATATTCTAATTGGGGTGTTAGAGGGTGTGCGTTAATTACGTTACATGTTGTATATCGTTTTTATTGGCGAACGAAAATAATTACTTTTATTTATTCTGCGGTGAGGTTTCTCCGCCTATAATAAATAGGATTCCATTTACCAAATAATATGTCTATAAGGAAATTATGTTTCGAATAATTTTATTTGCCGAAAATAATTATTTTACCTTGAATATAAAATTGAAATTCGATTTAAATCTGGTTTGTTCAACGACATCTCCCAACGGCTGGTTGACACTTCCCATTACCCGAGGGCTGGGCTTCACCTTGGCCAGAGGCTAGACATTGCCATACAAAGTGGCCATGCTGCCAGTTTCTTGGGTACATTACCAGTGGACAGCGATGTGGAGGAATTATTTAATGCCATATATTAGGTTAGGATATTATTCGTTTGCATTTATAAATGAGGTTTAACAATAATACCAAGGAGTTTAAATCTTATGTTTAAGTCCGTTGCATTAAATTCGGGTAAAGTATTCAAGATAGATAAGTGAGTGTATTTAATACGGTTCTATTTATTTAGTGTTATGTAAATAATATTTAAAAGGGTAAAGCCCTTTAATTAGGACAGAAGAGCAACATCAGTAGATCTTATGAAATTAGGTACGTAATTGACATTTTAATTAACTAGCTGCTGACAGCGGCTTCGCCCGTGTGGATGACAGAAAATATGCGAAGGGAAAGTATACTATATGTTAATCCATGTCATAAATTACCTTTGTGCCAAGTTTTATCCAGATCCGTTAGGCCGTTTGGGCGTAAAGGAGGGACAAGCATACGAATTCACAAACACACTCAATCACAAACTTTCACCTTTATAATATTAGTTGTATGCTTTGCATGACGACATTCTGCTTTTCATTCAATAATGCTTCCATCGCCGCATATTTGCCCTTTTGTCGTATTGTTCTATTACTAATGTTTAATCTGAACATCCATTATTCTAAGAAGTACTGTATCCCTTTTATTAGCTGGTACCGGAATAGCTCCCTCCGTCCATGGGCATGACTTTACAGTGCTCGTAAAACCACCAGCTCGCTTGGCCATTATCCTAACCGAACCCATACATTATTCAGTAATAACGTTTAAAATCTATTATTCATAGCGTTGCATTTGTTTCCGTATTATGGAACTTTATTTTTCAAAGATGGCTTCCTTGGATTTTGTCCAAGAAGGTTATAAAAGTTTGGATTTAAATATTAAAAAGGTATTATCCATAGTTCGAATTTACGTAATTTTGTTTTTATTTTGCTTACTCTTAACGCAACTGCCATGTAATCTCTTCACCACTCTTCGTTGACTGGTAGAGCAATTCCTAAGGCATTAAGTCCGCTTTTGTACCTTTATTGTGTACGGAAAGTTATAATAAATATTAAAGCGTTATGAAATCCACCTAGTGGTTAAATAATATGGAAACCATTACCAATCGGTATGTTTATATTCCATGTTTCCTGCTCACTTAAAAGGCGATATTTTCCGGGGAATTCTTCGCTTTACTCTTAGAGATTTACAGTTCTTATAACTCCTGTAAAATCAATTACAATTACAAAATACAAAAATACAAAAACTATTTATTGTCATAAAACAGATTGTACACCAGAATATGGAATTCTCTGGCTCCTGCACTAGTTAAAACTGTGTTGCAGGAGCCAGTGTCCTCCCGAAATAAAAAGACACACTTGCAGTTTTATGATACATAAAAAGGAAAAAACACACTGTTTTACTTAAATCAAAATGAATTAAAAAAAAAAAATGAAATGTATAAAAATAATCGAAACAAAAAAAGTAAGAAATTTAAATAAAATAGGAATAACAAAAAACTTTTTTACAAAAAATAAAACCGACTTCCAAAACAAACACTACAAAGTGACAAATAATTTTGATTTCGGAAGTCGGTGTCTTCGGTTTTGTATTTTCATTTTTTGCCACCGACTTCCGAAATCAAAATTATTTGTCACTTTGTAGTGTTTGTTTTGGAAGTCGGTTTCATTTTTTGTAAAAAAGTTTTTATTTTTCACTTTTTAGTTGTGGTACCTACCTACACAACCCCCCCTCCCCCCCAAAATTTGAATACCACTACCTGGTATGTAAATTACAGTGACAGGAACTTATTAGAACATCGTCCACATATATTAAGTAGGATTTTTTTAAGATTTTTGTTGATTTTTCAAAAACCGCTTATTTGATTTCGATAAAAATTTTATGGGACCATTTGGAAAGTATACCCTTTCCAACAAAAAAAGAATTTTTCAAATCGGTTGGCAAGCAACGGAGTTATGCGCGAACAAACATAAAAAAAAAAATACAAACATCCGAATTGAGAACCTCCTCCTTTTTGAAGTCGGTTAAAAATTAATATTAAAGGTTGTATTTTCTAATTTTGCGCCGGGTATGTTTGCGAGTGTGTGCGCCAGTGTATTTCAGTGTGTGTGTTGTGTGTGTGTGTGTGTGTTGTGTGTGTGTGTGTGTGTGTGAGTTGTGTTTGTGGATATGTGAGTTGGCTTGCTTGAATTCTGTGACAGTATCAGTCGGAATTTTTTCATTTTGACAGTTCAACAACATTCATTGTGTTAATTGCGTTGCTGAGCAGCGCTTTTATCTAATTAGTGCTTTTATCTTTCTAAAATCTGACAGCCAGTCTAACAGAGGGGTATTACCGTATCGTATTACCCAGTTAGTGACTGGGTTGTGGAGGTCAGATAGGCAGTCGCTCTATGTATAATTCTGGTATTCAGCTGCATCCGGTTAGACTGGAAGCCGAGCCCAATATAGTTGGGAAAAGGCTCGGCAGATTGATCTTTTTAAGATCTCCATCATTAATTCCTTTGACACGTTATTCACACCGTACATCCTCATAGTTAGAATAACCTGTGATTTCTATACAGCTAATCCCACGTTAGGTTTCGGCATCACGTTTCTTCCTAGGATGAATGTTTTAATTGAAATTTTGAATTGGTATTTGATCTGCGCAATGTTCTTTTAAATTCAATGTATTTCCGAAGCGTTACATTAAATTGTTGGAGAGTTGATGTTATATACAATATGCCTGCCTGCCTATGTAATCATTATAGTTTACTGTCAGTTAAACCAAAATATGAATGCTCTAAAGTATCCATTCAGGATTTCTAGCGTCTATTAAATGTTTAAAAAATTTTCATGCCGTGCAAGCGTTAATTTTTTCAGCAGTTCTGCGGTCGTCGACGACATTTTCAAATATTTGGGTAATTGTACGGTGGTTTGGCGCCATTGCTTTTAATAGGCCTGATGGCTTTATTTAATCATTGAGGTGCGTTTAAAACGTAATGGAACCTATTATGAACACTAACGTTTGCGGAAACTAGTGAATTTGTAACAATGGTTGACGCATTGGGTATTGTTTTATTTATTTTTAATATTTCATTACTATTCGATTTTGAATTGCTGAATCATAGTGACCTACAAAGAGTTATTTTGTGGGCAAAAAAATAATCAAACTAATATTGACATCATTCCCTGTAATATTTATTTAGAATTAGGCCACTCAGACCACAATGGCTTGTGTGTTCTATTGAGTATATAAGCGGTGAAATCGCTGTCTTAAATAACTATTGTTGGCTTAAAAACAGCTCTTGTCATTTTTTTAATTTTAATTACATTAATATGTGCCATTCCCAGAATAACTTCATTCAAAATAGTTTGTGTGCTTTCATTATCCAAGGTACAGAGGCTACATCAAGTTACCCCAATCTGTCAAATTTCTTTGATAGTTTTTCAACTTTATTACAAACGCATAACGATCATTTTCAATTGGGATAATTTGACAGTTTTGTATAGCTTGTTGTGCATGTCTGTACATTTGAATTTTACAGCTGTATAGTTAACCGAGGTATCCTAATTACATGTCGTATTTTACATAACAATAGGGTAAAGTTATTCTTTAAACAATACTTATATGCTTGAAGTGTGGGACACAAATATTATTTCAGGTGGTCTATTTTATAGACTATCTACAATTTCAATGATGTCTTCAGATTTTCAATCTCTACTTTATAAATATTAAACATTATTTTCTAGTTCTAGATTAGTTCTACTGGCTTCATCGCTAAGTACTTTCTAGTCTTAATTATTAACAACCTGTGTTCTCACTTTTGTCTACGTTATAGATACCTGTTAGTAGTGCTATTCTGTAAAAATCTCGCCGTGAGAACTTAAGTGAGCTTGAAGTGAGTTGTTGTTCCACCTGATGCTTGGGATTGACACTATTGACAGCACACCAAAAGTCTTTCATCTCTCAAAGAAACTCACTTCTTCTAAGTTTTCACGGCGATATTTTTGCAGAATCGATCATTTGTTCACATGTCATAACTAGATTCTGTCCTAGCGCCTGCGTGGCTGTCGGAATTTATCTTACGGGAACGTTCTAATGGGATAAAAATCATGTGTTAATCCAGGTCATAAACTACCTCTGTGTGAAGTTTCATCCAGATCTGGTCAGCCGTTTGAGCGTGAAGTTGTGGACAAACATACACACACTCAGTGACAAACTTCCGCCTTTATAATATTAGTGTGATAATCAGATCAAGTTTAACAATTTGTTTATTTGGTATTCCACCACCTAGAAAGTATCGCTAAGCATTCCCTCACGACTCCGTTTAGTGACATTTTAACATCTGCGACAGATTTTCATCGCTAAATAATACTAAACGAAATTATTCGGTTCAGGTTGACACTTTCAACGCCTTAATAGAGTTACTAATTTAAAAGTGGCGTGGTCTTCTTGTTATCATGCTAGTCTTCAGAATTTCGTTTCTATATTTGGTTTAAAGTGACAAATAAGCACTGTAAATTACCTTTCAGACTTTCTCTGCTCTGTTAACTGGCTTGACATTTCTACATGAGTAAATACCAGAATATGGATCAACTAACAGTACATTGTGTGACAAAGTAGTAGGATTATTACTGTGATTTTGGTAAATTGTTAGGTAAAGCTGTACTTACTTAAATTTCAATTTGTGTATATTTCTTGGAGATCGCTAAACTATATTCTGTACATGTGAGAGTTTGTCGTGGATGTCGTACATATATGATTATTCATATTATCGTATTTCGCTGTGAAAAGTAAGGTAAGGTATCACTGGAGGTAGCTAGCTTCATCTTTCCAACTGACCGACCCCTTGACAATTCAAAAGTGTCTGTACCTAATTGGTTTATCAATACTAATATTATAAAGAGGAAAGATTTGTTTGTATGTTTGTAACGAATAAACTCAAAAACGACTTAACGGATCTGGATGAAATATACCTAGCACAAAGATAGATTGTAGTCTGGAATAGCTTATTAGCTATTTCTCCCGGAAAAATGTACGGTTCCCATACTTATGATAATTTCCTACATACACGCGGGCGCAGCCGCTGGCAAAAGCTAGTTATAAATAAAATTCCATCAAAATAAATTCAACATATATTTTTGTCTAACTTAATAAAATGATTTAGTTTTTTATTAAAATGGTTTCAAATAAATAAATAAATTAATTGATTTCGATGAAAATAAAATAATTATGATCACTCGCATTCTGCTTATTTTCGGCTCGTGTCTATCGGCTAACTCCGTTCGGGATAATTTCCTACATACACGCGGGCGAAGCCGCTGGTAAAAGCTAGTTTAAAATAAATGGTTTGAGTTTGAGTGAGTTAGAGTTTTACGTGAAAGGGTTTTTGCCTGAAAAACCAAGGCGGTTCGTGACTGAAGAGCTAGTCAATTGAAGCTCGATTGTTGGTGTCGTTTTTCAGACGGCTTAGAGAAAGAGGCATTCTATCAGCGATAATCATGATAAAAAGTAATAAATACTGTCTATGGTTGAAATTACTACCGAAACGCATTAAAAGAGTAAGTATATTTCGGGTCACGCTGTAACGGTAATTGTTACTGCCCCACAAACTAAAAGCTGCACGCTCCAAACGCATCAAATTCCCAGCTGTCAATACCTGCTGCGTTCACACGCAGTACAAAGAGGTTACAACTAAAACAAGGTACCACTGGTACCACGCTGAACAATCGCCAGTTGAGCAATACTCGTTATTTGCACAGCTATGACCGGCGTCCCTGCGTGCTACCCGCGTGCCGTCAATAACGCAGACTTACGTCATTATTATTGGAGACTTTGTGCAACGGTTGAATGCAAAAAGGAAGGAAGAAGGTAAACAAATACTTCCTATACTACTAGAAATATCGGAAAATCGAGACCAATGACTGCAGTACATTGCAACTTATTTATAATGTAACTAGCTTCCGCCCGCGGCTTCGCCCGCAAAATATGTCGACAAATTATACACATAAACCTTCCTCTTGAATCAATCTATCTATTAAAAAAAACCGTATCAAAATCCGTTGCGTAGTTTTAAAGATTTAAGCATACATAGGGATATAGGGACAGAGAAAGCGACTTTGTTTTATACTATGTAGTGATATAACATAATTATTATCCTTGGACATTTCACACAACGCCATAAAGTGCCAAGCTAAGCAATCTAATGCTTGTGTTATGGTAACGAGATGGCTGATGAACTACTTTACTTATACATTTTTTTTTTGTAAATACATACATATTATAGATAGACAAACACCCAGACCCGGAACAAACTTGTAGGTCGTACAAATATTTGTTCCGTGCGGGAATCAAGCCCGCGACATGCTACGCAGCAGTCAATCGCTCAACCAACCGTAACCGTATTTAAACGGTGCATGACCAGATCTTTTAAGATGAAGCTTATCATAAATTAATAAGTGAGTAATCTGAGCCAGGATATGTGAATCATGTTCTTACCTATATTTATGCATTATTCATGCAGTTACCTTAAACACATTTCTTACAATACATTGTGATAAATTTATTAGAACAATACGTAATTATGTAGTGTGCAGGTGTGAAGAATCTATGAAAAGACACGTAGAGAAAAAAATACATTCTTCTCTGAGTCAGTCAGCAAATACAACATAACACTAGAATGAATTATACAGTAAAGACGTCAGAATCAACCAATGAACAGTATAGACGCCAGCACATCACGCTATCCCAAATTGTCAAATATTCTCAATTCTTCTTCTTCTTTTCGTGTGGCTAGTGGCTGACCTGGTGTCACAGATTTAATGCTGCCCATGTGCCTCTGACTTAGCTTCATATGCTGTTGAGAAACATCTCTCAGACACAAACCATTAATTCTCCATTGAACTTAAACCTTATTCTTTTGCAATAAAATTGAAAATCTATCAAAGAACTTTGAGAGATGGGGGATGGGATACCTCGATGTGCTGGCCGTACCCATAATGAAAGACAGATAGAAACTTTGTTGCGATAGAATAAAAATAGCGGAATCTATCGAACGTAAAAGCGAAAAGCTCACGGTAGATCCCGGGGTCATAATACCACCCTTAGCTCTCGGCCCCTCTGAAGGGCCAAAATTGACGGAACCGTGTATTGATTTCCAACTTGCATCGTTCATAGTGTAGTAGCCATAAATTATTGTTATTGCAACTATTAATTTTGTTTATAAAACAACGTATTGTACTACTAGATTGCTCATGTTTATAATCGCAGTACCTAATCAGCCTCCCACAGTAAAGTGTTCGCGTGAGGTATTACCAAAGCCTTTCGTATTTTTTACAACGACTTTCAACAGGATTGGTTTATAAAGCTTTTCGATAGTTTCGATCCATTCAGCATACAGCAGTCCATTGCTGGACTGCGCCACAGCACCCAGTCCTCCGCCTTCCGCATCCTGCCCGTCCCAGCCACCTTCTTAATGTCATCGGTCTATAATCTATCTAGCTGGGGAGCGTCCCACATCACGATTGCCTATAGGTGGTCTCCACTCCAGAACTCGTCTGCTCCACCGGCCTTTGAAAAGCATGGCCAGACCACTGCCACTTCAGCTTGCTTACTCTGCAATTTATGTTGGTAACTCCGGTTCTTTTCCGGATAATTTTGGTTGCTTATGCCAGTCCTAGATTTTTTTTACTTTTCCACTATCTGAGTGGCTGATAGAATATCGTTTGTCCTAGATAAAGCGCTACCTGTAGTGGTATTTTGTAAAAATCTCATCGTGAAAACGTAACTGAAGTGAGTTTAAAGTCAGCTGTCAATCCCTAGTATTAGGTAGAACGACAGCTTCACCACCACGTCACCTATGTTCTCACGGTGAGAATTTTACAGAATCGACCGACTGAGAACCTAGACTCTTGGTCCTAGGGTATTACTGGCCCGGGTAAGCGGGATTGTCCGAAAGGGTTACCGCTACCCCGGAACATAAAGGGCTACGGAAGGAACATGGATGTGTTTTAGTCAGTAAGAGTCTGACACTCCCTTCCGCTCCACCCAGAGCGGGAGCAGTCATTGGATGATTTCCCAGTCTTAAAAAAAAAAGGGTATTACTGGCAATAAGTCTATTCTGATTTTTGCTATCTTGCAAAAGAAAATAAAGAAGATGCTGTTTCGACCATAGAGCCTGGTTTTTTTGTGTAATAAAAACTTTATTAACCAGAAAGGGGAGTGCGAAGGAGGGGTCCCAAATGTCAAGTGAACCATTTTTATTTTTGATACCATATGCTTTATATCATGTTGAAGGGTCTGAGTGCTCACGATCGCTGCGATAGACTCAGTTGGCTGAGTGATTGATCAATTTGAAATATTGTTACTTTTGCCAGAACATTTATGTTTTCTGAAAAGCATGCATGCAACTTGGATTCTGCAGTCGCATATTTTGTTTGAAGTTAGATAGTTCATATAAAATTGCTGTAGATTTTAACTCTTATACCTACTACTAACGCCTTTACTATTGAGTTACTCTAGCTCTTAGTTTTTTTTTCCTTTAATCTTACCCTCATTAGTTGCATTTGGTGCATGGCAAATTAATCGTAGGAACCTAATCTTAACGAGGGGCAGTTAGTTATACTCTCGCGATAACAGAGTTCGTTGAACTTTCCTTGTAGCTAGTGTAAACAGCCTTTGTTTTTACCGGTCGGTCGGTCCGAATATTTAGCATGCGCGCACATGCGCTTAAGCAGGGCATTGCGTGCGATTGTGATTTTGAGTAAGTGTTGATTCGATATTTATAAATGCCATAGAGAACAAATTAATGTTCAAAGATATTGTACATTTAGTTATAATAAATTACGATGCTCATTAATTCATAGCCCCACCCCCACTTGTTTGTCGTATATCTTAGTACATGCGCTAGCGCAAGGCATAGCGTGCGATTGTTCAGCATTTTATGTACAGGTTGTAAGTGCAACCTTTGAAGAGATAGATCAGATATTTATAAATGTTATAGACAACAAGTTAATGTTGAAAGATTATTGCCCATTTACATAGTTTGTTATCTGATAAATTACGACGCTCATTTATTCATAGCCACGCCCCCTCTTGAATACCGTATATGATGATTATAGGTACATACGAAATGACGGCATTGCAATAAAATTGAATTACCTAAGTAATTCTAACAAGAGAGACGGTTCATCCTGAATCGGGCTCTTTATCTTATACAATATTTTGTTTATCATGACGTAAGTTGACCATTAACTCTTTACATTTATTTGTGTAACATAATAAGGTCCTTAACTTGGTTCGTACCAGCTTCCATTTTAGAAACGGTTTCGCCAAAGTAAAATTACCTGTAACCGGCTTGTTGATTTAAAATAGTTAATAATCTTAATAATAAGCCTGTTTGCATCTTATGTCGTGTCATATAAGGAGTTAAAAAATTAACTCTAAGAGTTTCGTAGGAGCATTGTACCAACTCAACGTTACGGACAACTTGTGTAACTTGTGTAACATAATAAGGTCCTTAACTTGGTTCGTACCTGCTTCCATTTTAGAAACGGTTTCGCCAAAGTAAAATTACCTGTAACCGGCTTGTTGATTTAAAATAGTTAATAATCTTAATAATAAGCCTGTTTGCATCTTATGTCGTGTCATATAAGGAGTTAAAAAATTAACTCTAAGAGTTTCGTAGGAGCATTGTACCTACTCATCGTTACGGACAACTTTTACTATGGGATGAACCCTGAAATCGCGAAAAAAATATGAGCTCATCCATACATTTTACATAAAGAGTTAATTTTTTAACAACTTATATATGAGCTAGAAATCAGTAAGTTGTAGGTGACAGTAAAGTCAAATCATTTATTTCAAAGAGGCACAAGAAAGGCACTTTTGAACGTCAAAATGAACAAAATACAGAATTGATTCTAGTCGCCCAAGATGCGTTGGACGTACATTTAATTACAGTACGGCTGACGTATCTTGGCAGTCCCGAAGTTAGCCGATTAGATGCGCAGTAGACAATTTTGTTCCTAAAAAATCCATTGCGCAACCAAACAACTAACTTCAGGACCGCCAATACGTCGGCCGTACTATATACATACAGGGTGTAACCGAAAGGGTATATACATACAAAAGGACATGCTACAGAGACTACCTATCTAACAACTTTTACTAAAAAAATCAGCTGTTTCCTTTCGACGAGTCACGTGACCAAAAATGTATAGAGCAGCTGATTTTTTCTTTCTGTATATTGGTACACGTGAAGGTAATTTTGGTGAATTAAGACGGCTCCATTCAGTCACTCGTTAGAGTAGTTACCAAGTGTCTACTCACCTGTGTCCAAACGTCGCTTCCCGTAGCATGTGCTCACTATATTATCAGTGTAGTAGTGACGTCCGTATATCCTGTGTTATTACTATGTGCTAGTATTAAGCCGTCACGCGATGCCGCAGTTAGCGACAAACGTGCATCAATCGCGTGTTGAGTGCCACCTGGTCGATCAGTGGTTCTTATAGTAATCTGACAGGTGTAAAGAGAGTTCATTTTAAGAGAGAGTGGTCAAACGCTATTTAAAAGAAAGGCCAAATGCGAGTCGGGCTCGCATACGATGGGTTCCGTATTATCTATAAAAACGGCAATAAAATCACGTTTGTTGTATGGGAGCTTAAATATTTCTTTTATTCTGTTTTTATAGTATGTGTTGTTAAAGCGGCAACAGAAATACATCATCTGTGCAAATTAAAACTGTCTAACTATCAGGGTTCGTGAGATACAGCCTGGTGACAGACGGACATACAGACGGGCGGACAGCGGAGTCTTAGTAATAGGGTTCCGTTTTAGCCTTTGGGTACGGAACCCACACTGGTATACAATAAAAGAATCTCAAACAGTGCACAACCACATTTCGCTTGTTATATTTTGGGCACATTTTAAAGGGGCTTGCCTATTACCATCAACTGGGCACAAGTCCTGTCTCAAGGCTGCTACTGAGAATAATACTTAGAGCGACATGTTTGACGGTAGCGCTTGTGACCACTAGACCAAGGAGGCTTCTACAAATTGAGGCCCAAAGGAAGGATATTGTTTCTGATATAGAGCTCGTGGCTAAGTACTGACAGCCGCTCAGGTCGATCCATCAAGTTAACCTACGCTTGCCGGGGTTGGCTGTGGATGGGTGTCCATCTTTATATAACGAGACTCCTTCGTGCCTTGGAAAGCACGTTAAGCCGTTGGTCCCGGCTGTCATATGTGCATCTTTGGCAGTTGTTACGGGTCGTCCGAAGCCCGAAAAGCTGACAGCCAGTCTTACCAAGGGGTAAGACCAGTTACTGGGTTGTGGAGGTCAGATAGGCAGTCGCTCCTTGTAAAATACTGGTATTCAGCTGCATCCGATTAGACTGGAAGCCGACCACTACATAGTTGGAAAAAGGCTAGGCAGATGATGTTATTTTCCATGGGACGGTCTGTAGAAAACAGGAGGGAAAAGGAAATATTAATTATTACACAATTAATGCTTATAATTATGGCATATAAATTTATTATGAAAAGCCATTAAATGGTTTAATAATGCCTACACTGTCCACAGTAGGTATATAATCAGTGGTTTCCGTCAATATATTTAGTTGTTAATTATTACTTCGTATTATTAAACGTATTGTTTATACGGTAAGTACATTAGGTCTTTGAAAATATTATTAGCCATATATTTTTTTTAAATAGAAACCGGCCGATCACTACTTCTTAAAACAGTATTATTTTAATATTACTTTACAATGGGAAAGAGATGGAGCGATACGCCTTGTATAACTCCGTCTTTTTCTGATATTGAAGTAAAATTGAAATAACACTGCTATAAGAGGTGGTAGTTCAAGTCCAGGTTTTGAATAATTTGAATTTATACTCCTTTATGTAGGTAAAAGTATAAACAATGTTTGTTATTAAAATGCTTATATGTAAACAGCTGTTAATGGTAACGGACCAGTTACAAGAATTTGTGGTATCCAAGCCTGGTCTAATTAATAGAATTATTATTATTATATTAGTTCCTTTTTTTTTACTTAGCCTAAACTATCTTACTGCTGACCAAGACCTAATCCAAATCCTTCCAGACTTCTTCCTCAAGAGCCATCTCGATCCATTCTTTGTGGTATGCGACTAGGTCGTCTCGCCACCTCTTTCTCTTCCTGGGCCAGCCTCGACGGCGCCGTCCATCCTCAGGCACCCACCTTGTTGAGACTATTGACCAGCGGTCATGCATGCTGCTAACATGACCCGCCCAATCCCATTTCAGCTTGGCTGCCTTTTTCCCTAAATTACTACTAATATAATTATAATAACCTATTTATCTCTTGTTCCAGATGACAACGCAACCCCGACAATAACGCACGCGATCCACTGCCGCGTCGTATCAATTACTACAAGACTGATTTTGAGTAGCATCACACATTCCTATCCATGTATAGATAGCACGAGGCCAAATAACACAAGATGTTTAAATTATTAGGAGGGTTAAGTGTTTACTTCAAGTTCCAGCCCATTAGGACTGACAATGCGGTGTTTCGGCTGCACAATGTGTTCACGACAGTGTTGTTACTGACATGTTCCATGATTATAACGGCTACCCAGTATGTGGGGCAGCCGATACAGTGCATCGTGAGTGGTTTACCAGTCAATGTGGTCAACACCTTCTGTTGGATCACGTCGACGTTCACCATGCCTGATGCCTTTGCTAGAGAGGTGAGGTTTTTTTGTTTATCTATTACTAGCACTTTGCCCGCGGCTTCGCTCCCGTGGTCTTTCCCGTGGGACCCGTTATTTTTCCCGGGATAAAAAGTAGCCTATGTTACTCCTAGAAAACTAAGCTTTCCAACGGTGAAAGAATTTTTAAAATCGGTCCAGTAGTTTTTGAGCCTATTCATTACAACCAAACAAACAAACAAACTAACAAAGTTTTCCTCTTTATAATATTAGTCTATTATAATGTGTCTAATTTCATTGCATTTTTAGGTCTTTTGCTTCTTCTTCTTTTCGTGTGGTTAGTGACTAACCTGGTGTCAGTGTTCATGCTGCCCATGGGCCTCTGACTTAGCTTCACATGCTGTTGAGAAATATCTCTCAGACATGCTGCTTTCCTCACGATGTTTTCCTTCACCGATTTTTAAGCAAGTGATAATTATACAAAACGTAAAATCTGAGGTGCGTATCTTGGGTTCGAACTCGAGACCTATGACTTGGCAGTCCGACGGTCACACCACCAGGCTATCACTGCTGTCGGTCTTTTGCTAGCTATCATGAAATACTACTTACCATCATCACCATGGACGACATTACTCCATTGCTGAGTAACGGAAAACTTTATTCCATCTCCTCTTTTGTGTCATGCTTCTCTAGGCTGTACGAGTCTAGTCCAGTAACATGCCCACCAACACTAATAGCAGTATTATTTCAGTGTGAGAATGAGGGTCAGCAGGATTGTCCGAAGGGTTTAGCGCTTTATGGATTTTAGTCAGTAAGAGACTGACACTCCTTTCCGCTCCACCCAGAGCGGGAAGAATAATTTGATGATTTCCCATGCTTAAAAAAAAGTGTGAGAATGAGAAAGAGCTATTCATCACGTATTGCTCCATATATTTCCCACTGGAAGTATACATGCTATACGAAGTGATGATCGGCCCCCAGGTCTTATTACTACCATAAACTTTGAATATCTTAGCACTTGATCTCCATGCTTCCATTTTTGTGGCAACAATAATAGGCGAACTAGCTGCACTATCTATAACTGAGGCAATGCTCTTAGTCCCAATTTCACCAAAGAAACTGAACGCGATCAGCACATCTAAACAGCGTTCAAGACCTGACAGCTTTTTTCGGTAGTTTAAACGCTGATCGCGTTCAGTTTCATTGATGAAATCTGCCCTAAGTCTTCTGCAAAAGGCCAGCATTCAACCTTCTCAACTTGAACTTCACATAACCATCTAAAGGTACATTGCGTCTATTTTATTTGTCTGTATCTCTCAGCCACTTGGCAGCGTGCTGCATTATTCCTCCAACAGCTTAGACCCAGTCTTCCACTTCAAGTCAAGGGCCCTCAGACTAATTGGTACCCTTTCCTTTCTTTGTAAGTGCCCTAACCACGTACTGTATCGTGACATTTATGAGAGACAGTGGCTCCCCTCAACGTTGCATGTTTCAATGGGCTACTAAATGACGATACATATTTTGTCCTCACTGGTAATAGCGGGCTTTGTGCTGATCAAAATCAAAAGCATTTTATTGGGGGTATATGTATAAATATAGGGGTTATTTTGGAAGATTAACATTGGTTATATGATTAGTTATTGATTTGAGGTCAATATTGAAGATGACATTTGCTGAGTATCTACAATTGATTAGAAAGTAGGTACTCGTATATAAGAAACAGAGTCCGCCTCTTTGGTACAGTAGCCGCAAGCACTATTGCTGGTCCTATTCTCTGGTTGGGCAAAGTGTTATTGGGTTTTTCTGCCTGGAATTTCTCAGTAGCAGCCTGGAGCTTGGATCTGTGCCCAGTTGCAATAGGCTCGCTCCTTATTAAATGACTGGCAAAATGTGTGTGTACCATACATAGGTACAACTCTGACAAATAATTCAGGGGAAACAAGGCGTTATAATATTTTATATTAGAACTAGCTTCTGCCCGCGACTTCGTCCGCGGAAAATTTCTAGTATTAACATTGAATATATCCTATGATACTCGGCAATACTGTAGGTTCCCATTAGTGAGAGAATTTTTGGAATCGGATCAGAATTTCCAAAGATTACCGAGGTGATCTTTTCTGCTCAACTTAGTCGCCTTTTACGACACCCTTTTTTTTTTTAAGGCTGGGAAATCATCCAATGACTGCTCCCGCTCTGGGTGGAGTGGAAGGGAGTGTCAGACTCTTACTGACTAAAACCCATCCATGTTCCTTCCGTAGCCCTTTATGTTCCGGGGTAGCGGTAACCCTTTCGGACAATCCCGCTTACCCGGCAGGCTTGGCCCTGAGGGGCCCCTTCATATGCTGACATCTCTTTGAGGCGCGCGTGGAACATATACGCGCCGTCCGGCACGGGCCTGGTGCTGATGGGACGGTGAGTCACCCATTACTCACCGTCCGCAGGCCCGCGCCTACGGTGGCCGGGAGTCGTCACGTGGCTCCCGACGCCCAAGGCTTCTCCCGCGGCGGCTGGGACGGGAGGACCTTTCTCTCTCCCATCCCGCCACCTCCTTCGCGATCGTGACTTTTTCGCAGAAGGAGGTGACTGCCTCCCACTCCCTCTCGTCCCGGACCATGGCTTGCACCAGGGCCGGGCGCGAGAGGTCACCGCCGTCGATCGGCTCTATGAGGACACGGCGGTGCTCCGCCCAAGCGGGGCAGGTTTGCACCGTGTCCTCTGGGCGATCCTCACAATGGTGACACCCGGGCGTTTTCTCCCGCCTGATGATGTGCAGGAACCTCCCGAAACATCCATGCCCGGTGAGAACCTGCGTCAGGCGGCAGGTGAGGGCGCCGTGACGCCTCTCTAGCCACTTCTCAAAGAGGGGTCTTACCGCCACTATCGTGGCGTGCCCTGCGCTGGGTTGCGACAGTCGCTGATTCCAGGCCGCCATGAGATCGCGCCGGAGGTCCGTCCGCTCCGCCGCAATTTGCTGCGGCAACGGAGTTTCCCCCCGGCTTAGTACCTCCGCGCGCCACTCGTACAGGCGCGCGAGGACTATCGCCTCCAGATCCCACGGCGGCAGTCCGGCAAGGAGGCTTGCCGCCTCGCCCGAGATCGTGCGGTACCCCCGGATAAGCCGTATGGCTACCACCTTTTGGGGCGCGTTCAGATAGTGGGCGGCTCGCCACCGCAGTGAACGCGCCCACACCGGGGCCCCGTATAGGGCCATGGACCACACGACTCCCGCGTAAAGCCTCCGGCAGGAGGCGTTTGGCCCCCTCAAATTGGGCAAGAGCCGCTTGACGGCGGCCCCAGTCCGTTCCAGCTTGGGGGCCAAACGTCGGAAATGCTCCACAAAATTCCATCGGCTGTCGAGGACCAGACCTAGGTATTTCATCGTGGTCTCGACGCCGATGTGAACCCCTCCTACCGTAAGTTGGGATCCCGATGGTGGCCTATTCCGAGGTCCATGAAAGGACATGGCCTCGGATTTGTACAATGCCACCTTGAGACCCAACTGCCGAATCCTCTCAATGACTGTCACAACCCCGCGTGTCATCGCGTCAGCCGCCGCCTGATGCGACCTCCCCTGCGCCAGGACCAGCGTGTCGTCAGCGTAGCATACTACGCTGACGCCGTCAGGGAGGTCGGCCCGCAGCACCCAGTCGTAACCGATGTCCCACAGGAGCGGCCCCAGAACCGATCCCTGTGGGACACCGCACGACATCTCTCGCCGGTTCCATTCCCCATCGCGACCGGGGTAGATGAAGGTTTACGACACCCTGCCTCGCATTGTAAAGGTGCAAATGCATTATGTATTTTAACCCAACACGGATAATAATAAAATTATCTTACTACTATTATAAATGTGAAAGTTTGGATGGATGGATGGATGTGTGTTACTCAATCACGCCAAAACGGCTGAACGGATCTGGATGTTTGGCACAGAGATAGATTATAGTCTGGAATAACACATAGGCTAATTTTTATCACGGAAAAACGTACCCGTTCCCGTGGGATAATTTCCAACAACCAGGCGGGCGAAGCTGCTGGCAAAAGATATTACACTACCTATATACAAAATACAAACCATCATTTAAAAATGTTAACGTTAAAAATATAAAATTTAAGTGAGGAACCTATTTAATTTAAAGCTTCTCTGAAACGATAAAACGTCCGCACAAAGCACGTAGGAAGTAGGAATGATAGTTGAGCTCGGCGAATGTTTTAGCATTTTGCGTTTAGTAATTTTATATTATCTCGGAAAATATATGACCAATTGACATACTGTAGAGGGCAAATCTTATCTCTGTGATGTCCTTGTGATCATAAAATAATTTAATTTGATAAGAATTGATATTTTGTTGTTTAAATAATCATCCAAACAGAAGTAAGTCGAAAAAATAATTTTTTTAAACATAAAACGAAATATAAAATTTAAAATACAAAAGATAGAAATGTGGTGTCGCGGACTTTTTTGTAGAAATAATTAAGGCGAACCGGGTTGCCATACATTGCTTTCAATTTTAAACAACTGTTTAGGCAGCGCATGCAAATAATTCTGTTTTCGGAGGTATTTCTTTCCGACTTGCTAGACGAAAAATGCAATAGCTCGGCTAATATGTATGATATAAATATAATTTATAGCCTATAGCACTCAGGAATAATGTAGCTTTCTATCAGTGAAAAAATTATTGAAATTGGATCATTAGTTTCGGAGATTACCCCCTACATACAAACTTACAAACATACAAACTTACAAACTTACAAACTTACAAATTTTACCTCTTTATAATATTAGTATAGATTGCAGTTTGTTGATATTAGCTTACAGTGGGGCGCTGTTACCCTGTGTACCCGGCTGCATAGTCACATTTTCTGTTGTATAATATCTATAATAGCCAATTGTGATTCATCGTGCATATTATACTGAAACTGTAAACTGTAAATACATACAAAAGGAAATATGCTACAGACCACCAAACTGAACAACTATTATGTACAGACGCCAGCACATCAAGCTATCCCTAACTGTCAAATTATCTCAATTAAAAATGAACCTTATATCTTTGCAATAAAGTTGAAATATGTACTATCAAAGAAATTGGACAGATAGTGGAAACTTGATGTGCTGGCCTCTGTACATATAAACAACAAAAAAAATCAGCAGTCACGTGACCAAAAATGTACAGAACAGCGGATTTTTTTTGCGATTTCGTAGTTGGTCCCATAGTAAAAGTTGTTCAGTTTGGTAGTCTGTCGCATATGCTTTTGTATGTATATACCCTTTCGGTTACACCCTACCCTGTATATCGGGAGTCTCGTAGATAAAACGCTTCATCATTTTAGTCCCCATATCCATTGCTATATGGGCCTCCTCTCTTGGTTGCCACACTCCACGGTTCCATGCATTCCTTGTCCAGGCTATGCCCGTACTGTGACAACAATTAATCTGCCTAGCCTTTTCCCAACTATGTTGGGATCGGCTTCCAGTCTAAACGGATGCAGCTGAATACCAGTATTTTACATAGAGCGACTGCCCATCTGACCTCTAGAACCCAGCAACTGGGTAATACGATATCCCTGTGACAACAAGGTAAACATACAATTTGATCCTCCCTATCATCGGAATCCTTCACGCCGCCCACGAAGGAATTATGTCGCGTATGCCTCGAATTAATTATAATGGTAACATTGCAACACAATATTGGCTTCGTGCCAGCACCTCCGCGAATTAGGCAGAGCTTCCGATTTCTTTGTCGCCTACACTCGTGTTCGACTGTCATTATCATTTAATTAATGAAATACTGTCACCTGAGTTCTTATGTATTGATATTTTGTCTTTGATTCTGGTTGTTTCTGGTCTCCCAGTGGGGGTTACGGGTTGATATATAGTTACAGATACAAATCTTAATCAAGATTAAAAGATCATACCAACGTAAGATTTGACAACCACTTCTATATTTATTTTATAATATGTCACAATTGGTGATACTTTTTTCACATTACAATCTAACCTATTATATATACTATGTAACTAGCTACTGCCCAGGGCTTCCCCGCATGTCCAAAATTCTTTTTCTAAAATAAAGCTTAAGTTACTTGTATTGGTCAGTGAAAGTCCCGTCAAAGTCGATCCAGCTGTTTAATTAACCGGAACAAACAGACAGACAAAAATTAAAAAAAATATATATATTTTGTTTTAATTACCGTATATAATTTCCTATGCATTTAGTAAAAAAGCTGTAATTTTCAGACACTTCAATTTTATTAATTTAAAAAGAAAAAAAAACCTTTTTTAGTCTTCGCACCATTTCAGTGTTGTCAAGGAGTTGGTTCACCTCGACATTCGCTTTGTTTTATTCATTCATTTCTTCCTTAAGATTGGTTATTTTGGTCAGCATACTAACTGAATTGTTCGATTTTGAGGCTACTACAAATCTGTTGTGGTTTCGTCATTTTATTGTTATTACCTAGTTAACAATAAACCAGTCGTAAAGTATGATTACATGAGTAGGCCAATGTAGCTGTTACGTAAACAAGCTATAAATAATACTAGAACAATCAGCTGTATATTATGTACTAATTGCTTCTTATATTAGCCACACAATGTAACGCGAATCACTTTTAGTTTCTTGAACTTCGTTTTTGGGTCAAGCAATCACATTATATAACATATTTTAGTCATATAATTACATGCGTTGGATGCGTCTTCCTTTACACCTATTTTTAGAATGTTTGTCTGATTTTTTTTTTAACCTTTTGAACGTGACAAGCAAGCTCATGCCCTATAATAAAAAAATATAATCATAAAATTCTAGGTGGTCTGTCTGTGTCTGTCCTTTTGTATGTACCTATATACCCTTTCGGTTACACCGAGTTGAATCAGGCAGTATTGTCCTTCTCCTCGAGTACCAACTTGTACTCCATAACCTGCGCAGACGCTCAGGGCTTCAAAAACATCCTAACAATGATTGTTGCCTGCTCGTCATATCCGTCTTCATAGTTCTTATTATCATAATAAATCTTTGTTACTACCACTATTACATCTACATTGGCGTACAAATCACCGTTTATTACTCGGGTAGGTGCTGTCAATTGCGCGTGCGCAGATCCCCCGTAACTGCCCGCTTCCTCTCTTGTGATGAGCTGATTGGCCACGGGTACGTTAGGGTTGCTAAATGGCAGTATAATGACGACATAGCCTGGCTAAGAAACAAAGATATACAAACTATTAAATTGAGATAATTTGGATGGTATCCGGAATTTTTTAATAAAGCAATGAATTCCTTTCTTGATCTTCCTGTGTGAGTCCCGATAAAAACTTATTCTTTCTTTCTTTCCTTATTCACTAAGTTCATATTAAAAAAAATAGTTTACTATCAGGCGTCGCAGGCCATAGCGTAGTAGTATTACAAAAAAAAAAACGTAAAACTATCTTAGTACACATAAGTACACAAACAACCGAAAAACAGCATCCAATTAGAGGAAGATTTATCAAGTTCCATGTCAGACCTGTAGCTTGATAAACCTATCCATTGTAGGCCCTTCTAAGTCTTTACCTGTCTGGAATAACCTTCAGAAAGCTATAGCTGCTTCCCCCCACTCCGCGCAATACTGATGCTACTTTTTGGCGCATTATCACGAAATAATCGTCAGTGTGTCATCTATTGGTATTACCAAAGTTTTATTAGGTTTACTTTCCTCAAATCTCACCGCGACCAACAACAACGTTAACAGCAGTGATAGCCTAGTGGTGTGACCGTCGGACTGCCAAGTCATAGGTCTCAAGTTCGAACCCAAGGCACGCTCCTCTGAATTTACGGATTCATGTGCGTATCGTATAAACGATCACTTGCTTAAAAATCTGTGAAGGAAAACATCGTGAGGAAACCAGCACGCCTGAGAGATATTTGTCAACAGCAAGTGAAACTAAGTCAGAGGCCCATGGGCAGCATAAAGACTCTGACACCAGGTTAGTCACTAACAACCACGAAAAAAAGAAGAACCGGGACCAAAATATCCCTACAGTAAGATTTCTTTAGGATAATTTACTTTTCTAAACACAGAGTTCCCTAATTCTTGGATTTCTGTTAGCATTTTCATTGTGTGCTGTTTTATGCGTTGTTCTTCATGCCCTTAAAATATCCGCTACCTAAGTTTGTGGGTCAAATGTGACGTAATTGGTCTACCTATCTATTCCCGGTTGGCAATAGGTCGTCGCCCTCGTATTAACTTCGCGAGGTTAATTAAGTGTTATTCTCATTGTTAATGGGTAGATATTCCTGGCGAAATATGACAGATGACGTCACCAGTTTCGTTTCGGTATTTCAATGGATCAAGTCGGGGTCAATTGGTACCCAATTAGGTTACAATTATGTATTAACGGTAGGAGGTCACACACATTACCACACATCATTGTATCTCAGAGTCCATCCTCTATATACTATTTCGTCAAGTTGACTTCATTCCTAGTTGAAGAATATGCGGTTCTACATAATATTACGTTCATCAATTACTATCTAACTTTGTTGAATATTATTTCTATATGGATTTTTGAATCAGCCCCTTCCATAACGTTTCTCGCGCATAACAATCTTGCTTCATTAAAAACATCAACCCGAGACTCTTTACATACAAGAATTTAAACAATAAATTCTCACATGCTAACGACATTGATCATTATCATTTAATTGTTATTTGATGTGACTTAATTGCCTACACATAACAAAACAATTTGTACGACTATTCAGACGTCATGTAGCCCTAGTACAGTCGTACAGGGATTCGCAAATCGCACACAATCGTATTCAATGCCCGATGGGTGTGTGTTGGTTAAGGTCAGCGGCGTTCACTTGTCGCGCTCTTATTGTTACGGGTGACTGATAAATTGTTATAGTGTACATCACGCGGCCATCGAGATTGTTATTTTCGTCACATTAATAAAAGTTGTGTTGTGATTCGTCTTTTCTTTTGTTTTGTGCCGCGAAATAGGCGCAACTCAAATTATTATGTAGTTACCTCTACTTTATCTAAAACTTATTGGTCGTACAATCGTGTCTGTCTATCTAATGACAATTCCTGAAAACAACACTGTGAGAGTAGGTGTCTAGCTATAGCTAACATAATATTCACACGAGAAACTTCAAATTTTGCTGAGATTATACATCCTGCTCCTAAATCCCACCCTGCGTATTTGGTATGGTGTATAACTTTTTAAATGGTCATGAATTCAAATTAGGAACAATGACGACACTGTGATGATGTGGCCAGTAGGTGGGTATCAAAACTGCATAAAGCCTTTTTCTTTGATTCGTAATTTCTTCTTCTTTGTGTTGTTAATGACTAACCTGGGTTCAGTTTTTATGCTGCTCATGGGCCTCCGACTTAGCTTCACAAGCTGTTGCTGTTGTTGTGTGAATTTTATGGTTTTAGGCCTTTATACCTCATATGGATTAGCATGGTAACCCGATTTAGAAGCCCATATCACTAAGATGATTCTACATAAAAAGATTAGTTTCAAAGTTTTCTCACGTGGCTTCCTGATACATATGTATTTCGATTTACAGAAAACTATCGCATGAAAATATTTTACGACCACATTTCATCACTGAAACATAAGCTTTGAATAATGTATGAAAGCTATTAATCTTCCAGGTCCATTTGAGTTCATTCGAGGCCTTGTAGTGCCAGTCTAAATTGATTTAAATATTAAGAGCAGAAGGCATTTTATGTATCTAAATAAAATTCTCTAGTTGGTACACCTTGCAGCTTATTTTGACTCCAAATACGATTTAAGAAAAACAAAACACTCGAAATACTGGATTTGGCTTTCAAAACTACTCATTTAAATTGTCCATGGTTTTCATGTCACTTAATTTGAAATTCATATTTCATCGCTTCTAGAATTCGATTTTATTTCATATTCATTGTCCATCATAGTTTATGTGACTGTTACTGTATTTTGCGTACTTATGTATCTATATATATAAAAGAAAGACGGGTTTGTTCCCTTCGTTATAACTCGAGATCTGCTGGACCAATTTTCATGGTTTTTGTTTCGTTGGATTTGTCTCCGCCCTGAATAGCAGAATACTTTTTTTTTTTATTTTTTTTTTTTTTAGGTAGGGTAGGTAGGTAGGTAGGGTAGGGTAGGTAGGTAGGTAGGGTAGGTATGTAGGGTAGGTAGGTAGGTAGGTAGGTAGGGTAGGTAGGGTGGGTAGGTAGGGTAGGTAGGTAGGGTAGGTAGGTAGGGTAGGTAGGTAGGGTAGGTACTGTAGGTAGGTAGGTAGGGTAGGTAGGTAGGTAGGGTAGGGGAGGTAGGTAGGGTAGGTAGGGTAGGTAGGGTAGGTAGGTAGGGTAGGTACTGTAGGTAGGTAGGTAGGTAGGTAGGTAGGGTAGGTAGGGTAGGTAGGTAGGGTAGGTAGGGTAGGTAGGTAGGGTAGGTAGGTAGGGTAGGTAGGTAGGTAGGGTAGGTATCACAGTTAAGACAGGACAACGTCTGTCGGGTCAGCTAGTAATATAATATATCAAACTAAAGGGTAAAAATAAATATCTCCAATGTTTATTTATCGGAATTTTGTATTCATTTGAATAAGAAAGGAATAATTTTGTCCATGGTAGTATCTTTATGTTATTCATTTATTTCAAACACGTGCCTTCGTGGGTATGTGCTTAAATATTAGGCAAAAGTACTGGTTACAAAGAACTTACATTTTACCTTAAGTAGTAATGGCGTGTTTGGTCAATAATGATAAGAAATGGCAGGACAGTAAATCAATTTGCCTACCCTTATCACAACCATGTTGACCTCCACTTCCGGTCTAACTGGATAACGAACCATCGTTTTGGATATATCAAACTGTACGGGAAGTCAATACTTCAGCGTCACATGCATACATGGAGCCGTGGTGGCCCAGGCTCCGACTTACGAGGTCTAAGTCAAACCGAAGTTGATTAAATACTCTTCAGTCGAGTAGGGCTCAGTCTTCTACTTGGCTGAATTTAGTATTCTCTTTAGAGAGAGAAGGAATATTTAGAAAACTACTAATACTAACACACTACGCTGCATCAGTTGCTGCATCTGTCGACAGATTTTCAGTGCGACAGAGACACACAACCTGTATAACTCGGCCTTATACCCACACCGAAGTAATATTGAAATTATACTGCTATTATGCAGGTTGAAATTGAATTCATGGGCATTATTTTAAGGGGTCATTGCACTCATCATTATAAACAAACCAAGCAGGCGCTTTACTTTGTGTTAATTGTTTCATTACCACTGCTCTCAAAACGGTGAAGGAAAACATCGTGCGGACACCGGCATGTCGTAGAACCAAAATTTCGAAGACTGAGATCTACCAACCCGCACTGGGCCCTCGTTGTAGATTACGGCCCGCTCACTCTTACGGAGGCCTGTCTCCCAGGAACATTATAGGCTGATGATGCAGCGTCGCATGTATATGTTTGCGAAACTAAACGATATTGTTGATTGCAGGTTGGCAAAGAGGTGGCGCATCCAGGCATAGCGAACGAGTATGACAGCACGCAAGAGAAGAAGTACTACACGTACTACCAGTGGGTGTGCTTCGTACTGTTCTTTCAGGTAACTACATATAAATAGTAAATTTTTCAATGGAAATATTTAAATCTCCAATTGTCTCTATATTTGTGTATTTATCTTAAGTTGAAATCATCAAAGTGGGTTATCCTCTTGAGGTATTGCAGTCAGTGGGAAGCCTCAGGGTACCTTGGCTGCAAAATTATTATTATTTTTTAAGTTTTTTGCAATTTGTAGCTCAGCATCTGGTTTAATTATAATCATGAGAATCATCAATAGAACTGGCCACAAATATCATGATTTCTTGAAATAGTCATTCCATAGGATAATGTGAACTTAAAGGGTAGTATTGATGATTTTAATGCCTACAATTCAGGAATTGCGTTCTAGCTACGGCTTTTTTTTTTCGGCTGCGACTCATATTTCGAGCAACATACAACCTGATAATGCAAAATGGCAAAAAAACGGGAGAAAATTTGAATTTCACAGGCTACCCTGTAGCTTGAACCTTAAGCTATTCCAATAAATAATAAATGTTGGTACTTAAGTGCAGTTCTATAGAACAGTTTAGAAATTGAACTTGTTTTAATTTAATTTTTGAATAGTTTTTACATATTTTATATCGGATGCTTTTAACGTTCTGCATCGTTCTCACATGTATAATATTAATATGAACTATGTAACCAATATTTTGTAACCATATTTTGTTTAAAAGAGTGTCCATGGAGTTTCTTGCCCGTTCTTCTCCAACTCGGTACCTATACCTATACCTACTGCTTGTGAATGGGCAACTAGCTTCATCTCTCTGACTGACCGACACCTTGACAATTCAAAAGTGCCTGTAATTGGTTTATTTGAAATAAATACTTTGAGTTTGAGTTTGAACAAATAAAAGTGATTTGATTTGATTTGAAATATGTAAAGTCATCAAATTGATGAAAGAACTAATCGAGAAAACACCACATTCTCACACAAAACTAAATGACTTACTACATTATGTATGTGAATGTGAAAGTAATGTCGAAAAACCAACTTATACATAATGTATTTGTTTTGATTCGGTAAAGATCTTGCAAGTAAATTATGGTTCAGAGTTCAGACTATGTAAACCACAGTTTCAATTAATTAAAAGTTAAGTGTATGATGAGTGGAGGTGGTCGGGTCAATAGGTATACAAATAGCTGTTATTAACTTGCTTTGTTGCATTCTTATGCCATTATCACATTAGTTAATGTTGTCAGCATATATTTTTTTAAGAGGCTGTTTGTTAGATGCATATCGGAAAATTCGAGGAGCTCGTGGCCAGCGGCGGCCCTAGCCATTGCGAGGCCACGTGCGACAGGTCTATGCGAGGCCCTTTATCCTTCGTGAAAAGTATGTGTTGCGAAAGTAGGTCCGGTTTTTTTGATTTAGCTAAATGTCATGTTTGAGGAGAAATGCTAAAGTTAAACAAATAAAATTTGTATTTTACAATAATTTATATTTAAAGCATCACAAAATTAACAAATGTAAAAAATGATAAATTTTAAAAGTGATGCTTGCGACTTTTCTTAAGACTAAAATCTAATCTAATGAATGAGCAACGTCATTTTCGATCGAAAGAATAGCAAGGGCTGAAAGTTGATCTTGTGTCATCGAATCATTCATCACGTAATTTCTTATGTGATTTAAATTAATTTACTTAAAAATCAAATGTTTTTTCATATTTGAAAAAAAAAGAATTAATTTAAATGCACAGTCAGTTGGCTGTACAAGGAAGTTTACCTTTGAGAAATTGTGAAAAAAATTTTTTATGAAAATGCAAAACGGGCCTTTTCACGAGTATTTTTTGTACATTTTGTCATTTTCAATCAGTGAAAAAGTCTGCCATTTCACGAGTATTTTTTGTACATTTTGTCATTTTCAATCAGAGAAAAAAAATAATTAAATTAAATGCACAGTCAGTTGGCTGTACAAGGAAGTTTACCTTTGACAAATTTTGAAAAAAAAAATAAGAAAATGCAAAACGCGCCGTTTCACGAGTATTTTTTGTACATTTTGTCATTTTCAATCAGTGAAAAAGTCTGCCTTTTCACGAGTATTTTTTGTACATTTTGTCATTTTCAATCAGAGAAAAAAAAGAATTAAAATTAAATGCACAGTCAGTTGGCTGTACAAGGAAGTTTACCTTTGAGAAATTGTGAAAAAAAAAAGAAAATGCAAAACGCGCCATTTCACGAGTATTTTTTGTACATTTTGTCATTTTCAATTAGTGAAAAAGTCTGCCATTTCACGAGTATTTTTTGTACATTTTGTCATATTCAATCAGAGAAAAAAAAGAATTAAAACTAAATGCACAGTCAGTTGGCTGTACAAGGAAGTTTACCTTTGACAAATTTTGAAAAAAAAAAAAAGAAAATGCAAAACGCGCCATTTCACGAGTATTTTTTGTACATTTTGTCATTTTCAATTAGTGAAAAAGTCTGCCATTTCACGAGTATTTTTTGTACATTTTGTCATATTCAATCAGAGAAAAAAAAATTAAATGCACAGTCAGTTGGCTGTACAAGGAAGTTTACCTTTGACAAATTTGGAAAAAAATATAATGAAAATGCAATACGCGCCATTTCACGAGTATTTTTTGTACATTTTGTCATTTTCAATCAGTGAAAAAGTCCGATTTAAATATGTCATCGTCTTCATTTAGTGACGAAATTGCACGTACACCCACCGCCCGAAATAGTTAACGCGGCAAAATTGGTCAGTGAAAACCTATTACTGGATAAATCCAGAGAAAGATTTTTGACCGCTCACGAAAAATTTATTCTATGGAGAAATAACAAAAAGGCTAATTCTCTGTCTGAAGAAGTATTTTTGACTTATTTTTCTGAGCTGATTCCTCGCAAGTATGATATAAAACATTGTATGTATCATATCACGGACCGTAACAAAATTACGAACCTCGGTTCATTAAAAACCCTCGCTGAAGTTACACAATGTACTTTCATGGGGTACTGTTTAAAATGTTACAATAAAATACCTCCCCACATTCTTGAACTTAATGAAACAAAATTTAAAACTTGTATAAAACGCACACTATGCAGCCAAGCGTATTATAAATTGGGAGATTACATTGCTGATAAAAATGCTTGGGTCAATGCTAGTCCAGCTCCACAAGGGCGCATCAACTAATTTATTAGACTACTGAAAACTGTTGGAGCTGCGGAAGATCAACAACAACAAAAAAACATCTTTGCATTGTATAAATTTAATCTCTTAATATTGTATAACTGCTTAGCACATATGTGAGTACTATGTACCTACTATAAAGCGACCAGTCTCTGGGTGCGTCTTTCATTGACTTGAATATGCCCTGGCGGCTGAGAGTATGCCATGCTCACTTTAATGTCTCGCTGATGGTGGCGTGTGTGTTGGATCATTTAGCTCCCTTCAAAATGGTTGAGCTGAATGGTGCTAATATATGCGTCATGTTCGTGAACGGGCGCTGTCAGTAGAGACTGGTCATCTCTTAGCGGCTAAGGCTTGTTTTAATTTAATTATTGAATAGTTTTTACATATTTTATATCTGATGCTTTTAACGTTCTGCATCGTTCTCACATGTATAATATTAATATGAACTATGTAACCAATATTTTGTAACCATATTTTGTTTAAAAGAGTGTCCATGGAGTTTCTTGCCCGTTCTTCTCCATAGGTACCTACTCCTTTGGAATGGGCAACTAGCTTCATTTCTCGGACTGACCGACACCTTGACAATTCAAAAGTGCCTGTAATTGGTTTATTTGAAATAAATACTTTGAGTTTGAGTTTGAGTTTGAGTTTGAGTTGACTATTAATTTAGACTAGATAGATTTTTTTCATTTTTTTTAAACATTAGTTTGGGTTGTAGCGCGAGGCCCTGGGCGATGGCACATTTCGCCACCCCCTAATGCCGCCACTGCTCGTGGCTTAGTACTAACAGCCACACAGGTCGATCCATCAGGTTAAGCTACGATTGCCGGGGTTGGCCGTGGATGGGTGACCATGTTTACATACCGAAACTCTTCCGTGCGTCGGAAAGCACGTTAAGCCGTTGGTCCCGGCCGTCATTCGTGCATCTTTGACAGTCGTTACGGGTCGTCAGAAGCCCGAAAATCTGACAGCCAGTCTTAACCACCAACCACCTTTACCAAGGCGTATTGTATTGCCCAGTTACTGGGTTATGGACTTATGGAGGTCAGATCGGCAGTCGCTCCATGTGGTATTCAGCTGCATCCGAGTAGACTGGAAGCCGACTCCAACATAGTTGGGAAAAGGCTATGCAGATGATGATGATATCGGAAAAATCTAATTAGTTTGATTAATACAGCTGTTAATGTTAGGACAATATGTAAAATGATGACGTCATTAAACACAAAATTCAAGTTCTTAAGTTGTCTGAGACATAATATGACAAGCTAGAAGCCTAGATGCAGACGACATTGTCCCTCAGACATTTCTCGTCCAGATAACTTGCGCTCCTGCCGGGTCAGTGAGATTGTCCTAAAGGGTCACCGCTGCCCCGGAACACAAAGGGCTAATGAAGGAACATGGATGGGTTTTATTCAGTAAGACTCTTACACTAAATCAAATGAATGTTCTGATTCTGATTCTAACTTCCGCTTCACCCAGAGTGGGAGTGGTCATTGGATTACCCATACATAAAAACAGTAACATGTGCTACTGACTAGATTGCTTTACAGTATTTAGCCCGTTAGAAACTGTTTGTTTATAGGAGCTCACCGATTTATACGGTTATACGTATTGTCGTTTCGAAAGATTTTTTCTTATGAACCTATAGATTTCATACGCATTTGAGGAGTTAAAGATAATTTGAAATGAGCAAATGGATGGAAGCCATCTTTCACACGGTAATAAAAGTCTGCTGCCTAAATGGGTCAACTTGTGTTTCACCAACAGGCAACAACTGTGGACTTTCTGTACATTGTGTGACCTACATCGGACATCATAACATAACATAAACTCAAACTCAAAGTATTTATTTCAAAAAAACCAATTACAGACCCTTTTGAATTGTCAGTCAGAGAGATAAAGCTAGTGGCCCATTCCAAAGCAGTACCTAGGTACCTATGGAGAAGAACGGGCAAGAAACTCCATGGACACTCTTTTAAACAAAAACAAAATATCGTATACATAAAACATCACGCCTCGTTTCCCCGAAGGGTTAAGCAGAGGTGCACTTTTAATAGGTACACCCATATTTCGCCTGTTATGTTTAAGTCACATGTAATGGGGGTGAGCCTATTGCCATCAACCCGGCACAAATCCACTCTAGGCTGCTACTAAGAAATCCGTAACGGAAAACCACAATGACATTGCCCGACTTGGGAATCGAACCCAGAACCTCAACGTTAGCGGTAGTGCAACGATATATCGTGTCTATATAAGATTATCAATGTTCTGAAACGTGACATGTGCCCGGAAAAATTGAAAAAAAAAAGCGAAATATCTGTTTCCATATGCTACCAGTCAGTCCATAACTTTACTATTCACCATTTAAATCTCCTGTCGAAACCTATAACAGCTGTGGTCATGACGTCACGATGATGTCAGATGGAACATTACAATAAAATAATTAAAAGGACGCGTCGAGTAATTAATTACTCAGAACGTAGATATGAACGTTGGTTATTGCGGTGTGATGTCATTATCCTAACTTTAATAATATTATAAATGCGAATGTAAGTAAGTTTGTTTGTTTGCTAAATTTTTACGCCTAAACCACTGAACCGATCGTCCTGAAATTTTTCGTATACGTTGTCAGATCTACTGAGACGGACAATTTGCAGTTAAATTGGTGACAATCCTATGAAAATTTTAATTTCGCGGGCTACCTTGGCGCTTACTGCTTAAAGTGTCTTGTAATAGTTTGCGAGCTTATTTTGTCATTAACCGGACACAAATCTAGACTCCGGACTGTGATGACTAGAATTCCAGATGTAAAATCCAATAACACTGCCCGACTTGGAAATTAAACCCAGGACCTCACGATCAACAGTAGCGCTTCCAATCACTAAACCAACAAGTCAGTCAAGTCGTTTTGTGTTACATTTAATGAGCTTTTTTTGATACCCATTGTTTTCATTAGAACAGTCCCATGAAGCCATGGAAGTGATCGTCATCGTTCAGTTCCATCGCTCCTCGCTACGTCACAAATCACTTAATTACTACTATAATAATATGTACTTTGTAATCCACGAGCAGTCACAGCTGTGTGTTTTCTGTTTTATCTCACAGTGCCCTGCACACGCATACGAGTTCAATCAATTTTCATTCATTCTAAGCAACACAAAAATGTGTTTAATTGTTAACAAATTGCAATGCGTGTTGAAGGCGCTCAGTAGTAATGACAACACGTATGCGTGTTGAAGGCACTCGCTAAAATGTTGACAAAAAATATAGGCAGTGTTCGCGTTAATTAGGTACAGAGGCCAGCACATCAAGTTACCACAATCTGTCAAATTACTTTGAAAGTATTTCAACTTTATTGCAAAGATATAAGGTTCATTTTTAATTGAGTAAATTTGACAGTTAGGGATAGCTTGATGTGCTGGCGCCTGTACTTACCTCTTATCATTTTCATAACTTTTTTCTAGCTATGTACCTATATTGGGGTCAGCATCCAGTCTAACTAGATGCAGCTGCATACCGTATTTTACATGTAGCGGTTACCTATCTGACCTCCACAACCTAGTAACTGTCTAACACGATATCTCCTTGGTCTCAGACATTACAGACAGTTTATTACCGCTATCTTGTATTTATTCAATGAACGCTTATATTACTCATTCCGATACTTGCGCCATTACTCACGCAATAAAAATAGAAACAATTTGTTTTATATTTATTTTATGACTAACTTTCTCTCATCGACATCTTGTTTGTTGACATTTTTTTCTTGTTGCTATATTCGCTATTTAAATAAAATGAGACGCGTTGAAAATAATATTACGTAAGTTAATGAATTGATCAATTAAAAGTTATTAATTGCAACTGAACTGTCTTTTGGTGTATTGGTTGCAAGTCGCTTCTACCGAGCGTGAGGTTTTAGGTTCGACTCCCGGGTCGTGCAAACGAACTCGGACAATGACGTCGATCGAAGATCGCTCTTAGCAACAAAACCGGGGCAAGGCCAGCTATGGCCTACTGGCTGATATTATGGGAACCCACAATACACACCCAAATACGGTCGCTCACAGTCCAAATGTATCTAATAGCTCAATCACGTCGTGTCAACGGACCGACCTCATACGTCACGTCTCGTAACGGTATCGCTGTACCCAAAATATTTTTCACTGGAATGAACTGACAGGTGCTAATAATGTCTCTTTGTCAAATAAATCGTCATATTTATTGTTATAGTGATTTATCGATTTATATGCCGGGTGGAAGGGAATGGACGCGTAGCTGGTTATCATGGATTCCGTACATGATTTTGATCCTCAAAAAGTATTAGCTGCAATATGCACTGAATAAATGGTAACTTGCTTCGCGTCGATGTCTGTTCCATTCTGTATACTAAGAGTAAAATCCATACTAACCCATATGCATTTATATTCACTACAAATAGTGACTAAGTACTAACAACCGCACAGGTCGATCCATCAGGTTAAGCTACGCTTGCCGGGGTTGGCCGTAGATGGGTGACCATCTTTACATACCGCGACTCCTCCGTGCCTTGGAAAGCACGTTAAGCCGTTGGTCCCGGCTGTCATTTGTCGTTGCGGTTCGTCAGAAGTCCAAAAATCTGATAGCCAGTTTTACCAAGGGGTATCGTATTGGCCAGTTACAGGGTTGTGGAGGTCAGATAGGCAGTCACTCCATGTAAAATACTGATATTCAGCTGCATCCGGTTAGATTGGAAGCCCACCCCAACATAGTTGGGAAAAGGCTAGGCAGATGATGACATATAGGTATTATTCTTTTCGAAAATTTACTTACCTACTACCCCCAACAGTATAGTTTTCGTATGGTATCATTATTTTGCTTCAAATTGTCAAGTTACTGCATGGAATTAAAAGTCCAACTTATAGGAGTTGAAGAAATTAAAAAAGTTTAAGGTCTGAAATAGAATAATTTTGACCATATTATTATACAAAGTGACATTATCGCCAAAATTCGAGTAAGTATGGTGTAAGACTGCCCAGTGACCACTCTGGCTAGACATTACTCTGTATAATGGAGGAAAATGGTAGATAGCATAATTCATGAGATGATTTAATTGGAGAAACAAGTTAATTAATGGTCTGTGAAGGTGGTCACGTAATTTAATAGACAATGATCTATTGTTAGCAAGGAAATGGTCGAATTCCGTCTATCGGGTGTAGCAATAAGTACATCGATCAGTAATTATTATAGTTGCATACAAACGCAGCTCGGATAATGAAAGTAGCCTTGCCTCTATTGCGTTGGTCTTAAACGTAACTGGTGAAATAAGAATGTACTATGTGCACACCTTGGCCTAATCCCTCGGGCACTACAGGTGACCACCCAAGGCACGCACCTCTGCTTCTACGGATTCATGTGCGTATTGTATAATTATCACTTGATTAAAAATCGGTGAAGGAAAACATCGTGAGGAAACCAGCATGTCTGAGAGATATTTCTCAACAGCATGTGAAGCTAAATCAGAGGCCCATGTGCAGCATAAAAACTCTGACTTCAGGCTAGTCACTAACCATACGAAGGCCCTTGGGCAGCATAAAACTCTGACATCAGGCTAGTCACTAACCATACGAATGCCCTTGGGCAGTATTAAAACTCTGACATCAGGCTAGTCACTAACCATACGAAGGCCCTTGGGCAGCATAAAAACTCTGACATCAGGCTAGTCACTAACCATACGAAGGCCCTTGGGCAGCATAAAAACTCGTCAGAGTTTATGTATGGTTAGTGAATAGCCTGACAATCAGGCTATTCACTAACCATACGAAGGCCCTTGGGCAGCATTAAAACTCTGACATCAGGCTAGTCACTAACCATACGAAGGCCCTTGGGCAGCATTAAAACTCTGACATCAGGCTAGTCACTAACCATACGAAGGCCCTTGGGCAGCATTAAAACTCTGACATCAGGCTAGTCACTTACCACACGAAAAGAAGAAGACTAGGTACAGGTGACATATCCATACGTCACTCGTTTATAAATTCTCTGCCTCACTGATTAAACACCTACGAAGGTAAAATTTGGCACAGAGGTAGGTTATGAGTAGGACACGTTAGCTAAGAAAGGATTTTAGGAAACTCTTCCCGTTAAGGGGTGAAATAGGGGATGGAAGTTAGTATGAAAAACTGTCAACATTGATACAAACGGAGCCACGGGTCGCAGCTAGAGTTATAATAATCCGATCTTATCTTGAGTTATGAGATTCTGAAAGGTAATCTTTGTTCTACAAATTGTTTAATAAACATCTTTGTTTTCAATGTAACTATTAATAAAAACAACGGCTTGGACTTTGTACGTTGTTTTGTTCTAAGACCGACAAGTTAACTGTACTCGACAGGTGTGACAGCACGCTGCGCACAGGCACAGTAAATATATAAACTAAACACAGACTATATGTGGTACAAATGCGGCTTGAATGTTATTCATTGTCAGCAGTGGAATGATAATAAAGTTCCTCTCTGTACTACTCATATAATATTTAATCATAACACAGTCATCTTAACTTAAATAAAAGAGGTATTGCATGAAGCACACCCAAACGAAGCACACCCAGACGAAGCACACCTAAAGAATTCCACTTAGCACACCCGTAGGTGTTTAATTTAGTGTGGTTAATTGTGTTGTTGTGGTTAATACGGGTGTGCTAAGTGGAATACTTTAGGTGTGCTTCGTCTGAGTGTGCTTCGTTGGGGTGTGCTTCATGGAATACCTCAAATAAAAGTATTATGCTTTTTCTACACTTTTTATTTTTTTTGAGGGTGAGACATCATCAAATGACTCCTCCCGCTCTGGGTGGAGCGGAAGGGAGTGTCAGACTCTTACTGACTAAAACCTATCCATGTGCCTTCCTTAGCCCTTTATGTTCCGGGGTAGTGGTAACACTTTCGGACAATCCTACTTACCCGGCAGTCGCTTTTTATACTCTAAGGGTTAGGCAGTGGTAGTAGCTTGGGTATATTCACATTTCGCTAGTTATATTTAAGTTCCGTGTAATAGGGGGCGAGCTTACTACCATCAAGGCTCCGGGCTGTTACTGAGAACTGCCTGATGGAAAAATGGAAAAATCTAATACTTAACCCTTTTTCCGACCTAGGAATCGAACCCAAGACCTCACGTCCAGCAGGAGCGGTTGAACCCATTAGTCTAATAAGCCAGTAACCGATATAATACATGGCCACTTCTATTAAGGATCAGATGCATTGTCTTACTGTCAAAAAAAAATTAAAGGCAGAGATTATAACGTTAAAAACGTACAATAGTTACGTATATTACGAAAATTAACTGTGAAGCTAATTCTCACAACACCCTATTTCAATTTACCGTGTTAAGAATTTCATACAAGATGTCTTTCGATTAGACGGACAACTTAAGTTGGCAGTTTTGCTCAATAATTAATTCTCAAACTCTAAGCATTTATTTCAAATAAACCAACTACAGGCACTTTTAAATTGTCATAGGGTCGGTCAGGCAGAAAAATTAAGCTAGACGATTATTCCTTTAAGTATCTACAGGTTGCTGTCAGATTATGCTAACATCAAACAGTGTCATACGGCACACCATGCCGGTCCGGATATAACGTGACGATAATATTTAATCACAAACCACGTGCAATTCTTCTCACCTATAAACCGTGACACATTACAATGAACATTGTCGAGATCGCTGCACTAACAAACGTGGGAACCGCAATTTTCTCGGCCTTATATAAAACAAGTGACGTATGGTGTCAATCAATACGTCAAATATATATTTTTTTAAATGCAGACATGTCTCAGAGAATCGTGTTCAGCCAATATAGGGGGTGATGCTCTTTTGGACTATTTATTACGTAGTGTCAATGAATGACTGGCCTCTGTTTAAATAAGTAATGAATAGCAAAGAGTCTTGATACAACAAACACAAGGTTGAAAATCGGTCATCATTATTTATCCTATATGTATTATTTGGAGTCGGCGCAACATGTCTTTTTCTTACATACTTCTCTATTAGTCGTCATCTCGGTAGTCAGTCTTTTTCTAGCCATATCGTCTTTCACACAGGAAATCCTTCGTTTCTTTGGTCTTCCTCTACTTATATAGATTGAAAATCTTATATACAAAATAAAGTAACGAGGTTTACCTATATGTATACCCACATGAAGAGCTATTTAACATTGGGTACCATTTGTTTCAGAGAGTAAAATACGAAAGGACACTAATCTGTAGGCGCCTGTAAACCATCTACTCAATTTTTTTCCAAACCTCGTAATCAATTTTATTTTTAAAGTCTGTTGGACAGACAACGCGAAACCTAAACAGCTTTGTCTAGAGACATGACATTTTACACAACAGGTCCTACTAATCATATCCTGAAAGTTTCTATGGAAGTTCGTTATTTTTACCCATGGGGAAATTCTATGGCCAACACGGCTTCTCTATTATGATTCACTATTAAGACACTTTTCATTTTAAAAACCCGTTTTCATTAAGTATTTTCTTCCAGGCAATAATGTGCTACACACCCAAGTTCCTATGGGATGCTTTCGAGGGTGGTCTGCTAAGGACCATCGTGATGGGGCTCAATATCGGCATCTGCCACCCTGACGAGAAGGAGAAGAAGAAGGACGTCCTCATCGAGTACCTCATCAGGCACGAGAGGGTATGTGCTAGAATATAACTTGAATATTGTATTGATTGAAATTATTATTCATAAATGGCTGACATATTTGCTTTGGTGAATGCGGGAGAAAGGTAGAATAAAATGTTAGGTGCTCACAATTTTGGTTTAAGCACGTGAAAGTCGTTAAATTTTAATTAGCCTACACTGTCTCACTGCTGAGCAAAGGCCACTCCGAAATACTTCCAGACATCTTTTCCTAGAGCCACTTCGATCCATGTCTTGTCGTCTCGCCACGTTTTCCTGGGCCGGCCTTGACATATTATAAGGGTAAAATAGTACCTAAAGTGGCAAAACCCAAAAAGTAATTAAAGCAAGCAGTAGATATCATTATCAGATAGACTTTTGTGGTCTTAAACTGCTGGCAGTTTCGTCTACTACTAAGTTACTTGCTTGGGACTAACAACTGCCAAATTTCGTCACTCCAGCACTTCTTCTAGAAACTAATGGGGTTCAAAATAATGTTTTCTCCCCAAGTCTTTGAGAAAATTCGTTTATCCTGGAACAAATTGATACACAAACTGAACTGATTGTTCAATATTTTTTATTTTACAAAAAAACTGTCCTTCCGTTACCATATTAAATCTTCTACTAGTTTATCGACATCATCATGATTCGTGACCACTACATACATTTAAACTATGTATAAATATTACGCAATAACAAAGTACACACGTGGATCAAAGTACAGGACGAAGCCGACGCCGACATTCAAGGGTGAAAGGGTGTTAACATTGTAACATGTATTAGTATATTTGCATGACTGTGCATTATTTACGCAATATAGCTTCTTCCTATAAGTATGCGTGGTTCCATAGTGTGGTTTTAGGGAATGAGTCACAATGGAGATATAAATGAATCATAACCCATATGTTTTGTTAAGTCACTATACCTTGGGGTAACTTTACCCTACATAGCCCATTTAAATTTTTGGCATAGCAGTCATATACAGTCAGGAAATGCATGACATGAATGATCTCTGATCTAAGTGAGTAAGTGGAAGGTACTTTAGGTAAGTGTCTTTACTTGCAGATAAGGCGTGATTTATTTAAGTACATTAGCCGACGTATCTTGGCGGTCCTGAAGTTAGCCGATTAGGTGCGCAGTAGACAACTTCGTTCCTAAAAGCTGCGCAGCCAAACAGCTAACTTCAGGAACGCCAAGATTCGCCGCCCGTACTATATTGTTACTTAAATCCTTTGCTAATTTTCCGCGAAATTTTGTTGCACTACTTTTTATAGTACAGATTGCGTAGTGTTGATTTTCTCTTTAGATAAGAAGTCTGAAATCATCCCTAGATATAAGTCCTATGGCAAATATTGGCAGAACTCCCCACGATTGAATAATTTAAGTATTTGAAAGAGCCTTGCTCAAAAAAGATCATAATTCAAAAACTTGCAGTTCCAAATCCGATTAATATTCACGACCAACACGCACCGGGTTCTGCCCGCCTCTGGGAACCGAACCTTGTTCCTGCCAATGCGTGTGCTGTGTGCACAATGCATTCCACTTCTAATTGGCATTCGATGCGCGATTGATGCGCGTGAGTCGCGGGGGACTTTCTTGTGGCCATGGACTCGAAGTGTAGGGAATCCATCAATCCATGACGGTAATATAATGCTTAAGCCACCTCCAAATGGACTAAAAATCGACAATGTACCAGTTGAATCCCTTATTCGGCAAGTCCAGTTCCGCTTTTGAATCCAATGCAGGTGAATGTCAAAACAAATAGGAATTTTTGGCTTTGGCTTTTATTTTTAACCTATCTTTTCATATTAGCAGGCAAATTTCACTGCACTCCAAGTAATTTATCTTACAGCTGTAGAAATTGGTGGTGGTCTGATGATGACTTAATTGAAGAACATACTTAATAATGTTTTTCTAACTTAACCAATCATGTGGTCGATCTTTAGTTTCCATGTGGTGAGACTATCAACGAACGAGTGTAATACGAAATATGACGTCCTTTAGAATAGGCAGTTGTCACTGAAATAGGAACTAAAATTGAAGACATGACAGTATATGATGTGTCTAACAAAATACATTAAGTAAATGCGCGCACGCTCGTTGTGGCCACCCTGCCACTAACGGCAGTGAATTAACCATTCAAGAAGCATCCGCCATCGCTCAATAAGATTTTTTACCACACATTATTATGAATATCAACTTTTTTCATATGGTTTTATAAAAATCTCATTGTAGAGAATATGCAAAAACGGAATCCTTCGTGGCATACACAAACGCGTTAATCGTCGTCCTGTACAACAAAGCAAACTATTTCCATAGCTCTATTAATATTTTGAGCGATGAAAAGAGCATATAATATAATGAATATCATCACTACATAGTATAAAACAAAGACGCTTTCTCTGTCCCTATATCCCTATGTATGCTTAAATCTTTAAAACTACGCAACGGATTTTGATGCGGTTTTTTTAATAGATAGAGTGATTCAAGAGGAAGGTTTATATGTATAATGACATGCAATTTCCGACATCCGCGCGGGCGAAGCCGCGGGCAGAAGCTAGTAATATAATATAATATAGTGATATATTAGAATGATTGTGTTAATTGATTTATCACTGCTGAGATTTCCTTAAACCCGCCTAGACGAGTAATTAAATTAGTCACAACTACCTTTGTTATTTCGTATAATTAACGCTTACTTTTTCGGATGTCATGTTTAATTCATTTATAGACGATATGCTAATGATCTTGACCTAGATCGTTTTGTTTACATGTACTGTTAACGGTAACCATTTTTTATTTCCTTGTCCCTTTTAAATCTGGTCAGTTCTGTTAAGTCTTAAATTAACATCATTCTAGCCTCAGAATGATTCGCGCGCCTGTACTAGTGGCGCGCGGAGTTACTAAGCCGGGGGGAAACTCCGTTTCCGCAGCAAATTGCGGCGGAGCGGACGGACCTCCGGCGCGATCTCATGGCGGCCTGGAATCAGCGACTGTCGCAACCCAGCGCAGGGCACGCCACGATAGTGGCAGTAAGGCCCCTCTTTGAGGAGTGGCTAGAGAGGCGTCACGGCGCCCTCACCTTCCGCCTGACGCAGGTCCTCACCGGACATGGATGTTTCGGGAGGTTCCTGCACATCATCAGGCGGGAGGAAACGCCCGGGTGTCACCACTGCGAGGATCGCCCAGAGGACACGGTAGAGCACACGGTGCAAACCTGCCCCGCTTGGGCGGAGCACCGCCGTGTCCTCGTAGAGGCGATCGGCGGCGGCGACCTCTCGCGCCCGGCCCTGGTGCAAGCCATGGTCCGGGGCGAGAGGGAGTGGGAGGCAGTCACCTCCTTCTGCGAAAAAGTCATGCTCGCGAAGGAGGTGGCGGGATGGGAGAGAGAAAGGTCCTCCCGTCCCAGCCGCCGCGGGAGACGCTCCGGGCGTCGGGAGCCACGTGACGACTCCCGGCCACCGTAGGCGCGGGCCTGCGGACGGTGAGTAATGGGTGACTCACCGTCCGATCAGCACCAGACCCGTGCCGTACGGCGCGTATATGTTCCACGCGCGCCTCAAAGAGATGTCAGCATATGAAGGGGCCCCTCAGGGCCAAGCCTGCCGGGTAAGCAGGATTGTCCGAAAGGGTTACCGCTACCCCGGAACATAAAGGGCTACGGAAGGAACATGGATGGGTTTTAGTCAGTAAGAGTCTGACACTCCCTTCCGCTCCACCCAGAGCGGGAGCAGTCATTGGATGATTTCCCAGCCTTAAAAAAAAAAAAAAAAGCCTCAGAATGATGTTACCTAACTAACAGAATGATGTTAACTGTTCCTGCTTCCTACTATCTTACAAATGTAGATATTTTTGTCTGTTCTAAAATCATTTCAATAAATCGTTGGGTTGTTACAAATGATTTTCTCATACATTCCTCTACAATCTTCTAAAGTACTTACAGTTTTCTCTTGTGAACCCTTAATGCCTTCACAATCTAATTTCCTCGCCTGTTACTTGGCCTATTGTGTAGTTCTTGTCGCTTTCTTGGCTGCAATGGACCGTGTCGTGGCTTCAGATCGTGACAGTTGATCAGGCCAGCGACAAACCGATTCAACCAATTTTTTCTATGCGGTCATTGACCATACCTCGTTCATTGCTCGTACTTACGCAATATTTTACCTTCACTGTCTTCTTTACATTGATGGCTGTGTTCGTAGTTTTAAGTTATGGTGTAGTGTGAGGCCAGTAATGGATTGTGAACATATTTTTTGCGTTTGATACCATCTCTGAGGTTGCTTTTCCGGTTTAGAGTCGTGTACTTAGTTATTAAAGCGTTTTGTTAGTTGCAGTCTTTTCATATTCTTTTTGTTATGAAATTCTTAAGTTCGGAAGCTTACCTAATGATGGGTAATACATATTGTAAGGTTGTTGCTTGGCAGTTTCTTAGTTTCGGGATTTCACAATTCCATTAGTTTTTGCCAATAATTCGTCGTCACCAATAGGCATGAGACGTTTAATAAATATCGAAGTACGAATTTTATTAGTTTTATCTAAACTTTGACAATCCATCTGTGTTTACCTAGGCGAAATCGGTATGTTGGTATTGAATAATAACAATAAAATATAAAGATCATTAATATTGTCTGTGATCTCAAATGACTATTACACCTCTGGCAATATTTCCTGTTATAATAACACAATAAATAAGTAATCAAGCCTGACTAATAAGTTTTCATCGAAATTATTTAACGTGAAAGGCTTCGAGGCCAATTTCGGAGAAATAATTGACACAGAATCACATTTAGTGGTCACGTAGGTACATGTATAATTAACTGGTTTCGGTTAAATTTTCGGAAGAGTTGAAATGAGAACAGGAAAAAGATTGGTAGCAATATTCACGCTCGGTCAATAACTTTAAATATGAAGAAACTGGATTACTAATGCTGAAGTATTGAAATGGTTTTCTAGCCCGTTGAAGGGTACGTTATTACGTATAGTGATGTACAGGCGCCAGTACACACCTGTCAAATATTCCCAATTGAAAATGAACCTTATCCTTTTGTAATAAAATTGAAAATCTCTCAAAAAAAAATTGACAGATTGGGGTAGCTTGATTCTGTGCTGGCCTCTGTACAACACGTCTTTTACTTAATCAATCAAATCAAATCAAATCAATCAAAAGTCATTTATTCAAATTAGGCTGAAGATCAGCACTTTTTGAAGGTCAAAGTTACATAAGACAGTCCCCCAAAAACGCCCACCCTTCACCACTTCCTAGTGCTTTAGCTGGGAAGAAGAAGTAATATATTCAAATAATCAATTCAAAATGCGACATTGAGCCTTATTCATACTAATAAGTACTCGTATTATAAAGCTGAAGAGTTTGTTTGTTTGAACGCGCTAATCTCTGGAACTATGGTCCGAATAGAAAAAATATTTTTGTGTTGGATAGTCCATTTATCGAGGATAGCTATGTAACATCACGCTACGACCAATAGGAGCCGAGCAGCGGCTGAAATCGCGCGGGAACAGCTAGATAGATATATATATATGTATATAATATCATGTTTTGTCCATAACTTCCCCATCTAAATAAACCCATACAAGTCAAGTCCAGTGTTTGAACTATTTGTGGGTGTCAAGTGCGGCCGCTTCCTGTCATCTGGGCGGATGTCCCCGCCTTGCGCAGGTCACAGGTGTGGCTCGCTCCTGCCAATAATGACGTTTACTTACTCCTCATACGTAGGTAGTTATGTTGGCTGTCAACACGTTTACTTACTTGCTTCTGTCTTATAACGGCACCGTCAATATGTTTGTGTTTGTTTGTTTCCACAGAATGTTTAAAACTGTTGTTGATAAAAGATAAAGATAATTTTATTTTGCGAATGGGTTACACATAACTATGACAAAAACATATAATAGTACAGCCATATTTTACCTAGTAGGCATGCAAAAGATTTAACACCAACTTATAACTAAATACAATTTTAAAATATTACACACAAAATACAATTTTAAAATATTAATTAATTAATTACTTATACATAATTATTAATTATGCAATAGCTTAAAACTCTTTCTCAATTAGGAACTCCTTAATAGAATAATATTGGATATTTTATCGTATTCACCACAGATATAGATAGACATAGATAACGCAAGAGCAACTACTTCGCGTGCCTAGCTTACGTACAAAAATCGTAAGTGGTCACTTTCGCGCTCAGTCTGCATCGGTATACAGCGCTAGTCGGATCATCATACATCACTAAATAGTGCTTGTGACGTCATAATAGGTAGTCAAAAAATGGCATGCTTGGTTTTCATACAGATCGTGATACTTGCGTTATCTATGTCTATCTATATCTGTGGTATTCACAGTTTCTTTTTTTTTAAATTTAGCCTACACAGTCCCACTTCTGAGCAAAGGCCTCCGCCAGATCCTTCCAGATATCTTTCTCTTGAGCCAAATCGATCCTTTTTTTTCTTACAATATGTATATTATTTTCAAAAGATTTTCTTTATTACTTATGTGTTTCTGTGTGTTGTAGCATTTATGTTAATCAATAGAACTCTTCATTCAACGGTATCCGATAGATAATAATTGATAACTGTGTAAAAGGTGCTGCGTTTTTAGGACTAGACTCATATTTGAGGAACGGTTAAGATACTACATACCTATATGGGATTTTCATAAAACTATTGAGATTGCTATCTAGGAAATAAAGCGGAAGCCTAACAACCTCGATAAGTCTTTTAGAATAAATTGCATTACTTTAAATTGAATCACATTATTAATTTTATTTCCCGGAAGTCTTTTATTGGTTTAAATTAAAAATACCTGCATGAGGACCTGTTTACGACTAAACGTAACCACTCACAGTTTTATTGTTCCGGCAATCGCAGGCTAAACACATAGGGGAAAATCCAGGTTTAAAGCTATATTTGCAAATGAGGCTGTATAGCTACTAGTTACATCATGTTCTACAAATTGTGACTCACATGGCTTCATATTAAAATTCAGAGAAGTAAATGATGCCGTAATATTTTTATCACACGATCCTTTCTGACTCTGAGCACGTAGGCTTTTAGTTTTTGGGCCTGTTTCCTCTTACGAATGGTAAATAAGTAAATAACCTACAAAAGCATCAAGAAAATATAATCTATATTAGGTTGTGATTTTATGAATTTACAAATGTGATGATGCGAAAGTTAGCCTGTCCAGCAACCTCATCCCCAATCAAGATAGATCGTAGACCATTACTAGACTTTCGTGTAGATTATGCGTTGTGTAAAGACTAGTATCGTACATACAGCACATACATACACAACATACATTACAATACACACAACACATTACATACCCACATACAACAACTACATACACATTCAACATTACAACACACACTCTACATTTACAAACTCAACTCAAACTCAAAGTATTTATTTCAAATAAACCATGTTGCCCACTCCAAAGCAGTAGGTACCTATGGAGAAGAACGGGACAGAAACTCCATGGATACTCTTTTAAACAAACGCACACAACATCACAACAGCCATACATCACACATACGGCATACATACGTACACAACACATTACATACACGCACACAACTCAACCAACTTCAACTCTGCCATCCAGCAAGGCAAGCCTTTAAAAAAGTGGATGATTAACAGATTTGTGACACTGTCCTTATTTTATTGCCGTAAGTAGTCATATCTGTGTTATACTGGGGATAACCGTAATAATCAAAACAGATGTTTGAATTTACATAGTGTATGTACCCAGTGAGACTATTCCTTCGTACAATAAGTATTTGAACATATTCTCGCAATTGATGACGAATGCCTAAACAAATCTTGTACATAAGTAGTCTTTAATATTTCCTTAAAGTTTTTATTTCCTATAATTTCGTCATTATCTGTATACGTTTATATTAATTTGGACTTGTGCAACCTTGCTCAATGTTTATGACTGCCCATACTTTTTGCTCAAGCTAACTTTACGGATGGTTATCTTTAATTTTGGGTTATATTTGTGTGTTTTAATCTTAGTATCTTTGTTTTAATTTTGAGTGTTAAAAGTACCTTTAGCATCCTGTATGTTTAATTTTGTTTTTTAGTTTTGGAATGGAGTTCTGCAAGTTATATTATGCACACTTGACGAATGAGAGCTACATTGAAAAATTCGTAAGATTTTGACCGTAACGACGCTTGCTATTGTATGTGTGTTTTGCTATTGTTTATTGTGGAATAATACATGCGGGATACGCTTCAGATGTGTTGGTAAATGTTTTGTTTACTCTTAAAAGTTTATTAAATTAATTGTGCTTGTTATTTAATACAAAATGCACAGTTATAGAAACTTTGTTCCAACATGGTGTCCTACAACGTCAATCGTTTTTATTTTATTGCAATTCAGATAGTCATCTTTCAGAAACAGGAATCCTACCGTTTCTGAAAGAGGACTTGATCAGAATCTTGACATCAGAATTTTAAATTTTTTGTGGTTTTATAGTTTGAAACACAACAGATAGTTGGTTGGCAAGAATCCAAAGAATACTTAAGATGAATTAATTTGAATTGATAATGAAGATGAATATTATAATGTTTCTACAGATTTATGGTATTTTATAATGTCCAACCTCGGAATTTTAAGTACGCATTCTTCTTGTGTGTTTATTTACCGGACTTGCGTTGAACCTTAATTATGTATTTACGATTCGAGCAAACGTGTGCAGTGGAGTATGAAGACTTCATTCATGGGTTACATAAGCATAGAGCTATTATATAAAGACTGGTTCGCACAATGCATGCCATATGATTGTAATAAAATTGTCTTAGGCCCTTTCCACACACGTGGTTATTTTGCCGTGAAAAGCTACGGTTTATTTGCCGTGTAGGCACGGTTGTCAGTGTTGTATGGATCGCTATGAAAGCTTGTTGACATGTTCTTTCTATGGCGAGGCTTATACGCCGTACCGTAAAGAAGTAAAGAAACTGCCGTGTACAAAGGGCCTTACGGCGTACCTATTTCAAGATACTCGAAAATGTTGAAAACATCGCGAAAATACGGTGTGTTAGGTTAAACGAGGGACATACTTTTAGGTTGTATAGTACAGACGCCAGCACATCAAGCTATCCCTAACTGTCAAATTTTCTCAATTTAAAATGAACCTTATGTCTTTGCAATAAAGTTGAAATACTGTCAAAGAAATTTGACAGATTGTGGTAACTTGATGTGCTGGCCTCTGTACCTACCCATGAAAATCAATAACTCTGAAATATGAAAAAAAAAAATATATCAGCCGCTCCATACATTTTGATGAATTATGCGAATATATAAATAAATGTACTGAACAGCCGATTTTTTTTCGTGATTTCAGATAATGTTCCATAGCCAAAGTTGTTCATTTTCATGAGTATTGTACCCGCTGAAAGTATGTCCCTCGTTTAACCTAACACACTGTATATGGTAACAACGTATTAATCAGCTGTAAATCGTTTATGCCAGTTTATATGATCTAAGTAGGTATCGTCCCATGCCTATCATATAGCTTTTTTTGGCTATTTATTATGCCACATACTTATTAGACCCGATAGGATTCACTATTGCCAAAAACAACGAACTCCCGAATAAAATTTCACCTGTATTTAACCCAGAGCCAGACAGCCAAACCCTTGGTTTTCAAAAATCCTACCGTAAACTGCACACTTTGCTGAAAACAAAAAACGTGATAAAAACTCATGCTGCTAGAAATCTAGACCCAATGGTTAGGTGGTGTGTTGTCTTTCAGTGAATGAATTCATTCTAGAATTTTATTAAGTCTGTGTGTTCCGTGTTATGGGCCAGCAGACATTCAGTTATATCCTAACCAAATCAGTAGCAGTGTCCACAACACAAAACTTTCCAATAGCAACTCGTTTTTTTGGTTGCTGTCAACCGCGACTGGTCTGGCGACACTTTTTGTGCTAACGGTACTTGAAGACGGCTACCGAGCAACGCGACGATAATTGATAATGCGCAGGAGTCCCGCGTAAGTAGCCCTTTTTGTACGAAAATATGAGGAACACGTCAGAACAGGGCACTTATCCTGATGTCTTTTTAAAGAGCATAACTATTTATGTTTTTGTGAGTTCTGTTTGGGTTCCGTATGCCTGAATGAAAAAACCGTACCCTTATTCGGGATCAGTCACAACTCACAGCTGAATGGCTCGTTGTAAGTGCATAGGTACATTACGTGTTGCGTAAATAAATACATTAATTTTAACAATAATTTTTGAGAGAAAAATATGTAATGATAAAAAAGTTTTACACACTATACCGTATGATAATTATTTCAAATGAAACGATTTTTTTTAATTTTCAATAATAATAAAATTAAAAAAAAACATTGCATCTTATTCTCCAAAACAGCTGAGACTAAAATTTTGAAACAAATACACAAAATAGTTATTTGGTCTTTCTTTCTTTCGTGTGGAAACCACCTATGTGTGGATAGTGACTAACCTGGTGTCAGAGTTTTCATGCTGCCCATGGGCCTCTGACTTAGCTTCACATGCTGTTGAGAAATATCTCTCAGACATGCTGGTTTCCCCACGAAGTTTTCCTTCACCGATTTTTAAGCAATTGATAATTATACAATACGCACATATATCCTAAAAATCAGGGGTACGTACGTACGCTTTGGTTCAAACTCGAGACGAGAAGAGTCTGAAAATAAAATTTTAAATCCCCCAATATTGTGTGTACAGAGGCCAGCACATCAAGTTACCACAATCTGTCAAATTTCTTTGATAGTATTTCAACTTTATTGCAAAGATATAAGGTTCATTTTAAATTGAGAAAATTTGACAGTTAGGGATAGCTTGATGTCCTGGCGTCTGTACATTTGAAGTCCTGGAATGTTAAGATTGTTCATGAGATAAATCCATCCTAACATTTTTCCCCTTGTTGCTCTCTTAGTAAGAACTATGAATCATAGTTAATACTAAAACAAATAATTATTGAAACCCTTAATAGGAAATATTTACGTCATTCAATATCCTTTTATAAACCACAATTTAATTAATTGGACAAAGCACCACAAAACCAACTGACCTAATATGTATTATGCTTACTTATATGACTAATGAATGAACGAATTGATAATATTTAAAAAAATATTAATTTTAAAATAAAATGTAATAAATTAATGAATAGTAAATTAAAAGAAAATATTTTTATTTAGCACATAACTTTTATTGAAAACGGGTTTAAAAATTTGTATAATTAATAATTATTGATTTAAATGAAATGAAATTGTTTATTGAAAATTGAGGTATATAATAATTGGGGTATATAATAATTGGGTATTTGAAAGGGTAGTCAATAACGTTACTTTTTATGAACTGGCAAAACGCGGCATTTGTACGTGATTTGCATGAAACATAACAATGTGTCGTCACAGATTTCTAGAATCAATTTGAATTCTTATTAGCATTAAACGAAATTTTACAATTATATTTAATTTCTGTACGGTGATGGAATTTTGTAAGACGAGCGGTCTTTTATTTATGTAATTTTATATATTATTTTGTACCGTTTCAAATAGTCAATTGGGTTCTACCTGAACTACGAATAAACATGAATCTCAGGTATCACACTTAAATGTTTATACATAATTATTATCTAAGGATTTGGGGGAGGCCTTTGCTCAGCAGTGGGACAGTGTAGGCTAAATAAAAAAAAAACTTTCCTTAAACAAATAGTAAATATCTGATGTACTATCTACTAATCGTACATTAAATTAATGGTATAATGAAGCCACCCTTTAAAGGGTGCATGTCTATATACATATCGTGTCATGAAATTTTAATACGTCGTACTTAACCGTATTTTATCATGTGAGCAAATCAATAAATAGGTATGAAATAATTACAATTTAGGAATAATAATTGTAAAGCACTGAATTATATATTACCATACTAGTCTTTTTAACCCCTCAAATGTCGTATGAACCCCATAGGTCCATAAGAAAAATTCTCTCGAAACGACAATAAATATAACCGTTAAAGGGTAGTACGTCATATCCTAAAAAGGAGTCGTTGCAGTTGTCAGATGATATTGTAACTGGGCAGTTTGCCTTGACACAGTGACCAGATGACTTTAAAAAAAAATGTCCCACGTACGACTTGCCTAGTTAGTTCCTAGCACAATCTAACTCTTTAAAGATTTATGTAGCACTTGTGCCCTCGACTCCATTCGGCTGGAATAGCGGATGGCTAGGTCATAACAACTATCTGGATGACATATTTCAGCCCAATCCCTTCAGTGGTAGTCATTGACTAATCGTAATTTCTTACGTCTAAATAAATCGTTAGTTTGCTAAAGCTTTAGCACAGCCGACGTTTAGTGGCGGTCGTGAAGTTAGTTGTTGTACTGCTATAGCGCAGCTAATCGGCTAACTTCAGGACCGTCATGAGACGTCTCGGCCGTATTGAAAGTATGTAGGTACCTGTATTTTTTACTGTTACATTGAGGTGCCTCTGTACCTATATCTACGCACCTCTGAATTTACGGATTCATGTGCGTATTGTATAAAATTATCACTCGCTTAAAATTCGGTGAAGGAAAACATCGTGAGGAAACCAGCATGTCTGAGAGATATTTCTCAACAACATGTGCAGCTAAGTCAGAGGCCCATGGGCAGCTTAAATACTCTGACACCATCTTAGTCACTTACCACACGAAAAGACCTACATCTAAGTCAATTCGAGAGTCGACTTAATACTTCAAGAGACTGCTTACGGTCACTTTGGGCGGTAAACTCATTATTTACTTCTCATACCTTCATAAGGTTAGGAGAAACATTGAATGAACTGCAACTTTTTGCGGAAAAGCTTCTCGTCTCATTCATAACGTACAACAATACGCTGTAACTTTGTGTGCATATTGTTCCAACTCTCTGTATACATTCTTTCCCCTAATTTGGGGTCCCTTCCCTACTTCCGCTCAAGTATAAGGAGAGTAAACTGCAGCAATCACCGACCCCTGTCATTGGAGTTATCAGATGTAAGACGCAGAATCTGTACCTACAAACAAAATTGCACTTTATCCCTTTAACATGCAGTGCACTCTCCCTAACTTATAAGAGTTCAGGGGACTACCGACAAATATTTGATTGCTTAAATAAAACATGAATTGAAAGGTAAATTGAATCATTTAACAAAATTACCTACTGTATATTGCGTCACTTTATTTAATTTTAAAATTTGATTTTAAAAACATCGCCGAAGTTGAATATTTATTTGGCCAATTTTACCCCTATTAAACAAAGTTAAATTCTATTCTGCAGGCAGTAAAGTTCAATTTTCACTGAGAGACTGTTAATTTGCTCGCAAAAACTTAGCTGGGGGCTAAAACATATGGCAAGCAGATTTTGCCTGTCCAGTTGAGTCCATCGGCATCCGGCGTTATCTGAGAATTTAAGGTTCCTTTCGGCCAAAGTTAATTATGAGAATTAATCAGGAAACAATAGAAACGAAATTATTAAATCAGAAGCATTACAATATAATAATACGCATTAGTGGTGATTAGTTTTGATTATAGGAGTTTTTATTGTAATTTATTATAGATTTACCTTTAAGTAACTACATTGTGAGTAGGAGTCATAATGGGTGTTGGACCCAGTTTTGTCATATCATATGTATTATTTATCTGCAATATACATACTTTAAAACAAACGCATGGTCCTTCTAAAGTACAGAGTCCAGCAAATCAAGTTAGCCCAATCTATCAAACTTCTTTGTTAGTTAATTTAGTTTTTCAACTTTATTCCAATACATTAAGGTTGGTTCTTCTGGCCGCAGGACGTCATGTTCCGTCGCTTCCGCGGACAAGTACCTCAGAGCAGTTCAAAAACAAGCTAGTACATATAGTCTTAGTGCTATTTTATAATGAAAATAATTATTTATGTTTAGGTGTATCTATGGCTTTGTGTCGCCTGATATAGTAGCAGCCTCTTAAGTATACATGTAACAATATACGTATAATGTAATATTTCCAACGAAATCATTACGGGCCTTTTTACTATGTAAAACTTTTTGCTAGATATTCGGACTAGTTCATAAAGGCAAGTTTTTTGCCTAGATCAATAGCCAGATCAACGGACAGACAGATACCATGAATTAATGGCAGGTGATGGGGCAATGACCGCTTTATGTAGTTAGCTTAGCTATTATCCTTATTATAATGATTGAAAGTTTTTTGCCAAGTCATGGAGCTCTATTTTTAGTTTGACTATTTTCCTGTACACCATGTGTAACTAGTGAAATAGGTGTACGTACATATTCTGTGCGCGATAACGGAGGAGCTCGTGGATAAGTAATAACAGCCGCACAAGTCGATCTATGAGGTTAAGCTACGCTTGCCGGAGTTGACCGTGGATAGGTGACCAGCTTTACATACCGAGACTCCTCCGCGCCTCGGAAGGCACGTCCCGGCTATCATTTGTGCATCTTTGACAGGTACTGGGTTGTGGAGGTCAGATAGGCAGCCGCTCCATGTAAAATACTGGTAAATACTGGTATTAAGCTGCATCCGGTTAGACTGGAAGCTGACCCCAACATAGTTGGGAAAAGGCTAGGCAGATTGATTCTGTGCATGATAAGGGAACCATTTGACATTTCGGTCTCACCAAGGACTACCAACTGTTTGGACGGAATTTGTGAATGTAAATAAATAAGGTTGTTCACTAAACCACGCAAAACATTTTTTTTAAGTTAGTATAAGAACTTACTATATTAAATGTAAGTATAGAATCCTTGGTTTAGAGCTGCTTCAACGGCTAACGTATGACGGCTCAGGCATCCTACTGAGTTGTAGGCTTTGACCACTGCAGATGTTTTCAGTGAACACCAGTGGTCCGCGGGCCAGGGGCAGAATCACTGATCTAAACGAATCATTGACTCGACTGATAGTCGATTAAATATTGCGAGTGTTGTATTTGGGTAAAGTTCACGTAGAATAATAAAACGAATGTAGCAAACGTATTGAGTATTGAAAATAATCTTTGAGAGTTTCATGCTCATTCTTTTTCCATACGAAACTACCGGAAGGGGCAAGCAACTACAGAATGTAGAATCAGTCTTACATCTTACTACTGTTATAAATGCAAAAGTTTGGATGTATGGATAGACGTTAGTTACTCACATACACACATAGATAGTTAATAATATAACACATAGGATTGGATTTACATATAGGATATGATTAACACATATCGATCCTTAAAACAACAAATGGCGTAAAAGCCAAAAAGCTACTTTTCAGGAGAGCCAAAAAACTAAAATGAGTAACTTTGTTTCCTCAATATCTCTCAAAGTAGTAAAGCTATAATAAACAATTAAAGTTGTATTTTCTTAGAATTTTCATGTGTATAATTATAAAAACCTAATATTGTAGGGCCTATGCTAGTTTCCGAGATAGCATGTCTTTTACTACAAAAAATTTTGCTCTAACTGGCCTTTACGCCGTGAATTTTATACTTTGCAAGTTAAACAGGTTATGCGCACTTGGAGTAAAAGACTTAGGGAACATCTATGTTTGGGTTTTTGAAGAAATAAAAGACAAATATAATTACCGAATGTATTAATTATTGCAATAAATACAAAACAAAATTTTGAAAAAGTACCAGTAAATCTAACATTTCGGATCAATGTAGTTATCTAAATTATGCCATGAACGCTATTTTTAGCGAAGAATGAATTGAGAAATTAAATTCAACATGAACATCAACATCAATTAAACAAACATCAACGAAATTGAAAAAAATCAACGAAAGTATTAAATATTGTAATAAAATAATACAAATTTTGAAAAAAATTAAAAGAAATAAGAAAATTTGAAATTTCGTATCAATTTACTTTCTAAATCGGTACTATAAATGCTATTTTTTAACGACGAAATAAAAAAAAATTGAACATCAACTATTAAAATTTGGATCGAACTTAATCAAACACTTTCACCTCGTACTGATGTTTACAAACAAATCAGTCTTAAATTTACCAATTACAGTTTTAATAACTAAATTGCGATTATTATTATTTTATATAAACTAACTAAAATACCACTATTATTAGAATCAGTCTAAATAATCAGTCCTTGCGGTAGAATTTTAATTAGTCTTAGAATGCAGTTGTACAAGAAAATTAAGTATTAATTACTTACTGCATAAAATATTTAAATAAATGAGTATTTTCTACCAAACTATCTGCTTAAAAGTAGTTAAAAATATAATAGGTAACAGAATTGTGGTACCTAATAGGTAACAAGTTTAATAATTAGTCGACATCATTATTTTCATCATTATCATCTTCTTCATCAGTTTCAATCAGAGTATCTTTCTTATCACCGATGTAAGGTAAGTCTAAGTAGTCTTTATGGAACCTCTTCGGTATTGTCCCATCTAGACATAATTTTTTCAAATCTTTATATTTCAGAGCAGAAATTGGTATTTTTTCTGAATAAGCTTTTGGCAAAGTAAAGGTATTTAATTCTTCCAAGTAAGTTTGGTCTTCATTTTTAGCTTCGGACGCTCTTTTGGCCTTTCCCTTTCCTTTCCCTTTCTTTGTTGGTTTCTCAAATAAAATAACTGTCCTGGCTACGGCATCTTCTTTCATGGAATACTTTATATCAATTTTATTAAGATGCTTTTTCTTGAAAGTAGCTATGCGTATATCTTTGAAATTGATATTTTTACAAGTATCTTTCGTAAAAGTTTTTGACGCAATTTCTTCCCAATTTATAAAATCTGTGTGCTCCAAAACATGAACATTATACGGTCTAACTGTTTTTCTTGCTGCTTCAAAATAGGAACTCCATTGAGTAGGACTCCATACTATAATTTTTCGAACTTCCTTCTCAATTGTGGCGTGTACTGAATCAACGGGCATGTACGTGTGCCCTGGAAGCAGGTAATTTATTTGTATAATCTGTAAATTGACAGACTTTGCTAAAAAGTAATTTAATACGGATAGAACGACTTTATTTTTATTTTGACCTGTACATGAATCACAATACAAAAGAGCAGTTTCAACACCTTGCTTGTCCAACTCTTTAAGGTATAAATATAAACAAGTAGCTATTTCCGTACTGCCTCTTCTTCCGTCACACTCACCCCATGTGAAACAGTAAACATTTCGTGTTAAGCTCTCGTACACAGTTAAATTGAAAACAGCGTATTTTCTTGCGTAGTATAATAACATGGATTCACCATAAGGTGTGTTTAAAACCTTTTGAAGATCGAAACTACTACACATGGTTTTACCATCATTTAGAGCTTGGTGTGCTTTATATCTTCTTTTCATAGCGACTTTCTCTTCCAAATGTTTTTTGTAGATCTCTTTGTCTCTTTCAGTCATTTCATCACACAAATTTTCTGCTTTGAGACACAAAACACACTTATCTTTTTTGGGAGTGTGAAACCCTAAATCATATTCTGTGTTAAATATATGTCTAAAAGTGACTTCGCTCACGATTTCTAGCCCTTGTTTTTTGCAGTGTTCAAGGTACAGTCTGTACAAATTTGATAAATTTCGCAACTCTTGTGGAAGATACATCCGTTTACTGTTCTTTCTATTGTAATGTGAGGGACAAGCAGGAAGATTTTCTATGTATTTTCGTACAATTATTTTCACAGGTTCTGAATATTTATTGGGAGCATGTCTTTTTCTTGATTCTTTCAGTGACATGCCTTCTTCTGCCTTAGCTATAGTGTATAACAACACTTTTTGCGTTATATCCAAAGTACAAAGTAGAAATTTTTGGCATATTTTTTTGTGATCTTCACCGTCATTAATGTAATAATCAATTGTCAATGATCTTTTGTTAGATTCAACTCTTTTTCTCCGTATGTTTTCCGTATGAGCACAGCGAACCAACCAATCATGTTGTCTTTGACGGTCAAGACTCCAATAAAAGTTAAAAATCGATTGTCTGCGTTCTTCACTTATAATTATTATAACAACCTCTTTTACAAATGCCTTCTACACACGGATTCCTTTTCATAGATTTTGCTGGAACTGTGTCGCCCTTTTTCCTGACATATTCTTTACCTTCTTCTTTAAGTTTTCTATTTAATTTGTAGGTATTTATACGTTTCTCTTTTTTTACTATAGCTATCTCAGCGCTGGACTTAGTCTTTGTTCTTTTTTTCTTCTTCCCTTTTTTCTTAATTTGTTCATCGTCACTGTTAGAAGTACTACTGCCAGTCCAAATGTCAGAACTACCACCAGAAAAATCTCCTTGTTCTTCGTCGGATTTAAAATCCAGATACGATTTTTTCGATGCTTTTGTAGATTTCCGTTTTTCACGACTTGCTTGAATAGAAGTGACTGGCTCTGTATTGCTGCTGTTATCCTCGGGTTCGGTGTACGTATGTTGTTGGTAAGTATCTTCCGCAACCGGTTGATCAAGACCCCGGGGGATGTTGGTTGCTTCGGTCCTGCTACCATCGAGTTTAGTATAGGTATCATATTGGTGAGTATCATCCTCTACAGCTTGAGTCGGAGTTGAGGAATTGACCGGAGCCACGTTGAGTTCGACACTGGTCTGGTATTGGTGAGTATTGTTCAAGTCAGATAATAATACAGAAGGCGAGATGCTGAACTGAGTTTCTTCGGGTCCGGTGTAAGTATGTTCCGCAACAGGTTGATCAAAAGTCTGAAGATTGTTGTAAGCTTCTGTCCCATTAACATCGACTTCGGTATAGGTATGATATTGATGAGTATCAATCACTGCAGCTGGAATAGCAGATGAAAAGTTAGCCGGTGCTGCGTTGAGTTCGATGCAGGTCAGATGTTGGTGAGTATTATATGAAACAGCTTCAAGAGGAGGTGAATTTACTAGTACTGCTTCGAGTCCAATGCAAGTTGGATGTTGGTGAACACCTTGACTAAGACGCGAGGAACCGGACCGTGTAGCGGTATTAACTTTGGGTCCGATGCAGTCTGGTGGTGTTAATGCAGAATTAGTAATGTACTTAGCAGGTATGGAAGTGATTATTTCACGTTCTGTAGACATTATTTCTTTGTCAGCGACCTTATACGGACTAATGGCAGGACTCTTAAAAAAATTGTGAGATCGTGATAAGCTTATCGTAGACGTATTAATACTTTCATCTGAAGAATCACTGTTTTCAACCCGCACATTACAATGTTTCTGTTGTACTTTGACTGGTGTATCAATGTCGCTATTTTCTATGACATCCATGCTGCTATCTTCTGAATAATTGATAGCTTGTGTTTTAATAGAACATTTGTCCTTATTGACTGGTACACGGATATTGCTACATTCAGGCGGTTGTACGTCCTCAGGAAATGATCTGCAACGATGAAAATAATTGTTGGTAATCATGGCCTTTAAAGTCTACTTTTCTGGATGGAGGAATATAGGTAGGTAGCGTTCGTATATAAAAGATGTCACACGTCGATCTCAAACGGTTTAATTTTTGAGACTAATTCGAAGTAATCAAAGGTAGTAAGGAATAATATTCATAGTAACCTACTATAACTAGGTACAAACAACGAACGACGACGCACTGATGCACCACGGCTAAACAAATGGGTAAAAAGGTAGTACCTTTGATACAAAGAAATATTATTATAGGTAGGCAGGTTATACTATATCTAGATTTTAGGTACAAAAACTAGGTACGTCTTTCTACTATAACAATTAATGGGTAGGTACATCACAATTTTTTAAGTACTATTTTATCTACATTGTTTTTAATAGTCCGTCGTCCAGATCTCGACTTTTAGACCGTCTTTACTTTGTTGTCAGACTATAATGTTAATATGAGCATTTCATAGGTTTCCCCAAATATTGGCATTTAACATTTGGGGACAACACCTAAACAGGATGCGTGTTGATGTAACACAAGACCAAGTTAACTTGAAACCTGAGTTCAATACGCTGTCAACTGAACGAAGTCTCAATTTCTTTACAAAAACTAATGTTTATTTTAATCATCACTTTCAAAGGGAAAGGGTCGAGATCAAGGTCAAAATTCATAACATAAGCCTTTTTGATCTCTGACCTCGTCCTTCCTTCAGACTTTCTTAAAAACACTAATGTGAGAAAAGTAAGTGTGTTGAAAGAAATTAACTAAAAACTTCGTTTAGTTGACAACGCATTGAAATTAGGTCTCAAGTTAACTTAGTCGTATGTTTCATCAACACACTTCCGTTTGGCTCAACAGACGCCGATATTTGGAGACATCCATGAGGGGCGCATATTAACATCATAGTCCGACAACAAAGTATAGGCGGTCTAAAAATCGAGGTCTAGACGAACGGACAAGCTACGGACATGTTAACACAATGTTAAGTTTTAACATGTTTCGGAATAATGACGTAATGAACCTATTGTACCTAGATATTGTGATACCATTGTTTTAAAAGCCAAAGAATAAACAATATTAAATGTAAATTTTGTAGTAAAAGCCAAACAAAGGTAACATTTAAGACAGTTTTGTGCAGTAAAATGCAATTACATTTTACTTTCAGTACGATAATTTATGATAAAATCGCTTTTTGTTTTAATTAAAAATAATGTTGTACATAACCTCGGACATTGACAGTATATAACACTAGCTGCGCCCCGTGGTTTTGCCCTCGTAAATCTTGTTTCCGCGAGGATTTCGGGGTATAAAGCAGTCTAACTGTGTTAATTCGTCTCTTTCTAATCTACATACCTACCTGCCAAGTTCCATGGAAACCAGTGCAATAGTTTTTGCGTGAAGAGATAAAAAGATACACATAGATACAAACTAATAAACTTTCACCTTTATAATAATATTAATGTGCTAAATCTTTGCTACTAAGTATCTAATCATAATAATATAAAAATAATATCTAATATAAAAATAAAAAAATAACTTAATAGGCACTTACCTTTTGTTACATCTACGACTTTTACGAGATGACAGTATTGATTCCAGCGATTGTTTTCTACGTAGTAAAGAATCTAGTTGACGGCTTTTATCATCCATTTTAATATTTCTAGAGATAACTAGTACAAAACACGTCACACATCTGCTTTGCTCAAACTCATTTTGCAGACTAAACGCGCGCGGCATGGTGAGTACCTACTTGCGTACGCGCGAATCGTCGCGGTGTGTGTGCGTCCACACTGAATGCGTGGCGGGCGCGACAAGCTGGAACGTGCGGTGGCCACACTGATGCGTAATCTTTTGTAGCGGTTTGACGTATCAGATGTCGCAAACAATTAAATCATAAAAAAATATTAATTTTACTAGTTTTTTTATGAAAAAATACATTGAAAACCATTTTCCTACCGTCTTGGTTTTTACGATCAAGAGATAAACACTCGGTTTTAATTATTACGCTAAAAAATTGACGTATAAGCCAATTATAATAAAATATTGTCTTTTACGACATTATTAACGTTTTATATTTGTAAAACTTAATTCTATTAAATTGTAGTAAAAGCCTATTTTTAAAAGTCTTGCATTTTAAAACAAGTTGTCTTTGATATTATTTACTTCGATATAATCGTAAAATGTAATATTAACCACATCACTAAGAAATTAAGTCTTTTACGCCCCAAATTTGCAGTTTTCGATTTTAATATTGGTTATAACGACACAAATCATAAAATTATTGGAATTTTTTCTTAAAAAATATTGGATGTAAGAGCCATTTTTTTGCGAATTTGAACATTTCAAATATACAGATCGATAGAGCTTCAAAAACTGAACAAAATGGCATTTATAAGTCATTTTGGCCAAAATGGCTTTTACGCCATTTGTTGTTTTAAGGATCGATATGATAGGATTTTAGTACGTTCCCGTGGGCTCTTTTCTGACATCCACGCGGGAGAAGCCGATGGCAGAAGCTGGTCACTAATAAATGATTGGACTTCGAGACAATTCATTCAAACTTCGTAGGTATAATAAACGATAAGGTACCACCGGTCACCACATTGCCCCACCATGGAAGTTATGAAAGTGTAATGATACTCCTCGGTTGATTGTCGGTCTCATGTATGTCAGCAATTCAGCATGCAGCAACAATGGGCCAGTGATGTGAAACCATAGTGCGGTGCCGTCTAATTAGTAAGACGAGTCGAGTTACTCGATTGTTTGCTATTAACAGCCATGGAGGACTAGGGCTCGCGTGATTATGTCTGTGTCAGGTGACTACTCTGTAGAATCATGTATTTTTTTAATGGCCAGGAGTTCATTTTGTCGTAGGCCCTGTATGTAGATTTGCGAAAGCTCCCGCAGACAGGCGCGACGCGATTCTGGTCCAACAATTCCCATGAAGTTTTAATGGAAATTGTTCTACCAGAATGGTACGGCAATAGTTACAGTTTGACCTTGAGCTGGCTGACTGAATAAGAGGCTAGCTTATTTCCACTCCTAAAATAGACGTGCTCTAACTTAACGCTGGAGTCAGGGATAATTTTTTTTTTCCCGCACCATTTGTGTAATATTCTGATATTTTTTTGTTTATTGGTTTTGTTACCAAGTGCGGCCTATTGTAAAGAGGTCAGCACATCAAGCTACTTCGATCAAATTTCTTTGATCGATTTTGAACTTTATTACAAAATAATAAGGTGCATGTTCAGTTGGGAATAACTGACAGTTTAAAATTAAAAATATCGTCGTCTATGTTTGTTTGTATAGATTTAGATGTGGTAATTGCGAACCCATCTTCAAGTAGTTTCTTGTACTCTACCTACTCATATAAATAAATAAATTTGAATCAGTTTACGCCACTTGAGCCACGCACGTGGCTCGTGGTTGTTGCTCGTCGCTAGTTCCGGAGAGCTTGATGTCCTGGCGTCTGTAAACATCGCTGATCTACCTTGGACAACACTTGCCTTGCCACAAAATTACACATTACACGTTGCAAATATAATAATAAACTCAACTATTTACTGGAGCATACGTCTCGTAAACCAGTATCGGTATAATTTCCTGTGCAGCTACACAAAAAGTGCCAGGTGCTGGCTATTCTCAAAGCGTGCATCTGTCGGGCCAGCCCCTCGCGACCCTTACCGGTGCTGTCACCCTACAAGGGCGATACTGCTCATTGAACATTGTACTTGTTATGTGGGGAAATTCGCACGAGTAAATTATTAAAGAAAGGGTACTGATATTTGTATGGTTCAATATGTTTTTTTTTTTTTGGAATATGTAGGTATGTTGTGTTTTTGTCATCAATAATGTTGAGATCCAATAGATTTTGGGTATTTTAATGTTGAAAATATGCTAAAGTTTTAAATTAAAAAAAAAACAACGCAAAAATAGAAAAGCGGCCATTCCTCTTCTTTCTCGTGTGGTTAGTGATTACAGCAAGCATTTAAAAAGTCTTCAATAATACCTATCGTTGAACAATAAAGGGCGCTATAATGTCGCGGCGTGGTACCGTATAATTATGTAAATAGTCAATCAAATGAAGGATCTGACTTACTTAAGTGAGGGTCTCTGCTTATGATTATTTGACTGACAATCTACATATATTTAAATACGCTAGGTACCCCGCCACGACATTATAGCGCTGCAAAAGTACAGCAAAATTGTAGAAATTGAGGTTATAAAATAACAATCGACTCTTCTGTAAATCACTGACCTCTGGTTCTATAGAAACAGTATTGTCTAACTAATCATAATCATAATCATAATCATTTATTCATTTGCAAACATGGGTAATTTGTACAGGTGTTTCATATAAAATAGGTCCTCCATATTCTACCGTCACATGGGCATGCAAATAATATTACATTTCAAATTAAAATAAATTAAATATTGACATAAAAAAAATGCTAAAATAATACTAGTAATGTCAAATCGAAACAAAATAATGTCAAATGGAACAGTTACATATTATGTCAAATTAAAAGAAAGTTAACTTTCAACTCAAAATAAATTGAACTATTGAAACAATGCAAAAATAATAATAATGTCAAATGGCATAATGTCAAAAAGAAAAAAAGAAGTATGTCAATTAGTTAGTGACTTATCATTCAGGAAGTCGTCAATTGTACAGTAACATTTTTCAGTCAAAATATGTTTAAGTGTCTTCTTAAATTTTAAAACAGTCATATTTTTAATATAATTAGGTACTTTATTGAAAATGCGTGGCGCAATACAAAAAAAGCTTTTTTTCATTAATGAGGTTTTACATTTTACTTGACTCAATTCATTGACATACTGAGACCGTACTGGGTTTGTTTTGGTTGCTGACAATTTCTGAAATAGGTCTGGATTATTTTTTACGAACAAAGCTGTTTCCAATATATACAGAGACGGAAAAGTTAAAATTTCTAAAGACTTAAAATAAGGGAGACAGCTATCTGTGGTCTTAAGACCACACATTGACCTTACACATCGCTTTTGCATTGTAAATACCAGCTCCCTATCAGTAGACTGCCCCCAGAAAATGATACCATATCGTAATACAGAGTCAACCAAACCATAGTACGCGGTTAAAAGAGCTTGACTGCTGACCCTCCTTGACAGTTGGAAGAGAGCGTATGCGGACCTACTAAGTCTTTTACACAATTCCTCAATATGAGGCTTCCACGTAAGCTTACTGTCGATCAGTATACCCAAGAACTTAGTCGTATTTGTTTCTTCAATAGAGCAACCTTGGTAGGCCAGGCTAACTACTGGGTTTTTGAAGCGTTGATGGAAGTGCATAACTTTGGTCTTATCAAGGTTTCTAACTAAATTATTATTATTTAACCAATTTATAATGTCATGTAAACAAGTATTTGTAATAATAATAATAATGACAGCTGGATAGTTGATAGGCAGCTGTCGTAAACACAATTGACTCGACAATGATGCAAACGTGACGCAACTTGATGCAAGAGCTGCCATCTGACCACAGTGGACAAACTATAACATTTTCTTCCTATATGCCTCTACAAAAAATTCAAATAAGATTTAGGCCAATTACATGTACAAATTTAAACAAATTCAATAAGTCTTTGGCCAGTAATTTATGTGTTCAGAATTTTAATAATATATCTGACCCAAGTGAGTTCTACGCCGAGTTCTTTTTACTATTGAATAAGCAATTTAATGACTCTTTTCCACTACAAACTAAAAGCATTTTCACAAAGTTTTTATTTAGCGATTGGGCGACTCCTGGTATTCGCAAAAGCAGGGCAAAACTTTTTGAACTTTATGGCCTCAAGCAACATACGAATAATACAAACTTTCATCAGTATGTTGCAAAATACTCTAAAACTTTTAAAAGTGTGTGCAAAATAGCTAAAGCTCTTTATATTAGAAATAAAATCAGCTGATGATAAAATAAAAACTACCTGGCAAATAATAAATAATGACACAGGTAGGAAAAAGCAGCGTAATACTGAGTTTAATTTAGAGACTGCACATGGCCGCATCAACTCAGATATAGAAATAGCTCAGGAATTTGAAAACTTTTTTGCTAATATTCCTCTCAAAACTACTTCATCATTAAATTCCTCAGCCGCACTTTCTGCTGCCTTACTTAGAAAAAATGTAAAGGCATGCCCTTTAGAATTTACATTTCAGCATACAAACCCCCAGGCTGTTATAAAAGCTTTTAAAGATCTTAAAATCAAATCAACAGAAGATCTCTGGGGAATGTCTGTAAAAGTCTGTAGTTCTATTATCGATACCATTGCGCCCTATTTAGCTTTCATATTTAATTCTAGTGTGGACCAAGGAGTCTTTCCGGATCTAATGAAACAGACACACAGTAAAGTAGTGCCATTGTTCAAATCCGGTGATAGTAAAGAACCCAACAATTATAGGCCCGTGTCAATTCTGCCAGTTCTCAGTAAAGTGTTTGAAAAGTTGATGCTCAATCAAATGTTACGTCACTTTAATAAAAATTCCATCTTGCATGACCAACAGTTCGGTTTCACCAAAGGGCGTTGTACTACTGACGCTGGTGTCACCCTAATAAAGAACATTTTTAGCGCCTGGGAAGAAGCACAAGATGCCATTGGAATCTTTTGCGATCTCTCTAAGGCGTTCGATTGCGTAGAACATGAGACGCTTCTGCTGAAACTAGAGCACTATGGAATTAGAAATACAGCCCTTGATTTACTTAGATCATACCTGAAAGATAGAAAGGTTAAAGTTCAAGTAAATGGTGTGAACTCGCTGGGGTCGGAAATGACAATGGGCGTTCCTCAAGGTTCGATATTGGGTCCATTTCTCTTTTTAGTTTATATTAACGATTTACCCCAATTACTTCAAAATCAACCGAAGATGGTGTTATTTGCAGATGACACTTCATTAATCTTTAAAATTAATCGACGCTCACAAAATCTTGACGACGTGAATAACTCTATTCTTCAGGTCCAAGATTGGTTTACGGTAAATAATTTGGTACTAAATGAAAAAAAAACCAAATGCATTAGATTTACATTACCTAATGTTAAAAGTAGCGATTGTGACATCATATTGAACGGAGAAAAGCTGGAATTTATTAAGCAGACGGTTTTCCTGGGAATCACGCTAGACGACAAGTTGCAATGGGGTCCCCACATAACAACTCTTGCGGGACGGCTAAGCTCGGCCGCTTATGCTGTTAGAAAGATAAGGCAGTTAACAGACGTAGAAACCGCGCGTTTGGTCTATTTTAGTTACTGCCATAGTATTATGTCGTATGGCATTTTACTGTGGGGTCGGGCTGCTGACATTGAATCCATTTTTATTTTGCAAAAGCGAGCGATCAGGGCTATTTACAATCTTCGTCGTCGCGAATCGCTTAGGGAACTATTTAAAAGGATTAATATTATGACAGTACCTTGCCAATTCATTTATGAAAATATTATGTATGTAAGAAAAAATAGACATCTTTTTAACAAAATAAGTGATAGGCATAATTTTAATACTAGAAATAAAGATAAAATAATTCAACCATTTTTTCGATTGTCAAAAGTACATACATCTTTTATGGGGTTCTGTGTTAAATGTTACAACAAAATACCTTGTGACATACTGCAATTAAATGAAAGAAAATTTAAAACTCATATTAAAAGTACACTTTGTAAACAAGCTTATTACAAATTAGAAGATTATATCAAAGATAAGGATGCTTGGAAACATGCTGGTCCTGCTCCACAGGACAATCTAGTGTCTAGACAAAATCAAACTGGTTGCTAAGTAAATTAGGTAATTTGTACCATATTATTTTATTATATTGGAATAACTTCTCACACATTGATTAATTTATTATTATTAACTTTTAGAATGTTTGTAAATATGTGAGCACCATGCACTTATGACATAATTAAGTTTACTTGCCACTGCTACATGTGTTTTTCTTTTCACCTTTTGTGATGTATTGTTTTTATTCTGGGTACATCGTCTTCACATATAATTTTATAATACATGTATACAAAACATTGTGAAACATTTTAAAAGAGTAACGGTGGAGTTTCTTGCCCATTCTTCTCCACACGAAACTACTTTTTGGAAGGGGCGACTAGAATCAGTTCTATTTCTTGTTCATTTTGACGTTCAAAAGTGCCATTCTTGTGCCTATTTGAAATAAATGTTTTGACTTTGACTTTGACTTTGACTTTGAGCCGCCGGAGGTAGATACTACCTCATGGACTTGTGGCAGAGCTGCGTAATTTGCTCAGTCATAGCACGTGGACCAAGGAGTATCCATTCAAATTGTACAAAGGCCAACTTATCAAGCTACGCCAATCTGTCAAATTTGTTTCATAGATTTTCAACTTAATTACTAAAGGATAAGGTTTATGTTCAATTGTGAATATTTCACAGTTTGGGATAGCTTGATGTCTGTCTATTATTCGTGATGAAATACCTACCTAAGTTCCTGGTGTTGTTTGTTGGTCAGTCGAAACTATTGTGTAACAAAATGTTGGGGTTGATGCCACGTGCTCACACATATTTTTATGTTAGATCCGAGTATACAACGACCTTTTTGAAGGCCAAGATTTATTTTACCGTCAAAATGTTTTCATTGTTTGCCTCACTTATTGCTTGTGTCTATTGACCATAGCTACTGTATTACCTAAACCTGAGAACCTTATAATATTAAAAAAAATGGTACACCTTACCACCATCCCCAACCACTTACCTTATACTACTATATATATTATTTAAACTAGCTTCTGCCCGCGACTTCGTACGCGGACCCTGTTGCTTATGCCAGCGACAACGGGGTCGCCATTTATGTTATTTTTTATCATTTTTCCCATTTAAATCTTTTATCACACTGAGCTTTAGTTTTATTTCATTCCAACAACCACCAAAACATACAGTCCATTTTGGTAACCGCATTATTATATTCCCCACTTGTCTCTAGAGACCTAAAAGTCAATGCGTAGATACGCTTGGAACTCAAGCACAATTCTCTATCCGTAAACGTCTCTGACTCGCGAGACAATACATGACGTTCACGATCAGCGGTCAGTCGCACATCACGTGCCCCACTTGTCTCTAGAGACCTAGAAGTCGATGCGTACATTCGCTTGGAACTCAAGCGTAATTCTCTTTCCGTGAACGTCTCTGACTCGCGAGACAATACATGACGTTCACGGTCAGCGGTCAGTCGCGCATCATATTCTTCACTGGTCTCTAGAGACCTAATGAATACGCTGAGACCGCAGGCGTGCTTCGCGACCCGAAGAGGTTTCCACGGAGCGAGTTGCAGCCTAATGTTCTCGAACAGCATCAAGTCTCTCCTGACGCTCTTCGGTAGATTCTTGGGATCTTATGATCCTCAATCTTTTAGCTCTCTTGGAACATTGGGAAAGATTTGACCTCTTTCTAGGCATGGTCATAGTTTTATTGTGAAGATACCTGATCAATAAAAATCTAAATTAAAATGACTGCTCCCCTGCGTTACCCGGTAGGCTATCGTGTCACGAAGATAAATGGAAAAGGAAATTAAACACTCAAAGTCAAACAACATAAGCCCGAAGGCATATTCATACGATAAAATAAAATAGGAGTTTTGGCCAGTACAGTCAAATTTTCAATGATAATTATACCATCGTCATCGAAAATCAGTCCTAAACTGTTACCGCCTTCACCGCGTGCAGGTACTCCCAGTTTATGTTATTTTATAATTACACAGTAAAATTAGTGATAGCTTTGATTTCCACATCAGATGTTTCTGATCTTCGATTTTTATAAGTCAACAGGAAATGCCCATCATATTGAACGACAAAGACGTCAAAGACGTCATTCCTATATGTGTTATGTTGTAGCTAGGCTCTTGGAGTTCCACAACAGGTGTTCCAGATCTTCAATTATTATACGTCAACAGAGAGTTCTCATCAGGCTGAACAACTTTCGCTAAGACGTCATTCTTATATGTGTTATGGTGTAGCTAGGCTCTTGGAGTTCCACAACAGGTGTTCCAGATCTTCGTTTTTATAAGTCAACAGGAAATGCCCATCAGACCGAACAACATTTGCTAAGACGTCATTCCTATATATGTTATAGTGTAGCTAGGCTCTTGGAGTTCCACAACAGGTGTTCCAGATCTTCAATTTTTATACGTCAACAGAGAGTGCTCATCAGGTTGAACAACTTACGCTAAGACGTCATTCTTATATATGTTATGGTGTAGCTAGGCTCTTGGAGTTCCACAACAGGTGTTCCAGATCTTCGATTTTTATAAGTCAACAGGAAATGCCCATCAGACCGAACAACTTTTGCTAAGACGTCATTCCTATATATGTTACAGTGTAGCTGGGCTCTTGGAGTTCCACATCAGGTGTTCCAGATCTTCAAATTTTTTCTCTCCGCAGAAAATGCTAAACACGTGGAACAATTTTTGCTACTGTATCATTTTTGTATCTCTTATAGTTTAGCTGGTCTGTTGTGGTTCTGCATCAGGTGTTCAAGTTTCGAAGATAAATTATAACCTATATGTTGCCCAGACTTAATACCTATACAACAAAAAAAAATCATTCCAATCCGTCCAGTAGTTCCGAAGATTAGCGTGTACAAACAAACAGACAAACAGACATACAGACAAACAGACAAATTTTTTTTTTTGGATTCGTGCTCTATTACTGTTTCTAAACCCCCCTCAATTATTATTTTTTTAATATATTCAATGTACAGACACAGTTTTTTTACTGTTTTATTATATGTATAGATGACTATTTAGGCATTTAAGAAAGAAAATATTTCATCCTGAGGAACCAGGCTACAGGGAGCTTCTAAGTTATATTTTAATGTCCGCCTGTTCCTAATACCTACTGTCTGTCCACACGACATTAACAGTTAGATGAGCAAGCTATTCTTATAGCCCGCCTTGACACATCACAAATGGCAGAATATTCATAACTTCCGACTTCTATTTGCATAGCGCATCTTTTGTCTGCGTATAAATAAATATGGATAACTTTACGACGCGGTTTCATAAATAATGAATTTGACAATGGTTTAGCGTCCAACTTATTTAGTAAACATTGCTAAATTTGCCAGGTTTTTACCATCGGTCAAAATGTTTCAGCAACCGTTCTAAATAAAGAGAAGCATTATCTACTTATTAATTGTTGCCGCCAATTATTAAAATTATGGTTTCGATACAATTTTTTTATCAGTAACCATCGATGGCCGTTGGTCCCGGCGGTCATTCGTGGATCTTTGACAACCGTTACAGGTCGTCAGAAACCCGAAAGTCTGATAACCATTCGTATTATATAAGGAATACCCTTATATAATACGAATGGTTACCCTTGTGGAGGTCAGGTAGGTATTCGCTCCATGTAAAATACTGGTATTCAGCTGCATCTACACACTGGAAGCCAACCCCAAGATAGTTGAAAAAAAATGGCAGGTAGATGATGATCAGTGTGGTCATCTCACTCAGAAATTCCTCTTCTTTTCAAGTCCATGGTACTTTTTGAGATTAGTTGAGCCCAGTAGGTGACTACAATAGCAGCGTCAGTAGCTTTCGTTAGTTCTTCAAGGGGGCCGGTGTATGGACACTCGGGACATTCCATAAGGTGGGGTGATTTTAGAGTGTTTTTTTATTAGGTAGGTGGTTGGTTGATGGTGGTGGTTAGGTCTCTTCTTCTTGTCGTCTGGTTGGTGACTGGTGTCAGAGTTTTTTATGCTGCCCATGGGCCTCTGACTTAGCTTCACATGCTGTTGAGAAATATCTCTCAGGCATGCTGGTTTCCTCACGATGTTTTCCTTCACCGATTTTTAAGCAAGTGATAATTATACAATACGCACATGAATCTGAAAAATCAGCGGTGCGTGTCTTGGGTTCGAACTCGAGACCTATGACTGGCAGTCCGACACCACTAGGCTATCACTGCTTATTCCATAAGGTGGGCTGATTTTATGGTGTTTTTTTAGTAGGTAGGTGGTTGGGTGATAGTGTTGGTTAGGTGGGTCGGTTCTTTTCCTATAAATATATTGTTAAATTAGGTTCAAGCCCTCACATTCGGTGTCAAATGGGTCTAAAATCCCCCATTTTACGCAGTTGTTTGCAGCAGTTCTGATTCACTATTGTGAAATATTATAATAACTACACAATAAAGCACGCTCAGCTTACATAACCCGGCCATCTGCCACATTCCAGTTCCCTTTCACCCCTAACAGACAAAGAGCTATTTCATAAGCTCATAGCTCCGTTATCTGGGCTATATCTCCAATAACTGCCCAGTGTTCGTCTCAGGCAGGCCATTGAAGAGTTAATCGTTACGACTCCGGTGTCAAGGTTCGTTTGTCAATATCAACCGGTTGATATGCGTGTGATAACCCAAACAGACTGACAGCCACCCGCGTTGGCGAGCTATGAATACTCCTTTGATTTAGTTGCAAGAGTTCTTGGTAATCGGGTCTGTGATGATTGGCTGTGGGACGCTGTTTCTGTAGCGTGGTATTGTTAGACAGGAAGATGCGATTTGGTATAGTAACAATGCTTTTTATGTAGCTTAAGGCAGGACGGAACTATAGGAAGTAAGATATCAGTGGGTCCAGTCATATTGTATGTACCATAACCATACGATGGACAATGTACGTAATGTAATGAAATAATTGTAGTATACAATATATTTTATATTGTGCAACATTTCAAAAGAGAAATGTACAGACGCCAGCACGTCAAGCTACCCCAAACTGTCAAATATTCCCAATTGAAAATGAGCCTTATTCTTTTGTGATAAAGTTCTAACTAATAAAAAAAACATTTAAAAGAAAAATGGCTATTACCTATCTTTCTGTGTTAAATACCTCTCATGGTAATACATCGGTCGTATAATCATACAATAGTACGCTAATATGCACTCGAGATAAAAATTACATAATGATGTACAGGTGCCAGTATATCAAGCTATCCCTAACACTCAAATTCTCCCAATTAAAAATGAACCTTATGCTTTTGTAATAAAGTTGAAAACTATCAAAGAAATTTGACAGATTGAGGTAACATGATGTGCTGGCCTTTTGACATACACTGGTTTTCAAGAGCCTATATCCAAAGCGGTTGAGTGTTGTAGGAGATTATGTGACACAAAAATGTTAATAAAACATTAAGAGAGAATGTAGAGTCATTATTTGGTGGAGTGAGAGATTACTGAGAAGTTTAATACATGCTTATACTTTAAGAGACTGTCGTTGATGTCGATAAATCGTTAGTTATAAAGTACTAGCTTCTGCCCGCGACTTCGTCCGCGGAAAATTTCGATATACTGTAACTGTTTAGGCAGCGCATGCAAATAATTCTGTTTTCGGAGGTATTTCTCTCCGACTTGCTAGACGAAAATTGCAATAGCTCGGCTAATATGTATGATATAAATATAATTTATAGCCTATAGCACCCAGGAATAACGTAGCTTTCTATCAGTGAAATTTTTTTTGAAATTGGATCATCAGTTCCGGAGATTACCCCCTACATACAAACTTACAAACTTACTATAATATTATATTATTATTATAGTATATAGTATAGATAAAGGAAAAAGGAGATCTTATTTTTTTCCTTTTTTGCCCAATCAAAATATTCTTCCGCATCGCTTCGTCAGTGGGAAAAGTGCCCAAAACGCTGGCAGCGTTGGCACTTTGGATAACAATGTTGAGTATTTGACCTAAAAATTGACTAGCCCTGGTCACGTTCAGAGTCGATCAAAAGGTGGACGATACCCCGAAATATGTCGTTAAGCGATTGGATCCCACGGCTATAGTGTTTTAAACCAAACAGGCCCAGATATTAGATCTCAATAGTCTTGTTATATTTGCACCGTTTGTGGTTTACTGCACCTGTAGCAGACGCTGAATCAAAGATCTGATTGCGCTAGGATGTCGACACGGGTTGCATTCCACGCCAAACGCCTACCAAACTTTCAAGGCATTATGTTAATTTCGTCTGGCCTCTTACCATCGTTGCGTGCCAAGTCTTTAGATTCTAGAATAACTGACACCCTGGTGACAAGATCCCAACGGATGACGTCATTAATGTTGGCGTGCTGTACCAACCGACCAATTACTGGAAGAAAGCCCATGGTGTTCGAGGCGGTCGACTGTCAACTGCACTGATAGCGATGTGGAGCTCTTCAAGGTGCGCCTAGCCGCAGCCTTGATAGACACCTGCCCTGCTACCCTGAATACACATGTTTTTTGTTGATGGCCTTCCGGGCGGCACGGCGCGGCGGCATTGTTAAGTTCTCGCATGTAGTTTATGAATTAAATATGTGAGCCTGCGGTAGCAACCCCGATTTTTTGGTACACATCATCTTTTTTTTTCATAACAGTAAAATAAATAATATGTCTTACTTCGTACTAGTCTTGTTAAAGGCTTACCTAGGTTTAGGCTCAAAAGTGAAGTACTGCGATTCAAGTTTAAAGTTTGCAAGTAAGCATTTTGATCTTAGCCCTTGGTTATAAAAGAAGATTAATAATTATAAACCGCTGGAAATATTTAAATTCAACTCTTCTCGTTTAAAATCCTCATTATATTCCACTCAGTACAGGCAGTACAATTGTCGCCCAGAGACAGTGCTATCTTCATTAAACGGTTGTTCACTCCTAAGGAATTTTAATATACTACCGACGCCTTTATGTCTTCATACACTTAGCTCATCTGAGCGACGAGCATTTTTTTAGTTGGCAGTGTTATTAAAAATCTCTCGAGGGATGCTTATGCCTGGAGATGTATTGTGTTAAAACTTAAAAAAAAAAAAGAACATAACTTCCAGAAAAAACCCAAAAAATAATTTTAATTTTGGAATTTGTATTTTTTTTGGAAGTCGGTTGTTTTTGTTTAAGTATTTTTTTTTTATTGTTTTTCACTTTTTAGTTGTTTAGTTGCTATGTAAACAACAGTGACAAGAAGTTATTATAACATCCTCCACATAGATTAAGTTGCAAAAAGCCGTATGATTAGAGCTAAGTCGAAAACCGATCATCAGAAGTTGACTAAATTTACGTGGGAGCAATCTGGATGTTTCTTTTCAAATAAAAAAAAAACAAATTAGTTGGTAAAAGATGGAGTTCCTTCGTTATAAACATTAAAAGCATTACAACCTTATTGATAAATATAATATTAGTAATATAATAAATATATTCTTTTTAACCCTGTTGAAAAACAGAAAATACTAACTGACTGACTGACTCTTTCTTTTCGTGTGGTTAGTGACTAACTCGGTGACAGAGTTTTTATGCTGCCCATGGGCCTCTGACTTAGCTTCACAAGCTAAGTCAGAGCATAGCGTAGCGCGTAGCGTAGTTATCTAACTTAGTAAGCTATGATGTCTTTCAGACTTTATGGGGAAAGCCCCAAGAATAATTAAAGAATTATGACCTTGGAAAACGTAAACTATGTATTTGTCCATTTTAAATTAGTTTGGACTTACATTTCCATATTTGATATGTTAGTTTTGTCACGGTCATGTATCAGGTTTAACAATGTTGTTAAGTACAGCACTACCGAGTGTTGCCAACACAACAATGGGCTATTTCAGTGGAAATGGAGCATTCTGGTGTTTTGATTCCAATGGCTAAGTGGACATTATGATTATCATTTCCGGAGTGAAGCGAATTCAGGGACACTCGTGGATAAAGTCAACTACGGAATGTGTGACTGCCTTGTCATACAATCAACGTATCAATCATAGTGGTTCAATAGGTAGATAACACTAACAATAAATCAATATGTATGAGGGAAAAACCGAAATTTGGTTGTTTTGAATGTCGCTTTGTTTGAGGAGTGACATTTACTTAGCCAAGATTTTGCTGAATATTATTGATTGAGTACATTCAAATTCTTTCCATACTAATTTCAGTACTTCTTATACATAAACGCTTATAATTCCCGAAGGGCTAGGCAGATGTTTAACTGTAGTACCTACTTACACCCACATTCCAACAGTTATCTTGAAGTGCCATGAGGAGGCGAGTTTATTCTCATTAACCGGGTCCTTACTTACTGACATATTCCCGATGGAAAACCACAAGAATCTCCGGAACTGGGAGTCGAACTCAGGCCATGATGTTCAGCAGTAACGCTTGCGACTTTAGTTCTTGTTCCATAGAAAATTCTAGAAATCCAAAATCTTCAACCTTCTTATTTCTTTCCAGACACATAAACTGTATGCGCTGCGATACTGGGGCTGCGAGTTACTCTGCCTGGTCAACATAGTGCTGCAGCTCTGGATGATGGACAGCTTCTTCAACGGAGAGTTCTTCTCGTACGGCACCAGGGTGCTGGGGTACAGTGAGGTGCCGCAGGAAGAGAGGTATGTTACTACATCTGGTTTAAAGGACAAGTTTTCCGAAGTTTCGTAAAGCTATTTCGCAAGCTTTACTAATTAAAAAAAATAGACGTCAAAATAGGCGGTAATACCTACTTGCTTTTTGCCGCTTCTGTGGAAATCTGCAATAGGTCAGAGGCATGGCAGGTGCGATGCAAGACAAAGCTGAAACATTCGCTTACCACCCCGCAATTGTGTAATTTACCAACTCGTTATTCGACATGCATCTTATGTCGAATAACGAGTTTCCAAATTATTACATCTCAATTTAACCGCCCCAGTCGGATCAATACGACAATTTTTTTCGTGCCTGTGCCGCCTGATAGTGTTTAAACGACTGAGAAGCTATGTTCGGTTTTCGTTTTTTATATAAATGCAAGCGAAGAAAAAAAAACTTTATTTCAGACCAATAGACAGGCACGACAATTGATACTAAACCAAGCGGTTAATACGTTAATTAATTGCTATCCTATATGACAATATACGACTCACTAATTAAATTTCCCATGGGGTTACGTAGCAACACCCAGATCTTACACTAATCCCACCAATTTCTGTTTCCAGATACGATCCAATGATCTACATCTTCCCTCGAATCACAAAATGCACGTTCCACAAGTTCGGTGCGTCAGGCAGTATACAGACCCACGACAGTTTGTGTATACTGCCGCTGAACATTGTTAACGAGAAGACGTATATCTTCTTGTGGTTCTGGTACATTATCCTCGCGGTCGTGCTGACCCTGCTTATAATTTACCGGTAAGTCCAAATTCTTCTTGCGCATTAACTACATGAGACACCCGATCACAGTTTAGAGTACGTTGGATGAACATTTACCTAATATTGTCATTCGTAGAGGATATATTTTGAACGCCATAGTAACATATACGTGAAAAGCAAGCGCCCTGTACGCCAGCGACACAAATATGTGACAATGCAGTTACACTATAACACGAAATAAACAATTAAATCGTTACTTTTGTGTTTGTTTATATAGGTATCTAAAAATGGATGCTCTCGTTCGTATTTAATGATATGACACAAATTAAAAGACACCATGTATATTGGAAAATTCATGATAATAAGAAGAAATAAATTTGTGGCTTGGCGTGGATGGCACGCGCGTGCGTTTATGCTCTGGCATGGCGTTCAAAAGGTTAATGCAAATTGCAGTCATAGAAATATACTATATATAATATAGAAATATACTATATATAATATAGAAATATACTATATATAATATAGAAATATACTATATATAATATAGAAATATACTATATATAATATAGAAATTCAACCAATTTTTCTTTATCATGTTGTAAAGTACGAAGTACCGGATTGCGTCAAGAGAACGTGTAGCATAACCAGCAGCTTTTGTTTGTCCTCGAATAAGAAGAAACTGTTGACGTCAATCCTATTGCCAAGCGTAGTGACTACGGTAAATATATGATGAGAAATGAAGAGTTTCGCAGAAGAACACAACGACATAGCCTAGAGTGTGTCGAAGCTTGGGAAGGTAGCGGACCAGTAATAGAAGGAAGTCTGTACAGCTGATTTGAGTATCCACAGTGGTCGTTCATTGCTTACAGGTGTGTGCGCAGGTCTGCTCAAGAATCATAATCAGGCTTTGATGTTCCCACAGGCCTCCTCTCTGTGAGAGGAAATAGGCCATGATCTACCACGATGGCCCGGTGTGGTTTGGTAGATGTCTTACTGTCGTCGATTTTTTGGTTCTAGGTCAACGTAGTTTTCCTTTATCGTTTTAAGAGCAGTGGGAATGAAGTTAAATACACAAAGTGCCCGGCTGGCTTCGATCCCCAACTCGTAAATCGGGGCCGGTACCACTGGGAAACCACTGCTCGTTCAAGGATTTTTGAGGGTGGGAAATCATCCAATTACTTGTCCCGCTCTGGGTGCAGCGGAAGGGAGTGTCAGACTTTTACTAACTAAAACCCATCCATGTTCCTTCCTTAGCCCTTTATGTTCCGGGGTAGCGGTAACCCTTTCGGACAATCCCGCTTTCCCGGCAGGATTAGGCACAAGCGAGCCCTTTCATATGCTGACATCTCTCTCTATATCCTCGTTCAAGGATAGTTGTGCCATTCCGCAAATCTCCGCGATGATAGACCGAAGTTAAACAAACACTCGATACATCATAATGCGACGGTCGTGGCTTATCGGTGTCAACAGCGCCACATGGTACCTGCATAACGAGGTGCTGATTGCGGCGTATAGCCTAATTATGATAATACTACGTGGTTAAGTGCCCTGTCGCTCTTGTTTTATGTCACTTGCTATTTTTAGTATCGAGTTTGGGACAGATTAAAATGTTGTGGTCAACTTTTTCTGCTGCGAACTAAAATAGAATACTGAATATTATGTACGCCATAAAAATTTAAGATAGGTATAACATTTTACACAATGGGCGGTCAAAGCGATCTTTCAAAGACAACCTTTTGATGAATTAAGGGAGGAGAGACAATACTGCAGGTAGTCAGTATACTGTATACCATTTACATAAATATATATACTTACATAAAAACTACTAGGCTGGCTAATTGGCTATGGTTCAGACTTTTTTTTTACTTAGCCTACACCACTTTTGAGCAAAGGGCTCCCCCAAATTTGATTCACTCTACCTAGGGTTTTTTTGTATTGCACTTTTATTATAAAGGCGCCTGTGGGTGTGGAAATTCAAGGCGACGACGCCTGTTAGGATCGTAGTGGTATATCCAGGAAATTAAAATGTATGATAAGAATATCTAAGGATGGCAATATTGGCTAAGAATGAAATGATGGTGGATTCTATTGATAACGTTGATGATGATGTATGATGGTGGATGCTAAAGATTGACAATTACGATGATCATCACATGCTTAGCCTTTTCCCATCAAACTCAAACTCAAAGTATTTATTTCAAATAAACCAATTACAGGCACTTTTGAATTGTCAACGGGTCGCTCAGTCTGAAAGATGAAGCTAGTTGCTCATTCCAAAGCAGTAGGTACCTATAGAGAAGAACGGGCGGCAAGAAACTCCATCTATGTTAGTGTCGGCTTCCAGTCGAATCGGATGCAACTAAATACCAGTATTTTGCATAGCGCGACTGCCTATCTGACCTCCACAAACCAGTTACTGGGTAATACGATAAGTTGGATAAGCATCGTTGTTAGACTTTTGGGCTTCTGACGACCGGCAACGACTGTTAAAAATCTACGAATGACAGCAGGGACCAACGGCTTAACGTGCTATCCGAAACGTTACTGACGATTATGATCCACAATAACGATTGCGTCATTAGTCCTGTGATACAGGTTCATCCTAGTACAGGCATCTTACAATATAAATACCTTTACAAATTATTTTCTAAGATTTTAATGTAAGCTAAGTGAGAGGCCCATGGGCAGCATAAAAATTCTGACACCAGGTTAGTCACTAACCACACGAAGAAGAAGAAGAAGAAGATGTTAATATTTTACCAATTTAATTTTGAATAAATATATTATAATATATTTTATTATTATTGATAACATATTTCCTCTCCTTTCCAGGCTGGTGATAATCTTCGTGCCATCAGTCCGGCCTCGACTACTGCACGCGCGCTCGCGCACGCTCGCCATGGAGACAGCCGTGCTGGTGTCGCACCGCACCGACATCGGCGACTGGTGGCTCCTGTACATGCTGGCCAGGAACATGGACCCGCTCATATACAGGTACTTACCAACTATCATCCACATGGCACGGTTAAAAACTTCTTGGAGGCTTTACTCTGGTGTATTTTTAATCTACAGAATACCTTTTTTTTTAAAACATCTGTTTTGTAACTTAAATGAATCCAAACAACCCATTCTGGGCAGCAGTGTTACTAGTGTAAAAAAACGATTCTGACAAACCAGTCCTTAAATACATTCACTGCCTTTTTCCTAGAATTAAAAATAATGTTCATTTTCAACTTTTAACCCCAAGTATAGTGTAAAATAATTATAGATATTATACTATATTCTATGGTAATGAGTGTACTTGAGCAACATCATAAAATATGTTGTACCCCCCAGGGAGCTGATCACCGAGCTAGCCAAGCGCATGGGGGAGAAGGCCGGCGCGCGCGCGTGACGCCCGCCGCCCAGCGTCGCCGTGCTCGGCGTCTGACACACACACACACACGCACCGCCCAGTACCACCCCCTCACCCCTCAACCGAACAACAACCGCCCTGAAGGACAACTGAAGCCACATCAAAAGCAATCTCCGTAACGAACCTATATTTGAATTCAGAATCTCAGATAATTATCATGTTTTTGAATTGCAAACTCAATTGCAGACAAGATAAAGTTCAAATTCCATTGCAACCTATTTTTTTATCACAATAAAAATAAATTAAGAATGGCAATTCAAAGTCAAATTAAAATACAGAACGGTAAAAAAGATTTTGAATAATTAGTGGTGAATATAAATTATCTAAGATTCTGAAATCAAGAATTTGCTTTTTGTCTCAATAATTAAGCCAGTAGCAATGTCGAAGTAATTCTTGGTTTGCTTACAATTAATATTGCATGATTTAAAGCTCAAAGCAGCCTAAGCTAAGCTGTTATTTGGAAGTTGATCCAGTTGTTTAGAAATTATGTAAAAACTAAAACCGGGTATATAAACAGTAATGACTTGGCACCTCGAACACACTTAACCAGTCTGTGACTTGGTAAAAAGAAAATTAAGGGGTAAGTGCCAAGGTAGCCTCCGAAATTCATTTTTTTTACGTTTTTTACAATTTGCAACAAGCAACCTGACACTAGGTTATTTGTTGATCATATTATGATTCTTAATGGGCCGTAACAAATGCCTATGTATTTAAAGAATCATCAATTACTCTTTAACAACTCTATATAAGTTAGAATTGGCCTCATCAAATGTCACGACCTATGAAATAGTAATTTCATAGGTCAATATGAACTTAGAAGGTTATATTAATGATTTTAATGATTACAATTCCATAAATACGTACTTTCTACGGCCTCGAATCATATTTTGATCGACATGCAACCTGCAACTTACAAAAAACGTAGGACAAATTTGAATTTCGTGGTATACCTTGTAGCTTTCACATTAAAGAAGTATCTGACATTTTTGTTTAACTTTCAAATCAAAAAACATTGTATGTGATCAGGTAGCAATAGTGTTTAACTAATATATTAAATGTAGTATTTTTTCAGCTGTAGTCGACGATAGTCAATTACTTGCCCAATGTCGCTATTTACAAAAATATTGCATTTCCCGATGGGGCATCACAGGCCCTAAGATAATGTTATAAGGTTCAAATTTCATTGTTGCTCGCCGTCGTGAAATGCAATAAGTGTAGCGTTAAATACTCTACTTAAGAATTTGCAATAGATGCTAATCGTCAAAATATATATATATATTATAAGACATTCTTTTTAAGAGGTTTATAAGGCCATAATTTTTAATTTATATTTTAAAACATTCTGAACAGTCTTTTACCGGAATTATCGGGCACTGCTAACGATAGCGTCCGTAAAATTCTAAATATATTCTCGAAGTTTGAAATCTCTACTAGAAATCTGAATTATTTGTATAATTTTTTTAGCTCACAAAATCTATTTCTTATTATATTTATTTTTAATATGAGATTAGATAAAAAAAAAATTCCGTTTGTACAACGAATCTGTACTATATCTGACAATTTCCTTAAAATTTGGTTATTTTAATAAGTATTCTACTAAGTACTGCTATTCTAAAAAAAACATCATTTAATTTAGGTGATGTAAGCTGTGAATAGTTTCAATTTTTATCGTCAGCCAGTCTATTCGGTAAAAATTTCACCTTAAGTGAAGTGAGCTTAAAGTGTCAATCCCTAGCATCTGAGCTTGAAATGAGCTGTCATATCACCTGATGCTAGGTGTTGACACTTAAAGCTTACTTCACCTATGTCTTCACAGTGAGATTTTTACAGAATAGCACTCATGTAGTCATTGTTATAATCACTGCCAATTGTATTTGAAAGAATGTGTTTGTTACATTCTTATTTGAAAAGGAATAACACAAGGAAATAATTTAATTAGTAACATTTGGCAGCAAGTATCTGCAGAATTAATGTGGACCCCATAGTCGAATTAAAATGACATATTTCGTGGTTTGGCTACCTAGCTAAACCTAGCCCACTTCAAGCACACAAAAGTTACAAAATGAAATTCAAATAAATAAATAAGTCAAAACGTGGCATGATTGGTGCCAAAATAGCTCTTCTTACAATTTTTATTAAAATCTCTCTTTCTGAACCTCATTTTTATTTCGAATTAATTATTTTTAGTTAGATCTGAAAACACGTTGCTTTTTCTTATTATGCTCTACATTGACGATTACAATAATTAAGGGTGATGCGCTGAGGCAGCCCGCGATTTTTTTTTTTTTTTTTTGCAATTTGTATAATTAGTTTTTTTTTACTACCTATACCTACTTTGAACTGTTCGATGCAGCTCTCTAAGTAAGAATTGACCTAAAATGTAACGATTTAATGAAATAGTCATTCATTGTATTAATCTGTATTAAAGAAATTGATGATTTTTATGGTTATAATTCTGCAAATACATTTTTTGTTACCATCTCGAATCAAATTTTGATCGACAAACAACCAACAACAACCAATTGTGAAAAGACGTAAGAAAATTTTAAATTGACGGGCTACTGTAGGTTTCACCATAAAGGCTTTTTATAGCTGTTCAGTGTATAGCATAGTGAGAAATGCCTGTTCTATATCCCTTGATCTGAGTAAAAAGACATTTTACTAAACAGTTTTAATGCATATCATGTAGTTAGTTTTTAAATAAGTTTCTTTACAATTTTTTAATGTCTTATTATACTCCGACAGTTATTTTTATGGGTAGTTAAATGCCATCTATCTTTTGATGGTTTGAAATAATTTCTGTATCCATGTCTCAAAATAATCTCAACCATAACTTAGCACAAATGTTTTTTTCTTTATTTAAGTATGGCAACATTTTTCTGTATTTCTTTTTTTTTGTAATAGCAATCTCAAATGGCTTTGAAAATGTACAGAACTCGCGTTTCTGGGCCAATTTGCACTTGAATTTGGTTCAGAGTGGGCCATTATGTATTAAGCCGTTATATATTAGTAGTGACAAGCACTGACATAATCAGATGGACTGGAAATGTATGGCCTTAATTGTAGTGTTGTATGAAATGTATGGACGACCAGGGATATTGTGGTTTTTGACTAAACTCGCATGCCTAACTGTTAACTCGAATAAGTATGTGTTGTGTGACGGTAAAGTTAAAGCCTTTGTCTATGGATATTTGCAAGTTTATATTTGAATTTTGAAGGTAGTCAGTGATATATTGTATAATTTGTGTATTTATATTATAAAAGAACTAGTTATACAAATCTTTATGTGAACGAAGGTAAAAAATATAACATTTTAGTTTTTTCTAAAGTGACGGTGTCGCCATCTCGCGGCTCGCATCCCAATCGTAACGAGTGTTGTGATCATCTGACTGTCAGTGTTCATTTTTCTAATAAAATTATAAACTCCGTTATATTGGAGTGTTTTTAGCATTTTCGCTCTTTTGCGCGTTGAAAGTTGACTTTTTAGATGAATTGTTAAGTTTTAATAATGATATCATTTTTTACTTGTTGTGGTGAAGGTATCCCTCTCTCGAGAAGCAGTGCTTCAAGCCTCAATGCTGCAAGTTCCCTCATAACATAGAGCTATGTTATCTTCGTATAAACTTTACAATTTTGTTTTTATTTGATGGTAGTTTTTAGAAGTTTGCCTTCGCTACAATAAAGTTTAATTTCATCACATTACGTAATGTTAACCATTCAATAAAATAAACATACAAATCAACTTTAAAACAGTACATAAACTGAAATTATTGAGTTAATATGTGATAGTGTTACAATTGCAAGTTCATCAAATTATTTGTTACAAATACATAATATTGTTAAGCAACGCCTAATCACAAAATGCGCTCAAGAATAATGCCATAAAATGTTATAAATATCTATAAAAAATCACAAAATCTATATTATTAAGTAAACATTAGAAATATTATTTCTACAGAAGTTGCGTACGCGCAACTTCGTCAAAATTTTCCATAATTAGTGACTTTTATTTTTGTAACATAAGTTTTTTTATTGTCATACACCGTTATAGCAAGGTCCTGCCAGTTCGAGATTAAAACTTATTTGAATGCCTTTACAACCCATTTTCGTTTAAAAAGTGAAATCATAAAAGGAAAATATGGTAATGCAACAAAAGTTTTATTATTTTGGTGTATGGCAACAATTATTGCGAATAAAGACAGGATGTAAATAGTGAATTTAGTAGTTATACGTATGTTCCTAACAGACGATTAATTTTAGTTCAATTTTAGTACCTTTGTAATTTTGAAATAGGAAAATTATTATTTCGCGAAAATTATTGGAATGAGGTGGTCGCTTTTGTAAGACTCCGATGTTTGCATATGTCATTGTACCATAAACAATAATGTATTATTTTACGTAGTGGCAAACCTCAATGTTATACGATTTTTAAATTAAAATAAATATAGTTCCAACATGGCAACACCTTCCAGTATTCGCGCGAATTGATATTTTATCTTTTTATTTTCAAATAAGTGTCATGTAAAGTGATGTGATATTGAAATTAACATCGCAGTAGTTTCATTTTAATTTTAATATTATTTGTAACGATCCAGCATTTATTACACTTAGTTTAAATCTTGTGTTAATATTTATATACTCTGTATGATACGTTGTCGAATTAAGACATTATTTTTATAAGTTATTATTTTAAAAACTAGTTATTTTTATTTGTCAGAAGTGTCTTGAGAGATAAATATATTACATTTTTATATAAAAAAATATTGTTTGTATTTTTTTTAAGGTGTTTATGCTACACAGCTTTAATCTTTTGAACGCCATTGTCACATATACGTGACAAGCAAGCACATGCCCTGTACGCCAATTACACAAATATGTGACAGTTAATACTTTTGTGTATTTTATGACATGAAAAAAATTAAAAGACACCATGGATATTGGGAAATTCATGATAACAAGAAGAAATTAATTTGTAGCGATTATGCTCTGACGTTCAAAAGATCATAATCAACATTTTATTTTATGAAGTATGGCGTTACACACATAAAAAGGCATTTTGCGCCCACCCCAAATACATTTGGTTAAGGGCAGGAGAATGATGATGATGACGAATGGCAAACTAATTTTATCCTTATTGATTATTTCTTCCACGATAAGTTTTCTTTGCCGTTCGAAGAGGTAACGAAAATCTGATCAAAATATTGTTTTGAAAATCCCACCCACAAAATTGATTCGTCACCTTTAATTTGTAATTTGATTTAAAAATACCTACTTCCATTACTGTTCACTCTTTAGACCTTTTGAACGCCAGAGCGTTAAAGCATCGGCGTCCCCTCACACGCCAAGCCACAAATTCTAGTATATTTCCTATTGGCTTAAGCCGACCGTGGGCGCTCAAAAGGTTAAAATGAAGCTTGCTGAAATACCTACCTACCTATATCGGACTATTTATTTAGATCCTGTAAACTGTAATTGTTTATAAGTAGCTGTTAGAAGACGCGATGTTTCATTTTCAGATGAATTATACAAATATTATTCTTATAAATGTCTAGTTTTATTTAATGTCCTTAAATTAGAAAATGTCTTACAGTACAGCTTTACGAAGCTTACGGCGCCGAGTAAATCAAATAATTTTATGGAATAACTAGGTTGATTTTCTTAGAAGTAGTATTACGTTTATACTAGCTTCTCCCAGCTGCTTGCTCCCGCGTGATTGGCGGAAATTATCCCACGGCAACCGTACATTTTCCCGGGGAAAAGTATCCTGTGTTATTTCAGGTTATAAACTACGTGTGCCTAAGTTCAGCCGTTTCAGCGTGAAGAAGTAACAAACGTACAAACACACTCACAAACTTTCGCCTTTAATTCAATTCAATTCATTTATTCAATAAATTCAATAATGATTTACATCATGTCTGAATTTCTATAATATTAGTATGATATTTTTCTTGCAACTGCTTTTTGTCAGCAGTGCAGTGACAGCCTTTACGTAGTAGGCAATATTACTTTACTCTATGGTAGTAGGGTGTTCTTATATACTGTCCTGTGGTGGCAGCTGTCTGTCATATCTATTCTTTTCTAAATTTAAATCAATGTTCGTCTCCAATCTGCAATTAATTTTTAATTAAGACGTTTAGTTTTTATTCTAAATTAATTAATATTACCTTATCCTATGGTAAGCCTGGATTCCATGATGTCGAACCAATAAGCGATAATTATTATATTCTATTTCCTAATAGGAAGCAATCAAGTCAACAGTCACCTGCTCTATTGCAAGGCCGTGTTATCTCTTTGAGGAAATGTGGTTTGTGGCTCTTCCAAGTTTGTAGGAGTCAGGTAAGTGAAAATACGAAATCAATTTTCAAAATTATTTATTCGATATTTCCCATGGTAACTTTCGTCTGTCGTAACACTTCGCTATAAATTATATCTTTTGGCACAATATTTGGCATGGTTCACTGAGTTGCAGTACCGTGTTGCTGTGACGCCCGTATTCGGAGCTGTTTGACAAACTTGTTACACTAGGTACACGTTACACGCGCAACGCGTATCGTTTGTTTCTATTGACATGTTTGATAGGTACATAAGTGCCTAACAGAAACATTTTTACACCACCATATCTTTATACATTAAGATTATTTTAATAAGATTACAAGTTAATTCTTTCTTCATACAATGCCCCGCAGTGCTAAGAGTCGTGACCCATCTTATTCTTGCTTCAGATACCAAGAAATATAAAGAGATTGATTCCACCATTACCAATATTGTCTTGTTTTCTTTGATTCCAACCGAATACGGGCGCTAGGAACTAAGTTGTATTTATAATGATGGACCTCCGGGCTGTGCGCAAGCGCATCAATAAACATAAAACGTTACAGTTCACATCTTACAACCAGACAACCTTTACATTTACAATATTTACGTGTCTACTGTGACCTGGAATGTGATCTCCAAAAGTGTATCGACAGCTAGTCATTATGGAAAGACTTAGAAGTTATTTCTGATCTCGAAACAGAATCCTTTATGACGATCGCAGGTACAACTACTGGGTATGCTACCAAGATTAATGTGGGGTACCATTTTCACTTCGGGTCGTCAGAAGCCCGAAAATCTGACAGCCAGTCTTACCAAGGGGTACCTATCGTATTACTCAGTTACTGACTGGGTTGTGGATTTCAGATAGCCAGTCGCTCCATGTAAAATACTGGTATTCAGCTGCATCCGGTTAGACTGATCCCAACAACCTTCAGAAGATTCTACAATAGTGAGTAATAAAAAATCTTTAACAGTTAAAATCTTTGGAGATCGAACACCCCAGCCCAGCGTCGCCGACACAATTTTCTAATATCCTCACGAACACAACAATTGTTTGTAACAATAATAATTTTCAGCCTACGTCTAGGCAAATAATTTTTTCTAAATAGCTTAATAAGCTTACAGGTTCAATGCATTCTACACAGAAGTAACATTTAAAGACAATAATTATTGTCATATAATTTAAAAACATTGTACCCATCTTACAATCTTTCTGTAATATAAATGCGTTGAATCTGTGAACTCATTTCTAAAAGTTTTAACTGAAGAGATCAAATCTGCATTTTAAATCTACTACGAAAGTTCTCTATGATTTCTCAGGATTCCACGAAATCGTAGATCAGATTTCTTCAACCAAAATATTAATATTTACTAATAATCGAATAAATTATAAGAATTCAGTCGCTCTCTTACAATTCATTAGGCTAACACAACAAATCTTATCAAACACATCTGAGTGACCATTCAGATCATGTGTGAGACGTGTTCCGTTGGCAGTGGGGGTATTCTCGAAGACAAAGTTACACCATTTGAGCGCTAGATAGATGTGCCGTTTTAATTGTTCTGTAAATGACATGTATGTTTGTTTCATTCTACCAGTCTACTTAAAAATGCTGGAAAATGTACAGGAAATTTACATATAAAGTGTTCGTCAAGTGAACAATGACTGTCGAAACTTTTAATGTTGCTAATATATGAATAAATATTAGAAACAAAAAGATTACAAATTATCAATTGCGTTAAACGTTCAAAGGTTCGTTCGTCACATCTGCAATTAACGTAAATATGTCTTTTGACACGCAGTGGCTGCGTCTCTGACAAGTCGCGGTGATCCTACTACACGGGTATTTACTCGATTCTCTAAAGAACTGTTTGTTCTACTAGTAATATCCTCAATTACAACTACACTATAATACTTAATTGCTTGATTAATTATTGCTTTAATTTTTTTGGTCTGTCAAATCCTTGGCGAGTGAAATGTGTAAAAATGTATATCGTGTGTGTGTGCTCACCGTGTGCTTACCTTCAGTACATTACAACAGCTAAAGTAGAAAACAAACGAAGCGTCGATTAACAGATTACTACGAGCAGCGAAACTATGAGTAAAAGTAGTTCTAAAAAGTATACTAGTACTAACGGGGTAGCCGTCGATGTTTACTATTAGAAGGCCTTCGATAGGATTCGTCCTGAGATCACGTTCTTATAGATTAAGTACAAACTATTATTGCATGTTTAGAATTGCACTGTTACGATTTCGATTAAAAAGTATCGATAAAAGTAGTCTTTACACTCGTTAGTATTGTCCAGAAGTCGAGAACATGCGTGGGGTACTGCAGGGCGGCCGCGCGGGCCCGCTCCTCGCGCGGAGCTCAGGCGGGCGGCAGGTCGCGCTGCAGCGACGTGAGTCACGTGTGGAACACCCACCCCGGCACCGGAGGTCACGCGTCTGGCACGCCGTGGATGTGGTGCTGGTAGTTGTGGTTCAGCTTGTTCGCGAACTCGTGCATGATATCCCGGAATATCACCGAGTCGAGGTTCTCCCCGAGAATGTAGAGGAGGTACCAGTCGCCCATCTTGCTGCGCCGCACGATGGTGTCGACGTTGTCACGGCGGACGAGCCGGAAGCGCATGCGCATCATGTACACGCGCATGCGCGGCGAGAAGATGATGACGAAGCGGTAGACTAGAGTGATGAACGTGAGGATGCCGAGGATGACGAACCAGAACCAAAGGAAGACGTAGATCTTCTCGTTGACGACGTTCAGTGGCAGGATGCAGAGCGCGTCGTGGCGCTCCACCTCGCCAGACGAACCGAACTTGTTGAACAGTGTGCACTTCACCATCCTGGAAAGTACACGATTTATGTTAATTGAAAAATTCTATAATATACACGACTTTTTCCTAGATGATATTGGGCAGTGGGGGAGTGAACTATTGACTGGTTGTTTCGGTGTAAAATATTTATACCAATAAGATGTGCGAACCATAAGGATACCAATATCAACTTGTGTGACGCATAGCATAAACGGTTAAAGAATCACGAAATTGATACCTTTGCCTTTCTTCCTCAGACTGCGACATAGTAGTAGTATTTACCTTGGAAATATGTAGATCATGGGGTCGATGCGATCCTCCTGATCTGACTCCATGTAGGCGATGACGTCCAGCCCGAAGGTCATGAACTCCCCGTCGAAGAAGCGGTTCATCAGGAACATTTGCCCTGAAAACATCATCAAAAATGTAAGGAATTAATTAATATTAACAATCTGAGAGTCCAATTATTTTTCTAATTATGACCATTACAATACCTCGCCTTTATCATAATTTACGTACGGTCAGTGCAATATGACTGTATAATTACCAATTGGCAACTAACAGCGTTTCGGGCCTCATCGGAGCACATCATGAAGTAGTAAAATGTCATGTTTGCATGGAATTTACATAGCTTGGAACCGTGGGATCAATGCACAACCGTATACTTTACATCTTCCCAGAAAAAAGCATGTCATTCTACAATAATTATTCATCTCTATAGATATTTCTCACCAACATGTGAAGCTAAGTCAGAGGCCCTCGGGCAGCATAAAACTCTGACACCAGGTTAGTCACTAACCACACGAAAAGAAGAAGAGATTCATCTCTATGATTATAATTTCATAAGCAACTGGGGTGCCCGTTCTAGCCATATCAGTATCATATTTTTAACGATATCAATTCTTATTTTTCATAGGCCCTTAAAAATTGCTAAAAAGTATACGAGAATTGTAGGTTAATTAATACGGTTGGTAGGAAAACCTTTTTTGATTATCCTTATTACGCTTTCCCGTATCATGAGTACCTACGGACAAGGTAAGAATCGCGGTAAAATTCTTATAAAATTAAATATGAAGTCCTTCATCAAAATACATTGTTTTTGTATTGTTTACAACGATCTGATTTAGCTGTATCACAAATGTAAATTGTAAGCCGAGCCTAAAATAGTCGACGCATGGTGTTTTTTTATTGCATAGTTTGGGCACAGGTCAACATTCGAGCATAAAACCCGCAGTGTGCTGTAAAACTTGTTTTATGCCCGTTTTAATTCAATATGTTATGATTTACAATCGGCGCGGTAGGACCCTACGGCGGCGGCGTAGTGCAAGAAAGGAGCAGAAGACTCAGCAAATAAACTAAAAGACTCCGTACGAACAAGGATACTATAGTTAAGGGATCTAATATTAAATTTATTTTGTATTTCAGTACTTAAATAATAATGTGAACGGCCATGAGATGCTTAACCTTTTGAACGCCATTGTCACATATACATAGGTACGTGACACGGACTTGCTACACAAATAACATGATTGTACAATAGCTATAATACGCGTAGATACGCAAATTATTACTTTTTGGGTGTTTATATATTTAAAAAATTTAAGCTCTCGTAGGTTTTTAATGACGCAATTAAAAGACACCATGGATATTAGGAAATTCATAATAACAAGAAAAAATAAATTTGTAGCTTGGCGTGGAGGGCACGCGCGTGTGTTTATATAAGAAAATATAGTCCATCATTTTGAAGCCAAACAAATCAAAAGGACACCCAGTGTCATTGCCAAAACATTTTTGCCAGTTACCGTATCTTCAAAAGCTCAACAGCTGAATCGATCCCTGAGTCGAGAAAACAATTGCGTATAAGATTTTGTTCGTTAAAACATTTTTAGAAGCCATCAGCGAAGTCTAGTAACTGGAAAGAACCTTCCCCCTTATAACATAATATCCAACATATCTTAAAAATTGTGGGGAATACAGGTACACACTAAGAAAAAAAAATATATTCAGCACAAACAGAACGCACATTTAAAAAGTCATTAAATACACCTATTGTTATTTTATGTGCCTTCAAAAATAAGACCATACAATCACGTCTGAACTGCGCCTTCTCCCAATATCCGCAGTTGTCGGCGGTTGGTTCACGATTCAGATCGTGCGCGCGACAGATGTGCGTCTGATATATCAGTTAGGACATGTTTAGGTCCCGCGCGGGCCACCAGCACCGCGACTCTTGCCAAAATGTACAGAGTTTTCACAAACAATATTGTGTTAATGTGTTACATAAATCTATACAATGTATTTGTAAACCGCGAAAATGTCCGTAAACATCTATTTATTAGGGTTGGTATTACCATAAACACTGCATGGCGTAAATTATCTACCTAATTATTAAACTGTGCATCGTAATATTTTGACATAAGCTAAGCTCGGTGATCCAGTTATCTATTCTCATGTTAAGCTCAGATCAAATAAAAAGTCAAGATGGAATGTTGCAAACAACAATGTGACGCCTGTTAAAACTACCCCTTGCCGTATAAATACACAATTACTGCAAACTACACCTTAGCTTGTCATTCGAGCTATCTCACCGTTAGCGGCCCGTCGTCATCAAAAATATGATAATTTACGAGTAAAAATGCCGAAATGTGTTGTGAAAGGGATAAAAACCAAACTTCAAGAGACAAAAAGCAGGCTTTTTGCTTAAATATAAACAGTAACGTTATTTCTGTAATATCGGGGTAATTTGAATTATGTGACAACACTGGCCGACGCACCACATGTTTATAAAACCGGCGTCACGTTGTGGTTTGCAACGTTCCATCTTGACTTTTGTTTTGATCTGAGATGTTAAGCCAGTATCCAGTAACCTATATCCAGTCCTAGCCCCGGTACCTTTGTCTGCTCTCCCAAAGCGTCTGCGCTGTCATCTATGCGTCTGACCGCTGTTTGCATGGCCGCATGTTGGGCGAGATCGCGCGCACAGCATTATTTCCCTCGCGGCCTACTTAGTTTTTGTTATTGGAAACGCGACAGGAAGCGAAAGTAAATAGCTAATACCTACAGGTTTAGAATTACTACCAAAAGGATATTGTTATAGATCTCCTGACAGATTTTGATGAGCTTTTTGATGTCACCTTATCCACTAACAAACCTTCTTTGAAAATGGTTGAGAATTTGAGTGACACCGTCTAAAGTTACAAGATTGCTTTTTTTTTAGTAGGCTTATTTTTCTTATTAAACAAACAAAATAAAACTTACAATCTATTTTAACATCAAATTGTTGTATTGTCTCACATCTTGTTCAAATATCATTTCAGAATTACGACATACTACAAAATGTCATTGACAGGGCTTTCAGGATGCTAAATGTGTTGTGTTTATGAAAACTTAAAGCTTATTTACGAGGCTGAAGTAAGTTAAAGTGGCTGGATTCGATCACTACGCATCATCACGAGATAAAAGAGAGGCCACTTGACAGATTTCGAAAAGGCTTTCAGGGTTCGAAGGAAGTTAAAATAAATCCGTATTTAGGGACGCAAGTGGCTGGCATCGATCCCAATCAGTCTCGACTTCCTGAGAGTATGCTAAACAGATTTTGAGGGCACTTTTAGAAACCAAAAGCTAATCGAGTTTCATCTCTATAAATCCAGTTGATGTTTAGGGAAGTTATAATGCAACTAGCTTCTGCCAGCTGCTTCGACCGCTTGGTTGTTGGAAATGATCCTACAGGAACGTACTACCCGGAACAAAAGTTCTATTAGTAATCCTGCTTATAAACTATGTGTGCCAATTTTTATCAAAATTTGTTCAACGGTTTACCAGTGATTGAGTAACAAACATCCAAACATCTTCATAAACTTTCACATTTATGATGTTAGTAGGATAGGATAACACACGGATGATTATTAGCTTTTTAGGCTGCTATGGCAAAATTCCTCCGAATTAATGAATAATTATGTTATTTATTCCAATAAAAATCGACGTTAAAATGTCTGTTAAACACCAGTAAAACGGCTGAGTGTGGCTTTGAAGACTTCCGAAACTTTTTATCGAGACAGAATAATGCCGGTTTTTTTTTCTAGTTATTAGTGCACTATGTACATTCAGAACTGAATGACGCAAATATGCAAATTAATGCTCTTCTTTCTTTGAACCCGAACTGGACTAGCGCAACAACAGCCCAAAACAAGCCTGATTTCCAACTACATTAAAAATATTAATAAGTTGATCTAATCATCATTTAGTTCACTAATCTGTGTTGCTATATGTACTTACATACTTATTTTTCCCGTTTTGTAAACAGGAGTCGAAAGTTTAATCTGAAAACCAGCGCTTAGCAACTCGCTAGGGGACATAAGCATAATGCTGACGCTTAAACCTTTTGCTTTCGGTATTATAGTATTGTGTATACACCGCTACAAATAGCTATAATACTAAAGGCAATAAACGTTTATTCTATTCAATACATAACACTCACCTATAACATTGATAAGAGCCAGCCCCTCGCACAGGTAGTACCGGTAGGCCCACCAGTTGTGGTACCGCAGGTTCTCCCATAGGTAGTCCAAGATGAGCTTCTTCTTGGTCTTCTTTTCGATCTCGGTGCACACGCCCACGTCCAGGTCCATCATCAGGGCCCGGATCTTGCCCCCCTCCCACGACTTCCACAGCCAACGGGGCGCGTAAAATAACATTGCCTGTAACAAGAGGTTTCGGTTTTAAAAATGGCCGTATCAGTACAATGTTCTGCTTTCCATCAGATTATTGTAAATTTTCAACCAAGCTATAAACAGTAATAGCATTACGTGCCTGACAAGCGACACCAAGGACCTAAATTCGAGTCCCATTCATTGAATTGTTATGTCGAAGTCTTTCAACATTAGCTTATTTACTTTGGGAAAGAGGAGAACGTGAATATTGATACGATAAATGTGTAGAGTCAAGTTCTTTCAACTAAACAGACAGCTGTGCTGCTGGGGAGTTTGTTGCGCCACTTTTTCTTCCTAGCTAAAGAACTAGGAAGTGGTGAAGGGTGGGCGTTTTTGGGGGACTGTCTTATTTAACTTTGACCTTCAAAAAGTGCTGATTTTCAGCCTAATTTGAATAAATGACTTTTGATTTGATTTGCCATTATGCGGTAGAAGACGTTGACGTATGTTTATGATAATAATAGCGAGGATTCATGGACCTTCGAATTCTCTCATCGACATAAGAATGGCTGTCTTATGCGGAGAAAAGCAAAGCGTCCAGTCAGCGAAGTTAAAGGTCTGCTTGGGGAGAGTCCAACGGAGATTTATTTATCATCATTATACTGTGGAGATTTTATATTTTGAAGCCCGAAAATCTGACAGCCAGTCTTATCAAGGTATCGTATTGCCTGCCCAGTTACTGGGTTGTGGAGGTCAGATAGTCAGTCGCTCCATGTAAAATACTGATATTTAGCTGCATCCAGTTAGACTGGCAGCCGACTCCAACATAGTTGGGAAAAGGCGAGGCATTGTGGAGATTTTGCAGACATTTATTGTATGTCTGTGAACAAAGGGCTTTAAATTGACATCACGTAAACACTACCTATCTATCTTCGTTTAAGCTTCCTTATCTTAATTTTGTTGACCACTTTTGGTTCTGATTTAACAACAAAGTGGTCTCTAAAATTGACCAAACTGCACTTAACACTAACTAATACCAATTTCACTAATGTTAGAACTACCCAACTTATTTTAAACTACCATGTTTACAGCGGCATTCAAATGTTTTACAACCAACTTAATTAACTTGATCGCAACTTATTTTAAACGTTATTTCTGAGAGTTTAAAGTCTAGAATTTAAGAGTTATAAAGCATGCGTCACAATGAGAGCAATCTACAAATCTTGGGCAATAAAATTGTGTATGAAATAGCTAAAAGTAGCAGACGATTGAATGGTCGTATTGCAACCTGTATTACGATGTAGCAACGTTTATTGCTATTGCCGGTATATAAATGCAATTGCTAAAATACATATCGGAAGCTGGAGGTAGGGCTGTCTAGGAATAGGTATGAATTAAATTAGATAAGGTTCAATATTAATCGAAAGAAATGGGATTCTGAAGAAGTAACTAAAGTTAAGGGTCCACTTTTCCAATACTTACAATATAATACCTCTTTAGAAAATGCTTTCAGTCTTAATTAATCAAAAATAGGTAATTTATGAGCCATAGCTTCTTAAATAGTTGCTAACCTGTCTTCAAAGTCGTTGAAAACCATAAACAAACAGCGAGACATGCAAGCGAATAAAACTGCTACCAGGTGCCAGGTCACCAACCCGCCAATCTATCACTTACATAATAATAGAACAACCAACACTCTCACTGTTCGCCAACTTAAATCAATAACTTTCAATCGGCAGCCCTATCCATACGTCATAAATTCATCTGGCTAGACACTATCGTAAATGGTTTATAGCCATCAGATATTATGGCTTTCAGCAGGCCGCGGGAGATGCGCACACACTGACAGACATCATAATACTGATGGCTTTATATAAATAACTGATTGGCGTTTGTGGGGCACGCCACTAGATGGCGTTAGTGGGCGCTCAGCTACTATTTATTGTTAGTGTTGCAGTTTTAACTGCATTTTGTGGTGTCACGTAAGCTATAAATTGAAAGTGTTTCAATACATGGCTTGGAGGAATGCCTTTGCCTTATTTTTTATTCAATGAATTCGTGTTTTCGGGATTTTTCTTGGAAATAGACAATTCGAAGCTAGATCCACTAAAGGCTATGAAAATGCTGTTATGTAATATTTAGTAACCGTTCAACGATTTCAGTCTTATAGTATCATTATTTTCTTTTCAAAAGTCTTATGAATAAACTCTGACTGACGTTCCATTCATCCTTGTCTCCCAAACAATACCTATATTTTTTTAAGGTCGCTAATTAACAGCCCCAATAATCAGACCATTACACAAATCATTAAAACAAATCCATTGCAGTAATGCCAACCTGAAAACAAGTTGTGAACTGTGCAGTCTGCATAATGCAGAGCTTACGACTGCAGCCGCTCGTGTGCACGTAGCTCATAAATTGAATGTGTTCGATGCGGCTCAGGCTCGTGGTATTATCTATTCAATGCATGCCCCAAAATAGTGTGGGTATGTGTTTGTAGTTATTTACAAAACTTTTGGTAGTTTTTATCTTCCGGAATTTTTATATTTGATGGTCGATAATGAACTCGTGTAGTGTAGGCATTTATTTTAATTTAAATTTTCACTGTAACACGTTAGCTGCGGCACCAATTTTTGCAAACTTTCCGTTCCTGCGGCACGAGGTTTTATCGGCCCGCACCGTGACCAGACGTTAGGGCGACACGCGGTCTATTAGACCCCACCTCCTTTAACAGACTAAAATCCATTTTCTGGCGCGAAATCAAAGATAAATGAAAAATTTGGTCCTTAGCGATATAGACAGTGAATTGATGAACCCTAATCTACCGTCGCCCCGGGATCTGATAACTAGTTTAGGAATTATTGGCAAAACAAAGTATGGGATCTTATACACCTCGTAACGCACTGAAATAGGGTAAATTTTCGCTAAGATTAGTGATGGAAAAAATAATATCGACGCAACGACGTTTATGTATTTTTGTGTGAAAATCTTAATGCGGTTCACAGAATAGAAAAAAAAGAAAACCAGAAGTAGAAAAGAAACTATCCTATGTATTCTGCCTCGGGCTTTAAAAATACACTTATTAGAACTTGAATTAACATAAAAAAATCAGTAACAATATACTTTTTTATAAAAAATCGCAATCGTTCTGTTTTTGGGTTTTTTTTAAATTAACTTCTTCCGACATCGTTTAGACATGTTCGGCGATGTAAAAGGACGTGCTCTCCAATCGACGTGATGCACAACACTAGTCGCGGGAAGCTCGCGTTGGGTGCGGTACGAGGTCCGGGAGGATATGGGACGTTTTAGCCTCGTTCCGCACTGCATTAAAATTATATTAATTCAGTGCGGTACGAGGCCTAAGACATCCGGTACAAAGATAGGTATACCACCGAGTCCGGGACCATTAGCGCGTCTCAAATATACATTTATCTCTTATCTATACTGGACCAAACCAAAGCTATGCCCTTCGCACGACAGAGATGTTCACGTTTTTCCTTGCCGCACCACAAGGAAGTTGCATGAGGGGTGATTTAGGCCTCGTTTCGCAGTTAACGTGTTAAATTTCCAAACAAATTTTATGATTTTTTTTAAGCTATTCTTATCATTTTGCTTTGCAATTGCGAGTGCAGGGGGCTTAGACAAGTGTCAATCGCTCCATGTCGATTCGATTTTGAAAATTGTTAATCGAACAATTCGTTATCTTAGCGATTCGGATTGTCAATAACGTAACTTGTCAATGCGTTTGTATGGGAGCATTGATCGGGTTTCGTTTCACTATTTGACATTTTCTAGGACTTACCGATCGAAAACGATTGATCACGTGACATTTCGAAAGCTTATGCCAATTCCATACATTTCGGATTTATCTAATTTCGTTATCGTTAATTAAAATGTGACTTTGTTAAGGCAGTCCCAGGCATCTACTCGACTATCTCCTATCCCTATTGCTTACAACTTTAATAACATTTCCTGGATAAGAAATCATTGACGTACCTACGACTACTTATATTTTATAGCGTTTACAACAAAATAATATATTAAATCGTATCAACAGTCACTCGTTTTCACTAGAAAAAGAATTACAAACAATAAATCGCTAGCTATCCGTAACCGAAATACTTCACTTGTCCACACCGACCGGCATCCGGTTTATTTACGTTCCGCATCGCGCCGCGATATCGCCAGTGTGTTTACGGCCTAACGATTGACCGGCCATACGTTGTCGACGGCCGCGAATCGCGCAGTGTGTCCCCGACTTTAGTGGCGTTATTAATAGCGCTGCCGATTCATGCGGTTTAATTGAAAATGTAGTGTTTTGATGGTTTTCAGTTTTCAGATAGATTTTCTAAAGACTGTTTAGACTCGTTTGGAAATGTCCCTATCGGCTATTAACTGTGTTAAGAGGTTTTTTGGCCCTTTCCGCCAACAAATAAGGAGCGATGACAGTCGGTTTACACGCATAATGTGCGCCTGTGGAACTCATTGCGCGTGTACTCTGCACCACACTGACCTACGGTTACAGAAATATATACTCATTTTCTATTTTTAATCATGTATTATATAGTTTCACCCGCTGCTCGGCTCCTGTGATGTTACATAGCCTGAGCCTTCCTCGATAAATGGACTATCCAACACAAAAATATTTTTCAATTCAGACCAGTAGTTCCAGAGATTAGCGCGTTCAAACAAACAAACGCTTCAGCTTTATAATATTAGTATAGATTTGTGATCAATCTTTGATAGGTAGCTCTAGAGGGTGTGTGTAACGAAGGATGTCATTTACCGATGTAATTCCGTGTTATATTGCATAAATTCCTTTTAGGAGACTCTCTAAAATTTACCTTAATTTAACAATATGTACCTAGTTACTTAAGTCTGTTACATGCCGATGGCGATAACCAGTGAATCTTCGTATCAAACGTGAAAAAAGGATTAATATCTCATGTAAACAGAAAACACAAAAGGGAGAGAGACAGAATCCAAATGAAAGAAGGAAAGAAAAATATTATATTAGGGACACGCACAAGACAATACAAATGCAAGTTTTTTCCAACGCATACAAAACAAAATACCGTAGGAGGTGTAAAAAGGAAGTTCCAAATAATAATATCCTTGGACATTTCCAACCGGAACCGGACCCGGAACAAATACTTGTAGGTCGTACGCATATTTGTTCCGTTTAGGAATCGAACCCGCGACATGCTGCGCAGCAGTCAATCGCTAAACCACTGCGCCAACCGTGTCGCCAAATAAGTTTTTACGATCGTACATAAGCTAAAACACCTAAGTACAGAGCACATCAAGTTACCACAATCTGTCAAATTTCTTTGATAGTATTTCAACTTTATTGCAAAGACATAAGGTTCATATTGAATTGAGAAAATTTGACAGTTAGGGATAGCTTGATGTACTGGCGTCTGTACATTCACACCAGTAAGTTTCAGCGAGTGTTGCCAGTTTTTCTCGAGCAGCAGTGGTCGACCACAACAGCTGCTAGTCCCGTCCACAACTACTAGATTAATAGCCCGACTGCACTCGTACGAGCATTCCGAGGTTTGGCCAGTTACGTTCGTAAAACATGAATAAAATGCCGGCTGTCTAGGTTGTTGAATAATTAATGCGTTTTTAAATGGTATTTACTGAAAGTAATTTTTATTTACATGTACACATAATGGTGGTAGTAAATGTTTTTCGTCTGGACTTTATGGACGACGCAAATCTGACTTCTTAAAAATCCAAGTTTAGGTACTTAATAGTCGGCGGCGGGAAGGTGGCTAGGTATACTGGATGCAGAAGGCGGAGGAAGGGTCTTGTGGCGCAGAGGGAGAGAGATATGTCCAGCAGTAGACTCCGATAGGCGGAATTGATTGATTGAGTCGGCGGCGCCCTAGGTTTTCATTGCACATAATTAGGGGATCCTTTTAAGTTTCGGCTTTGAAAATACGTGAAGAGAGTGGCGGCTAACTACTGATAACATGGCGTATGATCGCAAAATTAGTCTCCAAAACATGGATAAAATTGCGAAGTCCAAGAAAATTAGCAGTATCTACCCAGGCTGAACTACTATTAAACAAAAAACCCGCAATCAAATCTGTTCATCCGTTTAAGAGCTACGGAGCCACAGGCAGACACACACACACACACAGCGGTCAAACTTATAACACCCTTTTTTTTCGTCGGAGGTTAAAAACGTATAGAACGCATTGAGGAATGGACAATTGAACTATAATACCCTCGCTGTCACCTCCATCACGACTTGTGTTATAAAATACTTATTGACTGTGCTTAGAGTGTATTTACAGAAGCCAGCATATCAAGCTGCCCCAATCTGTCAAATTTCTTCGATAAATTTTCAACTATAATACAAAAGATTAAGGTTCATGTTCAATTGGGAATATTTGACAGTTTAGGATAGCTTGATGTGCTCGCGTCTGTACCAAAACAATGCCGCAACAAACAACCAGCTAATACTACCCACTTTTACCCCACAAAGTTTATTTTTACACACCGACCTTATTCGGTAACACAAATAGAGCAGTAGTGCACATTCGAGCAAGGAGGCCGCTATCTGCTCAGTGGAGTGAGCTCATCGATCAGCTGTGAACCGATTGTCACATACTTGTTGCATTTTGTCGCGTAGACGAGTGTTAGCGAGTATTTTATGTCAGAGTAGCTCCGATGTTTAGAATTTATAGATAGATTTGTGGAAGAATGATGCACGCCCTTGTCTTTGATACTCTGACTCTGAAATAAATTGGTATACGAACAGGAAGATGATAATGGTACATTTGTAATATTTGAAGCCCAAATTTTAAGCAGTTGGGACAATATTTATTTTATTTCTACGTTATTGTAATCATAGTCTTTTCGACTCATGATTCTTTGATCTTTCATAATATCACTGTTACACAAAAAGTACCAACACAACAAAATGCAGCAGTTTATAAAAGGCACATCTAAAGCGGCAGTTTATTGTAATTTTGGTAAACTGAACATTACAAAATGCATGTTGATTTGCAAGAAAAACTGAGACTAGATAAAAATGAGTCTTAACAAATATATTTCTTTTACAAATATTATTATTATATATAGCAGTACAATGAATGAACGGGGGCAGATATAACAAATCGTAATTAGTCGATAAGAAATTTATCTTGCTCGCTTTTCCTCGCTCAGCTTGCGCTTATTTGATCACAGTTAAACTATGAACTGCAGAACTATTTATCTAACTGCCCATTCCATAATTTTTCTGGCATCATTTATTACGATTCTTGAGTATTTTTTTACTTACGACTTAATTCGCGTCGGTTACCATTTCGACCTTAAATTTTACTTACTAAGTAGCTTATTAGGGGATATCGGATATCGATATCATGAGGTCAAACCATACGTAGGTATCTGTGGGACAAACTGTTTATCAAACTTCGAGGGTTTTTCCATAAAAAGGTCAGGAGCGCAGAAATCGTGTCCGGTGCGCGTGTGGCCAGACCTACTATGAATAACGTTGACGGTGCAAAAGGACTGTGTACGTAGCACGGGATGTTCTGTAGTGTCAGCTTGCTTTGGGAAAATGCTTTAGTTTATATATACATCTATGTATAATTTGTATCTAACTATATATATGAAAGGAAAAACTGACTGGCTGACTGACATATCATCGCACAGCCGAAACTACTGAGACTGGGAACGTGAAATTTGGAACACGGCTTCCTTTTATAATGTAGGAGCACTAAGAAGCGAGTTTTAGACGAAGTCGTGGGCGAAGTACTAGTAGGTAATAATAAAAAACTAAAGTTACCTGTGGTGAGAGTTATGGGGGCCTAGACAAAGTCACATTCAGCGACCATAGCAAAATTTAAATTATATGATCTACGTATGTTTCTGTATTGTTGATTATTATTTAATTAAATATTTATTATTACACAATTGCTGTTCCACAAACGATGGGACACCTAATATCGTGTCCTGCGTGTCCTGTCGTCTGCACGTTACAGGAACTGATTGACGCTAGTGATGGCGCCTAACTCGTAGCCGAATCCAGGACTGAGTACATTTAGATTGCCATCGACACGCTAGGAAGAAGAAGAAGATTACAAATATTTTCTAAAACAATTATGTTTCCGGCTAATCTTTTAAAATCGAATTTGACGTGTTCCATGACAGGTGTCAAAGTTAGCGGGTAACGTTCCGTTACTACAGTTTTAGTTCTATAGCGTATAGAGGCAATTATAGAGGTGTTTGATCATAGAGGTGTTTGATTTTCATATGGCTTCCGGATTCCCTGTCGAACAGAAGGATTTATAGTCAAAACAAAATAGATGTACGGATCAAGTTATATCAAACTGTCAAATTTCTCCAAATGATTTTAAACCTTAAAATATTGACTGTTAAGTTCCAAATCGATTAAGAAAATTAGATAGTTTGTAGTACTTGATGTGCTGGCGACTGTAGATAAGAGTCTCGACAAGTACTTTTTAAAAGTTTCGTATTTTTACAATTACTTTTTCTACAACATGAATTTACAGGAATGTCTTAATAAGACAGTACTTTTTAATCATCGTTATCGCGGATAACTATCCTCTCCTTTATAAATGCAATTTCTCTAGGACATCCGTCACAAGATAATACACCAGTTATTACTATTCTTTGATAGACAAACAATCAATCACAAAATCATGATTTATCACCAAAAAGCGTACGTGTGTGCACAAACAGAAACAATGCGTACCGTTAACATGTTATAACACTTCATAATTAGCTAGTGTTACAATAAATTACAGTACAGTGCCGACAGATAGGTCCAAGATCACAGCTGAGTCACTTGGCACTCGATAACGGTCAACGTCGCGTTGTTTGACTGGCCGAGTCAAAAGCGGAAGCGGTTTAGTGACACACGTTAACTCCTCAAATATTCATAAGAAAAATTCTCTAGAAACGTCAATAAATGTAACCGTAAAAATCTTTAAGCTCTTTTAAGCAAACGGTTTCTAATTGACGGGTTTCTATGTAACGGTTGAAGTGTGGGCTCCGGCGGCCATCATGAAAATCTGTCATTTCATGACATTTTCGTATCATTTGACATTGAGATGTCAAAAAACACTCAAACGCTGAGTTTGGACAGCAGTTATTGTGTGAGTGTTTATCGCCTCGTTAGGAATCAAAGATTTATACCACAAAAATGTTTGTTTGTCTGGAAGCCATACAGCAAAATCTGTCCGTCCTGTTTAGGAATCGCTGTGTCCAATGGGTAACCGCTGCGGCATTATGCGGTAACTTTATGTACAAAATCCAGTAAAACTGGAAACCTTCTGTCTCATTAGAACGTAGAAACTCATTACCCATTTCACAACGTTTTATTATTAAATCCTACATTCCCAATATGTATTACATTTTAACAGCAAAATTGGAACAGCTGTTAATTATAAAAGAGGTAAACACGCCAATAGCGGAAACCTTTACTAATTAAGAATTTAAAACAAATCAGTACAAGTTATTGTACAAACAAAATAGCAATAGAGCTACATGCCAAATTGTTTTCGCCAATATTTTATAACTTGCGTCCATTTCCCACGGGCGGGAAAACGTTAGCGAGTCGTGACTTTTTCACGGCCACGAGCGAAACGACTTATGAAATATGGAAACCATTAATGAGCACAACACTATAGTTTCGTTTCAGACTGTTAAACGTGTTATTGTTGAGTTCTGCCGCCAAAAGTGCATGAGTTAATTACTCTAGTGTTCGTTCTAATGAATTGTTTATGGTTAACCTTGACAGTTCATATTTAAACAATATTTTGTATTTCGAACACGACATACCTAATTTACGGTCGCGCGGCCATTTTATTAGCTATGGTTCTTACATGTTTTCGGGATTAGGTCAAAGATTTATAGCTCAATTTCTTCGAAATATATTAAAATACGCTTTGATTGTTAAGTAGGATATTTAGGATTATTAACACAGTTCATAAATTATCTTTAATATGTTTTAAGTGTGCTGCGCGATTGTTTATAGACAAACAAAAAAATATATAGGCTCATTTATTTTAGATAATAGCCCACGTATTCTTTGTAGACACAATAAACACTATTTTTTATATTCTAGGGATTAAATGTGACTTTGGTGTAGGAAGGTATTTCAAGAGCATAGTGTGAGTCAAAGTGGAAATGTCTTCTCAGGTTAGAGAAGGTCGAGGCTAAAATAATTTAAAGAAGTTATAAAAAGAAATGGTTTTCATTACGGTAAGACGAAGATTTCATTGACATTTTCGTGATTATTTCCTTAGATGAATTAATTAGCGTAAGGTTTTCCTGCTCTCATATCCAGCCAATTCCCAGTCGACTCCCAAGTTCTGTCTTCATAATTTAACTAAGTAGTTAAAAGCTACTAATTATGCATTAGGCAAATATTAAACAAACGTTTAAATTCGTCGAATTCTAAATACATTTCGGATGCATCGATCATCGTTCGGATACATGCACGCTATCGGGGCCGCCACGCGTGATTTATGCGCTGGCTGTATGTCCAGCTGTCTTTGCTTTCCGCAATGACAGCGCGGGAAAAATAGCAGAAACGGCCATTTTGATTGATAATATTTATTATTGGATTTTTCATTGTTTTTTCTTTCCTATATCGTCATTCTGGTTATTCATTGAGTGGTTAACCTAATCATTAAAGTAAACGAGAGTATTACAGGACTGTTAAATTACAAGCTATCTAAGGCTGTACTAAATTTTCAAAGTTACACAGACGTTTATTATCATTTATTAATTGGCTTTCATCTCACGACTATCTTTTGCCGACATTGAAGCAGGCCCAATAAAAGATGCAGACAATATCGATACAGACTAATTCAGGACAGAGAGGAGTAACAAGGAGAAAGGGAGGCATTTGTTTATCTGTCTCCTAAGGCACAGGTTTCCCCTAGTTTAGGAGGCAGGGTTACCACCATTCCAGAAACCTTTTTACAACAAATTGTTTTTGTAACCTACATTTACTACTTTTTGTAACAAAGGGTATTTAGTATCAATAAAGCATTATTATTATTAGTTGCCCTGCAGTGGGACAACACAGTCTAAATAACAGCTTTTGACCTCGCCTTCGTTGGTGTGGTTGTCGGAAATTATCATACGGGAACGTCTTACCGGGATAAAAAGTTTCCTATAACCTAACCCAGATCATGAAACTCATTCAGCCGTTAAGGCGTTGCATACAAGACAAACAGAACAACACACAGAGTTGCTTCCACATGTTACAATATCAGCATAGATTATCTAAAGAAACTACTGTAGTATTACAATTTGGTCTTCCGATTACTTTACATTAGAGTAACCAGCCCATAATGGTCTCACTGCCGGGACATAGGTCTTCATTTTGTGAGAGGGATCCTCGGGGCCTAGACCAGGTCACATTTTCATTAACGATAACGAAATCAGATAAATCTGAACTGTATGGAATTGGCATAAGCTTTCGAAATGTAACGTGATCAATCGTTTTCGATCGCTAAACAATTTCAAATTCTGTAACGAACATGATCAATATTCCCATACAAATGCGTTGACAAGTGGCGTTCTTGACGATCCGAATCGAAACGAATAACGAATTGTTCAAGTTTCGAAATCGAATCGACACGGAGTGATTACTACTACACTTGTCTAGGCCCCCATGTTACTTGTGCAGTGAAAAGCATCTCTAAATTCAGCTGTCGTTTTTTACACCTTGAATTCCCACATGAACACTAGTAGTATCAACAAAGTACAATGCTTCACTATGTGGCTAGCTAGGCGCTATGTGCTCGGTGCATACAAGCGCCAGTTCCCATGAACTGCTGCTAATAAATAATAATTGTTTACAGCTTCATTTGTTACTACGCTACTATGTTTCTCAACTACGGCTCTAATTGCTATCGAGTATCGACGAATGTATGAAGAAATTGCAAGAATGCGATATTCATTTGTTTAGACATTTGAATGTTATCAATTGCGTTATAGACCAGTGTTGATGCCTTTGAAAATGATATAAAGAAAAAAAAATATAGTAGGATGAAACCCATTGGGAAAGGAAGCGAATATAACAAAAATTAAAGGAAAAATAATTTACGGTCGGTCGATGGGGGTGCGTTTTTAACAGCAAAAAAAGGTTTATCTCGATTTCTGGCAAAACTAGCAAATATGTAGGTAATAAAAGATCTACAACTTTTGTATTTACAACTTTTTCACATAACCTCAAATTCTATGTCAAAAAACTTTTTTACAAAAAAGTAAACCGACTTCCAAAAAAAACACTACAAAGTGAAAAATAATTTTGATTTCGGAAGTCGGTGTCTTCGGTTTTGTATTTTCATTTTTTGCCACCGACTTCCGAAATCAAAATTATTTTTCACTTTGTAGTGTTTTTTTTGGAAGTCAGTTTACTTTTTTGTAAAAAAGTTTTTATTTTTTACTTTTTAGTTGTAGTACCTACAAAACAAATTTTATAACACTACCTGGTATGTAAATTACAGTGACAGGAACTTATTAGAACATCGTCCACATACATTAAGTAGGATTTTTAGATTTTTGTTGATTTTTCAAAAACCGCTTATCCGATTTCGATAAAAAATTTATGGGACCATTTGGGAAGTATACCCTTTCCAACAAAAAAAGAATTTTTCAAATCGGTTGGCAAGCAACGGAGTTATGCGCGAACAAACATAAAAAAAAAGAAAAAAAATATACAACATGTCCCAAAATTCAACGATAAGCCGGCACCAGAGGATGGACCTACTAATGACTACTCGAGAAAAAAAAAGAAAAAAAAAATACCTCTACTTTTTTTTAAATTACTTAAAAAAAAATGGAAATTCTTCGAAAATGTATACCCCTTATGACACTTTTAACTACCATGACCACAATTTTTCAAATTTTTCAGTTTTTTTGTTTGTATCGGCAACCTAAGTAGTACTACTATTCACCATAATCTTTGAAAATTACAGAATTTTCGTAGTTTTATACAAAAAAACAACCAAAAAAAATTATTTCCCTTAAATTTTGAAAGATTTTAACGTTCAGTACACTTTAAGTCATCGTAGTGTAAAAAAAAAATATGGGCACTACTATGGCAAGTTTTTTTAAAAATTAGCGCAACTAACCTAGATTTTAAAATGGTATAATACTTTAGGAAAACTAGCCACAAAAAAAAAATAATGACACTTTTTCTAATCAAGAACCAAATTTCATAAGTTGTTGTTAATAGTAATCACTTCTACTATGTGCCCAAAATAGATTTTTGTTGTTGGAAAATGTTGAATGAATGAAACAAATGGTGTCAATAAATGTAAATTTATTGCATTATTAATAATATTATAATAAATGTTCGAACTGTTTACCACCGGCATTAATACAAGCATGACATCGCCTTAAAAAAGATCGTTTTATTCGTCGTGCATATCTTCTACTATTGATATGATCCGCAGCCTGAGTGATTTTTTGGCGAAGGTCGTTCAGTGTTGCAATGGGTTTCGAGTAGACTCTGTCTCTGAGACAACCCCAATAGAAGAAGTCCAGGGGGTTTAGATCGGGTGAACGGGGTGGCCATAAAATAGGACCAAGTCGCCCTATCCAACGCCCTGGATACTCTTGGTTTAAGTATTCTCGCACAGGACGGGCATAGTGAGCTGGGCAGCCATCATTTTGGAACCATATGTTTTGTGGATCACTAATGGGCATGTCTTCTAATAATACTGGCAAGTCATTTTGTAAAAAGTTCAAGTAACTATTGCCATCCAAGTTTCCTTGTAATTCAAAAGGCCCAATCACTTTTCCGTTTAATATGCCCGTCCATAGGTTAACCTTGAATTGATATTGGGATTTGTCTTGTCTCATCAGGTGCGGATTTTCATTGCTCCAGCTATGTAGGTTGTGAAGATTTAAATAGCCATCTCTCTTGCAGGTTGATTCATCCGACCATAGAATATTATCCAAGAATTGGGGATCTTCTCTGTGCTTTTGCAGCATCACACGGCAAAATGCGACTCGTAGTGGATAGTCCCGCGGTAATAACGTCTGCACACGCCTGTAGTGATATGGGTGAAGTCTGTGACGTTTTAGGATTCGATGTGCAGTACTTTTTGGGATTCCCGTAGCTATTTCTATGGCACGTACCGAGGTAGTTGAATCATTTTCAATTTCATTGAGAACGTCTTCGTCGCGTTCCGATCTAGGTCTTCCAGCATTTCTCCTGTCAGATGGTAAACGGCCCTCCGAAAACGCTTGATGCACGTTAATAAATACTCGATAATTCGGGTATCTTTGAGCATTTGGGTACCTTTCTCGATATAATCTGCTAGCAGCACTACCATTGCATCGGCACTCTCCATAAATGAGGTGCATATTAGCGTATTCCAACGGTGTGTATGGTAGCGGCATGATAAACGCTAAACAGTCCAAAATACGCCAAAAGTCCAATTCACAAAACACAGTCCAGTTCAAAATAATGCCAGGTTAGTACAGTTTGCAGATCACTTAATCCAGTCCAAAAAGCCAAGCCAAAAGTCGTTAGTACGAGAGTCACATCAATTGAATACGAAACGGTGCACAGTAAACAAAGAAGCAGAGCGTACTGACTTTGTACTTTGTAGAGAACAGCAACATTCCTACCTGCCCTATTGTTATTTAACAACAAACATCTATCTATCTCTCTCTAACGTATAATCGCTCTCTATCTATCTCTCTCTAACGTATACTATCTATCTCTTTCTGACTTCTGAACTTCACTGACTACGCACATGTCCCTTCCAAATTCTAAGAATTTGCGAAAGAAATCTATTTTGGGCACATAGTAGAAGTAATTACTATTAACAACAACTTATAAAATTTGGTTCTTGATTAGAAAAAGTATCATTATTTATTTTTTGTGGCTAGTTTTAATAAAGTATTATACCATTTTAAAATCTAGGTTAGTTGCGCTAATTTTTTAAAAAACTTGCCATAGTGGTGTCCATATTTTTTTTTACACTACGATGACTTAAAGTGTACTGAACGTTAAAATCTTTCAAAATTATAGGGAAATAATTTTTTTTGGTTGTTTTTTTTGTATAAAACTACGAAAATTCTGTAATTTTCAAAGATTATGGTGAATAGTAGTACTACTTAGGTTGCCGATACAAACAAAAAAACTGAAATATTTGAAAAATTGTGGTCATGGTAGTTAAAAGTGTCATAAGGGGTATACATTTTCGAAGAATTTCCATTTTTTTTAAGTAATTTAAAAAAAAGTAGAGGTATTTTTTTTTTCTTTTTTTTTCTCGAGTAGTCATTAGTAGGTCCATCCTCTGGTGCCGGCTTATCGTTGAATTTTGGGACATGTTGTATACAGTCGAATTGAGAACCTCCTCCTTTTTTAGAAGTCGGTTAAAAATCAAAATTCCCAAGTTTTGGTATTTTTATGTTTTACAAAAAAAAAAAATCGTGAAAACTATCTTACTATAATTTTATTAGTTTCAAAAGTTATCGACCTTAGTCTATTAAGGCACTGTGAATGCAAGAGAGAGGTGGTAGATGTCACCAAGAAATATCTTTGAATGTCTTTGGAGCGATCCATATCATCAATAATAATGTCCTTATAAGCCTTTTCAGCAGACTCTAAACTAGACTCTAGACTTCTAATAATTTACTTCTTAATGAAAAAAAAAACCAAATGTATTAAGTTTACGCTACCCCACGTTAGACAGGTGAAAACCAAAGTGTTGATAAAGGGCGAAGAATTGAATCCCAGGATTCTTGGGCTTAACTTTGGATGCTAAGCTTCAGTGGGGCCCACATATAGATAAATTGTCAAAAAAACTAAGCTCCGCAGCATACGCTGTTAGAAAAATTCGTACCTTAACTGACACAGAGACAGCCCGCTTAGTGTACTTTAGCTATTTTCATAGTGTAATGTCTGTATTCTATTGCGGGGAAATGCCGCCGATATTCAGCCTATCTTTGTTTTGCAGAAAAGAGCTGTTCGAGCAATTTATAAATTAAGTCCGAGACACTCTCTCACAAAGAGAAATTTAAAGAAATAAATGTAATGACTGTACCTTCACATTTTATTTTTGAAAATCTGTTGTATGCCCATAAAAATATAAAATTGTTTAAAAAAATATAGTGATATCCATGATAAGAATACTAGGAACAAACACAAATTTGTTGTACCCACTACAAGGCTCAAAAAAATAGGAGGCTCGTTCAGATGTCAATGTATAGCCACGTTCAAGATCTAATAAATTCAAATCGTTCGTTAAACGCAAGTTGTGCCAGAATGCTTATTATACTGTCAAAGACTTTATTGAAGACAAAAGGGCTTGGGATTGAGCTGCTCTAATTGTTTACATTATTGAATATTCTTTCTTTTTTTATATCCTAAACTAATTGATTAGCATCTGAGATTATTCCTGGAGCTGCTGAAGATTCACAAAAACTTTTTGCATTATATAACTTCAATCTCTTAGCATTGTATAATTCCATAGCACGTTTGTGAGTACTATGTACCTACTATAAAGCTACCATTTACTGAGTACGTCTTACATTGACTTGAATGTGCCCTGGCGGCTGAGAGCATGTCATGCTCCCTGTAATGTCTCACTGATGGAGGCGCGTATGTTGGATCATTTAGCTCCCATCAAAATGGTTGAGCTGAATGGTGCTAATCCATGCGTCATGTTCATGAACGGGCGCCGTCAGGAGGGACCGGTCACCTCTTAGCTGCCACGGTTATTTTAAAATTTAAATTAATTTTGAATTGTTTTTTTAAATCTTGTAATTATGGACGCTTTTATTAAGTTCTGCATCGTTCTCACGTGTATATTTCAACATGAATGATGTAACCCAGTTTTTGTAAACATATTTTGATTTAAAAGACTGTCCATGGAGTTTCTTGTCCGTTCTTCTCCATACTGCTTTGGAATGGGCAACTAGCTTCATCTTTCTGACTGACCGACCCCTTGACAATTCAAAAGTGCATGTGATTGGTTTATTTGAAATAAATGCTTTGAGTTTTGAGTTTAACTAATAATTTTCATGAAAATATCTTTTGCATGTACTACGTCTGCTTAGCGGTTCTGTTTCGTAGGAGCGATGTGTCATACAAGAGAAAAAGCAGCATGGCTCACACGCTTGGCTGTGGTGGTAACGTTAACCACGTGCAATACGCTCAGACAATCACATAAAATATTCTACAATATGTGCGGAAAGAAAAAACACAGAGCACAGGAAAAATAACAAACACTAAGCGTCCGGAATCTGTTATCATCAAAATATCACACGAAAATAAATAAGTATCAGGTACTTTTTAATTCGGAAAACATATATTTTAAGTCTCGTCTGCCCACGTACTTTGCTTAATCATCAATAAGTAAAAAAATGTTTGAAAAGTTAGCACAAACACATTCGTATATTTTTATCATAATTGCAAACAATCTGACAATAATAATATAATCTGGCAATAACATTTATGTTTGGCGTAAGCAACGCGTGCACGAATGCATTGTCGACGGAGTATGCGTAAGATGAGTATTATGTCAGCAGCTACTAAGTCATAATTCTGCTGGATTTAAAATACCGGTTGAAAATGAATACTTCTTTGAGAAAAGTACCTAATATTTTTTTTTATTGTGTATTTTTCTGGCCTATATTCCAGAGTCCGTTGAGTCCGTTGTTAGTGCCTAGAGATACTAGCAAAACTTATGTACTTCTATACTAATATTATAAAGAGGAAAACTTTGTTTGTTTGTTTGTTTGGTTGTAATGAATAGGCTCAAAACTCCTGGACCGATTTTAAAAATTCTTTCACCGTTGGAAAGCTTAGTTTTCTAGGAGTAACATAGGCTACTTTTTATCCCGGGAAAAATAACGGGTCCCACGGGAAAGACCACGGGAGCGAAGCCGCGGGCAAAGTGCTAGTATTAAATATACTAGAAATAGAATAGAACCGGTAACAACTGATTACGTTTTTGCGTAGGTGAAAACTTTTAATAAGTACCAAAGTACTGGTTTTATAAAACATAACAAACGTTTAAAAATATATTCTAATCTATTCTTTAAAAAGTCAGGACAGGTCAGCATTTAATGTAAGCCTGCACGATTGGCACAGTGGCTGAGCGATATTGTTCTACGGCTTCAGTTCCGGCACGAAACCAGAGATATATAATATATAACAATCAGTACGCCATATACGTTTGTATACATACGGATATCATTGTTCTAGTTACCTTTGAAGCTACGGACAACTCTAAGCGGATTAAATATTAGCAATATTTTGTAAGCTTTTAACTGCTCCTCAACTCAGCCAGTTAATATTTTACGAAATTGGAAAAAACACTGCGCTTCTGCAACGTTGCAGCGATCAGCTGACTACGAAAAATTCTGTCAAAATATTTCCCAGCCTAAGAAGGGTGGGTCAGAGAGATTGTCCGAAAGGGTTACCACTGCCCCGGAACACTAAGGGCTAAGGAAGGAACATGGATGGTTTTTAGTTAGTAGGAGTCTGACAATTCCTTCTTTTCCACCCAGGGCGGGAGGAGCCATTTGATGATTTCCCACCCTCAAAAAAAAAAGGCTGAGATAGGTAGGTGCCGATTCAGGCAACATTAGAGAGGCGAAGTCAAACTCAAAGCATTTAGCACAAATAATCCAATTAGGCACAGGAACTTTTGAATTGTCAAGGGCCGACCCCTTCAGTCAGAAAGATGAAACTAGTTGCCCATTCAAAACAGAAGGTACCTGTGGAGAATATTTACCAGGGATGTTATGGATATGAAATTTCGGATACGGATTGGATACGGATATGAAATTCGGATTATCCGTTAGTTTAAGATAATTTCGGTTACGGATATTAGATTTTTAAGGAATTTGAAAACTAAAATACAAATAGCAAATAAAAAGGTTATACAAAGAGCAAATAAACCGCGGAACTTGCTTATTGCTTCATATTCTAGTTACGAGAGGTTGTATGTGTCGAGTCTCAACTAGGCTCCGCCCCTATCCGATATCATCCGAAACTTTTATTTCGGATTCGGTTACGGTTACGGATAATTTTTTATATCGGATATCTGAAAGTTTCGGTTACGTTTACGGAGCTCCCTAACATCCCTGATATTTACGTACCAAAAAAAATCTTACAATATGAATAATAATTATGTGCAAGTATATAAAACAGGAGAGAAAAAATTAATCAAAAGGCATCAAAAAATTTGTCCACATCGCTGTCAACAGGAAGAGTTCCCAAAAGGCTCGCAGCATTGCCAGGTTGTATAGCAATGCTTTCTCTTTGATTCTTCGTAATAAACTTGAATTTATGGTACGATTATGTAGTCCCAAAACTGTATATCCAATAAGGAATCACACAAATGGATATAGGAAGCATAAAAGGTATATTGAAATCAGAGCTCATTCAGCTCTATTTTTGAGGATATTGTCTAGTTTAAGAGCAGCTTATTTTTTATTCTCTTTCCAAAAATGATCCTTTAATTAGTTTGGTTTGATTTTAACCTATCACAAACACTAAGTCTTATTTACAAAGGGAAATGTTTAACTGATTCTTTGACCAGTGCCGCAACAGCAGCCGGCGAGCTAGGAGTATATCCAAGTAAACCGCACTTGGATATTTAGTATTTTTAGAAAATATGGATACTAACGGTTTACAAAAATATACGCATTAGTATGAATAGTTAAATAACTAATCATTAAATAAAAAGTAATTTATTTACTTATATTATTGTTATCTATTATAGTAAACTAGCTTCCGCCCGCAGCTTCGCCCGCAAAATATGTCGACAAATTATACACATAAACCTTCCTCTTGAATCACTGTATCTAATAAAAAAACCGCATCAAAATCCGTTGCGTAGTTTTAAAGATTTAAGCGTACCTACAGACAAACAAACAGACAAAAATAGCGACTTTATTTTATACTATGTAGTGATATGTATGTTATCTATTATAGTACCAATACATATATTATAACGTTTTAACCTATTTATGTACCTATTTTATTCAATGTTTTGTATGTTCCTACTCTTTAAAGCACCTACCATCTAATCTCTTCACCACCCTTGGTTGACTGGTAGAGAATGCCTAAGGTATTAAGTACGCCTTTGTACCTTTATTGTGTGCGAAAAAATTAAATATATAAATGTGTTTTCGCATTGTAATTTTACAGTGTTTAATCACATTTTTAGGAAAGCAAGATGCGATTTATTTGCGATTTGATTTACTACATGCTATTCACGAACACCTAACAAACTTTACAACGCCTATTAGAAGAGCGTCATTAATAACGCTGCGCCAGTGACCGCTACACACTACACAGAGACTAGAATCCAATTATTATCCAACATTATCGTGATCCTCGCCAAACCTCCGAATTGGCAGCTACATACAACACAGTCCATATTTTAGGCAGCCCATGATCCCAGTGTGATAGTGCGCCGGACTCCGTGCCCTCGGGACGTGGGCTCTAATCTGGGTAGTGCTCATGCATTATGCGATGTATCAGACAAGGCTCCGTACATTAAAAGCCTGTTATCTTGTATAATAAACAGACGTTTCGATTGGTCTGAGTACAGGTTGGTAATGGAATGGGCTTAGTACCGTGGTTTGGTCTATGTCGAGCTGATAAATGTGAGTTTATTATGTGCCAAGTTTGAAAAGTGATGGCAAGAGATCTTTGTGATGGGAAATGGTTTCCGGATTGGAATATACCACTAGGTGCTTGGGTATCGATTAATTAATTTAGACGATACTCAAAATCAAAGCTAGAATGTCAATTAAACCATTTACATACATGTCGTTTACAACCTTATACACTGTTTTTATATTTGTACACACAATTTAGTTGGATCATTTAGCTCTCTTCAAAATGGTTGAGCTGAATGGTCATGTTCGTGAATGGCGCTATCAGTAGGGACTGGTCATCTCTTAGCGGCTATGATTAGTTTTAATTTAATTTTTGAATTATTTTAACGTTCTGCATCGTTCTCACATGTATAACATGAATGATGTAACCAATATCTTGTTTAAAAGAGTATCCATGTAGTTTCTCCCGTTCTTCTCCATAGGTACCTACTGTTTTGGAACGGGCAACTAGCTTCATCTTTCTGACCTCTTGACAATTCAAAAGTGCCTGTAATTGGATTATTTAAATTAAATGCTTTGAATTAGAGTTTGAGAGTTATTTTTGAATTGTCGAGAAGTCAGTCAATTAATTAGTCACAAACAATAATTATGACTTCAAACAACCTTGCAAAAATCTATTAAAGAAATTAAACAGTCAATAATATTTAATGTCCTCGAGTAGGTGCTATTGGAGCTACCTTGTTTTTAAGTCTTACCCTCAAAAACACGTGTATTTTAATTAAAATTATGAAATGTACAACGTGGTGATACGGTCGCCATGGCTGAGACGTGACCCCACATAATGTAACACTTCAGTCCGTTGATAAGCCTTGAGAGAGTCTCAAATACTTAAGGGTACTATATTATTTTACACATAAGTGAGAACTGGAAATGTATAAGCTACTAAAAACTGTTATGAGATTTTTTTTTTTTTTAGCCTGAATGAATTTGAGGGATGTCTTGAGTGGCAGTGGGACAGTGTAGGCTACAAAAAAGACACCTTCTCGCATTTATTTCCTTATTTTTGGTCCATTATAAATCATGGGAATTTTTGTTGACCTATTCGTGTATCTAGGAGACTGTTTTTCAGTAGTTTATCGTCATAAAAGGGGTCAGGACCTTAACGTAGAAATGATGAATCAGTAGTCATACAGACCGAACGGTGGCCAATTCCAGTGGTGACTAGCCATCTGCGCGGGAGATATTATAGTGAACAGGTGTATGCGCACACACAGGTGCTTCTCGATCCTCACTCACAGCTGGATGGGACGGATTCGACACGACCGGAGTGAGACTAGGCGCAGGACCAGCGGCCTAACGTGCTTTCCTAGGCTCGGGAGTTTCTCACTCTTGCTCGACCTGGGAATCGAACCCCGGGCTCAGCAGGCGCGCTTGCGACGAGACAGGCAAGGCAGAATGTGATTTATAGTGTTAACAAAGCCTACAAAATGAACTCCTCCTTTTGGTGTGGTTTCTGACAAACCTAGTGTCAGAATTATTATGCTGCCCATCGGCCTCTGACTTAGCTTCACATGCTGTTGAGAAATATCTCTCAGACATGTTGGTTTGCTCACGATGTTTTCCTTCACCGATTTTTAAGCAAGTGATATTTATACAATACGCACATGAATCCGTAAAATCAACAGTTTCGCATTGGGTTCGAACTCGAGACTTGACCTACAACATGTTATAAATAGATAGTTCATCATCATCATCTGCCAAGCCTTTACCCAACTATGTTGGGGTCGGCTTCCAGTCTAACCGGATGCAGCTGAATACCAGTATTTTACATGGAGCGACTGACCTAACTTAAATCTGACCTGGGTTGTGGCCCAGTAACTGGGCAATACGATACCCCTCAGACTTTCGGGCTTCTGACTACCCGTAACGATTGTCAAAGATCCACGAATGACAACCGGGACCAACGGCTTAACGTGCTTTCCTAGGGATGGAGGAGTCTCGGTATGTAAAGGTGGTCACCCATCCACGGTCAACACCGGCAAACGTAGCTTAACCTGATGAATCGACCTGTGTGGCTTACTTAACCACGAGCTCCTCATCAGAATAAATAGATAGTTATTGTATGGAAATGAACTGTTTATACCTAACCGCTAATAGAACTCAACATACCGGATATAGGGATCGGTGAAAATTCATGCGTGTAAGGACCGTAATTGACTTACTTTTAATATAAAAAGTAGGTCAAAACATGCTCAAGTCGTCATTTTGTGATAAGAGATTCAGAACTGAAGCTGAAGTAGACAGGTATTTAATCTCTCTTAGTAGGTGATGGTCAGTAAAGTCTCCGAAATATATAAAACAAGAAATGGAAATTAAATTATAAAATTAGCGCTCGTATAGTAAACTCTATCAAGTCAAAGCAAGCCACGACGCAGTTATATAAAATAAACAACGAATAGTTTAAGTAGCATAAAAAAAATATGCGAATTATTATTGCTGCATTTTTGTTATACAGTGCGAGCAACATAGTAATTATGCTGTAGTATATAGTAAACTAGCTTCAGCCCGCGGCTTGACCCGCATAATATGACGACAAATTATGCACATAAACCTTCCTCTTGAATCACTATATCTATTAAAAAAAAACTGCATCAAAATCCGTTGTGTAGTTTTAAAGATTTAAGCATACCTAAAGATATAGGGACAGGAAAGCGACTTTGTTTTATACTATATAGTGATAGGTTTATGTCCTCAGAAAGTACTTTTTTTCTGTATTTTATAAGTGGACACCTGTAATTGGCTCTCAGACTATACTGTCCTTGATCTGTTTGTTTTAGCTGTTAGTCTCCCATGTTATCTAAATAAATATGTCGAAGCGTTGACGCATATCAATCAATCTGGATCAACGCCATCTATCTCTCACTAGAGAAACTATGTATTTAGATTTGACAGCTTACGTTTCGGAACGTCAAGTAATAACTTGGGGATGGTTAGCGTGAAGTAATGGCACCACCGAGCGAATAATCGAGTCAAATGTCGAACCGGAAGTATAATCAGCTCTTTGACATTGACAGGTGACGTTGACAGGTAGGTTGGCTAACCTGTAAGTGGGGGTCACAAGTGTGCGGTGACAGTTGAGTGAGGACACTTTGAATCGGTCCGTCAGGCTTAGGGACGTTCGTTACTCCGCGCTTAACTTCCCGCGTTCCTTAGTTCTTAATCGAGCCATCCTTGATTATTTTGTATTCAGTGCGAGTTAGCAAGTAATTAAAAGTGTTAACGAAGGTTTTGTGAGTGTTATTTCCGATGTCGCGATCCACTGTTAAGGAATACCTTCGTCAAATAAATAAACATAAACGAAATAAATAATGATAAGGTCAAGGTCAAGAGTACTGAACATCCCTAAAAGTCTGTCCAACTATATCAAAAGAAATCTTAAATCAATCATGACGAAACTAAAGCCAACCCTCGTCCTAACTGCGCTCCTTCGTCTCTTATCTCAAAACATTTGTAAAATCCTTAAATAGTGCACAACTCACTTCCATTCGGGTAAACATCCCATTATTTAGCTTAATAAAGTGAAAATTAGGTCGCTTCTGTGTGGGGGGAAGGCCGCAGGGGGGGGGGGGGGTAATGTCTGTGTCGGGATGATAATCAACCGATATTAACTGCTACTTGAGTGAGCTCTTACATTTTTATTCTGATGATCTGTTTAAGGGTGGGTTTTGATGCTGCGACTTTTTGTTGCGATTTTTTTGTTTATTTATACTTTTTTTTTAATTGGGTATTTGAAAGGGTAGTCAATAACGTTATTTTTTATGAACTGTCAAAACGCGGCATTTGTACGTGATTTATATGAATTATAACATTTTGACGTCACAGATTTTTAGAATCAAATGGAATACTTATTAGCATTAAATGCAATTTAACAATTATATCTTCGCATTATATTCAATTTCTGTACGGTGATGGAAGTTTTTATGACGAGCGGTCTTTTTTCCATGTGATTTCATATTTTATTTTCGACCGATTCAAATAGTCAATTGGGGACACTTTTATGGCAATACGAATGACAGTCCCATCAAACCCTAAATATGAAATAATAAAAACTATATTGCCTTGGGGCCTTGAACTTGAACAGATTATTCGCATCGTCATTGTTGTGATTTTTTGCGGTTGAAATTGGCTTTTATAAATTGGTTATCCTATAAGTGTACTGATATGTTTTGTGACTACGTCAAGCGATCTAATAAAAGGATGATTTTCGGTAGCTTAAGTAAACTTAATGCTTTTTTTCTTTTTCAGCATCATTATCGGTAATAGAATATATTTTACTTTACCTAGGACATTCTTCGGTCTTTAAAAAGAAAACGTTGCAAAGCTTTTTATTGATTAACAAATGTCTCGACCTTGATGACTATTCAAACAGATTAACCTATTAACCTTTGACAGCTGTATGAATGGTGATAAATACTAAAAATGGACGTAGTGTAGTCAATTTACTTAATTTAAACGGATTAACGAATTTTCCTAACTGTAAATTATGGTTATTAAAGGATTTTGCAAAAAAGTCGCATCAGTGGAAGCGCAGGGTTGTCGCGAGTCGTAGTCAAAATTACCATGTTGTTGATATTTGCATACATTAGCCGACCAGTGAGCCAGCCCTAATAAAAACATAGCTTCTTGCCAACGTTACACAACCTTCTCCGGACTTTCGATATTTAATGAGATAGTACAAGAATTCAAAATATTTATCTAGTTAAAATAAGACTTTTGTAGCAATTTTTACTCTACGCTTTACTTGATTTGAATATTAAATAGTTTATCATAGTCGTATGAGCTAAAACAAGAAAATAAAAATTAAAGGTTTGGGTCTATCAAGTGCTACGCCGTAGCATACTCGTAGCCTCGTAGCTCCTTGAAGAGTCGTAGCTTACAATATTACTAAGGTTCCAAACAAATACTATGTAAAACAATTAATCAATTATTTATTGAGGTTCCGACATTTATCCCTCGTTTTAGGATTAGGGATTCCGCTGTAGCTACGTTGTGACATCGCGATGACCCAGTGCATCTTATCTATACTAATATTATAAAGCTGAAGAGTTTGTTTGTTTGTTTGAACGCGCTAATCTCAGGAACTACTGATTGGAAGTGAAAAATCTTTTTCTGTTGGATAGTCCATTTATCGAGGAAGGTTATAGGCTATATAATATCACGCTACGACCAACAGGAGCGGAGCATCAATGAAAAATGTTACAAAAAAAACGGAAAATTCATTACTTAAACCACTCTCTCTCTTAGGTGACGCAGACGAAGATGCGCGGGTCAGCTAGTGTACGATATGTGCGTTCAAATCCCGGTAAGTACCGCAGTTTATCTTGGATATCACTGACATACATATGTGAAGCAAAAACATCGTGAGGACACCTGGACGTATTAATATAGATCTGAATCTGTATTGGGCAAATATGGTGATCAATGCTTCTGCCTTCTCTATATGAGTAGAGGCCATTGCCCAGCAACGGGACAATAATAGACTTTTAACAGAAAGGCAAGGTATCGAATGACCCCTTCTGGTGTGGATGGAGCGAAAGAGAGTGTCAGACTCTTACTGACTAAAACCCTTCCATGTTCTTTCCTTAGCCCTTTGTATTCCGGCAGCGGGTATCCCTTTGAACATTCCCGCTGAACAATAATAGGCTGGTGTAATTAGTTGTTGTGGCATCCCATTTATATTTCTTTTACATAGGTACACTTCTCAAAAACTTATACAGTGTGTCTACCTATTATTACAAGTCGTAGCGCAGACAGCAATAATTCATAAGGACTTACTGTTAACAGTCTGCTAGTTAAGCTGCATAATCTTTTACATGAAGTTAAGCCGCTAATCCTTCCGCTTCTAATTATGTCGGCAGTTGGAAGATAACGTGTGGGTCGTGGCTGACATTTTAAATGAATCATAAGTGCCGTGGCTGTAGTGGTTCCGCATAAACTCTAAAAGGTTCCAGTATTGTGTATGATTCGCGCGTCGGGAATAGTTTGGCACAGGAGTTAAAGCTGGGACGGAGTGTCCCAGCTTTAACTCCTGTGCCAAACTTTTTTGTGCGAAGAAGCAGGGCATAGCCCACCGTACTGGCCTGGCATGGGTTTGAAATGTCACATGTCTTAGAATTTTTGGTTCTAAGACTGGGAATCAAATCCAGGACCTCAAGCTCATCGGTAACGCTACCACTAGACTAAGGAGTATGTAGAAGATGAGGATAAATTATCCTTTTTATAATAATTCTGACGGCATTACATTCCTCCAGTCAAGGAAATTTTAAACAGACAAACGAACTATACGACCACACATGACATGCACTCTATAAATTACACAAAATACTTTGATCACCGCATTTTCCGGATTCCTGATTAACGCCCCAGTTTTATCGATCGTAAAAACAGGAAAAAATAATAAAAATAAATATATTGTGGAACCGGTCGCGTTGGCAACATAAAACAATGTTTTTTACTAATTATAGTTTGCTTGTTTTACTTGAGTTCTGTTTATGCGCGTGCGCATCGCAGCTATGTTGCGACAGGTTTTGTAGTTTTTATAGGTCATTTAATACACCAATTATTCGTAAAAAACGATGTGATATCAAACAAAAGATTATTGAACAAAAAAGATTTTTTATAATAGTGACATTCTACGTTTAAAAAAAATCTATTTTCGTTTTTCAGATTCATAGAACTTTAAGATTTGATTGTAGCTAGAAGTAAAATTCTCCTTGGTGGTAGGTACCGTAAAATTGAAATGTTTGTATTAAAAGTGGCCACTAACAGTGTTTCTCTTTCCTCAAACGTCATTTGTAAAAGAAACAAATGAAATGGAACAGAGTTTCTAAATTCAAAGGAGACTGAAATGACTATGCGCGAGTAACATTCGACAGGAAAATGTTTGCCTGTCAACGACTTGTCAAAACTGATCTAAAAGTAAGTGTTAATTTCAGCAGTGACACACTACACTCGACGTGTCAACGAAATTATGCGTTAGTCAAGGGGATATTTAACTAGAAACTAAAACTCACCTGAAAAAATAGGCAAAAACACACCCATTGGTAGTACTTGTAGATCTTCCTGTCGTTCATATCTTCCTTCCCCTTCTCGCGACTGTTCCCGATGCCGGGGTACGGCACCTCCACGCCCACCTTCTTGTTGAAGAAGCTCTTCAGCGTGTACGTGGAGTGGATCCAGCAGTACGTGTTCAGCACATCCTCGGGGATGTCCTTCGTGTGAATGCAGTCTATAGGGTTCCCGACGTACTGCCGCGTGGTCACGATCAGACTGAACGAGATCAGCAGGATCACCGTTATAGAGTAATGCAACCGAAAAACCGGCGAGTCGATGTGTACATAGTTCACTTTAATGAGATTCTTCAATCCACGAAAAACGTCTAACATTTTAAATGTTTGACCTTATCGTCCGTGTGTCTGTGTTCACTATCATTATTTATTGTTTCGAAGCACCAAGATTACACTATTTATATCGTAAGGCACTATTTAGTTTGGCAGTGTGAATGTTCCGGCTGCTGGTCATGTCCTCTCACGTGGGGATAACTTTTTTGGTATTTTGATGAATTTGAGCAGTGACAGCGCTTGGCTCATGTTTCCTTCGTTTCATGGTCCGGCTGGTCACTGCGCGCGCGCCGCCATGCCGGCACCCGCGCCAGGCATCCAGTCTGTTAGCGATGACGCGCCGCTGCGTAACTCTTAGGAAATTAATTTTCGAGGAATTAACGTAAACTAGATTATCAGGTCAGATGTTCTAGTACAAATTTATGAGTTCACACGTCGTCGATCCGCCGGAGCACCGCGCACCCGTGTGTACGATTAACTAATCGGTTTTGGATACTGATGAGAAATATTTGAATTCTCATCTTAAATAGAGTTAGTGTGTTCCCTACGGCTTCATGTATGCGTCGCTATGACTCAACTGTGGAGAGGGAAGGAGAGCTGGGGTGTGACTTACCGCTATATTGTGATAACATTAGGATAAACTAGCGCCACACCCGATGTGAGTTATATGAGCATTAAGATATTTTATTAGCGTTGCTAATTCTCGGAGTAAACTCACGATGAATGCATTCGCTCCGGATTTTCATTGAGATCGGCATGACAATTGTATTTTCTACAAATACCGTCATTGTGTGATATTTTAAACTTTAAACAACAATGACAATCTTTTGGAGAGCATCGCGCGATTCTGAGAAGTCTATTTCTCGAGCTGGGAGGATTTATGGGCCAGTGCCGGTTCAAGGCCTGGTTTGTCACAAAGTGTGCCACGCGGCGCTGTTGCTGTTAAATTGTGCTAATATTTACACGTTAGATTTTAAGAGCTCCTTTGAAATATTATATTTAGTAGCCATTGTTTGAGATGATTCAGCTCTTGTCTCACGGCCGCTTGGCTTTTAACGGACCGGCCATTGACGATGACAAGTATTTCCTAATATTTTGCTGCTATGAAACAAAATGATGATTTGGTTTCTATTTTGAAACTAAATTCCTAATAATTGCTTTAGGTTATATTTTATATTTAAAAGAGTATTTCAACTACTTGTTACGATTTTCTTTTTTACTGCTTTTTTCGAACCATAAACAATCGTGTTTCCAAACTAAATGTCAGTTTGACAGGAAAAAGCGCGCGAAATTCCATCCGCCATTTAATCGTTTCATGACATAATCGTTTTAATCCTCTCATAAGCCGCATGTTCTACTATCGCTTTGTTTCAGGTTACAATATACTGAAAGAGTATCGTTCAAAGAACAAAGCATAATAAACTCGATGCACTTTAAAGCTTCCAAAGCACATCAAAGGATTAGAGAGCGCAGCGCTTCAAGAGTAATAATTTATCAATTTCTAACAAATGGCTATAATGTATTGGTTATTATTATACACTAATAATAAATATTGTGGTTTGTTGTAAGATTATGATTAGAGCATTCTTTTAAGAGGACTTTGTATCTGTAGTGCTATTCCGTAAAAATCTTACCGTGATAAAGTAGATGAAGTGAGTTTAAAATGAGCTGTCAGTAGCGTCAATCCCTAGCATTAGGTGGAACGATAACTTCACGCTCACTTCACCTAAATTTTATATCAAATTCACGGAGATTTTTACAGAATAGACTGAAAGTTATCTTTTAAAGTGTCATATTGAAAAAGATCGCTAAACGCGTTGTTACAATATACTTAATCATAAGTATTTCTTAAAAGCTTACTTTAATGAGACGAGAAAATCCCAAACGATACCTCTAAACCAAAACGTTAAAGTAAAAATAAAGAAACTGTATCACTGATAATTGCACCTTTTTCAGTCTGATACCACACGTAGTCGCAACGTGTTTGGCTTACAAATCAGAGGTGCAAATAGAAACTCCTCCGATGCTGCGAACATACTATCAGATCAGTATCTAGTGCTAATCTGTCGTCGGAATAGTGAAATATTTTCTACTTATACGGACAGAGATTGTCAGCCTACTGAAGAATGGAAGCATCAGCATCTGCCTAGCCTTTTCCCAATTATGTTGGAGTCGGCGTCGGGTCTAACCGGATGCAGCTGAATACCAGCATTTTGTTTTTTTTTATTATATGGTATTTAGGAGCGACTCCCTATCTGACCTCTACAACTCAGTAACGTGGGTAGTACGATACCCCTTGGTAAGACTGGCATGTGAAGAAAAAGATACAAAGATTTAAATTAGTGTATTGTTTCTTTATATTTACCGATGTATTTTGTTTTCTCTTTTAATCTTACACACGTTGTCTACATCTTTAACTACTTTCCTATCGCAGGTATGCTGGAAGAGACTTTCTTAGAAATAAGCATTACCTTTGTATGTATTTTCTGTTCCTTTCTGTTTTTTGTTTGAGTACATAAATGGTTAAATTAATAAAGATTTAGCCTGAAAAGATCTACTTGTAGCCTAAAAAATCCATTTTATAATTTTGGGGGATACGTTGACAACTTTTTGTAGACGCCGATTTTTCCATTAACCTATTTAAAACATTTCAAATGTCTTATTTTTACGAATCGATCATCACTCACATATTAATATAGATGGCAGCCAATCATTGAAAAACAAATTAATTATCATCATTAAAATATTTTTACAGTTAACAGACGTGTGTAATTACTATGATTTATCGATTACTAATCTGTGCGATAAATTGAAGTTGCCATAATAAATAGTAGCAGCGACAAACTATTTGTCAAAATTAAGCGGTCAAAATCTGGCAATCTTGCAGGGTTGCCAGTTTTTTTGTGGAGATCGTAAATTATGTATCTCACGCCGCATCCTTAGCTGTCTGGCGAAGGAGAAGCTGCCAAGTGTTGCGAATGCTTAAATATTTCCCATGCCTCGTATTCCTGAATTTGGTAGCATTTTTAACATAAGTTTGTGTACTGTGCTTTTATGTTTTTTATACTCGATTGACGATTTTTTTCTTCTTCTTCCTCTTCTTATTATATAATTATTAGTAATAATTAGTTGTTGTTTTTATCGTGCATGCTTTTTTTTTTTTTTAAGGCTGGGAAATCATCCAATGACTGCTCCCGCTCTGGGTGGAGCGGAAGGGAGTGTCAGACTCTTACTGACTAAAACCCATCCATGTTCCTTCCATAGCCCTTTATGTTCCGGGGTAGCGGTAACCCTTTCGGACAATCCATTCTCCTATAATAATAATAATATCCTTGTACATTTCACACAACGCCATATAGTCCCAAGCTAAGCAACCTAATGCTTGTGTTATGATAACGAGATGGCTGATAAACTACTTATATACATTTTTTTTTTTAATACATACATATTATAGATAGAAAAACACCCAGACCCGTAACAAATACTTGCAGGTCGTACAAATATTTGTTCCGTGCGGGAATCGAACCCGCGACATACTGCGTAGCAGTCGATCGCTCAACCACTGCGTCAACCGTGTTGTCGTATAATTAAAGGAGTACACCTACAAAACACTTGGTCGTCCATTATTATTCATTGTTTAGTGTATATCTCTTATTGGAGATTATGTTCCTAAAATAAATAAATAACGTATGTGTAAAAACGTTGTTACTTTGTTTTAAATGCACAAATAAAAATAAGTTGAAAATGCATATGCTTTTTCTACCAGTCTGCTTTTCTTGAACTGTTTTTGTTTACTAAGGCTTAATTTTTCCAACATTTTTCCAACGCCGAAGAATATTTAGTCTTCTTGATTGTTTTCCTGTACAAAAACTATCAGACGTCAATTTTATTCCACGGGTATCTGACGTTGGAAAATTCAGTCTCAAAATGGCAGAGTTAAATGGTATGATAATTTCACAATGTATGTATGTATGTCAAATGCTCATTGTTTCTATACATAATAGGACATGTAACCAGTCCACGTGGTACGCAATGATGCGCGACACTGCACCCAATAGCATGGCTTTGTGTTGCAACATTCCAATAGTTCATGTGCTTAACAATGGCCGAAATTATAGGGTCTATTGTACACGTCTACAGCCATATTTAATGTCTGTAATAGTTCATTGTAACCAAAATTTGTTAAAAGCTGATAAAATCAATCGATTGCCCATACATATAGTTAGAATAATGTCGTTCTTACCGAGAACTATACGAACTGTCAGTGTGCACACGCCCAAAAGTTGGATAACCAGTCGTAATAAGGGACGTGTTACCCAGAAACTGGGTTTTGGAGGTCAAATAGGAAGTTGCCAGTCGGTACAAGTAAGTACTGGTATTCAGCTGCATTTGATTTGAGTGGAAGCTGGCCCTAACATAGTTGGGAAAAACTAGGTTGATTAATTTTTTTTACATACACGCTATCTACATATAAAGGTGCACATCATAAATACTTCTACATAGATTTTCAAACCAAATCAAAAGTCAATTATTCAAACTAGGCTGAAAATCAGAACCTTTTGAAGGTCAAAGTTACATAAGACAGTCCCCCAAAAACGCCCACCCTTCACCACTTCCTAGTGCTTTAGCTGGGAAGAAGTGGCGCAACAAACTCTCCAGCAGCACAGCTGTCTGTTTCAATTTTCATATTAAGTGCTCTCCAGTAAAATATTAAAAAGCAATACATCTAATGTGTAAACTGATACAAGCCTAATAAAATCGTACCATAACACTTAATTTTTACTCTGTGGCAACCCTAACTACTCAGTTAACGACCTCCTTAATTTACGGCTCTCTTCAAAAGGAACGTTCTTCCGCTCACTAACATATCTTTTTTAATTTTCCTCTGTCATATTTTACTCTCTCGGTATATTTTCGTGTTATATCGATTCCAGGTCAAGGGCGTACGTAAACGGGGCAGGAAATGTAGACGCGGGCGCATAATATTAGTAATTATGCGTTCGGGAAGTTTCGTAAATGTTCGGCTGTCATGTCCGCTGTTATGTCATTTGTGAGGTGATTATATTCTTTTTTTTATGGCTTATAGTATTGTTTATATGCCGGATATATGTAACAAATTAGTATTGTGGCATTAGTGGTTTCAGGCGCAGTCAGATTGTGTGAACATCTCACCGTGATTACTTAGATGAAATGAGTGTGAATTAAGATGTCTTGCCACTTTAAACTCACTACACCTACATTTTCCAAGTAAATTGGCTTTTTACAAGTAAGTTGGTGTGTTTGTAGACACCGTAAAGTCAAAGCTGGCAGCCATCATATTCAAGATAGCCATCACAGCACCTGTTATGTGGCGGCCGCTGTGGTTCGAAACGTTTTGCGACTTTCCTACACTACTTTTGAAAACAATGTTACCTACTTAATACGTACGTACCTACGTAGTATCAGCAATTTTGTAACCATTTTATGATTTACTAGCTTCTGCCCGCGGCTTTGCCCGCGTGGATGACGGAAATTGCATGTCATTATACATATAAACTTTCCTCTTGAATCACTCTATCTATTCCGCATCAAAATCCGTTGCGGAGTTTTAAAGATTTAAGTATACATAGTGATATAGGGACAGAGAAAGCGACTTTGTTTTATACTATGTAGTGATTAAAGCATAAAACAATTAACATAACATAATAAAAAACAACAAAAAAACTGTCATCACCGTAACTCCAAAAATGCACTCCATACCCAGTGACATCGACCTCTCGCGCCCGGCCCTGGTGCAAGCCATGGTCCGGGGCGAGAGGGAGTGGGAGGCAGTCACCTCCTTCTGCGAAAAAGTTATGCTCGCGAAGGAGGTGGCGGGATGGGAGAGAGAAAGGTCCTCCCGTCCCAGCCGCCGCGGGAGACGCTCCGGGCGTCGGGAGCCACGTGACGACTCCCGGCCACCGTAGGCGCGGGCCTGCGGACGGTGAGTAATGGGTGACTCGCCGTCCGATCAGCACCAGACCCGTGCCGTACGGCGCGTATATGTTCCACGCGCGCCTCAAAGAGATGTCAGCATATGAAGGGGCCCCTCAGGGCCAAGCCTGCCGGGTAAGCGGGATTGTCCGAAAGGGTTACCGCTACCCCGGAACATAAAGGGCTACGGAAGGAACATGGATGGGTTTTAGTCAGTAAGAGTCTGACACTCCCTTCCGCTCCACCCAGAGCGGGAGCAGTCATTGGATGATTTCCCAGCCTTAAAAAAAAAAAAAAAAAAAAATACCCAGTGACATTAAAGAATAAAAGTTGCCAGTACAGTTTCGTGCATTTGTTCCCGCCATCCACAGACTACACAGGAAAAGGAAGCCGGAGTAAAAAGGTTGAAAAAGATCAACTAATTAGTGAGACTTCACATTTTTATCCGCGGAATAAAAAAGTATTCTTAGTTCATTATGACGTAACAAGCCGAGTGCTCGGTGGGATCTCCCATTGCCAAAATGGAAGAACTTCCCCACAAACTTTCATGCCCTATACATAATCAGCCCACTGCTGAGACACGAGACTCCCTTCGTTGAAAAGCAGTTATGCATAAAGCGGGCCCAGTGCGAGTTTGTAAATGTCTCATATCTTCGATTTTTTTTTCTAGGACATGCCGTTTGCTCACGTTGTTTTCCTTCAACGTTTTGAGAGCAGTGGTGTTAATTAAATACGCAAAGTCAAGTACCTCACAGGGTTCTCACTTAAAACCTAAATCACGCAATATGTTCCTATAGTAACACTCACATTTCACCAACAATGTTAAAGGCCAGGCATAAATCCAGACTCTGGACTTCTACTGAGAAATGCCCTACAGAAAAAGTCCATACCAATTTGCCCGACCCGGGAATCGAATCCAGAAACTCATACTCAGCAATTGCGCTTGCGACTACTACACCAACGAGGTAGTTCTAGAGGGAGGTAAGTATTCTATTCTAATAAAATGAGATAATTCACATTTCTATTTGTTTAGCTTGTCATCTCTTTATATGTTTTATTGTGGCACGTTGCTCTGTCCAAATAAATTCATAATTCATACTAAAGTTTATATTTTTGAAGAAAATAGATTTTAGATTTTGCCTCAAATCCAGTCTGGGTTCATCTGTAGGCGGCAATAATTTCAACTCCTGCATAATTGTTGAACATTAACGCGAGATTTATTTTATTATAATTTATTAGTTAGGGGGAAAATAAACAAGAAACGCGATAACGTTCACGTTAAGTTTTATTTCAATCAGCTTCAACGTTTATAACTTCTTAGTTTCGGTTTAAGATTTAGGAGGTTCGTTATTTATTGCCTAGGAGCCGATTTAAAAGCACTTTATCTTAGAGAGTAGTTTCACGTGTAACCGGGCCATTTTATAAAAATCTGACCCTGATAACTTAGCTGAAGTGAGCTGTCATTCCACCTGGTTAGGTACAGGGATTTACCGTCCATTTTGTCCACCCCTTGTTAAATGTTCCACAGTTATATCCGCAATTTTTATAGTGTACAGTCGCCAGCACATCAATTTACCACAAACTGTCAAATTTTCTCAATCAATTTTAAACTTTACATTCAATGTTTTAAGATTCCAAATTATTTGGTTAAATTTGACAGTTGACGCCCTGGCGACCGTACAGACGCCAGCACATCAAGCTATCCCTAACTGTCAAATTTTCTCAATTAAAAATGAACCTTATGTCTTTGCAATAAAGTTGAAATACTATCAAAGAAATTTGACAGATTGTGGTAACTTGATGTGCTGGCCTCTGTACATAATATTATGTATAGTAAGTTGTGTGAGTGTGTAGTGAGTGTGTTATGTATTGTGTATTATGTGTAGTATTATGTAGTGTAGTATTCTATCTATATATAAACACTACTCACAGATCAGTTCAAATTCACTTCACTTCTGTTTTCACTGTTTCACATACCTAATAACACCAGGCCTGAAATAATTCTATGAAGTCTGTGAAGGATTTCTACATAACACGATTTCTTTCCTCTTTCCTTAGGTAGTTTTGAACTGGTCTTTCATAAATAATGTTTTCATAAAATGTTGGTTCCAAACATCAACAACAAAGTCCATCAACACTGTTGCTTAGAGCACACACGTAGAATAGTTAGAATTAACAGATGCCTACCTACATGATAAAAAGCCTAGCCGTTTTCCAAGTACATATATTGGTATATATATAGGTGTGCTTCCAGTGTGACCAAATGCACCTTCGGCAATCGTAGCTTAACCTAACCGATCGACTCATGGGACTGTTATTACTTAGCCCAAAGTCCTTCACATAGTTATTGACTACGCACACACACGAGGACATACGTCCTATAGTTGAAAACGTAATTGAAGACAAGCAAGATTGCGAAAAATACTAAAATCACCTCTAATTCAATTGTCTAACCATGAGAAAAGCTTCATACAGTAAAAGTTGACCTTCTATAACGTATTTAGTGCTTGCTCGTGTGACAACGTTGGCAGCGCACGCGCAGCCATTTATACGCGTATTATTCATTCACAAGCTCCCGTATATTTAGTGTTACGTACTTCATACCTACTCGGTGGCATGTGGGTGTGAACGCGACGCGTGCACGATTTATATCGTGCGTTTGTCAAATGATCGTGCGTACGCGCCGATTTACAGATTAAAGAATAGCGGGTTGTGCGATGTGTGGGAGGCATGAAAGAATTATTTATTTGGAGCATTACTTTTATTTTGATAAGCTGGATAATTCATGTTTATAAAGGCAGGTGTCATAAATGATAATTAGACAAATAAAATCAACTAAACATTTTCAATTTTCTATTTTACTGCCGGAATAATGATCGCATTGATTCTGAAACTTTGAGACGATTGATATATAAGTACTTACAGACAGACTACAAGATAAGTTTTAAGAAAACGTACCAACGCCAACGTAAAATTCTACATTCCCATCGCCTCGGCTAAAAGGTCAGTCGCCAAATACCAAAGCTTTACTTATTTTCTAGGTTAAGGCTTTAGGTACCTACTCTTGTACGCGCGGTTTCACCCGCTGCTCGGCTCCTATTGGTCGTAGCGTGATGTTACATAGCCTATAGCCTGTCTCGATAAATGGACTATTCAAAACAAAATGATTTTTCAATTCAGACCAGTAGTTCCATACATTAGCGCGTTCAAACAAACAAACTCTTTAGCTTTATAATATTAGTATCGATTTATACTTTGTCAGGGTTTACTAAAAAAAACAATATTCTAATTTATTCTTCCATATGCATCTTATAAAAACAAAGAATTGAAAACATACTTCAAAAGAAACAAGAACTAACTCCATTAAAGAAGACAGAACCGCCACCACAATATATTAAACATTCTTCTCAACTTCATAGACGGCAGTTCATCACGAAACAAAGACAAAGTGCATTTCAAAGAGCCACAATATTTCACGAAACATACATCGAGGTAATAATTTAACATTCATATAGCTATAAAAGCGCAAGGGTACATTACATACGTCCGGTGTCGTTGACATCGCAAGTGAAACAAGAATAACATCATATTTCAATATGGCGGAATTCGATTTTTGAAAAGCTTGCGCGCTCTCACTTGTCTTTTGGATTCCTAAGGCCCAGAACATACGGCGCAACGCAACTGCAACTAAACCCTTTTGAAATTATTAGTTTGAAACCAGTTTCAATCGTTTTCCAGACACGCCTCAACCTCACAATCATTTCAATCATAACTTCAAAGCAAAATTTAACATTTTGGATATAATACTGCGCCAAACCCGATGAAACGCAAACGAGTTTCCTGCCGGTTCCAATGCAACTGATTTGCAATGCGTTTCAAACCGGTTTCAAAATGATCGCGTCATGTGCGGTCTCTTAAAGGAGTCAATGGCATAAACTCAAAAGTAACTAGAAGTTGCAGTTTCGTTGCAGTTGCGTCGTGTCGCCGTATGTGCTAGGCCTTATATGATTTGACAGCGTGATTTTGTTTTTTTTTTGTTTTAAGCTGTCAAATGGTCAAAAAAGTTTTCCATCTTTCACTAGCAGTAATAATTACCAAAATGGTATAATAACTAAGTAAAGTGAGTAAATAAATGCTGCAATAATAATTATTACCTTTCTGAATAACTACAGAAACAATAACATCATCAGCAAACTGCTCAGCTACCGGCCGTCAGTTTTCAATTGCTCGCAAATAGCTCGGAGCGGTTCAAACATTGCTCCCGGTCGAGTCTTTGCACTTTCGGTTTATTTACGTCCGTATGCAGTTCGAGCGGCAGATAAAAGTGCTCGGCGCTATTATTTTGATGTTTATGGTGCGTTCCCATTGTTTATAACGATAACGGACGAGTTTTTATTAATTTATGTGTGTAGGTTTTTTGAGCTTGCATTTTTTATTTGGTATTGATTTATGCGTTGATCTGGCTGATTGTTTTAAATAAATTTGATTAGATTTCTTTATGTGTACTCTTTCGGGATCGAATGCGTGGTGGTCTGGTAAAGAACCAAAGTTGTCGATCACAGAATAAGCAAGCTGAAGTGGCAATGGACCGGCCATATTAGCCGTGGAAACGATATCCGTTGGGGTAGACGTGTTATTAAGTGGAGACTGGGAATCGGCAAACGAGGACCGTCTTCGCAGGATGAGAATTGCCGAGAATAGTTAAATGGCTAGTTAGTTGGAGAGGTCTATGTCCATCAGTGGAATACTGTGGGCTGATGATGATGATGCTGATGTCGTAAAACCTCTGGACTTAAATTAATCTAAGTGTATAAAGCAGTAAAGCCAATATTTTTTAAGCAGGGCAGTTTTTTCAACAACTTTTGAATATTGATTTAAAGTGAAATACTGAAAAAATACCAACGTCCGAGTTGTTGCACACTGCGCCAGCCAGTCTCCAAATGTGAGTGACATGAAAATTACAATATGTTTCGAATGTCAGTAACACAAACGTTTTTTTTTTAACAAATGGAGTAGGTATATACCATAGCTTCAGTTTCAGTTTGTATGATATTGATGTTAAATCTTTTTCTTACTCATTCGTGTTAGAAAATTTACAGAGGCCAGCACATCAAGTTACCCTAATCTGTCAAATTTCTTTTATACTTTTTGAACTTTATTGCAAAAGCATTAGGTTAGTTTTTAGTTTTTTAAGAAAATCTTATAGTTTGGGATAGCTTGATGTGCTGGCGTCTAAACCTATAAAACAGTACCTATTTGTCATCAAATACCTTCTAAATTACGGATCGTGTACTGTTACAGCAGCCACGACTTATTCATCATGACTAGCTTAACCTGTAAGTCATGTCTTCAGTGTCTGACAAGTCTTAGAAAAATAGCTCGTGATTATTGCCCTAATTTTCTGACAGCTCTTTCTAGGACAATACACTTCAATTTTGCACATCATTTCATATATTTTGCAACCATTTGAAATGTATTTAATTAATTTTATATTTGTTAGCAATATCCAAATAAATAGAAGTCAAATATTTTCTCGACCGGTAAGTGATTCTTAAAACGCATTTGCAACAACGGATGTAACTCATCCACATTTTAAATTTCGAATCAGGCTGCGCGCTTTCAAAATTTAAAAAATAAACATAATCATAGACTAAACGGCTTATTTCTTTGGCGCCATTATGCTCAATAAAACACTTTTATTTGATATTACATCCGGAAATCTTAGTAATACTCATTGAAATGCTGCTCTTTACATTTTATTATATTTTACAACTTCCTTTTTGTAAGCGATTAAAGTTTTATTAACTGGTTTCGTGTAAGTGTTATATCAGTGATGTTTTTATGTGTGAGCACTCGATGTTAGATCAAAACAGTTGTTAATGAATTGAATTACTTTCTTTGATAGTTGAATGTAGTTGTGAGAAGTAGATGGCGACATTTTTTCGCTAAAAGTCACTGCAAATCATCATTGTAGCGTGGGTCGGTTTCCTGTGCGGAAAGAGATGATTCAAACTTCAAATCTGTATTAAAATTGGTGCATTAGTCATATCAGTACTTTCATTGCATGCCGGCCATGCTCCCTTGAGATCGCTAAGCTTGCAACACGTCCGCCGTAAAATACAGATCAATAATTGAAATCAAATAATTTAAGCATTAATTAATTTATGCGAACTCCCACCAGGCATTATGGAGCTTTTATACATTCTGTATGTTTGGTATATGGGCAAGTTAATTGTTGTTATTGTATAGTTGACTAACGGCCCGTAAACTCAATTATCGGCCGTTACGCGACATTTTTGTCCAATGTTTAAAAGGATTATGTGATCTGAATTGGGAGTAATTGGAAACTAGCTTTCTCTTTTATGTAAAGGTCATTTTAAGGGTTAATTCCTACATTTTACAAAAGTATGTGTTGTTTTTCAATTGCATGTGAGATTTGTGTTTGGAAAAGCAAAACACCATGTATGGGAAATTAATAAATGAAATATTTTTTTCTTGTTGTTGGTAGATGTCACTTCACTTAGAATTTATTATACACTCGAGAGCAATGAATCCGGGTCACTTAAAGAATCCTAAAAATCTCGGAAACTAAAAATGCTAGGTTAATGCAATAAATTGTATTTAATAGACAATGTAATACTCCTTAAATGAAGGTATTAAAACTTCTTAGTTATTGTAAAGTTATATCATAAAAAAATCAAATTTGAAAAAGGGCCACTTTCGAAGATGGAACTACGAAATTACAGCATTTGGTTTTGCTTTTGTTTGTAATCTGTCATTTATGTGGGTACATAAACCATGTTGATAGTGCTCTATATTCATTATTCAAGCTGAAATTATGTCGCTTACGCCTGAAGAATGCAGCAGAATACTTACAATGCTGGAAACCGGCCGGAGTCAGCGCGATACAGCCAGGACTGTCGGTGTGTCGCTGTCAACAGTACAAAGAGTTCTCCGACGTTACGAAGAAACTGGTTCTAACCTACGCAGACCAGGAACGGGCAGAACCAGGTGTACCACAGCACGAGAAGACCGATACTTGGTGAACACCATGCTTCGAAATCGCTTTCTCACAGGAACTGAACTCACAAATCAGTTTCGACACCTCGAAGGAAGTATCCCAAGTGCATGGACAGTAAGACGTCGGCTTGCTGAATCTAACTTAAAACCCCTTAGACCTGCAAACGGCCCTAAACTGGAGCGTGGGCATCGTATTTCAAGACTAAGATATGCCCAGGGCCACGTAAATTGGAGTATTGAAGATTGGTCAAAAGTTATGTTCTCCGACGAATCAAAATTTATGCTCTACAAGCACGATGGAAGACACAGAGTGTATCGAAGACCAGGGGAAAGATTCAAGCAAGCATGCATCGAAGAAAAAGTAGCCTACGGTGGTGGGTCTGTACTTGTGTGGGCCGGAATTTCTTCTGAAAGTCGCACAGAGCTGGTGATCATAGAAAACGGCTCTTTAACTAGCGTAAGATATGTGGAAGAAATCCTCAATGATCACGTTGGTCCATTTATGGTCAATTTAGGTGAGGATGCTATATTTATGCATGACAATGCCCGACCTCATACAGGTAGGATTGTGAATGACTACCTTCAAGAGATGAACATTACTCGTAAGGAGTGGCCAGCGCGCAGCCCGGATATCAACCCGATCGAGCATGCTTGGGACGAGCTAGGCAGATGCGTAAAACAACGAAACCCTCCCCCAATCACGCTTCGTGAGCTCAAAATTGCTCTCACAGAGGAATGGGAGAATATTCCCCAAAATCGTATAAGGAACTTGGTGTACAGCATGCCAAACCGCGTAAACGCAGTAATGGAAGCACGAGGAGGCAATACGAAGTATTAAAATTCAAGAAAATCGTAACAAAATTCAAAAATTTCATGTTTCCTATTTTTGTTTTAAGGAGAGATCAGCAGTTTTTTTCTTTAAGTAATTTTGTGTTAATAAAATGTATGGTGACTCATATTTTTTTTACTTTCATTTAAGGAGTATTACATTGTCTATTAAATACAATTTATTGCATTAACCTATCATTTTTAGTTTCCGAGATTTTTAACATTCTTTAAGTGACCCGGATTCATTGCTCTCGAGTGTAGGTTCTAGGACATGCCAATTTCCTTACGATGTTTTCTTTCAATGTTAAAAGCTAGGCAGATGGTGATAATAGTGTCAAATCTAAAGAAATAAATCCGAATGTATCTGGTATCTTTGTATTTCAGAGATGCCTATTATTAGCAGGGCATGGATTGTCCGAAAGGTTTACCGCTGCCCCGGAACATAAAGGGCTATGGAAGGAACATGGACGGGTTTTAGTCAGTAAGAGTCTGACACTCCTTTCCGCTCCATCCACAGCGGAAGGCGTCATTTGATGATTTACCACCCTCAAAAAAAAAGCCATAACCTGAGCCACTTATTCAAGTCAAGTCAAGTTACAGGTCTCGAGTTCGAATCCATGTTACGCACCTCTGATTTTACGGCTTCAAGTGCGATTGTATAATTATCACTTGCTTAAAAATCGGTGAAGGAAACATCGTGAGGAAACCAGCATGTCTGAGAGATATTTCTCAACAGCATGTGAAGCTAAGTCAGAGGCCCAAAACAGGACAGCATAAAACCTCTGTCACCAGGTTAGGCTCTAACAACACGAAAATAAGAAGAAGCCTGAAGCTAAGTCAGAGGCCCAAGGACAGCATAAAACCTCTGACACCAGGTTAGTCACTAACCACACGAAAAGAAGAAGAAGCCATTTAATCAAAGCGATAACGATATGTTTACTTAACTTGAATAGCTATATGAACTACACATGACTAGGTACCGCCTGTCAATGGGCACGCGCATCCCGGGCTGCAAATAAATATTTATTATATTGCTCGTAGATCGCGCACACTACGCCTTCATATTCGAAACTACGTGTTTCTGTTTCGGGAAAGTAATAAGTTGGTGTTGCTCTTATATAATGGCATTTCAATATGGCTGAATTAATGTGTGATTTTATTATTGGATTTTCTTGGCAAACGTTAAGTTCTAAGAACTTTTTCAGATGTACGAGTTTGAATTAAATAAGCTAGCGAAACTCTGCTGACAGATGGATATGAAAAATCTGTGTGTTTTTAAATTGATAGGTATATCAAGTAACTACTATAGTCAATAAACTCACAAAGACAAAACATATAAAACAAAAATAATTTATTTTTGTTTTAGGTATCATATTTAGATATCGATCGATACCCATCGTTTCGCTAGCTAATTTAATTTAACCTATATAGTGTCCAGACGTAATCGTTGCACTTCGGGTTTAAAAAAAACTTCGGTTTGGTAGAGTGTCATCTCTCTCACTCATACCTGCGTGGCAGAGCGAGGTTTAGAAACGAATATTTTGTATTTTGTGTTTTTTTTAATGCACCGAAAAATATTTTATCAATGATTTGTCTGAAAATAATATTGTTTTCCAATACTTAAATCTTCCAGTATATTCGATATTTATAAGCCGCAGGAAGGGGCTAAATTCTTGCAAAGACCCCTTAAAAATAAGACAAAAGTAGAATAACTGCATTGTGTTGCTAAGCAGAATGACGAAATAGAAGCAGAATGTCACTCTTTACGAATTAGATCAAGGACAAGATTAATAAATCAATCCTCTCCGTTTTGATGCGATCTTTATAGTCAGTTGTGTTTTACGACGCGTCGATCGGGGGCCGGCAGTAATATAAGTGATGGTTAGATAATTAGATAAACAAAATGGCGGTTTGTCAACAAAGTTATAGCTTATGTCAATATGTAGGGATCTTGGTGTGTAAAAAGAAAAATCTACATCATCTCATGGTTTGAACTTACGACCGTAAGTAATTTTTCAACTTGGGCTACCGCACTTTCGGCCAATAAGTAATACTTTTTCTTTACAAATTCAAATGTTGAGCGTCAGTATCCAGTTTTATATTGATCAAAATTCAAGCTTGTTTTACAGCAATTAATATTTGGTGAAGAGAAAAACTTAGATGTTCGGTCGCCAGGGCATCAAGTATATACCGAACTGTCAAATTTCTCCGTTTGATTTTAAACCTTAAAATGTTAGCAGTTAAGTTCAAAATCGATTGAGAATATTTGACAGTTTGTCAATTTGCTGCCCATTGTACCAATAATAATTAATATTTGAAATACTGCAGTGATGTTAGAAAACAGATCTAAATCCTTTAGGTCACGCGATGAAACGACAATTGGGTATTTGAAAGGGTAGTAATTAAGTAACGTTATTTTTTATTAATTGTCAAACCGCGGAATTTGTACGTGATTTGAACCAAATTTATATAACAATGTGACGTCACAGATTTTTAGACTCAAATGGAATACCTACTTATTAGCATTAAATGCAATTTTACAATTGTATCTTCGCATCATATTTAATTTCTGTACAGTGATGGAAGTTCTTAAGACGAGCGGTCTTTTATCTTTGTGATTTCATATTTTATTGTTGACCGTTTTATATAGTCAATTCATTTTATGCTTATTAGTCTATGCTTCTTAAACCTAACCGGCCAGTCGTAGAACACACATTGTGTTCGAAACATGAAGTTTGTTTTCAAGAAGAGGTTCAAGAAAAGAGATTTTTATACGCCTGATTTTTTTTTGCTTTTAAAAGCTATAGAAATTGATAGCATTTCCGAAACCAGGTGTACAAAATTTAACCCCGTATTGGTCTTACCGCTTGTCTATCCGTAATGAAGACGAGCAGCAATGCCAAGCTATTGAGCGATGAGTGACAGCTGACAGCGGCACTCGCTGCTACTATAGCCACTGCCTATCAATCAGCAATCAATCAGCTGCCGAGAAACGGGTACAGCCAAATACCAGTCTTTATGACAGGCTGACATGAATAGTCTGAAGATTCTTACCTGGTTATTGTTTCTAGAATGTTTTGCAATCGAAAATTAGCCGAAATGTCGCAGTCGACATTTTGAGTGATTGATTGAAATGTCGATTAGACATTAAACTAAATATCCTGTCTTCATGTTAGCCAAAGGCATATTCATAAATGTAACATTTGACTATAATAAATCTTATATTTATTTACAAACAAAAAAGATTAAAGCAGTTTACAATTCACAAAATAAACAAGGTTAACGTTCGAGCTTAAAAGCTAGACTCCTTGACTCACAGACTGAAATAATTTAAAAATGATAGTCTCCACAGTTTATACAAGGTACAGAAGGCCAGTTACACACAATATGCGCACGCACACATGACGCATACGTACAGGTAACCCGTTTGTCTTCGTCCGTCCGAATTAGCACGAACGTCGTACTTTGCCTTCGCGTAGGTACAGACGCCAGCGTATCAAGTTATACCAAACTATCAAATTTTGCCAAATGATTTTAAACCTTAACACCTTGAACATTAAGTTCAAAATCGATTGAGAAAATTCGAGAGTTTGTGGTAACTTGATGTGCTGGCGACTATACCTATCAGCGTGCAGTTTTATGAAGTTTTCTCTGTGTCGGTTACATAAAATACTACGTCGGTCGTAGATCGTCAAAATTTTGAAAAGTGTTGTAGGAATTACATAGGGCCAAGTAATCAAGTATCAAGAAACAAAGTATCAAGCCATCCCGAACTGTCAAATTTCTTTGATAGATTTTCAACTTTATTTCAAAACCATAAGATTCATGTTCGATTGGGAACATTTTACTGTCTGTACAAGTACATAGACGTGCGTCTATGTGCGCGTGCGTTCCACCCAATGTTTGAACTCGACCTTCTGCATTCTGTGGGCATTGTGGATGAGCGTCAGGCGCGGGTAACGGCAGCTAAAATAAAATTTAATGTGTATTAGTATCGAGTCGATCCTGGATCGGTTCCAGAGGTATCTGATATGATCGACAGGCTTTCAACTGGACAGGGTGTCCGTTATCAAGGTATGGTGGATGTATTTTGATACAAAATAACCCTGTGTGGTGGTAAAGGCAGCATAGCTTTAAAAATACGTACTACCAAAGCTTTCCTATAGATACCTATATTGAAAGCTAATAGCTTATTTCATTTTGCATTTAGTATTCTTTCCAAACATTAAAAAAAGTCTTTTGCATTTAGCTGGTAGCAATTCGCTATAAGTTTGGAGTGAAATAGGACCAAAATACTAATTACCTACTGTTAGTAAGATAGTTATGATAGTCATGTGCGAATACACGCTAAAGACCAGCGCTGAGACTCTGTCTTGCAGCATTATGCCGAGATGGCCGTTTTGCGTGGACGTAACGCATATTTTCACTCAACTTTTTCTTTTTTTGTGATTATGTTATTTTTTAAGTCATGTTTACCGCAAATGAATAAAAAGTATTTACTTTCTTTCTTCTTATGTAATATTCTAACCGAATAAAAAGAAATTCGACATTATTAAGTGCCAATTTCACCAACTGAACTGAATGCGATCAGCACATCTAAACCACGTTCATGACCTGTCTTTAAACGGGGTCGCCTTTAATTTCATTGGTGAAATTCGCCCTTAGTTGCACTGCTAGACTTCATCATCTGCCTAGCCTTTTCCCAACTATGTTTGGATCGGCTTCCAGTCTATCCGGATGCAGCTGAATACCAATATTTTACATGAAGTGACTGCCTATCTGACCTCCACAACCCAGTAACTGGGTAATACGATACCCCTTGGTAAGACTGGCTGTCAGATTTTCAGGCTTCTGACGACCCGTAACGACTGTCAAAGATGTACAAATGACAGCCGGGACCAACGGCTTAACGTGAACTGCAAGACTTAAAATTAGTTTAATCAGTCATGATGTAAAAAGATACGGTAATGAGATACCCTAAAAACCTAACAGCATAAACTGTGCAACACACCAACCAGACACACTGCAGTTCAACCATCCAACAGACTAATTAAGCCTACAATGCCAGGCATCTGCGTTCCCGAGTGAATCACAGGATTATTTCCAAGTCAGCACACACCTTCCGCTCCTGGTGAGTAACCGCCTCTGGTCGAGCATGCCATCCCGGACTTACGAGTATTTTTGGAGAATTAATCAGACGACCAAGAGCCAATAAATTGACGCTAAATATAGAAAAACACATGCCCTCGAATTGAAATTGTGTAAACTTTTAGCAGGGCTTCCAAAATGAACTTAACCGAAGGTTTTAACACCAATAAGAAATAATTATTAGTACCTCTATATGCTGAGCCCTTATCCAACTATGCTGGGTCGGCACCCAGTCTTACCGTGGGTGGATGTAGCTAAACTAGTATTTTCCATGGAACGACTGGTTACGTGTTAACCAAGTTGATAAGATGGGTTGCCAGACTTTTGGGCTAAATAATTACACCTGATTAGTAAAAATTAATTCCTATTGAAATTGACCTCATTCATTGAGAAAATCACCAGGATTTATGGGAAATGTCAGCACTATATTTATTTGATAAATTGAAAAAATACCTGGACCATCACTAATTGTGTAAGGACATCAATAATGTTGGAAACTGATGTCAGAAGATTTTAAACCAATTAACCGCTGTAATATATGTGTGGTGAGTTGTCCTAGCTAAATTATTATAAGTAATGCCATTTATATTAAAAAAAAACACAGAATTAATGACTACAAACCAATAGCAGAGTACATTATGACAAAAATAAATGGTCAAACTTTAAATTAATTACAAAGAAATGGACATAAAATATCACTTGTATTGTAGGTCAATAAATAACTGCCAATTCAACATTATTAATGTGACAATATCACCACAATTACTGGCAATATCAACACACAAATTGTCAGAATCGTGACAAGCCCACCAAAATTAACGAATTAAGGCAGACAAACTGACTCACCGATACTGACCACAATAAATTGCTTTACACAAATATAATGATCTTCATAATATCATGAGGAAACGCTTCTCTTGTAATCAAAATGAAGGAAGGCAATGATGATTCATGGAATGATGATGGATGCCTCCTTAGTCATGTTGCATTTAAAATAGGTCAAGTTTTCCCCGAATTACGTGCAGAACTAAACACTTTGGTTTGTAGTGCTCGTGATGCAGTAGTAATGACGTGTCTATGAGTTCTGGAGTTACTAGTGCATAAGATGGAAAGCATTTATTGCAAATGTTCGATCTTATCGAGTGTTCTTGTGCCAAACATTCCCTTTATCTTTTGTGTGCGGACGACGGATGAAGGTTTTGTATTCTAGGCTGACCCAGCAAAGTGATTGAGCTGGATTTTTTTGGAAAATGGTTTTAATGTATGGTGTTAAAAAATTTACTTTAAGAATTTCGTGGGAGCAAACACCAGGTTAGTCATTAACCACAACAAAAAGAGAGAAAGACCAAACCATCGACAAGTAATACCCGATAACATTTTTACGATTTCCTATTGTTTATCTAGACAATGACAGTGAGGTGCGCAATCGATAAGGTGTTGTTCGTAAGACGCACTCGTACGGCATCGCAGGCATTACACGGAAGACGGCCGGAACACACTTAAGTACTGTGTAATGCACGCCGTATCCGGACAACCGTACTGGAAGTACTTATATTTATTTATTTAAAACCCTTTAAACCCACAAATGTGCAGGGCCGGACTTAATGCTGTATGCATATTATATCTGTCAAGCTTTGCAAGGGTGATGCAGAGGTACAGTCATGAGCAAAAATATGGATACAGTTACTAGTTTCAAAAGCGGTTTTCTTCTTAATTATTGCAAGAAGTTATATGACACACACACACACATTGCATTTTTGAATCCATGCTTTTACCGAACCAGTTGTATTGTAAAGTTGAAATAGTTATTTTGCGAATTTTAGAATTTGGCTTGGTTTATACATACATATTGGTGCTCGTGACTGTACATAGTGGAATAAATGTTTAACTGTGAATATGACATATATACCTAATCTCCCGTGCCAGACGGCGCGTTCGTGTTTCACTCGCGCCTCAAAGAGAAGTCAGCATTATGGAACGGGCCCGTTAGGGCTTGTGCCTGCCTGTGATTGTCCGAAAGGTTTACCGCTGCCCGGGAACACATAGGGTTAAGGAAAGCACATGGATGGGTTTTACTCAGTAAGAACTGACACTCCCTTCCGCTCCACCTCCAGCGGAAGGAAACATTTGATGATATCCCATCTCAAACATACATAAAATGTCTGTTACTACTTCACGCAAAAACGAATGAACCGGTTGCAATGAAACTTAATAGGTAGGTACATTGCTGTTACTTTTATCCCAATATTCCCATGGAATCGAAACTTACGCGAGTGAAACCGCGTGGCGCAGCTAGTTTTAAACAAATGATATATTAAATAGAAAACAAAACGTTTACAGAGCGATTGACTCAAATTCGAAGAGTCAGAAAAATAACGTTAGAAACATACATGAGATCAGGATGCCTATGGTCTAACTGACTAGGCTTTCAGCTACTTACACTTCAAGAATATGAATTATACCTCCTCAAGAAACTTTTCTTGGGTTTTTCTCAAACAAAAACCAATAAATCCAAGAGCACGAAAACCTAATTATCCGAGTATTTCTGTTAATATAGTGAAGACAGTCATAATGTACGAAGTACAAAACTATCAAATAAACAGTTGAAGTGCGTAAGGAAAAATGGCGGCGCAGGCGGCGGTTCTAACGCATGTTTATATAAATCTCGACGACTGACACTGTAAAGTAATTCGGTTCTTAGCTGGAGTATGTCGAGGAGTTCAATGATGAAGGTCGTCTACGTATAAAGCTGGATATCCACTATGCACAGGGTCATGTTAAATTAGTTAGTGGAACTTCGCAAGTGATGAGTAGGTATATCATGATATTTTATATTTTACATAAATTTTGGTAAAACAGACAAAATATTGGATTAAATTAATTTGCACGTTTTATCCAAACACTAACGATTCGCCCCTGCTTTGTACAGATATTGATAGGTGATATGACGAAATATCGAGATATGTATGCTAAATAATAAAATCTATACTAATATTATAAAGCTGAAGAGTTTGTTTGTTTCATCGCGCTAATATCTGGAACTACTGGTATAAAATAGATTTTTTTTTTGTGTTGGATAGTCCATTTATCGATGAAGGCTATGTAACATCACGCTATGACCAATAGGAGCCGAGCAGTGGGTAAAACCGCGCGGGAAGAGCTAGTAATATTAGGATGGTGAATACCGCATTAAAATGCATGGCGTGGTTTAAAAGATCATAGCGGTAACAAATAGACATGAGGACTGGTATTATTTTTTGATATTGAAGTATCAGTTACTTTAAACAATCGCTGTACTGCTTGTACATATATTGGCGTGAATAAACAATTTTTTTTTTTAATTTATGATAAGAGATATACAGTGTGTCAGGTTAAACTAGGGACATACTTTCAAGCGGTGCTATACTCATGAAAATGAACAACTTTGGCTATGGGACTTTACCAGAAATCATGAAAAAGAAAAAACAGCTGTTCAGTACATTTAGGTTCGCATAATTCGTCAAAATGTATGGAATACCTAGCTGATATTTTTATTTCTCAGTGTTGATACCATAGATGAAATTTTTGATTTCCACGAGTACCTACTATACAACCTGAAAGTATGTCCCTCGTTATTCTAACACACTGTAGATAGACGAGCACAGTTGGTGCGCATAATAGTGAATACCCAGCTTAACATCGTGTTTATGCCTCGGGGTAGATAGTACTTACGGGTGAGGTTTGACCGTTTGAAGTTCGTTTACGAGTGTGCAGTAAGCCATGGCTGTAATGGTATTACTTATGAGTGTAAATATAAGCTTATTGATTCTGGTCGTGATAGTAAACAGGTGATATCTGTACCTAAAGTATGTACCTACCTAGTTCCATATTTATACTTAGGTACGAGTATATTTATGCCAGCACATCAAGCTACGGTAATCTGTCAAATTTAACTTCATTACAAAAGAATAAGGTTCATGTTAAATTGGGAAAATTTGACAGATTAGGATAGTTTAATGTGCTAGCGTCTACAACGCTTTCCTTAGTAAATTCGAATATATGTACGCTGGAACTGTATTTTAAGCCATTAGATTGTCTTCAATACAAGAAAACGAACCCTAGTCGCAATATCAATAATTCCAATCAACTAACTAAGAACTTACATCAACAGAACCCAATCCAGCTATTTCAACATCTAGGGTAACACCAATAGTTCAACGAACTCCAATCCCAGGGATTTTAACTCACGTATCTGTCAGAAATCCGTTAATATCTGGCAACACTGGCATAGATACGGCTTGTGATCTGATGCCAACTGACGGGCAATCGATCCGCAATCGACTCGATACAATGCACGCTCCACGAATTGATACGAATCGCGAAATGCTGAACTGTGACGTCACAGTTTATGATAAGTGCTCCCGACCAGTAGTAGGCTGTGACGTCAAACGGGTTTGCGGAGACTAGGTTTAGGTTTATGTTATAACTAACATCTGTTAAATTGATGTGTACGCTGGGGTTATCAGAGCACGTGCGTATTATTGGCCAGTTAAATCTTATGCCCTACCATAGCAGTTTATTTAATTGTTTTTGATATGGAAATCTGAGCTGTTTAAACACGGCAAATTGAACCTTTTGAACGCCAGAGCATAAAAGCACGCGCGTGCCCTCCACGCCAAGCTACAAATTCATTTCTTCTTGTTTTCATGAATTTCCCAATATCCATGGTGCTTTTAATTTGTTTCATGTCAATAAACGAACGAGACGTACGAGAGCTTAAATTTAAAATATGTCTCTATAAACACTCACAAAATTAATGTTTTAATTGTTTATTTCGTGTTATAGTGGTTTTGCCATTGTCGCATATTTGTGTCGTTCGCGTACTGGGCATGCGCTTGTTTGTCACGTATATGTGACAATGGCGTTCAAAAGGTTAACGGATAATTAGGGCTGATTTCACTAACGAAACTAAACGCTCTGGGGAATATTGATACCGACAGCTGTTGAAAGTGTCAATGGTGAAAGTGGCCCTAAGAAGTTAAAGGAACAAAAAGACTATGTAAGAATTTTAGCACGCGGCTTTCTGTAGTCTCGCATATTGTGAAAAATGTGTCAGTTTACGTTTTTTTTTAACTTTGATGATAAATGATTTTTGTAAATAGCTTTTCACAAACATTTTTACACGTCAATAAACGATGATGTAATTAGTACCATTGATACTATCTAGCTATCTGTGCAGAAAGTTGTCGTCATTAAACATACTACACAAATAACTACGCTCGCTAATATTTACGTATCCAACGAATAAGGAACACAATCGCTAGTAACTGCAAACAGAGCAGTTTGGCAAGACAGTCGAACGAGAGAAGTTCGGTTCATATGTTCCTACAGGTGGTCACTTGACAGTTTCAGACGGTCAGCATCCAATGAGGCGTTGAGTGAACAATGAAATTTTAGACAGAGAGAGACAAGAGAGAGTGTCTACTGATTATATAGTGTGATCACTAGATACAAAGCATACTGAAGAATAATGACTCGCTGTATCTTAGGTTAGAACTAATCTTACGTTATCGTATAGTTATCGGAGGTCCAAGTAATGAATTTCACCGTGTTTAAATGGCGGCAAATCCGAGCTTGTCAACCATAAAGCCCAGAATTTAAAAAACTATAGAAAAAAATAGAAAGCTTTAATTTCAGACCGGAGGCCATAGGGTTAGTAACAATTTAACTTCTAGTGTTAGTAGGTTACAGATAACAAGAAAAAGCTAGGCTAGGTTATATAAGACCTCGCCAGAAAAGGCAGTCGGAATCAATATCACACCGAAAAAGAACACTCGACCTTAAAGTACCTCGCGGTTGTAACTGAACCTGCCTGCAAAGGCTGCAAATCGTCACCGGCTGCGCCGGCGCCATGAAAGCAGGTCAGTACACCCAGTTGAAGGAAACTGAAACACGTCTTCCACGAACCTCAAAGATCCGAACGAAAGAAATAAACATCATATCACCAACAGTAACCAAAAAGCCATAGTTGTCAAATATCATCAATCATACGTATTGACGCAGCCGGGATCGCCCGCGTTGCGTACGCGCCGCTCGAATTAGATCACAAGTGGGTTAATACCCGCAGTTTTTAAGCCACGAACCAGACATAGTGTAATGTTATGTACATTGTTGCAGACTAACCAGGTGGTAACGCTAAAATACCTTAAAATGTTGATGGTATAAGATTAAGTGGTGCTGGGAAAACAAAGGTAAAAGAATAGACGAGATGTATGTTGAAGCAAAGCAAAGACAAAGGTGGAAACAAATAGACAATCATACATAAAGCAGGTTTTTAGAGCACTTTACTTACCTTATACAAATTATTCTTTGATTTTTAAGCTTTTTACTCTGGGCTAAGCGTTTCTGAATAATAAGAGTCTAGTTTTTAATAGTAAGCCTTAAAGACTGATTTGTTAACAATTTTCTGTTTCTTGCTACTGTTTAACATACCTACATTGTCCTCTCTTACCTATTAAGACAGTTAAATGTAAACGTTGTAAAAAGGAATTGTTTTTAAAAATGTACCTTACCGTCGAGTTTCTTGCGGCTTTTCTCCACAGAAAACGACTAATTGGAGCCATGCACCTAGCTTCTGACGTATCATAAGTATCCATGTATGTTACGTGTTTATGTGCAATAAAATATCTAGATTTTGAATCTGCAGTAAATCTAGTATTACCACAACCTTCACGAAGAATTTATATAGGCATCTCTTTCTACATAAAGTGACTTAGATCACTTTTTTCATTTTTGACATCGCATCGAAGAAATCCTTTTAAAACTGTAATTTTGTCTTTCGTTTCTTTATATCTACAGTGGTCATGCTACACGTGTAGAAGTAAACAAAACATCAGTGAACACATAGCTCTTAATACCCCAAAACCCATCATAAAACCCTCACAAATAGACTTCCGCGGGAAGAGCCCCATAGCCCCCAACGCCCAACGCGTCTAATCTCGCGAATGACATTATAAAACTACAATCCTGTGTTGTAACGAGGTATAAATCTCCTGGAACCTCTGTGGTGGAGCACCGCCGGATACATGAATGTCGAGGCTTAGGCTACAACTGTTTGTGTCGATCGTTACAACACGTGAAATACGCTCTTTCGCTCGTAATTACGTATCTTTTCATCTGCCCACGCCGCGACAAATGTTCGGATGAAGCAATAGGTGGAGGATACGATAGTACAGTGGGGAAAACAAATCAGTTGACATAGAGGACAATCTTGTTCAACTTCATAATTATGTGCAGTAAATAAGGCTGGTATTTGGAGTTTCTTGCCCGTTCTTCTCCATAGAGATCTACGTTGCGGAATGGGTAACTAGCTTCAACTTTCTAACTGACCGAGTCCTTGACAATTGAAAAATGCCTGTAATTGAAGTGAACTCAATGCTTTGAATTTGTTTATTTTTGTGGGATATGTGTGTTATATTGTGTGTATGAAATTGTGCAGTGGAAGCGTGCTGGGCCCATAACCTGTGGGAAACTTAATGACATAATGAAAAGACGGAAAATAGAAATTAACGGTTATCGTATATTGCAAAAGTAATGGTCAATGTATAGAGACAATAGACGCGCCATAGAGTATACACGATCTACAGACTAATCTATAAGCGTTGTGTTTAGTGTTGTTCCAACAATTTTTAGTTTGATTTCAAGGCAGGATGCATGTGAGTAATGCATTATTATCACAATGACATGCTTAAAAACATCGGTGAAGGAAAACATCGTGGGGAAACCATGCCTGAGAAATATTATTCCTCAACAGCATGTGAAGCTAAGTCAGAGGCCCATGGGCAGCATAAAAACTCTGAAACCAGGCTAGTCACTAACCACACAAAGAAGAAGAAGAATAGTGCTCCGAGGTCACGTAATTCTTACTCGATGACGTTTGACTTTAGTTATTAGCCTAATTATATATAATCTGTGTGAAAATTGGCAAAACCTTGACAATCTCTCCTCTGACCATGTCATAAGCATAAAAAGTATCACGCATATACTTATCGTTCAAGACAGTTGCATGTATTGCGTAGTGCTTGCTCGAATGCATACTAATCCATTTCACCGTGTGTCCAAAATGGTGTAATTTGGGCATTTACATATGTATTAGTTGTAATAATGACTATAGCGAGTGTACCCTCGACTGTTGCCACTAAACTAGGTTAAGAGTCATTGGTGTATTGACGAGTTTCATTGTTTTGGCTCTAGTACTGCCAACATGCCGATGCTGGCCAAATTTCAACATTCATTAATAGATAAAAGGTGGTATGAATGAAATGCTTCTAATTGAATTGCTACAGTATTATATAGAAGCTTGGCTATGTAATATATGCATATGTAAGTAGTACAACCACAATTATATTTAAATTAAATTTGGCTTTTAACCCATTGACTGTCCGAACGCAGATCTACACGAGACATAGTGGCTTTTTAATTGTGTCTGTAATAACATACGAAAGGTTAATTGAGAATTTTTTTACACAATTCGCTTGCTAGAACCACATGTTCTTTATAAATCAATGCCTTTATTTATAAATGTTTCCTAGACATAAGACAAGCATAGAAAAAAAAATGGTTACAGTGACGATTAATCATTACATAACTTTAAGCAACATAACATCACGCTTGTAATCTATGAAGAGTTAGACAGAGGTCCCATGTAATTGGGACGAGCCTAATTGCCATCAACCGGACACAAATCCAGACTCCGAGCTGCAACTGAGAAATTCTAGATGGAAAAGCCCAATAACAGTTTTCCCCACCCAAGAATCAAATCCAGGAACTCATGTTCAGCAGTAGCGCTTGCGACCACTAGACCAATGCCCAATCTTCTCCATACGAAACTACCATTCGAAAGGGGCGACTAGAATCAATTCTATTTCTTGTTCATTTTGACGTTCAAAAGTGCCTTTCTTGCGTGTATTTGAAATAAATTATTTGCCTTTTTTTAATGTATACCTAATTAAAGGCATAGAGTATAGAAACCTCACTCTTATTCTATCAAAACTTTAAAACTAGCTCATCGTTCACACACCACACAACTCAACACAAAGTTCAAAACGTTACCTTACCAAGAGCACATACCATGCATGCATGCATATACACAGTGTGTTAGGTTAAATGAGGGACATACTTTCAGGTTGTATAGTACACATGAAAATCAACAACTTTGTCTATAGGACCAACTCAGAAAAGTGAAAAGAAAACAGCTGTTCCATACATTTTGACGAATTATGCGAACATAAATGTACTGAACAACTGATTTTTTTCCGTGATTTGAGGTATAGTTTCATAGTCAACGTTGTTCATTTTCAAGAGTGTAGTAACCCCTGAAAGTATGTCCCCCGTTTAACCTAACACAATGTTTTTAGAATGAGTGTAGACTCATTCTCAAAAACTCAAAGAATCTTGTCGATGACCGAGGAAGACGTGGCGAGCTGATAATTTTTTAACCTGCCATTACAGTGCGCGGGTAGTCGGCAGACCCGCCTGAATAATGTAATCCTATCATCTCTGTTGTACCGGCAACGCTAGCTTTTGCGTTTTCAATGTTTTATAGCATATTTTTTATTATCGTAGTAGTATCTGCAGTGGAGTTTTAGTGCCAATCGAATGTTGGAACTATTTCTGCCTTGATATCATTTTTCGTTCGATCGTGAATATGGACGTAAAAGTAACCTAGTTATCTTCGTACCTAAGTATGTATAAGGAAGGTATAACGTAGGTTAATGAACCGCGAATGATAAGACTTTAGCAGTTCTCAAGTTATTTACGTTGAGAGTTAATGGAAACCTAGTAGGTAGACGTGAACACCTCAAGATGTTATAGAAGATTATGTAGGGGAATAAACTGCTGCAGGGAGATCTAGATTTTTTTTAATTGTAACTGATTTTTAGGTTTCCGCAGTAAAACACGAAACACTTATTTATAGTATTTTTAATTTTTTTATTTAAAATAATTAATGAGTTTGAAATTAATTAGTATGATAATCAACGTCAAAATACCCACTTTTCCACAAGCATATCGTGTCACCCAGTCACTGGGTTGTGGAGGTTTGACAGATTTTACATGGAGCGACTGCGCTATGCTATGTAAAATGCATCCAACAAAACTGGAAATGCAGATAATTACTTAGAACCACTTTATGGGTCGATGAAAAAAAAGCACGCACCTACTTTTACATATATAGGTGCCGCGGGATTGTCCAGGTTACCACTACCCCGGAACATAAAGGGCTACGGAAGGAACATAGATGGGTTTTAGTCAGTAATAGTCTGACACTCCCTTCCGCTCCACCCAGAGCGGGTTATTGGGGTCATTTAATGATTTCCCACCCTCAAAAAAAAGGGATAGTCCAATGACCCAGATATGGTTTACATTGATGGTATAACAGAGGACAGTGAACGCCGTTTATAAAACGTGTTCGCCATCAATATATCAGCCGAAATCAATAAGCTATCATAACAGTAGTAAATAGTTGGTCGGTGAGTAATGCATTAAATGCTTGCTTTAGTTTACGTTACGAGTTATGCAGCTGGCAAATGTTGGCCGAGTCACACGCTTCATAGAATCGATGAATTCGATATTAAAAAAAATTATAAACATCATCTGCCTAGCCTTTTCCCAACTATGTTGGGGTCGGCTTCCAGTCTAACCGGATGCAGCTGAATACCAGTATTTTACATGGAGCGACTGCCTCTCTGACCTCCACAACCCAGTAACTGGGCAATACGATACCCCTTGGTTAGACTGGCTGTCAGATTTTCGGGCCTCTGTGACGGCAACAAAAAAATCTCATAATCCAGTCGTTGGCAACGATTTCCTTTTCTGGAAAATTAAGTGATTTGGAAAGTCCTAATTTGGCTATGTCAATTACTAGAATATTTCATAGTTTGGTATGGCGAATAGAATTGAATAGGATATTTTGTATTTTAAAGTACAGGGGTCAAAAGTTACCCAATCTGTCAAATTTATTTGACGGTTTTTCAATTTTATTACAAACATATAAGGTTAATTATCAATAAAAGGAAAAATTTGTCAGTTAGGGATAGATTAATTGCCGGGTAAGCGGGATTGTCCGAAAGGGCGCTACCCCGGAACATAAAGGGCTACGGAAGGAACATGGATGGGGTTTAGTCAGTAAGGGTGTAATGTTATGTATGTGATGTTTTGTTTTCCTAAAAAGTACTTACATAAGTGGTAACGGGTAAAAGATGATATTATCTAAAGAAAGATCGCCTTAAATAACGCCATATTAAAAAAAAAACCTTAATAATTGTAGGCCTGTCCGTCTTCTCAAAAACGACCAACCAACGCTACACATCAGCAGTAGGTGCTAATGACATCATGTCTACACCCAAATGATGCTGCGATCATTGACTCCGACCATTATGGTAACACCGGCTGTGTTTTTTCACATTATATATCACAAACAAATATTATTAAATAGGAACAAGATATTATACGACTCACCTCAATTTTATTCGTTGCTTCGAAAACTTGGTACAGTCAGCCTGGACGTCATAATTTCAATAGGAAGGTTTATATAATTTGACGACACGGTTGGCGCAGTGGTTGAGAGATTGACTGCTGCGTAGCATGTCGCGGGTTCGATTTCCCGCACGGAACAAATATTTGTACGACCTACAAGTATAGTATTGTTTTACCATGGAGGTCAGATAGGCAGTCGCTCCATATAGAATTCTTGTATTCTTCTTCATTCATTTAGACTGGAAGCCGGCTCCAACATAGTGGGAAAAGGCTAAGCCAGGTTTTTAAAATGAAAATTTAGAATAATTCTATAAATCAAGAAAATTATACATTACAAGCAATAGCTGGAAATAATTATTAAAAAAAAATATTATAATCATCTCCGCTTGCAGACCGTACAATAGATTGTAAAACTAATAGAAGTATCCCGCGAGCAGGTATACCTTTGCTTACACGTTTAAATAAATTATCCCGACTCGTAAAGCATCGCGTTCCATTCTAAAAGAATTCATCATTTTCAATGTAAACTGACCCATATACGCGAACGTTCGCGTTTACCAGGATAGCTACGCAACGATACAATCCAATATTGAGAAACATTAAAATGTTATAAAAGGGAAAATAAATATTATTGTCGAAACGCAAGTTTAAAAGTTATTAACAAAATTGTATTTCAACAGTAATGTACAGATTGGATCGTTAATTTCAATAAAGCAAATGTTTAAAAAAGATGAACAGTATAGAAAATTGTTTCATCAACTTATTCACGGAGTTTTTAAATTCAAAGGAAACCCGTAAAGAAGCTAGTAAAGTCTAAATTGGTATGATCTATCACAACATTTATTTATTTGAAGATGCGCGAACAAATACACAACATCTTTATTTAAAACTTACATTTGCGTAGAGGTGTCTGTGAATATGTAGCAAGCAATCATTTCTGATTATTACGAGTGAGTGGTAGCAATATTTAGGAAGTGCGCATGATCTTTGAACAGCTCTAGTGTTTATGGAAGATGTCTTTAACCTCAGATCTGTCAGAACTATGGTTGTCTGTGATTTTTTTAGTCCGAAACAGATTTAATTAGAGTACGGGTAACTTCACATCTGGCGTTAGCTCATCATAAGCTTTTGACAAACGTAAACACAGCGTAGACGCTGTTAACACGTCTGAGCTACGTTAACGCATGTTCACAGCGTCTACGCGCCATAAAGACGAAATAGAAAGTAGAAATTCTCTATGATCCGTATGATTGAAGGCACTTAAAATAATAGTAGTTGCGTAGCTGAATATCAATGCATAAGTTTGTTGACAGAGTCATTTCTTTGCAATTCTCCCATTTCTAAAGTATTAGTATGAACCTTTTAAACGCCAAGCGTAAACCCACACGCGTACCCTCTACGCCAAGCAACACATTTATTTCTTCATGTTATCAAGAGTTTCCCAATATCCATGGTGTCTTTTAATTCGTTTCATGTCATGAAATACGTACGAGAGCTTTAATTTTTAAGATATAAACACACACAAAAGTAATGATTTAATTGTTTATTTCGAGTTGATACTGTACCGCATTGTCACATATTTGTGTAGTTGGCGTATAGGGCATGCGCTTGCTTATCACGTAAAATGGCAATGAAATAGCATTCAAAAGGCTAATCGTGGAATAATGTCAGGCAAATATACCGATTGAAAAACTTTGTTCAGTGCGGTACGGAACGGCACTTGAAAAATAAAACAAGTGGTGCAACATGCGACAATGAGCCAAAACGATATGCCGGTACAAACGGCCGGGGAATTCAATAATGGATAGTTTATGGCTTTTCCTTTATTGAGCGGTTATGTCAGATAAGTTGAAGTTGCGCATAATAACCGAGTAAGGTTAATGTTGCTCAGTTTCGTAATGTTAATTACTTCTCATACGATAAATGTGTAGAATCAAGTTCTTCCAACTAAACAGACAACTGTGCCGCTGGGGAATTTTGCGCCACATCTTCTGCTCAGCTAAAGCACTCGGAAGTGGTGAAGGGTGGGCGTTTTTGGGGGACTGTCTTATGTAACTTTGACCTGCTGATTTTTAGTCTAGTTTGAATAAATGACTTTTGATTTTTGGGTTACGAAGAAAAATGGTTTTGGGTGAAAAGTTTAGAAAAAAACGGTAGCAGTGTCACCTTATTTGACTGAACTTTATGCAGCTTTTCTCCTTTGAAGCTACAGACACTGCGGCAATAGGTCGTGGTCTTTTGCGGAACTCGTGACGCAAACTCTCTGAGAAGGGCCTCTTTGCCCTCGAACTGAACCTAACTCAACTTTACCAATTCTTCACCTGCCACACCTAACCTAAATTCATTTAATTCCACATTTAATTCTCGCACAACGAATGCCAAGTTCGTTACAGAAATAATTCTTTTAGACAAATAAACATCCAACTAGCACCAACGTTAACCTGGCAGAGGTGATTACGATGCCGCGTTACCTATATTTACATTTATTTATTCGATAGGGGCTATTCTCCGCGCGTTAGCTAGTATGGCGCGTAAAAATGGGTGTTGCCAGTTTTAGAATAGTATTCAGTGATGGATATACTTATCGGTGAGATAGCACGGGGAATAAATGTGTTTGTGGTTGCAACACTCATTTGTTGGTTTTATTTGTAATTCGTAAATATTTGCGCGTACGTGTGCTTTTGAAAATAATTAAGGTTGTTGATTGGTTTATTTTTTTAACAGAAGGTCAGAAACTCAAGGGTTTCCTATAAAATCAGTTTTATACAATCGTTTCCGTAGCACGGTTTAGTAGTTTGTGCAACGTCATGTGGCAAGTAGATCTACGTACGGAAGAAGTAAGTAGTTTAGAAGTTCTTAAACAATAGTGCTCCGCGTGAGTTTAATAACTTAAGTTAAATAACTTGAAAGTGTTCTAGAAATTCAAGGCGTACAATAGCCAATGATAAAGTCTCTAGCTTAAGCTGTTTTAACTCTCACACAAACTCAAATTATTTATTATTGCCTTTATTCTCCGCCCCTTCCACTACTATTCGACAAAGACAAAATGTCCGTCACGGTACAAAATTAGCTTTATTAATATTACAGAATAACTGTTCAAAATTGATTGATAAATGACTGCTATATTTCTCGACAGATAAAACAGTTCACTTCCAACTACTAAACACTTAACAAATGGCGGCCATTTAAAAAACATGAATGCCAAACTTGTGTGTGACAAGATTAATAAAACTTAATGTGACGCGGGAAAACAGTTAAATCTATCTCCATTCAGCCCACTATTCAAGACTTATAAATAATTTGACACTTAAAAGGTTTATTTTATTTTAGATGGTAGCAACACTACCGTTTCAAAAACGGTAGAAAAAAACATATATATTATGGCCACTTCGAAGTGAGAAAAATATACGTTTGACAGTTTTGTGACGATACAAAAGATGTCATGTTGAACGAATGAATGAGTGAGCGATAAACATCGTTCAAAAGGGGCCAATGGACGGCGTGTTTTCAATGAAAAGGGATTCCGTAGACGAATTTCGAATGGAAACTATCCGAGGAATGAGCGGTGCTACTGGATGATAATAGGAATAGATATTAATAAAGAAAGCAGATAGGTATATAGCTGGTACCTAATATAGATAATTTGAGTATCTAATTAATTAATTTATGCGATAAATCCAGCAATATGTTAACAATTAATGAGAACACGACTAGTTCAGTTACCAATAATTCAGGATTTTTGATAATTAACCTACAAATTTTTATTGATGACACCAAATCAAAAACGGGCTTTAGGAATCTTTAAAAACTTCAAACAAATAGCATCTCAATACATTCCATTATTGTAAAAATATACTCGAAAGAGCTATAACGTCTGCAAATATAGAGAACAGTACTCTGATGGCGGATATAAATACTTGAGGCTAACCGAACTGGGAAACGGAATAGAATAGAGAGTCAATTTTCTAAAACCGTCCGTCTAAAGCTGCTGTAATATCTCTGGATGTCAAAATTGAACTTTTAAAATATATACTAACGTCAAAGATGAATGTTTTGGCATTTATTTCATTCATTCTCCATGCATTTATTATTATTATGTATCAATCATAGACACTGTTGTCTATAAATGATAAATCATAATCAATCTATATTAATATTACAAAGCTGAAGAGTATGTTTGTTTGTTTGAACACGCTAACCTCAGGAACTACTTTGAATTGAAAAATTCTTTTTGTGGTAGATAGTCCATTTATCGAGGAAGATTATAAAACGTATAACATCACGTTACAACAAATAGGAGTGGAGCATAAAACATTTTTTAGCAAAAACGGGAAAATTATTCCAAAATTTTATGATTCTGGGGCAGCGGAAAGTATCATAAATTATATAATTTGATTTATTTATAGGTTATGTACACACATACCTACTCTTTGTTTTGTACACCATAACGCAGGTAAAATAAGTAGAAATTTTACAATCGGTGACACATTGGGCGGTCTTAACATGATGTCGCATTAATGGTCGTATTTGATATTAATTTACGTACGGAACTCGGAAAATTAAATGCTGATCGCATTAGTTGACAAAAATTTGGTAATCGTATTACTTGAGAACGGCTGACCGATTTTTTAAGCTACTATCTTTTTGTTTTAAAATGTTGTCAATAGTCTGAGTTAGGTTATATGGAAAAAAATAAAAATCAAAAAAACTAAACGTCATTTTGTCTATAGATTTTTTTGTATGAATCACATATTTATATTTGGACAAGACAACGTCTATCGGGGCAACTAGTTAATAATAATAATGATGCTAGGACACACTGACCATTAGATCCAGAAGTAAGAGTAAACAAGACAGAAATATAAACACTATTTCACTATTCTAACTTTTTGCGGCGTCGCGTCGCCCCAAACTGGGGCCCAACAAAACAACCGTCACCGTACGACATTAATCTCGTTTTATTGGAGGCTGGGAAATCATCAAATGACTCCTCCCTCTCTGGGTGGAGCGGAAGGGAGTGTCCGACTTTTACTGACTAAAACCCATCCATGTTCCTTCCCTAGCCCTTTATGTGCCGGGGTAGCGGTAACCCTTTCGGACAATCCCGCTTAGACATGAAACTCTATTCGTATGTTTCCAGCCAGCTCGTAGCTTGACAAGTTCCACTATTTACTGCCATAATCTCGAAGTAATTGTAAACTAGTTTAAAATAGAACTGTGTCAGTCAGATGTTGCTGTGTGGTCCTGCGCACTATAGCACTGTAAGGGACTGTGTCCAATGAACTGGCTCTGTAAGGCTTTTTTTTAAGGCTGGGAAATCATCCAATGACTCCTCCCGCTCTGGGTGGGACGGAAGGTAGTGTCCGACTCTCACTGACTAAAACCCATCCATGTTCCTTCCTTAGCCCTTTATGTTGCGGGGGAAACCGCATCATGCTGAGTGGAAGCCTTAATCTTATCACAGTCATGCATGTCATGACTGTGATATGCTGACTATATCTGTCTTTTTTATAAAATTTACCGTATAGAATCAAGTTCTTCCAACTTGTGCTACTGAAGAGTTGTTTTTTTTTTACATGCGAGTCTTTTACCGCTGACATGGGGGTCCGCGCCATTGTTTATTTATTTATTAATTGTTTTGTCAATTTTATTAATATAATACTAAGTCAATTACAAAACTCCTTCGGACATCTTTACTCTAAGATTATTGTATCTTAAATACTACGTGAGTTCATCCTGATTTTTGATTTTGATATAGTTTTAGGAACCTTTGATTCAGCCAAAAGAATTCATGCAAGTACAAACTATAACGTAGGATTACGTTTAGAGTTTTTTAAGAGAACATTTTCAGTTCCACGTAACTAATGTATATTAATCATCTCGCGTTCAAACTAACACAAACACTTTCCAAGAAACTACAAGACGAATGGAAATCCAGACTATTACAAACTCTCTACGTCCGTGATGCAAATATTAATTGAACATTTAAAAATCAGCTCCACCCACCGTTTGGCGCCAAAAACAACATACTTCGTTTGTTAATCTGTATGTGTCATGCGCTTCACTCGAAAACTGCTGAAGTGATTTGAATGCTACTTTCTCAGTCCTTGGAACCCCGGAAACGAACACGCACCCTCATCGCGTAGCACGAGAGTTTTGAAGTTTAATAAATTCGTCTGCACAACCACGTGAGAGACCAAAGAAACGATGGATGGATTTTGTGAAAGATGATATGGCTAGGAAGGGAGTGACTACCGAGATGACGACTAATAGAGAAGTGTGGAAGAAACAGACATGTTGCGTCGACCCCAAATGAATTGGGATAAGGGCAGGAGAATGATGATGATGAATGACAAAACTGTCAAAGTGAAAGAAATTGCGATCAGCTGTTACGTGTGTTACGCAAGTACACCGCGGGTTATTGAGATTCCCTCGTTTTGGACAGTTATGGCCAGAAAATTTGAAGTAATTCACGAATCAGTAATAATCAGATTACTTCCAGATTGAAGTAACCTAAAAGTCTTTAAACAGACTCCGGACCCAGGTTGGCCGAAGCAAGGAAAACCTGCTCAGGTGGGGATTCATAGACAACTCCGCCTTGGACTGTAAATGTGGTGCTGTTCCAGAAACGATGGGACACTTAATATCGTGTCCTGTCGTATGCACGTTACAGGAACTGATGGACGCTAGTGATGGCGCCGAACACGTAGCCGAATTCTGGACCAAATCCATTTAGATTGCCATCGACACGCTAAGAAGAATCAAATATTAAAGTCGCGTAAAAAGTGATTTCATCAACTATTTGAAAACTTGTCCTATATTATGAAAGTAAAATGATTTTTTATTACTACTAAATTCAGGTAGTAATAATTGTTTGTGCGATCCTTTTATACCTACTTGCAATAACCACCGCACAGCATAAATTTGAGTACCACCTATAGCAATGCACAATCGTAGGATTCGATATCAATGGGCTCTTGAACACAGAAATTGGGCAGAAGAACAATGGCGTTTCGTGTGCTTTTCTGATGAGTCTCGTTTTGGTATGAGACCGGATACAAGACGTATACGACACTGGAGAACCCCTGGACGCCAACAGCGATTAAAATCCTGCCAGGAAGTCCATCCTTATAGTGGTGGAACCATCATGGTATGGGCGGGTATTTGGATCGGCGGAAGAACTGAGTTGATTTGGATCAGAGGCAACCTCAACGCTCAAATTTATGCTGAGACGATTGTATCTGACGTCATCGTTCCTCTACAAGTGCAAATCGGTCCCTTATTTCAGTTAATGCATGATAATGCACGACCGCACACCGCAAGAGTTGTAAGACAGACTCTCGCCGCAGCTAACATCAATGTCCTGCCCTGGCCTGCTCAGTCGCCAGACTTGAACCCGATTGAGCATGCATGGGATATGCTACAGAGAAGAGCTCTGCCGAATATGGAGGGTATCCAGTTGCAAGAAGACCTTTTTTTGTTGTTGCAACGAACATGGGCGGCCATTCCACAGCGTGATTTGGATGAACTCATTTTGAGTATGCCAAACCGATGTTCTTGTGTTGTTAGTGTTCGCGGTAGAAACACGGATTATTAATTGTTTAAGTTACCCAATAAAATTTTAAAGAAAACTGTTATTTCAGTCTTTTTTTCGAACTTTAATGTTAGTGGTTCAAATGTCAAAAATCCCTTTATTAGGAAAATGGCAAATTTCTTTATTAATGCAAAGGTGACTTGGTTTATCGTTACTGTGACAAACGAAAACACTTTATTTGATGAATCCTTAAAGAAAATTTAAATTAATATCAATCAAGAGAAAAGTTATTGCAAAAATATATGTTGATCCCTAGACACTTTTGATGTGTGTAATTCAAATTTCATGGTAAATGTAATGTCCGAAGCATTTTCGGACGTCTGCGTGTTTCGGAGAAACCAATCGTTACTTCTTATGTGTTTGTATTTACGTCTGGCCTGCAATAATTAAGAGTTGAATCGACGAGCCGGGATGACGTGCAGCGTGCGCACCACGGCCACGCCAGTCGTCAAACCATCCGTCTATATCAATCTACCTCACCGACCTCCTTGAATCAGACCTCGATTAAAAAACAACGAAAAAAAAAACAAACTCTACATATTTATTTTAAACAATTATTTGAGTAATAATTTCAAATATCGAGGCGAGTGTAAACGCTCCGCAACACCGACTTCATTTATAAATAAACTTCCTACATGCCAAAATAGACTGGTGTACCGATACAATCTGAGTTACCGATACGCCGATACGCCGATACGCCGAGTACGCAAACCGACTCTATCATTGACTAGAATTGAAAAAATAAACGGAATCATTCGCTAATACGATTTACGATTGTAAATAATTATAATACGCGTAAGTATCGCTCCAAGGTTTGTATCTGGAGTTCTGTTTGTTAATCATTTATTTAGTGAGGTTTCGTGCTAGCGTGTACTACCTGGAACTGGGAACAAATTGACAACCGCGATGGATACAGTACAAACATTTACTGGTGAATGCGAGTTTGTAATTTATCTATAGTTTCGCGGTCCACTGCCGGTTTTGCTCGGCCTCCCGTACATACGAACGAAAGAAACACCGCAATGGGGTGTGAGATCAGTCCCATAGATTTTTCACGGCTTCCTGTTGTAGACAGTTAATAGCCTAGTGTTGGAAGGTACCGTCAACGTGCTAAGTCTGCGTCATTGCGTAGGTTTTGTTTGCATTTAATTAATAAAGAAAAGATGTTGGAGTTTTATTATGATCTGTTGCTATGTTTGATGTTTTTGAAGACTTTTAAATAGCTGGCAAATATAGCGTTTGATTTTGTGACTACTGCGAGGAGAATGATGAGGAAGTGAGGAAAATCTTGTGAGGAAAGTTGTGCGTACATCATACGCACAACTTTCCTCTGCTAATATCAGCTGATATTGCTAGAAAGAGGTGCCTTCTGAGATGGTGACTAATAGAGAAGTATGGAAGAAAAATAAATGTGGCGCGGACCTTAAACAAATTGGGATAAGGGCAGGAGAATGATGATGTGTAGGGGTTTGGCTACTGGCTAGGGATTTGGTAGACAATACGAAGCCTATACGGTAACAAGGTTAAATGAGAGTCTAGATGTTAAGTGGTTTGTCAAAACTTGTGTTTATTATCAGGGAAAGTTGTGAAAGTATCGAAACCTTAATGGGCGGCACAAACGATGTCATAATTACATATTGTAAATGACCTCGAAAACTTAAAAATAGGGACAAGTATATTTCTTAAAAAAGAAGAAATCCTTGTCCCATAATCTGAACAAAGGCTCCGCAACCCGATGGCCGATATTCTCAAAGATAAACTGAAGTGCTGCCCAAATCTGATAATAACTGATTAGCATGAACGAAGTTACTTTGTCAACTGAAAAATAATTACTAAGACGACCTTCAAATGTGGGACAAACGTGAAACATTGGTAATGTTGCAGTTTTCATGATATCCTGACGTGTTGAAAGTTTTAATAATACTTATCATCACGCCTGTAATCCATCAAGGGTTAGGCAGACGTTTAACTAAGAAAACCCATTTTTTTCCAAGATTTTTGGCACGTTTTTCTCCATAGTAGAAAACAAAACAGAACGTCTTAGGTAGATATTTACATAAAAATAGACTTTATGCCTTATGAACTCATATTTTTTCTATGATAAGTGTAGGGCGCTTCTGCTGAGCTTGAGCATAATGGTCCTGGATTCGATTCCCGGGTCGAGCAAAGTCTTATTCGGTTTGCCATCTATAATTTCTTCAACGTTTGGATTTGAGCCCGATTGGTGGCAAAAGAATCGCCCTCTATTACATGGAATTCAAACATAACTGGCGCAATGTGAGTGTAGTAAGGGTACACCACTGCCTTACCCTTCGGGCATTAAAGGCGTGAAAATGTCATGTTAAGTGTATTAACAACAATTATCTTCTACATAGAAAAACCGCGCACCTACGCAGGTATACCTACTGAGATATCTAAATACTCTTCTTTTGTTTTTTATTATTTTATCCGTCCAAATTCGAGGAGCGAATATTGTCAAACAGTGAAGCTAACAGACTTGGTTACACGTCGAGTAGAAACTTATGTCACATTTCCTGAAACTTATATTTTGAACAAATCTGTATCTCATTCGTATTGAACTAGCGACGCTACCTTGATTCACACGGTTGTTACGACTTGACAATACATCGAGGTTTCTTTATTATATTTAAGTTAATATCAATGTTAATACACTTTAAACCCTAAATGATGATGAAAAACAAATCACAATCCATTGCGTTATTTAGAAGAACAGCACGGTCACACACACAGACAAAAAGTAACCTTATTTTACAAAACCAACATACCTATAGAAGATTACATGTTGTAAGTCTACGTAGATCTACAGACTGAGTTAAATGTGTTAGCAACAGTTTTCACTGTCGAACAAGCTAACAGAGCTATAAATACAAACAAAAGTCTGGTCGTGAATGGCGGCACCGTTATATTTCGAGTCGGATCCGATCAATTAAGAGGGCCTGTCATTGACCCCAAAGGTGATACGACTAGCCTGAATCTTGAGGGATTTGAATAAGAATAAATTATGATGTAAACTTATATGTAAAAACTACATTAAGTCTTATTTACGTGGTGTTATTTAATTGCCTGTAACATTCTACAAGTTGAAGTGACTTGCCGATTACTTGAAGACGCCTGACCCGATTTGGAAAAATAATTATCAAATCAAATCAAATAGGCACAAGAAAGGCACTTTTTAACGTCAAAATTAACAAGAAATAAAATTGATTCTAGTCGCGCCTTCCAAAAGGTAGCTTTTTAGTATGAAAAAGAATAGGCAAGAAACTCCACCGGTAGATGCTCTTTTAAAATGTTTTACAATGTTATGTATACATAAATTATAAAATTAAATGTGAATTTGTATTATCGTTATGTGTAATTTTTTATTTTGTAGTGTTTTTTGAAAGTCGGTTGTTTTTCTTGTAAATTTTTTAAAAATTATTTTTAAATCATACAATCCATGATAACCCAAATACCTACAAAACGAATAAACTTAGCAACTCTACAGTCTATTGAATACCTACGTATTCAATAGTTCGATCGAGCGAGTCGTAGCGACAATAAAACGCTCTGACGATAATGTCTGGCTATGGGCTGACGGTCCTGTCTCATTACTCATTACTCTTCTTCCATCAGTTTTTTCTTCTAGTTTTATGTTGTTTCATATTGTTTGCCCTTGATGCTCTTTGGTTATTACTATCTAAGAATGCGGTAATGTATGCAGGCATTTTAGGGATGTGAAATTGAAACTTGAAAAGCCAACTAAAATCTCGATCTGCCTAGCCTTTTTACAACTTGGGGACTGCTTCCAGTCTAACCGGATGCTGCTGAATACTGGACTATACCAAAATAGTATAGTCCAGTACATGGATCGACTGCTTGTCTGACCTCCTCAACCCTGACGCTCCGGGCGTCGGGAGCCACGTGACGACTCCCGGCCACCGTAGGCGCGGGCCTGCGGGCGGTGAGTAATGGGTGACTCACCGTCCGATCAGCACCAGACCCGTGCCGTACGGCGCGTATATGTTCGACGCGCGCCTCAAAGAGATGTCAGCATATGAAGGGGCCCCTCAGGGCCAAGCCAGCCGGGTAAGCGGGATTGTCCGAAAGGGTTACCGCTACCCCGGAACATAAAGGGCTACGGAAGGAACATGGATGGGTTTTAGTCAGTAAGAGTCTGACACTCCCTTCCGCTCCATCCAGAGCGGGAGCAGTCATTGGATGATTTCCCAGCCTTAAAAAAAAAAAAAAACCCTGGGTTATAACAACTGGCTTATACGGTATCCTTTGGTAAGACTGACATTCAGACTTCTGACGACCCGTAACGACTGTCAAGGATCCACTTGCTGAATGGCTGGCGGGCCAAGCAACGGAGGGACGGATCTCGGTAAGTAAAGATAATCACCCATCCACGGACCAACCTCGGCAAGCATAGCTTAACCTGATGGATCGACCCGTACGGCTGTTATTACTTAGCCACGATCTCCTACCAACTAAAATACTATGCTTTCACCAGATATATTTTTCCGAAATACCTACAGGCGAACCAACACTTTTACCACTATTCGTTCGTCGAAACTACTCATTAGTCTGAAACTGATATCTGTATGTCTCCCCAGACAGGCCCGCCTGCAGCGCTGCTCACCCCTGCAAGGAACGTGATCCGACGCTAAATAAACGTCAAAGTTTACTTTCTCACAGTTTGTATTTTTTTCAAACGAACTGGCCAATAAAACAGAGTTTACAACGGTTGCGCGCGCGCATGTTTAACTAACCAGTTTATTGGTGTTGAATAAAAATATAGACATACTACTGTGTAGTTTTGTGGAAGAGAATATTTTATGTGGGAAACTGACCGACTCTAGCTTGCCCAACGTTGGGATAGGTAGATACTATGCGTTATTATAGTGATTTAGAGGCATAGGAATATAATGTTCGTCTATAGAAAAGGGATCCTCGTATAAATGTCAATACGGTGACAAGTTCGTACTGAAATACATTTTATGTAGTACTAGCCTATTATTGTGTCCACTGCAGAGACACCTACTCTCATAATCAGAAGACACGAGCATTGATCACCACGCTTGCGCAAGACAGGTTCACGATTTCAGAATTATATCAATAACTAGCTTTTGCCAGCGACTTCGCCCGCGCGTATGTAGGAAGTTATCCCACAGTAACCGTACATTTTTCCGGGATAAAAAGCTTATATGCTATTCCAGACTATATATCTAATATAATCTATCTTTGTGCCAAGTTTCATCCAGATCCGTTAAGTAGTTTTTGAGTTTATTCGTTACAAACATACAAACAAATCTTTCCTCTTTATAATATTATTAGTATAGACTAACTGACCCGGTGCACTTCGTCCCGCCTAACAGTTATTTTTCTAAAATAAAAGATTTTTTCTAAAATAAACTTAGCCTAAGTTACTCCTTATTACATCAGCTACCTGCCAATAAAAGTCCCGTCAAAATCGGTCCAGCCATTTCAGAGATTAACCACAGACAGATAGCAAAAACAAAAAGAACAAAATAACATACTTATAACAAAATTCACAATTATTATTAATATTCCTTTTTTTTGAGTAAGTGAAATTGTTGTTGTAATACCCTGTTTTTTGTTTTAAGCATGTCGTGGCAGCCTTTAATTAAGGCTACACTATACAATGTTAACTATGTTAAGAACCTATCATGTATTTTGGTGTATGCTTTGTTGGTTGCCCTTAAATAAATAAATAAATATACAAAAAATATTTTTTTTATAAAAATATTTTGGTGTATGTACCGTATTATACTTATTCTTTTACATGTAGTAAAAAACGATTATTTCAATATTACAAATAGACACTCCAATTTTATTTATATGTATAGTATAGATATATCAATGTTCCCTCACGATCTTTTCCTTCACTGATATCAGTGATGTCCAAGATAAACTCAGAAATACTTATATATGAATTAGAAAGTTATATTGATACTTTGTGTGTGTTACCAGACTTCGCAAGAAGGAGCGTTATGTCTTTTTTATCTATATTATTCTCTACTTTCAGTGTTTTAACAAGTGTTGGGTACAATAAAGAGTTATCCCGAAGAATTGTACAGTGAATGAAATACCCAAGAATTCATACCACACAAATCTTAAGTGAACTTGTCTTGTTCCGCGGCATGTGTCTCACACCTGAACTGAAAGGTGTTCATTTCAGCAAAAAGGCGGTGTGGTCCAACTAAAACCTATTTACGTGATACAAACATGAAGTATTGCTTCTTCAAACAGATCTACACAAAACAACCGTAGCAACGAACTGCACAAAGTTGACACTAATTCATGCTGAAAATACGTTTCTGAGAAACAGTGATTTGCACTGCCCTGCCTAGGTACTGCGCTCTGTGACACGTGTCGTTCTTAAATAAATAGACGCATGTACAGTCATGCACGAGCTTCAATATGTACACTGTTTTAACGTAAAATAACAATTACAACATAATAGAGAAAAACAATGGATGGATGGATGCAATTTCTAAATTTCGTGTCTGTAAATTATATAAAAAGTACACCATTTTATAATACGTAGCTATTTCATAATATAGGGTCAAAAATAAGTACTATGTTCGTAAAACCATAACAATAAACTTTTTACGAAAAAATAACGGTTTTGAACTTTGTTATGATTAGTATTTCAAAATAACTATGGTCGTCACGACTGTACCTACTCGTGAGTGCGTCGGAGCAAATGCAGTATGATTTATATTGTCTGCAACGAACCTTTTTATTGGTTGCACCTTTTTGTTGCTGGCCAGTGACAAAGATTTAAGAGTGATTGTTCTGGAGAAAGATTTAAGAATATAACAAGAGGATGGGAAGTGTCCTGACATGCTAACAGCAGCAACTATCTGATCAACATGTTGTAACGCAGTGTTTTACTCGCATTAAAAATATTATCATACGATTCTAAAGGGCACAGATAACATGAAGTTTATTATATACCATTAATACAGTGACAGAAGACTGGCATACAATAACTCCTGAATTAACCAAAGAGGAAAACAGTTGTTTAAGACACGGTGCGAGAATAATATTGTCTATGTATGTTGATTAAGAACTCTATAATTATATTTTGTGCGTCGCTCTTTTTAAGTTTAAAATGTGTTTTCAGGATGTAACGATTCTTCACCAGTACATACTGAAAAGCAATATTCTTTCAAAAGGAAAAGGCGAAAAATAAATAGGTGTAGTGCTTCTTGGGAGAAATCCACGAAATGAGTTAAGTCAAGAAGTGTTAAGGTTGAGTATGAAATTGTAAATGCTGTGCCGTTGAAAAATTGCGAGCATATTTCGTGAGCATAACGAGAAAATAAGATCGTATTACATGTTCATCTACTATGTAAAGATTTTGTTCTCTGTTCATGCAAATGTGTGAATAATAATAATAATGTTCTTCTATACATAAAAAAGTTATTGTTAACCAGATAATTATTGTGCAACGAAAAACATTGGTAGGTGTTAAAAGACGATAAAACATTGATTTAAGACAACACCAAAGTAGTGACATTTATTATCCCAGAAATATAATATTCTACACAAATATCTAACAAATACAGCATTTACAAATAAATCATTTGTTACAACCATTTCTCCTTGTTATGACTCCCATAACCTTGTCAACAGACCTATGACCATTTCTTGTCAGTCGTCGAATGCGTCAAGCCATCAAACCAGCGAGCCATCAAGCGGCCGCCATTAATCGCTAATGAGTGACAGAGAAAAGCGCGGGAAAGCAGTGGACGCAAAGATAGCGCGCATTCTGCCTTGTATCGATACGCAATAAATATTTATTTCAGTTCGTTAAATAACTCGGGGATGATTTAATGATTCGGTTTTTTGTATCTTGTAGTTTGTTGGTAAAATAAGAAATATTTGAGTTTAGGTAAAATGTTGCGGTATTATACAATTGTCACGCTAATCTCATTATTTCGGTTGTCTACGTTTACGCTAGGCGATAATTTGTGGCTACTATTGTGAAATAAGCGTTTGTAATAGTTATATTGCTAAAGAAACAACGGTACCTATTGGAATAGATACAACATCTTCATATTCTAGATGAAACATTATGTATGAAGCTCAATCTGAATAAATATACCTCAATGAACACAAAGCCCAGCCTACACAAAACGTTACATCTTCACTAGAAGCCATACAACATCTCAAACACGAATATTTCATAAAAATATCATCCAGCACCTTAAAATTATCCGCTGAAACGCACGCCGCGTGTTGCGCGGTAGGTATAATTAATTTAAAAAGCACGGTCTCGATTAGCGACTGTTTAATGTAGGAGGTACATTGTAATTCGGCGAGCAGACCGCTCCCGGCGATATTGGGTCAACATTGTCCAAACGCCTCGTACGATGAACTATGAGCATTATCGAGCAACGTTTCGCAACTTGTCGTAAATCACCACACGGGAGGTTTGATCGAAAACGGTACAGTTCGACTGGATTGGATTCTAAAAAAAGTGCAGAATTGACTTGTGAGAATAAAAAGTTGCAGAATTAGGTTGAAGTTGAGAAAAACAATGCGAGCAATTTCCTTTTTTGAATTTTGATGGAATGGCTCGAATGGATTCAGATTGTCATTGGTTTTGTTTGAATTTAATGTTTTGTTTTTATTTTCATGTAGTTAAATAAAAAGTGCACATATTCATTTGTTTGTGATGAAGAATAAAATTAAAGGTAAGTAAAAGTTTCCAGCAATCAAAAGTAACATGAAAAGTTTTGAAAACAAAAATTCGAACATCTTTCTCATTATGTAAGTACATTTTAAATGGTTCCTATAAATAATAGATTGATTGTAAATAACTTTAATCAAGTTAAAACTACGTATTTTTTTTCACTGGTGTTCAACAAACAGTTGAAGGATACATCATTCGTTATTAGAATACAAACTGAAATTTGCAGTACCTACCAATGTACTTTAATTTCTCACCGCGCTGTTATTACGAAACTGGAATGTAAACAAATACTAACGAACACCTTGATTAGTTGCAAAACTACCAACAGAGCGGCGGTGCTGCACTGTGAGAGTTAATTACAACTGCTACTCTAATTACCAGTTCATTTGTACGAATCACTTGCATAAACAACTGTTACACCATGGGAACCGCTTCACGTACTGCTAACGTAAAGGTAACAGTTGCAATATTGAATAAATTCGTCTCGTACAAGACAGCCACAGAACCGTCATAGCAAAGCATACCGCGACTCACGTGTCGATATAGAACATACAACGGATCCAGGTTGCGATCGCCCACAGTTTTCAGACACACAATTTTAATGCATGCTTTTTATTTTGTCATTAACCTTCGGGGTGCTCCGGTTTCGAATCGGCAACGTTTTATTTTTGAAACACGGTTACGTTGCGGTGATTAGCGGCTAGTCCACGCGAGCACTCCGCTCACGCACTCACTGGCGGCCCGGGGGCCCGCACTGCACCGCCGCACCCACTGTGATCGAAAAACTTCCAAAATTTGATAGAAAAAAAGTTCGCGTTCCGTTTCCAAAAGTTACGTTGGCCGGTAGAGGCGGCGCGCGGGGCAGGCGCGGGCGGCGCGCACAGACGTTCGCGGCGACTGGCTCGCCTCGCTGAAAAAGCTCCTTACGTTAAATACATACAGGGCGATGTGCATTCTATTTATAAACTTAAGTTGGGCGTGCGGCACGCGCGTGCAGCGCGCCCGCCACTGCCTACATTAACATCATAATATTTGAAGTTATTAGGTCAGCTGATGAAACGTGTTGCGGCACACGGGCGCGCTCGCGCACTACCATCTCGTTAATTAGCAGCACCTCCGTCCGGCGCGACGACGGCCGGCTTGGCGGCCCGCCGCCTGCTGACGCGCCACCGTGCACCGCCGGTGCATCACACGCTAAACAGATCGAACACTATGTAGGTATAATAGTTACATTGGAAGGGCTCCAACAATAATAGAGATATGTTACGTTTATGATGATCGTGAGAACCGCTGTGACGCGCTCCGCCTCGCACCCGACGCGGTCCGTTTTATATTTTATTTTATTTACTAAAATAACATCTTTAGTTACAGTGCAAACTATAAAAACGGCAATAAATATTGAGTTCGACATTTGAATTTATTATCGTAAAACAAAATGGCTTCATATTTTGTGATGGTTTTTTGAAAGCTTTCATTTGCGTCAACGCCTTGGTATCGAAAGTCATCAAGTGCGTGCGGCGGCTGTCGAGCTCGACGGACGCGCGACGTCGCCGCGACGTGACGACGTGACGCCACGTTGATGAATATGATTTACAAACTTGACGAAGCTGAAAAGACAGTTTGTTACACCGTGTTACGATGAGAACACGTTGGTATTTTAAAACAGAAACAAGACGTAGGAATCAAAGACTGATCGCGCGTGACACGGGCGCGGATAAATCTTTGAAGTTGGGCGGACATAAACATCTCAGCGCATATAACAACTAAATTGGACGTGTTGAAATGTTCTTCCATATTTCTTGTTTTCATAAAAAATAGGAGTTTAATGTAATAATTTATTATGTTTATGTGCACCGTGTAAATGAGTTGAGAAGTTTTTTCCTTAGTGTCAAACTGTCATACGCTTATTTTTATTTTGGCAATAAATTATATCACTAATTTAGACTAACTAGTAGGAGTAGCATAAGTGGGTCTAATAGCCAAGAAAGTTGACATGAAGAGGGAATAAATAGACGATATATTTTAGAAATAATTGGGACTGAATGATATCCAGTAATAAAAATATTAATTGATTACGTAAACAATGAAAAGTTGATCAAAACTGAAAGATTTTAAGTGACATGTGAAAAATTGCTGTCGGTAATAAATAATGTGTAAATATATTGAAGCCTGTAATGATCATAAACTGAAACTGAAGTGTACAAACGAATATTTCATTGACGCCATAAATCAGATAACATATTTTCTTTTGTTCGTTCTTATTTTCACCAATAAGATGTTTGATATATTTAATCTTATATGGACCATTGTGCATTGTAAAGTCAAGTGATTCTGTGATAGGATTTTCTTATTGGTGGTAGGTGAAATAATAGAATTTGGGGAATGCTCGTGAATATGAAAGTCCTATGATGTTTTTAGCTGACTCAAACAATTTGACCAGCATTCTTTTTCCATAATCAAGATTATATTCATGTTCACTGATGTTTTTTTTTTAATAGATTTTTATAATCTTATTTTACTTTTATATACAACTTTCCGCGACCTGTTTTTGGCAAGCTTGTATGATCCCTTTCCGAAAAGTACGCGACTGATAGCTCAAACTGAATAAATTGCAAACGAACTGAACTGTAATTATTGACAACACACTTTTAATAACCTAATTTGTGGGTGCATTAATGTACGCACATCTAAAATGCACAAAACCTAGTTATACGTTAATATCTGTGTAGGTTAAACAAATATTTGCTGCCCGCAGTAACAAACTTGTGACAGTACAGACGGCAGCATATCAAGCTAACCCACACTGTCAAATATTCCCAATTGAACATGAACCTTACGCCTTTGTAATAAAGTTGAATATCTATCAAAGAAATTTGGCAGATTAGGGTAGGTTGATGTGCTGGCTTCTGTACAATACACGATCCAGCGTCATGCCTCCAAATTATGCTTAGTTTACAGCCTTTCAGGATAAACTAAACAAAATTCCCGCTGTTAGTATGACGTAAGTATTGCAATTTCGCTTACTCGACACGTGCTGCAACTCCTTAAGTGCAAGAGCACTAAAACTTTAAGCTGCTTCGCTTTTCGAGCATAATAAGGTGTTGTTACCGGTTCTAGTTTATGCAAATCCGAACTTTACCGGTGTTATGTACGTAGATGGGGTGTTTCTCATAGTATTTTGCAATTTAAAAGAAAAATTGTGTTTTTCACGGCTGGGAATTATCCGAAATGAAGAAATTTGATTCAAGATGTTTTACCTCTGTCAACAAATAATAGTTAAAAGCCTGGTTAAATAATTGATTAAAGAGATAGAACATCTACCTATACTTTATTGTAGCACACCATATAAATATAAATAGCGTCAGCTCATCAAATGCACTATAATCACCCGCAATTACCCTATATTTGTCATATACCATGTTCATTACATATAATTTTCGTTATAATATCCTACGTGTTGAGTCCTAAACACCAGAGACGCGTAAAACTGTTGGATTATATTTCTCTTTACGCTGGACACGCAGTAATTAGTGTGGCGCTCGTCAGATGACGCTGACGTACTGTTCCGTGACACTTTGGTCGTCAAACCGGTGGCTGAATTATGCGAATTTGAATTTTAGAAACTGGCCAAGTGTGAGTCGAACTCACAAAGGGTACCGTACAATATTTAACAATTACATAAGTCTGCTCGTCGATAAGGTACAGACGCCAGCACATCAAGCTATCCCTAACTGTCAAATTTTCTCAATTAAAAATGAACCTTATATCTTTGCAATGAAGTTGAAATACTATTAAAGAAATTTGACTGATTGTGGTAACTTGATGTGCTGGCCTCTGTACAATACTACCGACCCCATCAGAGATTACAGGTGCAATATAATGTTGAATTTAAAACTCAGCACGTTGCACAAACAACGTCAACTAATTAGTTTTCTAGAAGCTATTTCTTGATTGCCTACACATTGCAGCAACCTTTACATAAATAAACTATAAAAACTGAGAATTAATGTGTTTTTATTTATTTTAATCAATTGACGGGTTATTTGTGCTACCTTCGGCGGTCCCTATATTGTAAACACGCTGAGTTTATTTTGAAAATAAATACCTGTGCGGAGATTTTATTAGACTGGTAACGATTTTATCGTAAAATACACAAGGAAGACATAATTTTGGGAATTCTTACAATAGGTTTCAAGTTCTAAAAGTAACTACGTTTATTTACTGATTAAACTCACAACCTAAAACTAAAAAATGTATATTATGTCCAAAGGCCAGCACATCAAGTTACCCTAAACTGTCTGTCTTTGAAAATTTTTCAATTTTATTACAATACCATACAGTTCATTTTCAATTGCGAAAATTTGACAGTTTGGGTTATCTTGATGTGCTCGCGTCTGTACAAGTATATAAAGAAGTTACGATAAAATAAACTATTAATACAAACGTTTTAAAAGGTCTTATGTTCATTAAGTAATAAAGGACTCTATATGCCAAGGAGCATGTATGTGAGTTTAGTGTCGATAATAAATTATATTTCTATTTATCTATCTATTTCAGAACTTATTTATTCAAAACCTTTTTCCTGCAAGACACACCTCCAGCCTTCAATCTACAATTTGTGCAAAATATCAATCAGCTGATAGTTACTTTTTCAAAGATTAGCGAAGAAATTAGTAAAGACTCAAGTAAATGTAAATGAAGTACGTTTCACCACACACAGTACAGCGACTCAGTGCGACCCACTTGCGCAGGTGAGCCGTAAACATATAAAGATGGACACTACGATGTCAAATTTCAACACACGCGCAAGGGACAAGCGATCAGCGAACATGTCGCTACTACAACTGTTTAAAAGTCCGTCCAAGCGTTAGTCGGACTCACACACAAGAGGTTTCTTACCACAGTACAATATTTAACATGCCATATCTAACAACCTGTTTAGAAAGTTTAAACAAAATCCTTGTAAGAGACCCTTTAAATTTTTTAAATAAAAAAAAATAAATTAAAATTCATTTGTTTCGGATAACTAATTGATCCATAATAATTACATACATTTACAATTAAAATATAATAAATAATTTTTTTTTTTTTTTTTACATTATTATTTGTTCTTAAAGCGACTATAGAGATGCACAATCTATGAAAATTTCGGTCCACTTATTATAGTTCTTGAGATACAGGCCGCTGACAGCCAGACTGACAGGCAGATTGGGGGGCCTTAGTAAAAGACTACCGTTTGGCACCTGCCGAGTGCGGGACCAATAGGTAAAGAGGGAAAGAGGTTTTATATAACGGACTTAATTTTTTTTTTAGTTTCGAGACCCTAAGTTGACGAGCCGCGTCAGGTAAATGGGCTTAGGCCTTTCACATTGCCGTAACCCCCAGATTTTTGCGTTACATCTAGGAAGAATGTTGGTATCTCATATGCCTGGAAATGTTTTTAAAAGATCAACCATATATTATATACCCCCTTTCGTTATAACTAGCACGTCGGAATATACAGGATGAATTTGAATTCTGCTGTTCCATACATTATGCTCTTATAACTCGTTAAAATGTAGGGAACAGCTGAGATTTTTTTCGCGATGTCAGATTTGTTCCCAAAGAAAAATTTATTTTGTCATTGTTCATAATGACGAGTTCAATGACCCCTTAAATGTTGCCCATGAATTCAATTTCACCCTGTATAGGTATGTTGCTAGCACGGGAAGTGCTAGTCTGACCAGATTTTGCGAGAAGCGCTACTGAATGTAGTTCCCGTTTGTTACAGAGCGTTCAGTCAGAACGCCATTCCTGAATAATATTCATTCAAAATATCCATCGCGGTCTCTCACAACTTGGACAGCAGGTGCGTCAAGACAAGTAGCACGTGCGCGGGTACTAAACGTAACTATGTACGACGGGACATCGTCACCGAACGCGATGAACGTTAACATACTTACCGCTATACATGCGAATCACTGCTTATTGTGGATTGCTCGTCTGTCAGGGCAGACGGTATTGTTAAGAAATAAACTATTTTGACACAGTAAAAAAAAAACAAGAAATCACATAGAAAAAAGACCGCTCATCTAAAAAACTTCGATCACCGTACAGATACTAAATATTATGCAACGACATATATTCCATTTCATTAAAAAAATCTGTGACGTCACATTGTTATATTTCATACAAATTCATAAATAGTAACTTTATTGACTACCCTTTCAAATACCCAATTAGTGTTGCAGAATTTCTTGTTCTGAATCAGCTGTTTGTTTTCAGCCCGAAGACAGTAATGTACCACAATCCCAATCTTCATCGGTGATCTTGGACGGCTGCCTCCAATTGGTCCTCTCAAAGGCTCAGATTGGCGAACTCGGCCGTTGATTGGTTACAGACAAAGATCAGGATCACCATTGAGATTGAGATACATTATTCGGTCGGACAGTTTCGGCCGTGAATTATCCTTTCAGAAACCGAGTGCAAGTCTCGTGACTAAGTAGTATGCAATGCGATTATGCTTTACAAAATACAGTGTGTTAGGTTAACCGAAGGACATACTTCCGGGGTTACTATACGCATGAAAATGAACATTTTTGACTATGGAACTATACCTCAAATCACGAAAAATAGCTACTAAATCAGCTGTTCAGTACATAATTATGTTCGCATAGTTCGTCGATATTGTCATGTTTCAGAGTTGGTCCCACGGACAAAGTTGTTGATTTTCGTGAGTACTATACAACCTGAAAGTATGTCCCGCGTTTAACCTAACACACTGTATATTCGATCAGAAGTAAGAATAAGATAGGTATACATTTCACAATCAAAGTTTTATCTTCGACTTTATAGAGCAGCATTGCAATAAACTATATCTGTTAAATTGGGCTTCTTTAATTACCATTACTCGTTAATGAATAAATAATAACTAAAACGTTTAAACTTCTACTATGAAATAATTGCTGGTATTGTTAATGAGCTCATTAGTTGAATTAATTATTGTTGCAAAGCGTTAAATAGCTAATTATCATTTATTATTAACATTAACAAACTGCGACCCCTGGCCGCTAATTAAGGAGCGCATTGGGAGGATGCCATGCTCAAAAGTGGATGTTTATGGGTTTAACTTATGAATCGTTAATGAAAAAGATGTGAGGCTGGGAACTTTTGTGGGGATATTAAAGAGACCTCGTAAGCTGTAATTACGGACACAATTAAAAAGCCATTGTGTCTCGTGTGGATCTACATATCGGCAGACAAAGGGTCAATACACCTAGCAAGAAAAACTGGCCATTATCTATAAAAACGGCAAACAATTACGTTTTTGTTATGGGACCCCCTTAAATAAGTTTTTTAGTATTTGTTGTTATAGCGGTAACAGAAACACATCATCTGTGAAAATTTCAACTGTCTAACTATCACGGTTCATGAGATACAGCCTGGTGCACACGGACAGATGGACGGACGAACGGAAAGCGGAGTCTTAGTAATTTGGGTATTTTTGGGTACGAAACAATAAAAACAAAAGAAGAAAAAACAGTTTTTGATTTGCCTATTTGTCATCTCTATTATTACCATTTATTAAAAAAAAATACTCCAATTCATTCATTATCGTTTTAGAACTAAAAAAGAGTTATTTTCTTAAGAAAGCAAGATTACATGTATTTCTAGATCGCCAAATCAATCATGCACAATTGACAACATCCACGTCTTCCTGACATGCGAGAGAAGCCAGGTAAAGGTGCTAGTACACCACTCAGTTTATCGATAGCTGTTAGAAGCCGCGTCACGGCGTCACGGCACACAATCCTTTAGTTTTGCGATATATGTGGGTAGTTCGACGCGCCTGTACTGACGACACACTGAACTGGACGCTAATAACTTGGTAATTGCAATAATATGGTGGAACCGTCATGCATGTAATAATTCGGGTACAATATATTACAAAATGCTTATGAAAAAATATATTTTTTGTATGACACTATCTCACAGTCTTGTATTTCTTCCTAATCGTTCTCTTACTGCTGAGAATCGTGGCTTCATTTGAAATTTTAAACGGTTTTTCTGCATCTGTTACGATCAGTTGTCTGGTGATGTGCGGCGCTGATAGGTTTCTCCAGTTGTTCCGACCACCGTTTAAGGCTTCGGACTCTAGGTCAGCAATATAAGGTCCCATTAAAATAGATGGACTAACTTTTAGAAATCACTCAGACCAGCAAAATAGGACAATGGTAAAAAAAACCACATGAGATACTTGCAAGAAGTGTGCAAGTACCTACCCATAATAGATACGGTTATTCTAGTGTGCTGGCAGTTTATAATTTTAGGTCAAAATAAAATGACTTTAATCAAAGTTTTTTTTTTGCTTGGATATCTTTGGAACGTACTGAACGCTGTGTTAAAATTCGTCCATCTATTTTAATGGGACCTTATATATAAATGCAGTAAAACCTTTGGTAAAAATTGATATCCCGTCATCATTGCAAAAGACATAATGCGCCAATATTCGTAGCTTGCACTGCTACGCCGTAGCGGCTCCGTAGCACTTCGTAGCAATTTAAAAACCTTTTTCTAGACCTTAATTTTCGCACATCGAATTATTTTAATTGTTTCATTAAGAATTTTAATTGTGAATATTTATGTTATTTTTATGAGTTTACCTGTGGTTCGTGTTTAGGATATATAATTTAATTAAATGTTCATTTTGTAAGTTTTGAAATTCCAACGGCCAATACTCTTCACTCCTTTCATACTTCAATAGCGTGATACCTAATCCCGAGACCCGCTAAGTAGCCAATTCACGATGACCGCACTAGAATCATTTACTTCGCTCTATAGTCTATAGTAACATAGACTAAGTGAGCACTTAGCTTTATTGCTAGTATATCAATATTATTTTCCAATTTAGTTATCATTATCACTGTTTGCTATATTACAGTCATGTATTAGATATTAGCGAGCCAATTTCGGAAGGAGAATTTACAGGATATGGTTCCATAAAAAGCATAAAATTGATATTTTGTATTAACCAAGCGTTGTCAAAAAATTCCTGCTGTTAAACTAACTATTTACAATCAACCTATAATGTCCTTTTTTAGGAGTGGGCCATAATTCACCACGCGGGCAGTGCAGGTGGATGTCACATGTCTTCTAATTTTTAATTCTGGGACATGACTTTTCCTCACCGTTTTGAGAGCAGTGGTGATGAAATTAATTACAAAAAAAAGTAAAGTGTCTGCCTGAGTTTGAACTCACGACCTACAACTCGTAAGTTGAGGCAGATACCTCTAGGTCACCACTGCTTAAAACTACCGCTAAACCGATTCAGCGGTAGTTTTCACCTCTAAATAGGAAGCTTTCTGCCATCGAGAACGGCAAATGGATACAGTAATAGTTAATTTAATACAAGTTTCAAAAGTTCCACAGTGTTTACCCTACATGCTCACATAAAATAACATCACGCCTTATTGCCCCGACGGGTAGGGCAGACGTGTACCTGCTGTACACCCACATATCGACAATTACATTTATATATTTGCTTACGTACCTATTAGTACACATTTTCATATATCATTTCGTTAATATTCAATTTACCACTAAAAACTACTTTTGTAATATTTTAAAGATTCCTCTTTTGTTGTTAATTTATAATCGTTCCATTAATACAATATACCTTTGTAAATTATTTTTAAGATTTTAATGTTAATATTTTACCAATTTTAATTATGAATAAAAATATACTTATGTTTATTTATTTATTTTATATTTATTTTGAAGAAAGCACCGCATTTTCTAAAACCTACTTAAAATATCACTAATTCCTATAAGTCATGATTATGTTTTGTAATTGTCTAGTTCTGCTTGCCAATCGATGATGAAATACACGAGCTACATAATAATCAAGTCAACACCACTAACCTGAAAGAACAGCGTGAACGCGACCCACTGGTAGTACTTCCCGTACCGCCGGGGGGACGTCCCCGCGCCCCTCACTCCAGGGTATGCTCCTCCGGCCTCCCCAGCCACTGTGAAGGTCGAGTGGATCCAGCAGTAGGTGTTCAACACGTCTTCTGGTATGTCCCTGGATAAACGACAGGATTATATGCAAATAGGTCTTTTTTGAAGCATCCTTCAGCAGACCAGTATTTTGCAAGAGATGAAGAGGAAAATTCAACTTTGAAATATTTTGTTCCATAACCTACATGGTCACTGATGAAACATCAGACATTAGGTGCCGTTTCCTATGGAGAGAGCTGGCCAGAAACTCCACACTAACAATAATTGGCTTTTACAATGTGACCTCGCCATTTAAAGTATATGATATTCCTCAAAAGGAGATACATACAGGACCTACTACACCTGCATAATATGTACCCAAAAAATGGTTTAGTAATTTACAAACGAATATCACTGAATTTACGCAATATTTTAAAAGTGAAAACACAATTTTACAGCGTAACTACTGTCATAATTATTATTTAGTTCGTGGACTAATTTAATTTATTACGCCAATAAAACTATTAACTGTAAAATAATAATTGGCACACATTTTTGGCTAATGAGTTCATCATGAATAACCCCGCTGTAGAGTCGTGACAGCGCGAGCGATACTATTTTCAACTTGAGTATTATTCGCCTCATATATTATTTTAATAACAATAAAGTCATATCACAGAAATAAAACAATTCTTTTCGATACAAAAAAAACTGCTCATTTTTCCTCCCACACTTTTCTGGAAAAGTTTTGGTTTAACGCCATCTATCATTTTAAGTGCAAACTACGTGGTCCACGGGCAAACTAAACAGCGTGTTTTCTCACCTCGTGTGTATACAGTCGATGGGGTTGCCCACTAGGTGGCGCGTAGTTAAGGCTGCGCTAGCCGCCAACAACGCGGCGGTAGTTGCACCGCAGTGCAGTCGGAATGCTATGGAATCAATCTTCGGGTTCACCCCTTGCTGTACACGGGAAAATAACACATAAGAACATGACCAAAAAGCTTAGAATTAAATTTTTAACGAATATGCTGGTTGATATTAAATATTCAGTGTTAAAATCGGTGCAAATTGGGGAAGCTCTTTGTAATCTACGCTGTTTGAATTCAAAGATATTTTATGTTTATGGCTCGCTCCTGACTCTCTAGCGGAACGAATTGCAGCAATAAAGTTTTAACTATTGGTTCATTAATACAGAACAAACACATATGAAATTAATACTATTATTTTCTAGTTATATAAGTGTGAGTAGAACTTTTTGATAAGGAAGATAATTGTTAGATATGCAATCATTGCATCAAAAGGCTTACAAAAATCCAAACGTTTGCACAAAATTTACCATGAGGCCCTGTATACGTAAGTACGGTATGCACATATCTACTTCCAAAGATATCACGATTATAGAAATACACTGACTAAAACAAAACACTGGTTCTACAAGAACTATGTCAGATAATAATATAACCGAAGGACCAGGAAAAAATATAACTATTAATATCAAGAAAAACTAAGACACAAATGTCCTTATTATTCCCGACAATATGGCAATAATGAGTCGCAAGAAGCCGCGGCGTAACGTAACCGACTTACGTTACGTTACAACGCGATTAGCTCGGACTCCAGCGGCCGTCCTGTCTCTAGACCAGTCTTACGTATGTTAATTAGTGTCGCGGCCTAGGTAGGGCTATGGTAAATAGTTAGGTAGCCTAGGTATGAATGCCGTGTGAGGGCTGCAACGTGCTTAGGTGCTGTTTCAAGGTTTTCAAATTTAAAAATAAAGTTAAGTTTCATAGTGAACCGAATAACTAATTTAATTTGCGTGTTTCTTGCTCGTACTTCTCAATATAAATAACCGCTTTAATCTTACGACACTATATTAACCTACTTTATTTCAAGAGCTGGACGCTCAGCGTTGGTTCTGGACCTATCAAGGGGATTAGTAGGTATAGGTCATGCTCCATCGTTGAGTAGGTCCTCCAGTTCTACCAAAGAGTTTCCATCGAGAATTCAATGATAATCGAACAATGCGGCCTGGGTGTTGGATCAAATGTTAAATTGACAATCGATGATATTTGATATGATTCGATATGATTTGAACTTATTAAGTTATGGACCGTATTTTTAAGAACGTTCGCATACTAATCAGAGCGTCAATCTTTCAAAAATCCTTCCAATTCTCATATTTTTTTTCCATTTTGTCGATGAGCTGAGGTCGCGACTAGATCCTGCCTAGCCTTTTCCCAACTATGTTGAGGTTGGCTTCCAGTCAAACCGGATGCAGCTGAATACCAGTATTTTACATGGAGCGACTGCCTATCTGACCTCCACAACCAAATAACTGAGCAATACGATACCCCTTGATAAGTCTGGCTATCAGATTTGCGGGCTTCTGACGATCCGTAACGACTGTTAAAGATGCACAGGTGACAGCCGGGACCAACAGCTTAACGTTTCTCCGAGGTACGGTGGAGTCTCGGTATGTAAAGATGGTCACCCATCCACGGCCAACTCCGGCAAGCGTAGCTTAACCTGATCGATCGACCTGTGCGGCTGTAAGTACTGGCTGTAAGCCACGAGCTCCTTGAGGTTGCGACTAGATATTCAACGTTTTTATTTTCGGAAATTAGCCTCTGTACAGATAATACTGGCAACTAATTTCCATCAGTTGCCAGTATCATCTTGTACACACAACTCACCCCTCCAGACAGCAGCGCATAGATGCTGGTAAGGATCTCCATGGGCCTCCGCGGCTGCGGGGCGCGCTCGCGCCGCCGCCACGCGGCCGCGCCGCTGCCGGCCGCGGACACGCCGCCTGCGCGCGCGCTCGCGCCGCGTCCCCGACGGCCCCAAGACAAGACCGAGTCCCTAGAGAAGAGGATCAAGATTTGAACTGACACTTTAAGACATGTTAGGTCTCAAGCACTAATCCCTGGAGAAAGACGAGTCTCATCTCAGGGACTGATAAGCCAATACGGATTTCTACTTAGGTACTTCTAGCGGAAAGGGCGTCTTTAAGGAAGAGTGGCTGGCAGATTAGTAGGTACAGAGTAGCCAATAGTTGGGATCTTTAGATTCTGTTTATGTACTAAACAATTCTACCTTGACCGCAGGAATGCATTGTTCTGTGTTGTGTTAGTTGGAGATGCAAAAGCTCCGAGCTCTAAAATAAATACCGCTAGTTTGGGACAACGAAGGTCAAGTTGATAGTAAAAACTGTTTTGTTGTTTGTTTATAAAAAACATCACTGTTTTGTATTAACACATTCACTGCGTTACGGGAAGTATTTGGATGTAATTGAGTTCTGCTCTGTGCGGCAGCTAGTTGTCCTTGTTTTGCGCTCTGTGCGGGGGTGATTTTTTCAAGTATTCATACAAGTAAAAAAGAGACGCATATATTTCCAGTGTCCTTGCTTGAAGTGTATTAAAATTTACGAATAAAAATGTACGGGAATTATTTTTTCGTAACGCACAGAAAGGTAATTATTTTACAATAGTGCGATACGGGAACTATTTGGCCGTATCCTAAACCCCGTACCGCACTGAACGTGCGCGCGCGCGGAGCTTCAGTTAGTCGTAGTGATGTGCCCATTTAATACGTTTTTACAGAACGCAATACTTTATATAAAAATAAAAATTACTTTAGTAAAAATTATATTCATAACTAAATTAGATCTCAATATATACTCAAAGTTCCTATTAGTCGTGATATGCAGGATGTTATGTAAAGAATTATTAAAGCTTATATCATTTTATGGTATGGTACCTGTACTGTTACTTTTTATTAGTTTTTTTTTCAAATTATCGCGTAAAATAAATAACTGTGATAAATTAGGGACTTTTTTTGTAATTCAGCTTTTATAAGTACCTAAAATAAATAATAATATAAAATAAGAATTTACTGTTTTAGTTAAAAAGTTAACATTAACATAGTTAATAACTTATTAGTTTTGTTAAAAATAGATTTCGTTGATTGTGTACCACCTGATTAAACAATAATAAATCTGAAACAAAAAAATATTTTACTTATGACACCCCATCCCTAGCAATATGACTGTTGTATGCGCCACGACAAGTATTTTCCCGTAAAATCAACCATTTCCAAAAATACCTGTAACTTTTAAGATATTGCTTAGAACCCCGTGCGACTGCAGCTGTGTATACACAAGGATGTAACCTATTGATTGGTACCACAAAAACAATCAGCTGTGGTCTTTCCATGTCTCTGTGGAGGTTTGAAGTCAGGTCTAGGTACGGGAAAATAGACGTCGTAACGCATATCAGGCATTCTTGATACGGGAAGTATGTGACTTGTACAGCACTGGAAGTAAGTTTTAATCTAACGCAGCCGCAGTGAATGTGTTAAATGCATGGCAATTAAATATTAAATGTGTACTGTATTTAGATACATTTACAATGCTGTTTAAATATAGACGATAACTTACTTTAAAATGATAGAGCTTTTAAAATGGATTCAATGATTAATTTGTCTAACTCATCAAATTAAATAATCGTCTAATTACCTAAGTAAATAAACCAACGCTAAATCTTAACATAAACAAGATTAACTCACCAAAGAAATTACAGAATACCTATCCCAGTCACTGCCCAAACAAATACCAACAATACACTAATTAATGGCTGTCCGTATGAATGGAACGATCTATACGTCGGAAGCGCACGCGTCGACTTAACACGTGTTTCAAACTAAATCTAGATAATTTAGTTGAAATCGACTCAATTGTGTATAAACGCAGTAAAGGCTCGGACACAACTACCAGGGGTTCAGGAAACCGCTGAAGATATAAAAATAGACATTCAATTAATAGAAACTCAAGGCTATGTGCTGCTGTTAATCGGGATGGGGAGAGAAGTTGTTTTTTTTTGTTTTGTTTTGTGAGTGATATTATTATCACTATAAATTTAGTAAAAACATGGTTTAGTTGGAGAATGGGCTATTTTTTTAAACTGTTACTGTATTTTTACTAAGTACCTACCCCTTAAAGACCTCAAAAATGTCATTTAAACAAGTATTAAACATGTTTCGTTAACAACATTTCATAACAAATTACAAAGTTTTAAAAGGGGTGATCGTGTATGCTCCTAACATTTGATTTCGATAAAAATAAACTAATGTAGAGTGTTCATTTGGGAACATGATTGACAGCATCCTCATACATCAAATCCAGGATACATAAAAAGTTAATAGCAAAAAACTAAAAGTAGGTAAGTGTTTTAATATGAAAATAATTAATAATGTGGGAAATATAAATCAACTTCTTTCACGAGATTGTAATGAACATATTAGAAATATTTAATTAGAAAACAATCAACCAATATTAATCAATGCACCTTAATAGGTACGTTGTTCAACCCATTAATTTAACCCTCATAATCTTAACCGCATATTTGTCTCATTAAGAAAGAAAAAGCTATTCACTCGACAATATATACGAAAAAGCTTTGGACGCTCTCCAAATTACCCAAACTTACGTGATGAATGTACTATACACCGCCTCTTAATCCCAGTTTACGTCTAACGGTTAATTAAATAAATCGCTCGGTATCGTTATCGTCGAATAATCGTATGTCTTATGACTCAATTTTATTAGTAACATGATACTACAAACTAACTTTATGTGCCTAACACAGAGCCCTGCGGTATCCCCCTTGTTTTCATTTCCAAAACCGTTCGATTGAACTTTCATGCAAAGTGGACTTTGTTTTTTAAAGCAACAAACTGTATGAACATCTCTTAACCAAGCATTGTCCGGTTGAAAGCAGGTTGTCAAATAAATACAGGTGTCGGCCTTGTCAAACGCTTCCCACAAGTCGGCAACCGGAGATTGATGTCTGAACAACTGCTGCCGTCGGCTTAGAGATCTTTGTCTGTCTGTATGATTGTGTGAATCACGTGTATATTTGGAACTCGGTCAAACGTCTGTTGACTTGTATCATACACTTTTCATTGTTAATGGATATCGTGTTTATTTTTAATATCTCGTTAGCGGGCGGTGGGTTCTATTATAGCTTGTATATTTTTTGTGTTTGTCTTAAACTGATTTTATTGCTCAATGGTAAAATGTTTGTTAGATATGTCTTGGGGCATTTATTTATATTGTAAACATTTGTTTATGAATGTTCCATTGATGCCGTTTAAGATCGATTCTATTTGAGTTATTTGGTTCACTCTTTATTCCAGATGAAAAATGGTATTGTCTGGTATGAATGTTGTGAGTAATATTCTATTCAGTTTTTTATGAATGTATGTTATACCTCCTATTGGCGATCCTGTTCACTCGAAGTAGTTCTTGGCGGCCAGCTACTTCTTGGCGACAACCAGTCGTCTTGCCCATGGGGTGCGCGGGAAGCAGTGCTGCTCTGCGCCTGCGGCAATTCCGTTTATATAGCCTACAGTGCAGTGAGTTTAAAAATTGAACTAATGACTAATTGTAGAACTAGACAATTGATTGTATCCGTCCGTGCAGGATGGAGTGCACTAAATGAATATGAACTACATTTTCTAGCAACAAATCTGTGCTTCCACGTCTCTCTTTATTAGTGTTAGGATTGAGAGGATACCTTCTATTAGCAATCCTGTGTGCGCGCACTCCTGGGTCGGGCCGGCCGCCAGACGTCTTGCCCATGGGTCGCGCGGGGGGCCGCCGCACTCAGCGCGAGCTCTGCGCCCGCGCCATCCTCACACCTACCACTGTGGGAAAAGAGAGAGCTGTTAATAATTATTACATTTGAAAAGTAATAGGCTAAGTTCTCACCATGGCTCATGGACTCATGCTACAGCGTAGAAATGTATGAGAAGCTGTAGACAAATTCTGGAATAACCGTATAGTAAGAAACAGCCTAAGAATGTAGACTTTCACGGTCTATGGAAATTTATTGTCCTAGTACCATGAAAATGTCAATGCTTCCGCTACATTTATACCTATCGAGGTGCCATATACTCGTCGCCGTCGATATCAGGGCCCGCCTAGACAAAGTCAAATATTTATTAAATATAACGAAATTTGGTAAATCCGAAATGTATGGAATTGGAATAAGCTTTCGAAATGTCACGTGATCAATCAAATGCGTCGACAAGTGGCGTTCTTGACAATCCGAATTGCTGAGATAACGAATTGTTCGATCAACAATTTTTGAAAACGAATCGACACGGAGCTATTAACACTTGTCTAGGCCCCCAGAAGGCGACCAAAACAAACGCACGTGTTGCGACAATCCTGTAGACAATATTAACTGCATGACAACTTGTGTGTTAGAGAAGAAGTAATGACACTAATGAACGCAACAAGACATCTGCAAAATTGACATCCCGGAACAAATTCCTTTCTCCAAAATACCACGAAGATAATTCGCGAAATCTATTAAAATTCCTTCAGTTCTGTCACTCCTAATTCATCTGTCCATCAAGCATTAATATTAAGTCTATGCGCTCATATTACCCTGGACATGTGACGTCCATTTACCGACAGGGTACGGTGTTAGATGTATTCTATTTCCCGAGATAGATGTACTCGCGTTTACTGTTCACGACTTCGTTTTCCGTCATAAAATAGTTCAGTAACTGTCCCGTCGTTCGCTGATTCATGTGACGAGGCGGTACATTTGGTACACGTGTCGGTGTTTAACTACATTGTAATATATTCATATGGTATGGTGTGTACATAATGGTAGTTTTGTTGGAAAATCTTTGCCCAAATTAAAAATTAAAGAACATTTTTTTTTCTAAATAAGAAGCACAATGATGTTTTTCTGAGACCCAAAAACATGACTGTTCTACGCAATAATCAAACCTGTTTTTAAAGATATGATTACATCAAAAAACTTCTCCAGCCCCTGGGCCTCTTCACCTATGCTGACACCCCTTTGAGGCACGCGTGGAACACGTACGCGTCGACCGACACGGGTCTGGTCCTGATCGGACAGTGAGGTACCCATTACTCGTTCGTGGCCGGGAATGCGCGATCGACTAACGACGTCCAGGACGTCTCCTGCGGCGAGACAATAAACAAACCAACGACCTGTAACGTGGAAAGTCAATCACGGACCCAACCAATATCTTAATCCAAAACAAAAAACGGGTCTCTTCACAAAGACCTAAAATCTCCATTAATAAAAAAGCTTTTTACTAGTATATAAAGCAGACTGATATTTATTTCATCTGGTGCCACCACCACAGAGTTCCCTAAAGCCCTCCGCTCATAAAACCCATCAAACTTCCGCGACAATGTACGAAACATTGCTTGTTATTGCTCATCGGAAAGAAACGAGCATTTCTATTGTAACCACACCTAAGAGCATCGTATCGTATCGTATAAATATCGAGAACCCATTTAAATAATTGATAACGCCGATATGTCGATATGTACGATGCAATATACGTCGTGAGTTTCTTTACCGATACATATTGATTGGCAAATATCATTTCTAAGGTAGTAACATGGTAATAGGCTTAGCGTAAAGCTGGATTGTGCGAAAGGGTTACCGCTACTCCGGAATATAAAGGGCTAAGGAAGGGACATGGATGGGTTTTAGTCAGTAAGAGTCTGACACTACCTTCCGCTCCATCCAGAGCGGGGAGTCATTTGATGATTTCAAATCCTCAAAAAAAAAAAGTTTAGTTTAATAGTTATGTTAAGTTTGGCTGGATTTAGGATGCTGGCATAATTATTTGAAAGAAGCAAATCACTATTCACTGTATTATCAATCGTAAGATACACTTTCATAGTCATAACCATGAATTTTCCAGCTCCACCGACTGACATTTACCAATCTGAGACGAAAACTTTTAAGAAAATGTTTCTTTAATTAATGATATGGTTTCCTTAATTTATTCATGTAGATACCAATGCTCAATTTTTTTATGACGTATATCTAGCAGCTCAAGTTTTGCAAATCTAAGACACGGCACTTATAGGACCATGAAATCTACACGATATCTATAGTTAAGTAGTTCGAGGTGACTAAGAGCTATTTTATCACTTAGTAATTTATGTTTGATTGCTTATGTTTCCATCTCTAAAGTCCCGAGAAGTCATGGCCACTTTAAACGTGATATATTGGGTCTAAACCGTTTGATAGGCACTAAATACTGATTTATTGGGGAGTAGTAATCGAATGACCTTTCCCGCAGCTTTTGCAGTTGAACAGAAATAGGTAGACATGTCTATAAGTAAACTAACTAGATACTTCATGCCAATATAGACTTTGCAAAGGTCAGAAAAAAGCACTAAAATCTCTCATACACCCTTCGCCTAAACCAAGCATAGCTTCTTTACATCACGCTTGTTTGCTCCGAAAGGTTTGGCAGAGTCGTTCCTATGTTACGACAGTTATAAGTGCCATTTAATAGGAAGTGAGTAACCTATACTAAGCAGTCAACAAAAATAAGTGAAACACAAACCTCACAGTAATACAACTACACTTTCAATGAATTAAACGTCATATAGTTTTAATAAATCACAGAACAAATTAATTGATAAAGATCTTTAATTTTCACATGTCCGCTTTTCCGCTCGTCGCTAGCTTCCGGCCCAATCAGCAACCGAAAGTATTCTTGTGAAAAGTGCGCGGAAATCGAATGGAGTTCCATTCCCGCGCGATCCCGCCGCGGATAAATTTCCAGGACACGGGAAAATGCTGAAATTTCACGTTTCACTTATCGCCATGTGTAATATTAAAGTTTTGTCTAGAATTTCTCAATTTTCTGATGTGTAACGCGGATCGCGTAAAATTTTATCTTTCCGTTTTACGATCTGCGTCGATGTGACGGATATTGTTTTTTTCTTGATTCTGAGTGTTTGTAGTGGGTTATGTTCTTTAAAGTTAGGAGTGAGTTGTAAAATGGATTTACGAATTTGAGCATCTGTCTCGCTGTCAGCTTGGCCAACTGCTGCGATATTTTGAGGATGCAGGTGTTGGTCTTAAAATTTAGAGCTTTCTAAGTTTGAGTTTAATACATATTTCTTCGCAAATAGATCAGATTGAAAAATATGCTTCAGAAAATATCTATTTAACTTCAGTTTGTTCACACTAGAATGATGTAGGCTTCTTTTTTCCAATTGTGTTGCACGACGCATTATAAATGTAGTTGGAAAAAAGTGAAGCGCAAGTATATAAAAGTTTTACAGTTAACACGTAATAAATGTAATAAACATCACCGACAATAGCATTCAACCTCTAAAAACAACCCTTACTCAAAACTGAATTAACTACATTTCCCATACAATGCCGTGTGACAACTAGCAATATTCTCGCACACAATCTAACAGATTTCCATAAATCCACGTACACACTAGTGGTGTATTGTAAATGCAATAAATCCCGAGTTTTACGGTGGCAGTAAAAGTATTGCGACACGCGCCGATATTTACCGATACGCCGACAGGACGGCACTACGCCACTACGTCGGCACGCCGAGTATTTCATCCATGCAATCTTGTTGGTGATGGCTTTAGATTGGCTTAGGTATCCTGTCTGTAAATTTGTATTTTCGGGTTGAGTGGTTGTAAAATAAGGTATGAGATTGGGAGAATAGAAATAACATGAATTAATCAGCTCAAAATATCGTAGTCCATAGCTTGGCTTAAGCCTCTCCCAGGCTGCGCGTACTGTACAGCTACTATACACACATCATTTTTGGAACGAAGTTCCTTACCGCGCGTTGCGAAATGGGGCTAGACGGAAATTAAGACCAAAAGTTGTAACGACACTTTTTATGGAGTAAAATATGATGTCTTTTTAATCAATATTTTTTGATTGGTTAATTTTATATCAGATTTTTTTTGATTATCATAACTTAAAATAAATAAAATTATTATTACAATTCCTTCATTAATTAATCGAAAGGAACTTCGTTCCATCCGGGTGTCCCTTGACACCTCTCAAGTTTATTTATTAGTTGGTTATTTAGTTTTTATGGCCTATCTTTGTCCGTGCAAAATATACCTAAGTCACTATAATATTGTGATTATTGGAAAACTTGAATACATTTACCTGTTTATAATAGTTGTATCTTTCGTTTTTTTTTTTTAATTTAAATTATTCAAATAAGCATTTTTTTAAACATACGGAGTTTAATGAAGTTTTTCGAACACATTTTGTCTGCACAAAAACGTTTCAATATGTAATTTTAATGGCTGAAGAATCGGAAGTTTGGGCATTATCTTGAACGTAGAGATACAAAGTTTCCTCTTGCCATCTTAAAAAATATAGCAGCTTTTTTTTAAAGTCCATTTTTAGAAAATAATACGACAAAAAGTCTGGTCTCCATTCTAAACTGATGTCAGTAAAGACGAGAATAAGTTAGTGATTTTAGTTGATGCCTTTCTCTTGGTTTCCGTTTTTTTTTGTCCTATTTACTGAGAATCCATTTATCTTAAATTGGTATAGCGTGCACTATCCCGAACGGTCCGGATATAAATGTATTTTAAAATTTTCAATTTTCGTACTGTTTTCCAATTTGGAATGCAAAACTGAATTTTGTGGAAAAGCGCGCCATTTTCATGAATACTTTTTGTCATCTATTGTCGTTATTTAATTTACTGAGTCTATTGACTTGAAATAAATAGTTTAAAGTATTAAAAAAAATGTGCGTCAATGAAAAAAAAAATGCGTTAATTAATGTTAGGTCATTTGACTGGATAAGGGTTGTTCCCAAGTTAAGTTTCAACCCTTAATTGAGCTTAGCAGTACAAAAAAAGGGATCTATCAATCTCCGCTTCAATAGAGTGTTCTAGTTCTTCTAACGCGAAAACAAGATTTCAGTCGAGCTCCAATTTGGATTGAATGCATGTCATAATGCAAATACAAGTCACTTAAAGCGTCGTACAATTTTATTAACAATCACGTTTTACGAGACCAGCTCCAACCGGCCACCGCAGCGCTACACTCGACTACGTGCCTCACAGCTCCGCCATTTTGGACTCAACGCCACTAACGTCTGTCCCTCGTGAATAAAAAAACACAGCGTTCGTTAGATATTCTCTGTGAAAGTATTTTTTACTGAAAAATAAAATGAATATAGGCAGTTAAAGTGAATGTTGCAGTGGGGAATGGCCGCGATGCTCGCAGTGGTCCTTGCAGTGGCAGCGGTCGGAGCTGCCAACATCAACCCCGAGGTAATCGTAATTGTTTTGTTGCGCACTCTGCATTGCAAAAGAGCTCCGGAAATTTGGCAACAATACATGTTCTGATAAGGGACGCATACAGATGTAAATGCCGGCAAGATAAAAAACTATACGATTTCATTTCGAAGTTTCTTTTTGTAACATTTTATGAGATCTGTATTGCACGGTTTTGCATTGTAGCGTGTTCTTAAAAACTTTTATTTATTTTAATCGCTGCAAAATGCATTTTCCTTTGTTTGGTTCAGATACGGTTTCTGAACAAAAGGACCATTTTTATTTCTGTATCTGCTAAAATGGTTGTTTAAATTAAATAATGTTTTCTATGGAATGCTCACTGGGTGTTCTTTAGAAAGAAATGAACGAAGTAAAACAAAATGTTAACAATAATAAATCATTTACATTTTTTAGTTGTTACAACGTTTACGCTGTTTTTGTTCTGAACAGCAAGAACTAAACTTAGGTACAGACGTCAGCACATCAAGTTATACTAAACCGTCAAATTTTCTCAATTCAAAATTAACCTTATTCTCTTGAAATTAACTTGAAAATCTATCAAAGAAATTTGATAGATTGGGGTAGCTTGATGTGCTGGCCTAACATAACTAGTGACTTCTCCTATTTTTGGTCCCTATCAACCACAGAACAGTTAAAGCTCTTTATCTGTTCTGTGCTATCAACCATCTTATTACGATGCTCAAGTCCTTCATTCCACAGACTGAGTTCCAAGAGAACCGACGCCTTGCGAAAGCTATCGTGGAGGCTCTACAAGACTCCAAGTTTGAGGAGGAACTGCTTTTTGACCTGAAGAAGGAGAACCAGGTGTACCTCAACCGGACCATGTCGCTCGTCATCAAGTATATTGTTAAACGGTAACGTAGTTTGGAACTAGCTTTGGGCCGTGACTTCCGATCGCCTATCTGATCTCACAACACAACTCAGTAACTGGGTAATATGATACCCCTTGGTAGGACTGGCTGTCAGACTTTCGGCCTTCTGACAAACCGTAACGACTGCCAAAGATCCATGAATGACAGCCGGAACCAATGGCTTAACGTGCTTTCTGATGCACAGAGGAGACTTGGTACAGTGAATAAAGCACGTTTTTTCGCTGTTTTTCTTGACGGTCCTTTCCGACCATTGTCCATTATTTCCAACACGCTGCTGTTAGCCGGTCAGGTGATAGAAGCTCGTTCCTGTTTTGGCTCATATTATTGCTACCATTGTCCTCGGAGCAACTTGGCATAAACCAGGGTGTATACGGCGCTGTTAACATTATATTTCATGTCGGATTCCCATAGAAACTGGCCGGAACAACATTATGGCTTACAGGCTTTGGGTAGGTGCGTCGTTTCGATGGCAGTTACGTGTAAAATATTGATATTGAGCCATATGGGAAGACTGAAGGCTGCTCAGATTTAGCTGGGAAAATTTCGAGAGCGAATATCGTTCTATGTGGCTGCGACCCATAGGGGGAGTAAATACCAAAAAAATTTAACGGTTTTTAACCAAACAGGTATATGAGGTAGTCATCTGATTTTCTTTGTTCGACACTGAATTTAAATATTCTCATGTTATGTTTATACAAACATCACATTATCGTGACTAAATGGAGGAGCTCGAGACTAAGTACCAACAGCCGCACAGGTCGATCCATCAAGTTAAGCTACGCTTGCCGGGGTTGGCCGTGGATGGGTGACCATCTTTACACACCGAACTCCTCCGCACCTCGGAAAGCACGTTAAGCCGTTGGTCCCGGCTGTCATTTGTGCATCTTTGCCAGTCGTTAAGGGTCGTCAGAAGCCCGAAAATCTGACAGCCAGTCTTACCAAAGGGTATCGTATTGCCTAGTTACTGGGTTATGGAGGTCAGATATGTAGTTATTCCATGTAAAATACTGGTATTCAGCTGCATCCGGTTAGACTGGAAGCCGACCCCAACGTAGTTGGGAAATCGCTGGCAAATGATAACAAACATCACATTATCCCCTAGCAACCATATAAAATAAAACAAGAGTAGCATCCAAGTAATCCTTGATATTTCTCATTCCATGTCTGTGCCGCTTCAGCGAGGTAGACAATTACCGCTCGAGGCGCACCGACGCGATCAGCAGACGAATTTATTCCTCGCTCGTTATGAAACTCATCGATATTGCTAAGGTACGTGTGGGAATTTATTTTTATAGATACCTATTTTCAAAAGCCCGATTTCTACACAAATGAGCCTTCGTTAGATTACGTACAAACATACTCGTGTCTTTTTAACAATCTAAGCGTATCAATTGCCATACAACGCGGCAATGCTGCCAGCCTTTTGGGAACTTTTCCTGTTGACAGCGATGTGGACGAATTTTTTGATGCTCTTTGATTATTATACATATTATTTCTGTACTTATTATAATGAATATTTAGCTATTAAATGTAAATATGAATAATGGATTACCATTGTATGAATTATGAATTGAATAAATTAATTTGCTTTATAATTTTAAAAAAAGCGTATCTATAATAATTGAAAACTGTTTGTAGATACAGTGAGTTTTTCTTAAAGTGCTGTTTAAAGAACCTGGTTACTAAATGCTATAATTGCGCAGCGGCTCGTTTGTGTAACTCGAGCTGTAACTTGTGTATCACTAGCTGTATGAGAACTTCGCCTACTGCTGCCCCACAGGCTATGCTCATACTGCCCCCTCTACGCCTCATCGTACGAGAGGAGGCAGCCATGACCGCCTTTCGGCTTAACAGGAACCCTGAGCAAATACTCAAGAGTCAAGCACATATGAGTAAGGGGGACATGATCAAACAACAACCGATGTTGGCGTCACCCTGCGACGAAGCCCCAGAACAACACCACTTTCAAAAACATTACGACATATCACTTACTGAATAACAGTGTGACTACTCTGGCCCGAAAGAACTAAGAGTATACACCGACGACGCGCGACGGGTCGAAGAACGACTCCGGAACCGGAGTCAGGGTTTTTTCATAACCCCTTAACATAGAACATGCTTGTTTTTCTTCGCCTTCGTGTCGCTGACACGACTGTATTTTAAATTTAAATTTTGTTGGCCCAATACTTCGCCACTTCCACAGCGTCGTCGGTGGCAACGCAGAGATCACTTAGGCTGGATGTTTTGAAACACAGAGGGCAGGGTGCAAGAAAAGAGCCTCCCCGAGTGACGTTAGAAATCGGTACCCAGACCCCTAAACGTCCGGCGCACCCTGGACTCCTAGCACTCAGTAACGCAGAGTCTAGTTGACTAATCCTTTTACTATGATGGCACGAACTGGTCTTTCTCAAGACCATACAGCTATTTTAAGAGCCAACCTCGGGACAGAACATGTTATAATTGCTAAATGTTATACTAATAGTAACGTCGCACAGCTCTACTTTAATAATAGGTACTTGCTAGTTACTACCTACCTACTTATTTCTATCTGCGCGCCTTCGCCCGCGTGGACGGGAACGCGCTATAGGGATAAGGTCCTGTGTTAATCCAGGTTAAAAACTATGTGTGTGTTAAATTGACTATTTGAATCGGTCAAAAATAAAATATTAAATCACATGGAAACAACATAACAACAAAACAACACAACAAACAACAAACAACATTAACATTTCAATTAATATTTACATTCTGACATTCTATAACAATCATACCGGTAACTGATATAATGATATGACATTTTTTAATTATGTTCCTAATGTATTGTGAAATGTAATATTTGCAATTAATTTATATAATCAGTCAATTTTTGTAACGTAGGTATTCTGAATTTAATATTTGCACACCACATAAATGGTAGAATGTACATGGGCCATAATATTGATAATAACATCATACTACTTTTGTAAACCTACATTTAGCAAATAAAGTATTATTATTATTATTATTATTATAAAAGACTGCTGGTCTTCACTTCCATCACCGTAAAGAAATTAAATATTATGCGAAGATATAATTATCAAATTGCATTTAATGCTAATAAGTATTCCATTTGATTCGAAAAATCTGTGACGTCACATTATTATTTTTCATACAAATCACTGTGTACGTACACATTCCGCGTTTTGACAATTCATAAAAAGTAACGTTATTGATTACCCTTTCAAATACCCAATTTCACCCAGATCCGTTCAGCCGTTCTGCAAGCATCCATCTAAACTTTCGCATCACTACATAGTATAAAGCAAAGTCGCTGCCTGCGTCTGTCCTAATGTCTGTATGTATGCTTAGATCTTTAAAACTACACAACGGATTTTAATGCAGTTTTCTTTAATGGATAGAGTGATTCAAGGAAGGTTATAAATATGTGACGAATTTACAATAAACATTACTAATAACTATTTACAAGTATATAACAGGAGGGAAACAAAATAAAATAAATCAAAGGGCATCAAAAAATTCGTCCACATCGCTGTCAACAGGAAAAGTTCCCAAAAGGCTGGCAGCATTGCCACGTTGTATGGCAATGCTGATTCTTTGACCGAAAAATAGGCCAGCCCTCTGGTCACGTGAAGAGTCGACCAATCGCTTGGCGATGTCTCGATAAACATAGTGGGTACTCGGACCCCATGGCCCTAGTGTTTCAACCCCAAACGGCTCGAATATATAACTTCCAATAAGGTTGTTATACTTGCGCCGTTTGAGGTTTTCTGCACCTGCAGCGGCTGCCCCAGCACAACCCGCCGTGCAAGGAAGATGGGATGGCGCAAGGGTGTCGACACACGTTGCATCCCACACCAAAGGCCTACCTACCTTCCAAGGCATTAGTGTCATTCCATCTGGTCTCTTCCCATCGTCGCGTGCCAAGCCTTTGGGTTCTAAAACAGCTGGCACCCCGGCGGTGACAAGAGCACGACGGATTATGTCATTAATGCTGGCGTGCCGTGCTAACCGGCCTGCGCTTTTACTGCAGGATAGACCATGGTGTCCGAGGCAGTCGACAACTTCACTGCATTGGCAGCGATGCGGAGCCACGCAAGGAGCGCCCAGACGCAAACATGTAGCGAGCCGGAAAGTGGTGTCACCCAGCAGAGTGCCTATGTTGGGTGACGGAAGTGCCTGAAGCCAGAGGCCCGACTCCCACTCACCCACAGCCAGTAGGCGGGCACGCTCAGCAGTGTTGGTGGACGTATTAATAAGATTATACCGTACCAACCTGCAGAGCGGCTCATCCCACTGTCTCTGGGAAGATGGGTTCACGGGCCGATCAATATCTGGGCATGCCACTTTCCAGGCGTTCTCTGCGTCGATCAAGCACGGCACTGCAGAATCAACCAGGGAAGGAAGGTTTATATGTACGTATAGTTTGACTAGCTGTCACCCGCGTGATGCACCCGTGCGAAGCCGGGGCGGGTCGCTAGTTTATAATATTAGTACAAATGTATTATGATTTATGTGATAATAAGTCACCTAGGATCAAGATGCACAGGTATCCGCACCGCAAAGTTAGTTAATTAAAGTTTCCCCACTGCCAGCGATGGGGATGAATTTTTTGACGCCCTATGAGTTTTTCTCTTTTTTACCACTTGTACATAATGGATATATTTTTTTTGTTTTAGCTTGTATATATTAAGTAATTGTTTTAGCATGTAATAATTATAAAAATACATTAAAGGTTCCCAAAAAATGTACCATTATTTAAAATAATATCAATCTGTATTAAACGTGTCCTTTCGCAATATTCGTATACCAAAAGGAAAGTTTATTTAACACACCAATTCATACGAGTCGACGATAAATTATTTAACTTACTGCGATGGTAAATATGAGCAGGAACCGCTCCTTTATTTATGCACATCGAACTGGAACAATGGACGCGGACAACAATACCCGAATAATGTGAATACTTCATTTTCTGTAACAAGCACTGGCTATACTGTAAATAAAGGGTTTATTTTCTGTACGAGAGATGTTTGCCTGAAACGTGAATGGAAAAAATGAAATTTTAACGCCTTGGTAAGAGGCGGCCTCTCTCTCTTTGGGTTTCAATATGTATAGGAACCTTTTTTTTTGAGGCTGGGAAATCATCCAATGACTTCTCCCGCTCTGGGTGGAGCAGGAGTGTCAGACTCTTACTGACGAAAACCCATCCATGTTCCTTCCTTAGCCCGTTATTTGCCGGGGTAGCGGTAACCCTGTCGGACAATCCAGCTTACCATGTATAGGGCCCTTGTCATCATTATAAGCAGGTAAGATAATTAGTAAGCAAAAACATCGATGCCCTACAAAAAATTGTCACCAATGAGTACATAAAACACTACAAAAAAGCTATAACACGGCCAATTGATAATAGGGGTGTTGACTAGTGTTGCCCAAATGCAAGACCAAGACGAGACTTAGGCCAGTCTTGGTCTTGGTCTTGCGTCAATACACCTGGTCTTGGTCTTGGTCTTGGTATTGCGCTCTCAGTCTTGGTCTTGGTCTTGGTCTTGCAGCAAGAGTCTCGCAAGTCTTGCAAGTCTTGCAAATACCTATTAGCCTATTGCTATTTATTGAACACGTTAGTTTAGAATGAGTTTGACTTTGAAAAAGTCATTTTTTTTTTAATTTTTCCTCGACCTTTATGAACTTGGAGAGTTGTATTGATGATTTTGATGATTATAATTCTGTAACTACATACGTCTTACAGCGCGAATAATATTGTAATCAACAAACAATCTAGCACTGGCTTGCAAATTGCAAAAAAAATAAGAAAATTTGAATTTCGCGGGCTATCCTGGAGCATTGACTAATGTACAATGTTAATCAACCAATAATAGAAGACTACAGGCAAAGCCTACCTATGCGGCCAAAATAATTAAGTGCGTGTCGTGTTGAGATTTGCAGATTTCATTACAGTGTGCGTAGGTACATTTTTTAGGCAATTTGTCGTACTCGTGTCTGGCGCGCTTTGCTATACCTACGTAGTCTGTCATCGTTGAACATGGGCAGTGGCGGCGACCTTTGATATGAAAGCGGCGGCGGCGACACAAAGTCTAGGAGCGGACTAAATTTTTACCTATTTTGGTAGGGTTGTCAATGTTGGCATTAGTACAGAAAAATATAATTAATTAAACACAACGTTTATCAACTTTTTAATAACTAGGTATCCACGATAGAAAATTTATTCTACTAATTTCCTAAGTAATCAGTCTAAATATATTTTTCATAATTTTTATTTTTCAATAATTTGTTGTGTGTAATTGAATGGTAAACTCTAAATCTTACTTGAGAGCTTTTTTTAAAATAAAATTATGGAAAGCCCTGACATGACATAATTATACAATTTTTAATCTTGCTGCTCACATTTTAGTACCACTCACTATCTATCATTTACCGATATTAACAATGATTATTTCGAAATCAAAATATTTGCAATTCAATAGATGCGATACCTACTTAGTTATTAATTATCATCTCGCCGACAGCTTTAAACGCTGTAGTGTTCGAATTCGAGCCAGTGTGAGAATGTATTTATACAAGAAACTCAAAGCATTCAATTTATACCTACCTACTGCTGAGACATCTTCAAGGTCATTTAATTTTATCCTCCTGTACCAACCCTACCAAAATAGGTAACAATTTTGTGTGCCTCTGTCCGTACTCTTTGTCGGCGAATGCGGCGCTCAAACAGTGTCAAATGCTGTGATACACTTGTTGCAAACCGCGGCGTCTTTGTCGGTAAATTATCAAATAAGTAGGTATATAATACATCGACCGACCAACAGTTTATTCGCGGAACGTCACATTATCCCAATCAACCTTGACCTTAATTCTTTAGCGATAAAGTTCAAAATCTGTTAAAGAAATTTGACAGATTGTAGTAGCTTGATGTGCTGGCGTCTGTACCATAACATTGGCTTTTTTTTTTTTTTTTTAAGGCTGGGAAATCATCCAATGACTGCTCCCGCTCTGGGTGGAGCGGAAGGGAGTGTCAGACTCTTACTGACTAAAACCCATCCATGTTCCTTCCGTAGCCCTTTATGTTCCGGGGTAGCGGTAACCCTTTCGGACAATCCCGCTTAACCATAACATTGGCTGCCGTAGAAACTGTTACTAGACCTACTCGACTCGCTGTTAGTTTTAAATTTTGCTGAATAAGAATAATAATATAAACTTTGAAACATAAGTAGGTACCTACATAATGTTTATATAATTTTGTTGGCTATAATTTTAAGCACATACCAACCTACTAACGTTACATCTGCACATTAGACATAAACAAGCATAATATATATAATTATAGGTAGATACCTACAAGGTATGAACTTTGCTAGCAAGTTATTCTAGGTACATTTAATCACATGGGATGATGGGAACAGATTTGTGAGTATTAACACGCTACCTACTTAATAAATAGTTGAAATGTAATAAGTACCTACCTAATCAATACAATACCTTTTAGGGTTCTTTCAGACGAGCGGCACGTTGCCAACTGCAGATACAACTACAGCCCTTAGTTTAGTGTTATGACGATACGGTTTTGATACTGGGGAACGTCTATCAAAATCGGGATTAAAACCAAAGAGGTACCTACTTAATAACGCCCAAATTTCAAATTGTCTTAACTGCAAGACGCAAGAGTCTTGCAGGCTTAAGTCTTGTCTTGCTCAAGTCTTGCAGGGTTTAGTCTTGGTCTTGGTCTTGCTACAATAAGGCGGTCTTGGTCTTGGTCTTGGTCTTGCGGAAATGCAAGAACAAGACCAAGACTGCAAGACCAAGACCGATTTTGGGCAACACTAGTGTTGACATGGTAAAAAATATATGTTTAGTTCATCAGTCAGATAATAAAAAAATATCAGACACGTATTTTTTGCTTATGTCATATTAATAAAAAAATTGTTAAAATGGTGGAGCGGGAGCGCAGGTCGCTGGCTGTCCGATGTGGGATGTTGGCTCACAGGTTTGCGCGTTGTACGGCTCAGGTTAAGGTGACGCTTTTCAAAGCCTACTGCCAATCCTTTTACACGTGCAGCCTGTGGGTTAGCTTTACGCAGAGGGCATATAGTGGCCTGCGCACTCAATATAACAACACGTTCCGGGTGTTGATGGGGCTGCCGCATTTTTGTAGCGCGTCCGGCATGTTTGCCGAAGCGGAACTTGACAGTTTTTCGGCCATCATGCGCAAGAGATGCGCATCTGTACTTCGCCGTGTGCGCGCCAGCCCCAACATCATTCTTAGTATGTTAGCTGATAGGTGGGACTCTCCGATCTTGGGGCGGTGGATACGACTGCACGCAGTCAAGTAGACATTCCCCTGGGTCGGTGAGCCTCACGTACCTTTAAAATAAAACTTTACTTGCACCTAATTAATTTACTAACACTAGTTGATAAGATTACATTGTTACTAACAAATATGGAAGTGATTCTGAAATAAATGTTTATTATTATTATTATTAAAATGCATTAAAGTTGCGGAGTGGAGGCCCGCTATTTCACAACTCAGTATAAAATCTATAGATAAGTGATGTCATGCCACACTAGTCCGGTTAAGCAGTAGACAACCCTATGGTTGAACTGCGAGATGCCATTAAAAAAAAAATGTCATGCCACATTTTAACACAATGTATCGACGTTTGTTTATATGAAAAAAGAAAAAATACGTGTCCAATATTGTTCGATACAAAAATAAATTTTATTCAACATCCTCGGTATTCAGTTTGCACAACTGACAAAGAAAGACAGCTGTGATTTTAATTATATACGGATTATTTAAGTTGGTTGTCTATTTCCCTGACTCAACATTAGTAACTGTATCAAATTAATTCAGAAATAGTTACACGTGTAATGGTTATGAAAAGGACTTGTCAGGTAAATTCCGATTTTGGGACTTTATTATAAACCATACGTGAACATACAAAGCAACTATGTTTTAAGGGTACCTACAATGGCGTTCTTATTGCGGCAAGCGATATCCATTTATCGTAAAGGGACTTTGTCAAACTTAAAACGCGGAGGTAGATCAAACTCGTGTATACTTAAGGGGGAAGCGCTAGGGTAACCCGCGAAATTCAAATTTTCATTACTCTTTTGCGATTTGCAGGTCAGTAGAACGAAAAAACGTAACATATGATTTTTTTGATTTTGCGGGCTGATCTGTTGCTTTCACCTTTACTTGCAGTCCGTCAAATTATGAATGGTATTTATACTTAAAATGTATATAAAATAACACCCAATTCCACGTCAATGTTTGATTAAAATTGGATCAATTCGGTGTTTTCTAGCCGATTGCTTTGAGAAGAAACAAACTCAGAGGTCTCTTTTAAACAGTCCATAATAAAATTATGAGAACCCTTTATGATAGCGTTGTACCTAGTAAACAGATTAAAAATGTTTAGTCTGCATAAATAAGAAAGCACTTAAGCTTTTTAAATTCAGTTAACTCGATTTTTAATTGAATTTTTGCTGTACAGGACCTGCCCCGCAACACAACAGCGCAGAGCCGCATCGACACGGCGCACAGGTACTACATGTCTGTGGAAAGTAGAGACATGCACGACCAGATGGCCGACGTGCAAGTGTTCCACGCGTGCGCCCGGCTGTACGACATCATGTTCACTGTGAGTATCGCCGCAGTTACAGCTTAGAGCCATGGGTCAGTCTCATCTTTACGTGTGGTTAGTAACCACTAACCAACCTGGTGGCAGAGTTTTCAGGCCTCTGACTTAGCTTCACATGCTGTTAAGAAATATCTCTCAGACATGGTTTCCTCACGATGTTTTCCGTTACCGAATTTTAAACCAGTGATAATTATACAATACGCACATGAATCCGTAAAATCAACAAGTATACAGGTCGTACTTAGATACTATCGGGCTTCTAATTGTTTATTTTTTTATTTTAGTTGTGGAGTCCTTCTCGTTGTATTTTTTCATGTTTTTTGCTTCTATCATTCACACATCCCTCGCACACCCTTTCACACACACACCCTCACACACACACACACACACGCACGCACACATACATTTATACAATTGATCGTATTTTCTTTTCTTTTTGTTTTTTAATTTTACTTTTTTTCGATATTTACCTACTTGTAAGTTTATGATGTAAGGGAAGAGCGGAGCCTTCAACTACAGGAATTTACTATGCCTAAATGGAGACTCCTCGTCATGCAATGTAAGCCAAAATGATATAAAATAAACTTATTTTATTATTTATTTTTTTATTTTTATCATTAGGCTTTTAAAACTCACCTACCATCGGGTTTTAAATACTCGCGACTATAATAATAATATCCTTGGACATTTCACACAACGCCATATAGTCCTAAGCTAAGCAACCTAATGGTTGTATTATGGTAACGAGATGGCTGATAAACTAACTAACTTATATACTCTTTATATATTACATAATTATTATAGATAGAAAAACATCCAGACTCGGAACAAACAATTGCAGGTCATACAAATATTTGTTCCATGCGGGAATCAAACCCACGACATGCTGCGCAGCAGTCAATCGCTCAACCACTGCGCCAACCGTGTCGTCAAAACAACTGGCAACTGGATGAAAGTACTTTTGTCAATTTGATTTCTTTTAAGTTACCACCAAGTTACACGTCAACAACAGAGTCTGCCCTAATAATATTGAAAGTTAAGACATTTTGAAACGTCAAAATGAGTTACAATGGACCAGTCCTAAAATGAATGCCGACAATGTTATGACAGAGTAGTGATGGCTAATTTACATTTAGCAAAAACAGGCAGCTGGCGAGTTCTGCAAAAGAGACACAACCAAGAGGAAGTAGAAAATAGGCAGACGGTTTTTTAAGTCCAGTTACAGTTGTAAACAAAGGTTACATATTATTATGTTTCCAAGTCATGTTTTGTGTTACTCAAACATGTTGCTGACAAAATTGCTAGCAGTAGCCTGTATGTGTGCAACTGTTTCCAGCAGTAGCGCTATTTCAGGCATGACGTCCTGGGATCGATTCACAAGTCGGGTAAACTGTTATTGGGGTTTTCTATCTTGAATTTGTCGATAGTAGCCTGGCGCCAGGATTTGTGCCCGGTTCATGGCAATAGGTTCGCTCGATCACATTCACATGAGACTTAAAAATTACTGCCATTGTGCTAAGCAGAGTTGTACCCATGTATAGACATAGGTACAACTCTGATTAATCCTTCGCGGATCACAGGAATGTTATGCGTAAAAAAACAGCCGCTAGCTGTAAATTTCAAGTTTTTATAATTCGACAAATTTAGGGAACAGCTGATTTGTTTTCGCGATTTCAGAGTTGGCTCACGACACAAGTTAGTCATAATGATGAGTACAATGGCCCCTTTATCACGTCATTCTAGTTAAATCTAAAATCATAATTAAAAAATAAGCTTTTATTTTGTCATTACAAACATACAGTTCAATTTTATATAATTAAATAAATAAACAAACTACATTATTAAAATGTAGCAACATGTGCATGAGTAGTTATCTCAGAATGTCAGTTGAACCTAGTTGACACTAGAGACAGCGACGTTGAGGACCTAAGCTCTGCCTTCGTGGGGTACTGTGTACTGAGGTATAGAAATAGTTCGCTGCACATATTATAATAATAATAAACATTTATTTTTCTTCCACATAGGTGCCTTAATTATTTGAGATCAATCAAATCAAGAGAAAAGATCTATTAATTATTTGTTAATTCAAAAACAAATATAAACTAAGAAGAAGCAACGAAATTATTTGTTGCACTTTGTTATCAGTAGTGACGTCATACTCAGCTGGGATAACGCCTGGACCGTTCATAGCGAAAACTGTGTGTGATAACAATTCCTCACACAATTCCCACACTACTATTATCAACTAGCTTCTACCAGAGACTTCGCCTGCATGGATGTTGGAGGTTATCCTACTGGGATAAAAATTATAAATGTGCTATTGGAGACTATAATATATCTCTGTACCAAATTTCATCCAGATCCATTCAGTCGTTCTGGCGTGATTGAGTAATAAACATCCATCCAAACTTTCAAATTCATAAAAATAGTGTAGTAAGCATAGATAGTATATGTGGCTACACAAAAATCGATCTATGTATTTTCAAACTACGTCATATAAATCGAATAGTTAGCGGAACCATAAACTAAAATAAGATCAAAATACATTTATTCAAACTAGGCACCTTTCGACCGTCTAAAACCTTAGACAACTTGTGGTCCGCGCGAGACTTGCAATCAATGAAGATAAGCTAGCTTAAGGGTTATGTATAAGCTCAGAAAAAGGTATCTGAGATTTCAATCATCTCTTTCACAGGCTCCGCGAATCCTGGCTCAGCTAGGAAAGCTGGACGACCTGACGCCGAGGATCCTGGTGCGGAAGCTCAAGGACATGGAGATCAAACCAGTTCATCTTGGAGTAGCTCTACTTATACAGGTAAAACAAAAAAAAAACCGTGTTAAAAAAAAAACAACTCTTTGGTTTCTTATTTACGTTTTTGCCACCGACTCACTCGTACAATTTCATTCTCAAACTAACAAAGAACTACTTATTCCAACGTGTAAAAGGAAATTAGATAGGAACTTACAAACGTCAAAGTCAAATCATTTATTTCAAACTAGCTGACCCGACAGACGTTGTCCTGTCTTAACTATGATACCTACCCTACCTACCTACTCTACCTACCCTACCTACCCTACCTACCCTACCTACCCTACCTACCCTACCTACCCTACCTACCCTACCTACCCTACCTACCCTACCTACCCTACCTACCCTACCTACCCTACCTACCCTACCTACCCTACCTACCCTACCTACCCTACCTACCCTACCTACCCTACCTACCCTACCTACCCTACCTACCCTACCTACCCTACCTACCCTACCTACCCTGCTTACCCTACCTACCCTGCTTACCGTACCTACCCTACCTACCCTACCTACCCTACCTACCCTACCTACCCTACCTACCCTACCTACCCTACCTACCCTACCTACCCTACCTACCCTACCTACCCTACCTACCCTACCTACCCTACCTACCCTACCTACCCTACCTACCCTACCTACCCTACCTACCCTACCTACCCTACCTACCCTACCTACCCTACCTACCCTACCTACCCTACCTACCCTACCTACCCTACCTACCCTACCTACCCTACCTACCCTACCTACCCTACCTACCCTACCTACCCTACCTACCCTACCTACCCTACCTACCCTACCTACCCTACCTACCCTACCTACCCTACCTACCCTACCTACCCTACCTACCCTACCTACCCTACCTACCCTACCTACCCTACCTACCCTACCTACCCTACCTACCCTACCTACCCTACCTACCCTACCTACCCTACCTACCCTACCTACCCTACCTACCCTACCTACCCTACCTACCCTACCTACCCTACCTACCCTACCTACCCTACCTACCCTACCTACCCTACCTACCCTACCTACCCTACCTACCCTACCTACCCTACCTACCCTACCTACCCTACCTACCCTACCTACCCTACCTACCCTACCTACCCTACCTACCCTACCTACCCTACCTACCCTACCTACCCTACCTACCCTACCTACCCTACCTACCCTACCTACCCTACCTACCCTACCTACCCTACCTACCCTACCTACCCTACCTACCCTACCTACCCTACCTACCCTACCTACCCTACCTACCCTACCTACCCTACCTACCCTACCTACCCTACCTACCCTACCTACCCTACCTACCCTACCTACCCTACCTACCCTACCTACCCTACCTACCCTACCTACCCTACCTACCCTACCTACCCTACCTACCCTACCTACCCTACCTACCCTACCTACCCTACCTACCCTACCTACCCTACCTACCCTACCTACCCTACCTACCCTACCTACCCTACCTACCCTACCTACCCTACCTACCCTACCTACCCTACCTACCCTACCTACCCTACCTACCCTACCTACCCTACCTATGCAAAAATGTGCAATAAAAATATTTTTCTCATACAAACTTTGCCACCCTTCGTAACCCTTTTAGGGGTTGAATTTCCAAAAAATAATGCCTATGTCCTTCTCATGAATGCAAACTATCTACATACCGAATTTCAGCAAAATCGGTTGGGTGGTTTTGGCGTGAAAAGGTAACAGACAGACAGACAGAGTTACTTTCGCATTTATAATATTAGTAAGTATGGATAGGCACAAGTAAGGCACTTTTGAACGTCAAAATTAACAAGAAATAGAATTGATTCTTATCTAGTCGCCCCTACCAAAAAGTAGTTTCATGTGGAGAAGAATGGGCCAGAAACTCCACCGACACTCTTTTAAAAGGTTTTACAATGTTTTGTCTTCACATTATATGTGAAGACGATGCACCCAGAAAAAAACACTATACCGCAAAAGGTGAACATGGAACTCAAATCGAAATGGTTTGCTAAAGACCTCTGCCCTCTTCGGAGATTTCAGGTATCTCAATAATGTGTAATGTTTCCTCCTGACAGTACCACCTCCGCAACACAGTGAACTTCGCGATCAGGTCCAAGTCTCTGGACGTGCTGTCCACCAAGCCGCAGATGGTGGGGCCGCAGGTCATTGACATGTTGAAAGCGCTGGCCTCGAGGATGCTGCCCATCGCTGAGCTGGTGGACATCCACCTGGCGCACTCCAGTCCCGCCTTCAAAGACACCTGCCCTAGCACCTGGCTTGGCATCGTTAATAATAAACAGCCTTGAATTTTTTTTATTGTTTTATGAATACGACTTCATCAAATGACTTCTCCCGCTCTGGGTGGAGCGGAAGGGAGTGTCAGACTCTTACTGACTAAAACCCATCCATATTCCTTCCTTAGCCCTATGTGTCCCGGGGCAGCGGTAACCCTTTCAGACAATACCGCAACTATGTTGGAGTAGGCTTCCCGTTAGGTCAGCGGGATTGTCGGAAAGGGCTACCTCAGAGCATAAAGGGCTAAGGAAAAAACATGGATGGGTTTGAGTAAGTTTTCTCGACTATTTCCTTAGTTTTCTCCAAAAAAAAATTCTCAACAGGCCGCAGCCGGAACGCAGCTCTACGCCAGACAAAATCACTTTTTAATTGTGTCCATTTACGGCATACGTTAGGTCAAATATATGTTTTTCGCCATTAAACATACTTATTTCAAAAAAACAAATCTTTTTATAGAGCTTCACATTCTTTTTCTAGAAGAGGCAACTACTTAACGACAGTATCATGTTCGTATAGTAGCCCTATCCACTTATCCCCATCTCTGGGTACAGACTCGCTGTTAATATTACACTGGGGCTACAGACAGGAGCCGGTGCCAAATGTTGTCATCAGCAATTACGGTTTTATCGCAGCGATCTGCGGGAAAACGCCGTCTCCTTTGTTCTTTCATTTTGGACATACAATGTAATAAAACTGCCTGACTGAACTATAATTATGTTTACATCCTGGGGATGGAGATGTAAGTATTGTTTTAATTTAAGTAACATACCGTTTATTCCGAATTTTTCAAAAAGATTTGAATAAGTAAGAACTAAAATATTTGTGTTTCTGAAAAAATTGCCTGAATGTCAGGCTATTTTCACTTCTTTTAACCTTTCGCGATAATTATAATTCGTAAGAGACTCTTAATCAACTACTCAACCTTCGATTGTCATCATTTGCCTAGCCTATTCGCAAATAGTTGTGAATAGGGTAGGCAAATGTTGGGGTCAGCTTTTAATCTAACCGGATGCATCTGAATACCAGATTTTACATGAAACGACTACCTATCTAACCTGCACAACCCAGTCAATGGATAAATACGATACCCTTGGTACGACTGTCAGACTTTCGGACTTCTGACATCCCGTAAAGACTGTCAAAGACCCAAGAATGACAGCCGGGACCAACTGCTTAACGTGCTATCCGAGGTACGGAAGAGTCTCGGTATGTAAAGATGCTTACCCATCGCCGGACCAACCCCAGCAAGCGTAGCTTAACCTGATAGATCGACCCATATGACTGTTATTATTTAGCTTGAGCTCCTCAATAAGCTACGAGCTTCTCCTCAACCTTCGATTGTATTTTTACCAGAATTCATAAAGAAGATTATAGTTAAACAACTGATAAATCTATATCTTAATTCCGAACCACATCTACAATCCGTGGCGCGATATTTATTAAAGACAATATATCGTTGTCCAGCTGGTCAAGTTGCGCGTTAACTCTTAGCCAGGTCTTTAGTCTGTGTCCATATTTGCCAATCTGTTGCTGGAGACGCTCCAACTAATGAAGATACTGAACGCTAGCAGTGCTTGAGTAGAATTTTAAGTCTTAAGAAAATAGTATAGCTTTCCTAACAGTGTTTGGAGACTAAGCAGTTTTAGTGTATTAAATATAAAGATAACGCGGTTTAGATTTATAACATACTAGCTTCCTGCCCGCGACGTCGTCCGCAAACCTTCTTAAATTATAAAACTTCCTCTTGAATCACTCTATCTATTAAAAAAAACTGCATCAAAATCCGTTGTGTAGTTTTAAAGATCTAAGCCATACATACAGAAATTAGGACAAACGCGGGGAAGCGACTTTGCTTTATACTATGTAGTGATATGAGCCAGTCTCGAACCGACAGGGTAGAAGAAGTAAACTTAGTAGAAACGTGAACCTAGTATATTTATTTATCGAAACACTAATTACTGTCAGCGACTTTGCCCGCGTGGTTATCGATAATTATTCCACGGAAATATTCTGCTGGGATAATAATAATAATATCCTTGGATATTTCACACAACGCCATATAGTCCCAGGCTAAGCCACCTAATGCTTGTGTTATGTTAACGAGATGGCTGATAAACTACTTATATGCATTTTTTTTTGTAAATACATACATATGATAGATAGAAAAACACCCAGACCCGCAACAAATACTTGCAGGTCGTATAAATATTTGTTCCATGCGGCAGTCAATCGCTCAACCACTGCGCCAACCGTGTGAATGAAAAGTATCCTACTTCTTTATTATATCTATGACCCTATGTTAAACCAGGTCATAAACTATCCGTGTACCTCATTCGGATTCGTTCGGCCGTTTGAGCGTGAAGGAGTAACACAGAGCGTGAAAGGCGAGAGGAAAAGTTTATGAGTGTGTGTGTTTGTAACATACAAACACATTCATTCACAAACTTTCGCCTTAAATAAAAAGTGTGATCACAAGAAACCGACATCACCTCCAGCTTTAGGTATTCTCGAACAACAAACCTATTTCTACAAAAGATTTCATAATATTAATATGAACCGGTGATCCACCATACGTATAATCTATTAATAGCGAGCTAGGTAGGTAGATACCGGACAATCGGCCCGACACGGCATGCCACCCGAAGGTTTTATTAGACAGGGCAGATTTATCGACACACCACCCGATAACGAGCTGGTGGGACCAGGGGGACAGCGGTATTCTATATGATTCATGAATTTCAGAGTTATGACTGCCTCATTAGTCTAGAACTACTGCTGAGCATGAAGGCCTGGGTTCGATTCCTGGATCAGGCTAAGTTCATTTTTATTTATTTTTTTCATTTTTATTTTTGACATTTTCTTTCGACATTTTGAATAATTGATAATTTGTATTTATTTTTGTCGTTTTTGAATATATTGTTTTTGACTTATAATTCTAAATTCAATTCAAATTAATTAATCTATAAGTAATAACATGTAACATTTATAGTGCAAGCATGGCTGTTGTGAAATTCCTTTTCAATTTTAATATAACGTTACCAGAAATAAATGAATTTAATTTAAGTGTTATTGAATTTTTCATCTAGATTTTTTCTGCCTGGAGTCTAGATTGCCCGGTTGAGGTAAGGCTCTCCCTCTATTACATGGGACTCAGACATGACTGGAGAAAAGTTGGTGTGCTATAGGTACACTTCTACCCAACCCTTCTGGGATTACGGGCGTGATGTTACGTTATCACACTAATAATAATAATATCCTTGGACAATTCACACAACGCCATATCGTCCCAAGCTAAGCAACCTAATACTTGTGTTATGGTAACGTGATGGCTGATAAACTACTTATATACATTTTTTTTTTGTAAATACATACTTATTATAGATAGAAAAACACCCAGACCCGTAACAAATACTTGCAGGTCGTACAAATATTTGTTCCGTGCGGGAATCGAACCCGCGACATGCTGCGCAGCAGTCAATCGCTCAACCGCTGCGCCAACCGTCTCGTCACTAAAATTATACACTAATATTATACTGCCGATAGTTTGTGAGTGTGTGAGTGGGTTTGTATGTTTGTGACTTGTTCTTGTCCAAACAGCTGAACGGGTCTGGATGAAATTTGGCAGGCGGGTAGTTTATGACCTGGATTAACACACGGGATACATTTCCAACATCCACGCGGGCGAATCCATTGGCAGCAGCTAGTATACTTAACATATATTATAACTGGGGTTCGAGGACCATTGTTTGCCTATTTCGTTAAGTACCTGGTCCTTGCTGAAATGCCTACACTGTCCACAAACAGTTATTAACACTAATTTGTAAACAATGTGCCTATTATGCACAAAAGAGTACTAGACTGTCATGATGGTTCTTCTCCATAAGAAACGACCAAATGGAACCGTGCACCTAGCTTCTGACATGACCTAAGCTCCCATGTATGTTAAAGAAAAATTTAATAATACATATTTATGAAGTGGACGAATTTATTGATGCTCTTTAATTTTTTTTCGCTTTCGTTTTTAGACTTGCACATGGTCATTATTAATATTTTAAGTCTTTTTAGTTATGTAAATATGAGCTTTTGATGAAAACTTCTAATTGGACTGTTCAGTGTTCATAGGTATAATTGAGGCTATCTCTAAGGGCTAAGCGAATTGCCAAAGTATATCGCTGACTGCAAGGCCACAATCCTCAATCTTGGAACCAAATAGAACCATAAGAAACGTATTTAGAGGCTATCAAACAGTTTTCTTGTTTACCAAGATGATCACAAAACATGACTGCTTAATTAACCTTTCGTATGTCGTAATTGCAGAAATAATTACAAAGATTTGTTTCGCGCGTATATCCGCGTTTCCGGCAGTCTATGTGTTAATAAACACATAACTAACAAATAACTTGTATGATCTTTAGTACATATTTCTTCATACATTCTGATTCACCTTTATTTAAAAACATATCACAGAAAAAATATTTACAAACAAAACAGATTTCTCAACACCGACGAACGATAAAAGAAAATGTGTAAAAGAAAATCTATAAAATGTATCGTGTGACGTCATTGCCCTATATTATGATATCGGCGAATCGGCGCACACGCATCGTTTGGTACGATTTACGAGCGGACGGCAGGTTGTCCCCGCGATTGCTTGTTCTCGCATTAAACATGCAATAAAACTTGGTTTTAGGGCCAATGGCTTATTTTTTTCACTCTTCCAATTTTCTTACAATACATTGGCCTACATTATGACAATAAAAAATTGTAAAAGATTTAAATTTAACAAATTTGCGAGTGATGACGGTTTTATATTTTTTAAACTACCTATCACGTCTCTAGTGACTAATAAATGTCTTATAAGCTAATTTTAAGAGCTGCGAACGTGAATTTTTTCGTAATAACTACGTAATAAACAACATAACATATCATCACGCCTGTAATTTCTAAAGGGTTAGGCACAGGGGCACCCACATTTCTAAAGGGTTAGGCACAGGGGCACCCACATTTCTAAAGGGTTAGGCACAGGGGCACCCACATTTCTAAAGGGTTAGGCACAGGGGCACCCACATTTCGCCAGTTATGTTTGAGTTCCATGTAATAATGGGCTAGCCATCAATCGGGTACAAAAAACAACGGGTTGCACTCCGGGAGTGCCGGCAGAAGTGAATACTTGAATATTAAGCCACTGTTATATTACTGTATTGTGTCGTGACGCGGGATACACCAATCAAACGAATCTGTTCAGGTCTACTTAAAATCACAACGTGTTCTGATTGGCTGACACTGCGTCAGAAGACGTCACGACACGACACATCACAGTTATGTGAATCCAGCTTTAACGTCGTGCATTTTTGATATTTTGGAATGGGTAGGTTGAGCCATCAGCAGTCACCCACCATCCATGGATGCGCGTGCACGCTCAGGCATACATTTTGCCGCACGGTAGAAAGAGAGAGGGATACTTCTTACTCTCCTACACCGCGCCGGCTGTCTACTCTCCCTCTGTCTCACGAATTTTCGATCTGGTCACGTGTCTTGACGCGAGTTTAACATTTAAGTTTTCACTTCAAAAATGAAGGTGAAAAAATCTAAACGATCAGTTTTTTATTACATTAACTAATTTCCTGCCATCATCACAGCCTGACCAGCATTTTCACATGCTGATGTGGCAACACTGATAATGACCCTCATAACGTAAAATGTAATAGGTACTCGCTTGTACGGTCAGCAACGAAAGTTGGTTGCTGCATTTACATAACAAGTCTAATGCCACAATAATAAAAATTAACAACCTGGTTTCAACAATAATTTCTTGTAATATTCTACAACATTCCCGATTACGGTATTACTAATGATTTGGGATATTTTTTCAAATATATTTAATACAAGCGGCTCCCGCTCCTTTTGGTCGTAGCGTGATGTTACATAATCTATAGCGTTCCTCGATAAATGAACTATCTAACACAAAAATATAATTCCGACCAGAAGTTTCAAAGATTAGCGCGTTCAAACAAACCAACTCTTCAGCTTTATAATATTAGTATAGATCTATTAATTAATGAAATTCGAGGCCAATTCAAACTAAGAAAGTTGGATTGATAATTTAAATGATAATAATTGACTAAAAACATATTATTTACGACGAGAACACATATTTTTATCATCATACAACCTGATGCGGTCCTGCAAAGTGCTAAAAACGTAACTAAGTTTGAATGCGGCTCCCAGGACGATTTCGCCGAAACTTGTGTAGTTTTATGATTTAAAAAAAAGTCTACTTTCTTTACTGACTGTACTCTGTATAGTACAGACGTGGCATTTATCAGGGCTGAGTCCCTGTGTACGTTTGATAATTCTTATCGGAATGCACGCCCCGCCCAGAAAAGCCGGGTACGAACCTTCGAGCTCCAGTATAATTCTAATAAGCTGTACTTATGTAGGTAAGTGTTTGTAACTTGCGTATTTCTTGTCTTTGATGAATATTTATACAGTGCTAAAAAATATAATTTGTTTTGTAACTCTAAATATCGATACTGGAAATATGAAATAACGTAAGGGACATTTTGTCAAAAATTATACAGTGCTTAAAAATATAATTTGTTTTGTGAATTCTAAATATCGTTATTGGTTATATGAAATAATGTACGGGACATTTTGTCCAAAATTAGTTATTATATATTATATCGTTGGATTCGGAATTACTTGCTCTATCTATTGGTATAATTATGTTTTTTTGAAACATTTAAATCTATTTTTTATTTTTAATCTATAGTAATATTATAAAGAGGAAAGATTTGATTTTTTGTTTGCATTCAATTGGCCCCGAAACTACTGAACCGATTTGAAAAATTATTTCACTGTTGGGAAACTACCTACTCTATCTCCGGGTGACATAGGCTATATTATGTTAAAAAAAATAGGGATCCTTACTCTAAAACTTCAATAATGTAACAATTTCCGATACCCACGCGGGTGAAGCCGCGTGCAGAAGCTAGTTATAAGCAGAAGGTATTTACCTCTTCACATATGGAGAAGGAACCAACATCGACCATTTGAACTCCAGAATTTGATCCACTTCAGATTTAAATATTTGGCATAATTAAAGCAACTAACGTGTTTAGATACTTTTTGGTTAGACCTAGAAGAAATAAGTAGTTTCCATGGTAATAAAGTTCGTTATGTCAAAAATGAGAGAAAGGAAAGATGTTTTAAGTTTTTTTTATAATTTAACTAGCTTCTGCCCGCGGCTTCGCCTGCGTGGATGACGGAAATTGCATACTATTATACATTTAAACCTTCCTCTTGAATCACTCTATCTATAAAAAAAATCTAACTGCATCAAAATCCGTTGTGTAGTTTTAAAGATCTAAGCATACATACAGACATGAGGACAGACGCGGGAACCGAGTTTGCTTTATACTATGTAGCTATATCTACTAATTGAGAAATTATATTGCCTACTGATTTAGAATTCCGCGTATTACTGATTTAACTTTAAATAAAATAAAATAAATACTTCAGACCTTGATCCATATGTTGTTAGTAATACACACTACTTAAACGCTATGTTAGTTTTAAAAGTAATTAAAAATAATAACAAAAGCACTAATTCATATATTTGTTGCACTCACCTGACGCGCCGGGTACATGCACATGTACACGCACAGAAATATTAAAAACAGTATATCTATGTGTACACGCACCCAATGCGCCATAATGGTGCAACACGGTTTATCACTAATGACCTTCAGAATACCATTGAATTACCATTTTAAACAACCAAATTATACACCAATGAAAACTTGCACTCAACTATAGGTATCTAATTTGTGAATAGCAGAACATAAGAATTAACTTAATTACAGAAAACTTCTTTTACCAATACCTTGAGCAAACCTATCGCATTCTATCCTATACCAGACAGACGACCAGAACGCGACCTAATGTAAGTAACGGCCGGGCCCAGACGGATCCGCGGTATACATATGTATGTCTCATTCCATCACGGGGCCCGTCCGGTCATTCAGGGTTGATGTGCGTACTACACGGAGATAGGAAGCGTGGAAGTGACTTGAAAGAAAATAAACTAGAAGGATCTCTTTTATCTACTTTCCTATCACAAGTACTTATGGTTTTTTTTGAGGCTGGGAAATCATCCAGTGACTTTTCTCGCTCTGGGTGGAGCGGAAGGGAGAGTCAGACTCTTACTGAATAAACCCATCCATGTTCCTTGCGTAGCCCTTTATGTTCCGGGGTAGCGGTAACCCTTTCTACACTCCCGCTTACATGTACTTATGCTGGAAGAGATTTCTTTAGAAATAAGCATAACCTTTATACGTATTTTCTGTTCCTTTCTTCTTGTCTGTTTTTATGTGTGACTATCATATCGACCGCATTAATTTAAATAAGCAGCTCTGACGAACGAAGCCGCAGCATAAGCCATACTGCTCTTTTTGTACTATTTTGGTATGGAACACAAAAAAATCTGAATGAATTGAATATGATGAGCTATGCTGAATACACTTATAATAACGTAAACTTTAGATCCTTTAACTCGCTTTCTTTTGCTGATCCCGGGTTATTTTTGATTAAACTGAAATGCAACACAATAATACCAGCCTTCAACTACCTACCCGTTATTCCTTCCATCGCCTCTACATCTTCGATATACCCTTCGTATCACCTTATCTGCCGCCTATCCGGGACTAAGTGTCCCGAAAATTGCTATTAAATAATATTCCAGGCGATGAGCGGTGTAATGGCCGCTGTAATCGGCCTAGTGGCCTGTGAGCCGTGAGGCCACCAAGATATTGACCTGGTCAGGGAATCAGCTGACCTTGTACGTCACATGTTACTGCGTAGCTGCCTCGCCATGCATAAAAGTGATATGGAATTTAGTCGTTTTTGAAAAACTATATAGCAGTAGCTTGTTTTGTGGACACAAATCCTGTTAAAAATTTGTAATCCAGTTTTCAAGCACTTTTTGACGTCAGAAAAATTTTGTTTTATGCCTGCATATACTTATATTGTTCGTCTAAACAACATTATAAAGAGATAAAGTGAGTTTGTGGGAACTAATTATATGCGATTCCAAAAAAACGTTCATATAATGTGGCACAACGTGGCACTACAATATGGTGATATTAATTTAACACACGGGTAGGGCTAGTCCCCATTAATCATAATAAATGTTGTTAAATTAATATAAATCGCAAATTGAAAAAAAAATTGACAAACAAACTAAATAATAAAATCAATTTGCGGGCTTTTTGCAGTTATTTCAACCTTATAGTACCTATTGCTTATTCGTTTTAATTTCATTGATGCGAATGTGATCTGTGACCCCGGCAAATGACCGCTGCACGACAGTTCTTTAAGTACTTATCTACAAGTTGCTCTAAGATGCTATTTTCTGTCATTTTATTTATTTATTTTATTTATTTAGTACATGGAGGACTTACAGCTAACAAAATCATACCAAAAAACCGGCCAAGAGCGTGTCGGGCCACGCTCACTGTAGGGTTCCGTAGCTTCCCACGCAAACTTAGTTTTTGTACTATTTTTCAAAAACTGTTTAACCCAAAAGGTTCAAAATAATTTTCCTAGAAAGTTTACATAAAGTTCTGCTTTTGAGAATTTTTTCAAATTTTTTAAACTTATGGTTCAAAAGTTAGAGGGGGACACATTATTTTTTACGATTATTTCCGAAAATAGTAATATTATAAAAAAATATTTAGGGAAACCCCTATTCATTGCACTTTGTCGGCATGATTGATATACATATTGGTACCAAATTTCAGCTTTCTAGTGTTAACGGTCACTGAGATTATCCGCGGATGGACAGACAGACAGACAGACATGGCGAAACTATAAAGGTTCCGTTTTTTGCCATTTGGCTCCGGAACCCTAAAAACGGGCCCACAAAGGAAAGTGGTAACTAAAAAAAGAGTTATAAATGCCAACTTCACAAGGAAAGTTGGCAAAAATGTTATCTATTTGACTCCCACCATGAGTAGTGGGTTGGGGTTGCAATAGGGAGTGATAGCCAGCGTCATTTAATAATTTAAATACTGCACTATTGTTGTTACTAAGATAGTTTTCGTTAAAATCTCCAAATATAATACAAGAACTGTTATGCGACAATAAATTATTTATAAAACCCACTGCGATGCCGTTGGGGCATTTGCAAGATCTATACAAGGCTACTATCTTCACATCGTTTACTTCAATAGATACTGCTTCACAGTGCTCAGTTCCGTTAATTTCACTGTAAGATTGCGGGTTGGAATATTCTACATTATGTTTCACCATTGCACATACACCAAAGCCGGGGTTTGCAGAATACTGTTTCGGGCCATTTGTTCGGACTACTTCTTCAAAATTATTCATATTGAATGAATCTTGAAGGCAACTCCATGTTTCTACGGCTAAATAAATGTCGCATGCCATTGTCTGCGGATCGGTTACTATATCCTGCAAGTGTTTACGTAAAGATTGTACATTATGGAACATGATTTGACAAGAACTGTGGGGCTCTCTTAAAAAGCGATATATGGGGATCAGAGGATTTAATCTTAATTTTCTCATTTCCGTTATGACGGAATCATGCTCAGATGGTGGACGTGGAGGACGAAAGTTCTCGGTAACAATGAATAGACCTTGAGCGCCAATGGTCTGGATATCATTAGTCTGACTTCTGGTTTTCTGTGATTCATCTGTAAATGTTGGACTTTCAAGTATCTGCGTAATAGCGGTAAATGTTGGACTTTCACTTATCTGAGTACTAGCTGTAAATGTTGGGCTTTCCATGTTTTTCATGTCATTAAAGTTTTGACTTTCAGTTTCTTGAGACTGTGTCTTTTGAGACCTTTTGTTTTTTTTCTTGTTGGAATCCTTAATTTTATTTTTTTCTTTTTTTTTTTCTTTTTTTTCTCGGACATTTAGGAACAAATTTGCTGGTGGCCGGCCAGCTCTTCTTGCGGCGTTATCTGACGGGAAAAGCTCTAATACACCTCGAGATAATATATCAAACAAATGACGTCGCATGTCCTCGACTATGAAATTAACACAGGATGGATTTACTCTCAAAGCTAAAGCGGTGGCAAAACAAATAGCAAATAACCCACACTCAATACTATTATTTGGTTGACGTTGGACACTAGGGAATTGTATTTTATTACTATCCAAGTATGGAAATAATGCGTTAACGTAAACGTGCTGCGAATGACTTAAATTATTATATAAACTATCATAGACCCGTAATATTCCATTGATATAATAAATGCAAATCCAATGTCCTACAAACCCGACTTCTCCGCCATATATAATTTGTAAATGAGACTCATCTTGAGGTACAGGGTCTATTAGTTCCGGATGAAGAAAAAGAGACACTTCTCTAGGCCGAAACGATGTGTGTTGGGCTAACAAATCATGAAAGGCGCGCACAGCGTCGTCCTCAACATGATTGTTGCGGTTCAAAATATATGAGAACATTTTAATACGCAAAATATAAACAGGTCGAATTGAAAATATATTTTTTTAAACAAACAAATAAAATGCACTAAAAAGTTCAAAATAATGAAGGTGATGCCAAGTAAAACTATTAATCTTCTTTATTAGGATATCTAAGCTAACAAAAGATTAAAGAACCAACTAGGTACCACTTATTACTAAACTAACCTACCTACTCAAAACATAAAATGAGAAACTCGGAGAAGAGAAATATCTAACAATAAGTAGTAAGTAGAACTTAACTAAAGAAAATGTAAGAACTAAACTAAAGAAATAAATCAAACAAAGAATTTATAATTAGCAGTGTACAGTAATAAGAATAAGCAATTTTATTTTTCTAAACAATCCAATCCTTATCGCAATTTCACACAAACGATTAATATAAGTAATATCCAAATGTTTATATAGTTTACGCGGTAACGAAACCATAGCGCGATCTATTTCGATCTCAACGCCATCTAGGGAAGAGTCAGGTAAACTTTTTCACGTACAAAATCCAAATATTGAACAATGTCAGTATATTACATTTTTGTCATCAAAAATTACGAACGTGAATCATTTTTAGAATTATTTTTCTTGTGTTATTTTCATTTTTCTTTACATACTAGGTAAATTTGTGTTTAATAGTTTTTTTACTTGGCACCGCCTTCAAAATTGCGAGTTTTAAATTACGCAGTTATTTTGAACTTTGTAGTGCATTTTTCAAGTTGTCTTTTTTTGTAAACAAAAAGTGGATAAATGAACTTATTTTTTATGTAATATACCTAACATACTTTAACAGAAAGATTACGTACAGCGCCATCTCTCGGGAAATTTTGGATTACGTGAACCGATTTTTTATTTGAAAGGAGATACGTTCAGGATGATAAAATATAAACTAAATTCAAATAAAGTAATCTAAACTCAAACAAGCATAGATCAGGGACAGTACCTGTCTATGACCATTAAAAATACCAACATTTTTCGTCAGCAAAAATAACTTTGTTTTTCATAGTATTTGTATGAAAAACAAAGTTATCATTTGCGTTTTTTTGAAAAAGTGCTATAACTCAAAAACTTTTCAACTCATCAAGTTGAAAATAATTTTCCTAGAAAGTTCATATAAAGGTCTACTTCTGTGATTTTTTTCATATTTTTTAAACTTATGGTTCAAAAGTTAGAGGGGGGGGGGACACATTGTTTTTGACTTTCGGAGCGATTATTTCCTAAAATATTAATATTATCAAAAAATGATTTTAGAAAACCCCTATTCATTTTTAAATACCTATCCAACAATATATCACACGTTAGGGTTAAAATTAAAAAAAAAATCGCTCCCCACTTTACGTCTGGGGGAGGTACCCTAATAAAAATGTTTTTTTAAATTTTTATTTTTGCACTTTGTCGGCATGATTGATATACATATTGGTACCAAATTTCAGCTTTCTGGTGCTAACGGTCACTGAGATTATCCGCGGACAGACAGACAGACAGACAGACAGACAGACAGACAGACATGGCGAAACTATAAGGGTTCCGTTTTTTGCCATTTGGCTACGGAACCCTAAAAAGGAGGAAATAAAAAAAAAAAATAATAATATTTTAAATAAATTCGTTAATTATAATAACGTTTAATGGAAATATAATGTCATGTAAATGTGTTAAATAAATGTCGTCATTGTAGCGCCATGTTGTATATTATGTAGAAAGCTATAATATCGCAGTATTATTATTTATTTTATGTAAAAACTAGAAGCTCATGCGTACAAAGTCGCGGGCAGCAGCTAATGCTATATAAACGTGTTTCTTTTCTTTATTTTTTTACACTTTGCCAATGTCATGACGTTTCGAGTTGAACGACCTCCACAGTGTATATTATTTGGCAGCCGGCTCTGTCTTGCGGAGGGTGGTGGCTTTCATTTCCGCACTGAGGCAGAGTCACTATTTATTTAGCCTGCAGATTGCCCTTGTGGCAACGGTATCAGTGGCAGATTTGTTCCGACGCTTTTTTCTACTGCACTTGAGAATTATCTCTGTCAAAGTCAAAGTCAAATCTTATATTTCCAATAGGTACAAGAAAGGCACTTTTGAACGTCAAACTGAATAAGAAATAGAATTGATTCTAGTCGCCCTTTCCAAAAGGTAGTTTCGTGTGGAGAATCTCTCTGATAATCTCAATCAATCTACCCAATTTTTCCAACTATGTTGTGGTTGGTTCTAGTCTAACCGTACGCAGCTGAAAACCAGTATTTTACATGGAGCGACTGCCTATCTGACCTCCACAAACCAGTACCCGGATAATAAAATGCTCTTTGGTAAGACTGGCTGCCAGACTTTCGGGCTTCTGACGACCCGTTAAGACTGTCAAAGACGAATGACAGCCGGGACCACCGGCTTAAACGTAGTTTCCGAGGCACGGATGTGTCTCGGTATGTAAAAATGGTCACCCATCCACGGCCAACTCCGGCACGCGTAGCTTAACCTCATAGATCGACCTGTGCGACTGTTATGTCTCTGATAATGTGTTCCCGATAAAAACTTTTCCACATCAGTTTATACCATGCAACCAGTGCCTCTCATAGTATGTTCTGTTGTTGAGAAATAAATGTATTAAAACATATAAACTACATCCCCAACTTTAATGTACTTAATAAAACATGAGACCGAAATAACAACATAATAACCTGTAAACCTGAACAGAAGCCGCCGCGACTCCCAAAGGGTTAAGTGAGTACTGTTAACAAATCAATTACAGTAACCCTCCGCCGCCGGGTCGGGCGGAAAGCCGACTACTTTCCACAACAAATAAGCTCCTAAGATTTATGCGTGTTGGGTCTTCGCGGCCCCGGATAGATCCCGCGGTCCGAAAGGCCCCGGGATAAAAATCCCGCACCTTATATCACGGCATTAAGCGCTCAGCGGTCGAAGTGTTAAAAAGCAGGGGATTACGTACATAGAAATAATATGGATAGCGTATCCCATGATGAAAATGAAAAAAATGAGTTGAGATTAAGGAAGTTTATACACAAGTTGTAGTTATTAAAAGTTCTTTCAGAAATTCGATAACTAGTTGACTTATTACGTCATAAATAATGAATTATTTTAAGTTTCATAATGACAGTTGATCACAGTAATCTTAAATTCTTCACCAAAGTAAGTCTCCGTAAAGTTTTTTTATTTCATTGGTTCACCAACAATTGACTATTTGACACGGGCAAAAATAAAATATGAAATCACATAGAAAAAACCGGCCAAGAGCGTGTCGGGCCACGCTCACTGTAGGGTTCCGTAGCTTCCCACGCAAACTTAGTTTTTGTACTATTTTTCAAAAACTGTTTAACCCAAAAGGTTCAAAATAATTTTCCTAGAAAGTTTACATAAAGTTCTGCTTTTGAGAATTTTTTCAAATTTTTTAAACTTATGGTTCAAAAGTTAGAGGGGGACACATTATTTTTTACGATTATTTCCGAAAATAGTAATATTATAAAAAAATATTTAAACTATACAGTTATATAGAGTTCTGTAATAAATACCAACATTTTTCGTCAGCAAAAATAACTTTGTTTTTCATAGTATTTGTATGAAAAACAAAGTTATCATTTGCGTTTTTTTGAAAAAGTGCTATATAACTCAAAAACTATTCAACTCATCAAGTTGAAAATAATTTTCCTAGAAAGTTCATATAAAGGTCTACTTCTGTGATTTTTTTCATATTTTTTAAACTTATGGTTCAAAAGTTAGAGGGGGGGGGGACACATTGTTTTTGACTTTCGGAGCGATTATTTCCTAAAATATTAATATTATCAAAAAATGATTTTAGAAAACCCCTATTCATTTTTAAATACCTATCCAACAATATATCACACGTTAGGGTTAAAATTAAAAAAAAAATCGCTCCCCACTTTACGTCTGGGGGAGGTACCCTAATAAAAATGTTTTTTTAAATTTTTATTTTTGCACTTTGTCGGCATGATTGATATACATATTGGTACCAAATTTCAGCTTTCTGGTGCTAACGGTCACTGAGATTATCCGCGGACAGACAGACAGACAGACAGACAGACAGACAGACAGACATGGCGAAACTATAAGGGTTCCGTTTTTTGCCATTTGGCTACGGAACCCTAAAAAAGACCGCTTGTCTTCAAAACTTCCATCACCGTACAGAAGTTAAATATTATGCGAAGATATACTTATAAAATTGAATTTGAGTATTCCATTTGATTCTCAAAATCTGTGACGTCGCATTGTTATATTTCATACAAATCACGTACAAATTCCGCGTTTTGACAATTCATAAAAAGTAACGTTATTAACCCCGTTATACCCTTTCAAATACCCAATTGTTTAATGCTAATGGTAGCATGCACAAGTGTGTATGCAATTGTATAAGACAATCTCTTACGGACAAACTCCGAATGCATAAAGAGGTCATACAAAAATAATAATTGAACCTAGTTTTAAATTACTTGTCTAAAAGTGTAAATAAAATTAAAACAATGTTTTGAAAAGCATTCACAACATCTTAGACCTACTGAACTCCGAGTACTGTTAGTCCATCGACTAAATATTCAAGATACGTTAAGTCTTAGCCTTAGTCCCCATATATCCACACATTAGACGTCTCGTTCCAATCTACATCACACAGCATCACTACTCCGCCACAATCAATAAATCTCTCCCCAATTAGGGAGTCCTGTAAGACAGTCCACTATATATCTACTGCATGCAAGAACAATAAATTTTATCGAGAGGCTTGTGGTCGATTCACTCCGCCGTCAGATTAATTCTGCAGTTAAATTGTAAATGAGACGCGAGTCCCGCTCAGTCCGGGATAGCTGGGGTGCCCGGGATTTACGTCGCATCCCTGATTTATTCATCCCGTCTGGTTCTAGCTTTTCTTTTAGGACTACTCTAGCTAACGAAGGCGGCTCAGTGAATTTGTTGAGTGACAGTCGATTTGCTATATGTAACACGTGTTGGGTCGTGCACGATTTATTTCAGACGGTTTTGACCTTTTGTAAAGATATTGTGCCTAGGGTGCGTATTGTCAACGATCCTTCACGGACTCCCATCTAAAAGGTATAAGTTAGCAATCGCCATTTAAAAATAAAAATACTCCGTAAGATAAGGTAATAATCCATTTTCAAAAACGGAATTTAAAATCGCACAAAGCCCAGCACACAAAGTGGCCAGTAATAAATAGTTTCCGTGCACACAGCAATCTTTGTCCCATTCTTTCGCGGCGTAATCGGACCACAAACAAACTAGACCAAAACTACGCGAACTGCCTGAAAACTTCATCATGTGAGCATTTATCTACTAGCATTGTGCGGTGCAACAATACAGTTCGCACTCCACGAAACTGTCAGAGCTTCCTGCAGATAGGCACTGCGGCACGACACGGCACGGCACGACCCGGCGCGACCGCCCGCGACTCGGCACGGCGCGGCTCGGGCAGCCGCGCGGTCACGCGACTTCGCCAAGATGTATGGCCTGCCAGAAACGTTCTATCACGAAAACTACTTAGTACAGTCTCGTCTGCAATATTTATACTTCAGAATTTAGTTTCGTGCTCATTTGAATATGTACCAGCTATCGCGGTAGTTGACGAAAGTATTTTCATTATTTAAACTGCAGAGCAAAAACTTTTTATGTCTCCATTTTTAATGAAATTTAAACTTTCTGTATGTCGGCTGAGGGGACATTTCTCACGCAAGTTACGAGGCGACGAACTCCCCGCGTGCACGGAACTGCGGCGCTTTGATGACTTCACTCATCGCCCATTCCGCAGACAAGAGAAACTTCCATTATGCTATTACGAAAAGTCTTTCCAATAGCTTTTATATAATGTAACCTTACTATTGCTTGAATTCTAGCTTTAAACTAATTTTCCCGTAAATAAATCTTGGCAACAAACATACCGTAGACTTTCTTCTGCTGTTCTGACGCCACACTGAAATTGCCTAGATTGCCCCATCAAACAATTTTTGGTGGATAAGAATAAAGACGAAATACAGCTTTGTCAACAACTTCTGTCTACCAGTGGTTGAATGAATGTAACCGAATGTACGATATGGCTTTGTTATAAAAAGCCAACCATTAATTGTTAAAAGCCAAAAAAATATCAGTTTTTAAAACAAAATAGTCGCCATCAGTCGTCGCGGGCTTCGTATCAGTTGTCAGGTCTGCGAGGAAATAAGAAGGAAATTGTTTATTGTGCTCGCAAATAAAATATCCTGCCTACTTTATGAAGTTTGTGCGAGGTTTTATGTGTATCGCCAGTTGTTGGGGTGGAGTCGATTTAAAATGTGGTTTCTATCAAATATCTATGCATGTGATTTCATTTTATTATTTTGGGTTTTTCAGCTGGTTTGTAGAAAGATTAATATTTACCATCTTATTAATTTGGGGCCGATTTAACAATCCCCTGATAACTTGTGTCTGAAGAATAAAAATGGCGGTTTGACATATTTTCTATGCAAAAGCAGTCAAATTGCCATATACTAATAAAATCATAATAATAATAATAAAACTTATCTGACTTGAAAATTCAGCCCTTTAATAAACAAGACAATATCGAATCAACTTTGACAAAACATTTTCGGCTGAGAATGAAAACAACATGATATTTTTTTTGTTTATTGAAAATTCAAGCAAGTTTTCAGCATACAAAATAACTTATAAAGAAACTGAAGTCTTAAAAACATCTCAACATTCCTCACAACAACTGCCGAATTTTCTCACTAACTTCAAACTACATGTACTTGTGTGAGTAGTCCCCAGCAGCCGTCAACATGTCCGATACCGAGAGCCTCTCAAATGAACATGGCACGAGACATAGCACCTGCGACTGAACGCTTAACTAGACACACTAATTAATTAAAACGAGAGTAGTTCAGCGCCAATGTTCATTCATTCGTTCATCCAAAAAGAAAGAAAATGTACGGGTTTTAGTCGAACTTCGAGCGCTCTATGAGGTGTGTTTGTTATTAACTTATGTTTTTGTTATTTCGATAAGTTGGCGTGTAAGAAAAGAGGAATAGAACTTATTTTGGATCTTACTGATCGAAAAATCACTGTAGTGTTTCGAGTAGTTTACTTATCCATGTGTTTCTTAATGCCATAGGCACTCATCATCATCATCAATAATATTGTATTGTGTGTTGGGTATAATTATTCTTTCTAATATGGTCTTGCCACGCACTTTTCCGCATAAGTAGCTCAAACTCAAACTCAAAGCATTTATTTCAAATAAACCAATTACAGGCACTTTTGAATTGTCAGGGGGTCGGTCAGTCAGAAAGATGAAGCTAGTTGCCCATTCCAAAGCAGTAGGTACCTATGGAGAAGAACGGGCAAGAAACTCCATGGACACTCTTTTAAATCAAAATATGTTTACAAAAACTGGGTTACATCACTCATGTTGAAATATACACGTGAGAACGATGCAGAACTTAATAAAAGCGTCCATAATTACAAGATTTAAAAAAACAGTTCAAAATTAATTTAAATATTAAATCAGCCGTGGCAGCTAAGAGGTGACCAGCCCCTACTGACGGTGCCCGCTCATGAACATGACGCATGGATTAGCACCATTCAGCTCAACCATTTTGATGGGAGCTAAATGGTCCAAAACACCGCCACCATCAGTGAGATATTACAGGGAGCATGACATGCTCCCAGCCGCCAGGGCACATTCAAGTCAATGTAAGACGTACTCAGCAAATGGTAGCTTTATAGTAGGTACATAGTACTCACAAACGTGCTATGCAATTATACAATGCTAAGAGATTGAAGTTATATAATGCAAACAGTTTTTGTGAATCTTCAGCAGCTCCAGGAGTAATCTCAGATGCTAATCAATTAGTTTAGGAAATTAACAAAAAAAATAAAAAAATAAAGAATATTCAATAATGTAAACAATTGGAGCAGCTCAATCCCAAGCCCTTTCGTCTTCAATAAAGTCTTTGACAGTATAATAAGCATTCTGGCACAACTTGCGTTTAACGAACGATTTGAATTTATTAAGGCTTAGATCTTGAACGTGACTTGGAAGTTTATTATAAAAGCGTATACATTGACATCTGAACGAGCCTCCTATTTTTTGTGCCTTGTAGTGGGTACAACAAATTTGTGTTTGTTCCTAGTATTCTTATCATGAATATCACTATATTTTTTAAACAATTTTATATTTTTATGGGCATACAAAAATAAACTGTGAAGGTACAGTCATTACATTTATTTCTTTAAATTTTTCTCTCAGAGAGTGTCTCGGACTTAATTTATAAATTGCTCGAACAGCTCTTTTCTGCAAAACAAAGATAGTCTGAATATCGGCGGCATTTCCCCACAACAGAATACCGTACGACATTACACTATGAAAATAGCTAAAGTACACTAAGCGGGCTGTCTCTGTGTACTGACACTTCGTACTTTAACTGTAAAGTACGACTAATAATACGAGCTAATAGGTAATACGGACTGGCGCGGGCGTCCGCAACTCCGCGTCAATGCGCGATTTTTGCGTATACTGGGGCCGCATAGGTAATAAGAGTTTCAATATCGTGGCTTTTTTCATATTTACTCACTAAAGGTCGATCCACACATAGGGTCAGGGCTAATCCTTTCACCACGACGTGGGCCCTCGCGATATGAGTAAGAAGGAAAAACCGCACAGAAACCTACACACATATCACGACCAAAGATACGATGGATGGACTGTGAGGAAGCTGATACCTATTGCTGGAAAGGATGACACCACTGAGAAGAATGGAAGAAAAAGATATGTAGGCGGGCACCAAATAAATGGCTATATGGAGATGAGAATGATGATCTACAAACACATGATAAAAATGTATTTGATAAAGCTAATTTTACTTTCAAATTATTTAATTTTGTTAATACTACCATGTTTTGTGTCTACACCGAAGGTCGACTAGCAAAAAAGCCGATTCTGCGTAATATTTTTTATTAATAAACGAATAACACTAGGTAAAGTTGATATCAATCAATCTGCTGAGCTTTTTCCCAACTATGTTGGGATCATCTTCCAGTCTAACCGGATGCAGCTGAATACCAGAATTTTACATGGAGCGACTGCCTATCTGACCTCCACAACCCAGTAACTGGGCTATACGACCCTTGGTAAGACTGGCACTATACTTGGTAAGAATAACACTATATATAATTTATAAAATACTTGAATGGTCGTTGTTTGTTCTAAAGTTTCACCGTATCGCTCGACTAACTTCTATAGTTTCACACCTTTTTGGTTCAACTTTGCCGTGACACTACGAACTTTGGCTGTGTCACTAAAAGGTGCATCAATGCATGCTATGGCGAATTTTGTTGGAACAAATGTATAAACAGAACAGCTCAAAAGTGTCATGTTACTTGTAATGTCTACTGTCTGACATATTAGATTATACATTTCTATTGTAAAAGCTACTGGTTTAGGTATAGGCTAATAAATATGTCTGCGATTCACATTTCCATCCTATTTTCTTTAAAACCTACCACATCTTATCATAAACCAGCAAGGACTATGTAAAAAGAAGTAATTGGCAAGTAAAGTCATGTAAGAAAGAAGAAAATATGTTTATTTCTGGTAAGACATGACGCTAAGAAAAAATAAAAATACAAAATAGAAAAAGTTGGAAAAGATCATGTGTGGAGAAAGATATTTGTGTGTAACTAATAATTATAGTATATGAGTATCCAATGGCCGTTCCACGTTAAAGTAAACAAATAAAAGTTAAACAACAAAAAAATAAAAGCCATGGCGTCTCTAAACTACACATCTTTTTAAGTCTCGCAGATTGTCTTTACACATTTTAATGTAATCAAATGCACACAGAATAATAATACACTTAATCTTGGTTTACGACCGTGGCGCCCCCTAGGCCACTAAAGCCGCAAAACACACCACAACAGGAAAACTTCAAATAAAACCAGAATAAGATTTAACAGCCCTTTAATGGCGGTGTTAACAAACAATTATTTTGACTTAAGACGCAGTTAATTTCATGCCAGGTCTGCCCCCATGGGATTATTATGTGAGGCTCAGTTCTAAACAAACTCAAATGAGAAATGAGAGTCTAAAGACACCTAAATGCAACACAAAAGCGCACTGTTGGATTTTGAACTCTCGATTTAGAGCCTAAAATTGAAATTTAAACAGCGTGCTTTTGTGTAGGTATCGTCTAGTTAGTGAAAACTGGCATAACTATACCGTTAAGTTTCTAACTAATTTAGATAATGTGACTTTACTTGGCACCTATTCTTTGGTAGGTTGTGGGGTAGGTACATATATCATATACCCACGAGGTTGGATTAATGCAGTTTCGACTTAGGCGAGAGAAACGGGGGAAGTGTATGTAGGGGATGATATTTGGATTTACTGAAACGATTCTGAAAATTATTTCACAAAAAATCCCATCAGTCCGATTCCAGGACCTGGGGGTCTACTCCCTAAGCACGAAGTCCGTAGTTTCGGCCTTCGTAACGGGCGTTTCCTACTCCCTAGCACCGTCGGACGGATGATTCGTCCGTGGCCCGAACGAAGAATGAACTACAACACGAATTGACATTTGTACCTACTCCCGACGTGTTTTTTCCGTCCTATAAAAATTGAACTTGACACTTGTTTCGACGGAGCGTTATGTCAGTTCATACGACATCAAAATAGTTCTCGTGCTGTTGACGAAAATTATAATTTAAAGTGTAATTTCGAACTATGGCTGCTTTTTTGTTGCTAGAATGATCATTACGGGAAGAGCGGAGGTGTCGCCGACGATATTTACGCTAGAACTTTATTTTGGCGAGTATTCCCGACGTCGAGTTCATAGGGAACTATCGGCTCACTCGTGAATTATTCGAGGACCTGTGTAAGGAATATATACCTCTTTTGCCTCAACATATACGACGAAGTGTTGATTCAATAATGAAGGTAAGGATATATCAAAGATTCTGCAACTTATTGACACCAATATTACCAATCCGTCCCACCCATTTACCTTCTGTTTTCTTTGTTTACTTTTAGATCCTCGCTGCTCTTAATTTTTATGCCCGGGGGAGCTACCAAGGTGCAGTGAGCCTAAGCAGTGATGAGCCAATGGCACAACAGACAGTGTCACGTTCTCTGCGGCATGTCACAAATGCATTCAACATCCCCTCAATTTTGCAAAAATATGTAAGGTTTCCACAAAATGTTGCTGAGAGGAACCTTATAAAAAAACAGTGTCGGCGAAGAGACCCTATCTGAGTAACGTGGCCCAAGTAATGGGTGGACCGCTACTAAAAGTGAAGTGCAGTGAGTCTAACATGTGAAAAGTGAACATTTCTGGTTAGATTCTAATCAAGCCTTGTTAAGTGCTAATTAGTTTATATTTGTTGAATTCATCTTAGATTATGATTAATATATAGGGTTTAAGTCAATAAGACTGATATTATAAGAATTTAAGAGAATTTTTGAATGTATAGGGCAAATTACGTAACTTGAAAACATGGTTTTTTATTTATGGGAATATTTTTGTAACTTAGGGTTTATGGGGTATTTCTAAGCCTAAAACGAATAAATCCTGTGGAATTATCAAAATAAACTAAAGGGTTCGGAAGTTATAAGCGAAAATGTATAGTAAACATTGTAACTTCACAAAATCTTGATATTTTGTTTTAAGGTTATTTTATATTATGTAAATACGATAAATATTGGTGTTGAATACTGACTACGACCTATGCTTTGAAGAGTGTTTACTTATACTCAAAGTGCACTAAAATAGATAGTATCATTTTTAACTTTAGTACTTAAGTTGTATGTTTACAGATTTTATAACAAATAAATATGCTAGACGTAGTTGACCGCATTGTAGGCAGTCGCTCCATATAACATACTGGTATTCAGCTGTATCCGGTTAGACTGGAAGCCGATCCCAACATAGTTGGGAAAAAGCTAGGCAGATGATGATGATCGTATGTATAAACTATAAAAATATAAACTTTCATTTGACTATGACATGTATTTTATTTTATTTAGCACCAAGCAAATCCGAATAAATTCAACACACAACAATATACTATTACAATCAAAACATAGATTTCCTTTTATTCTAGTCGTTTTATTTTAAAATGTGCGCTCTTGCATAGGTGTACATCTTCATTCTGATTAAGAAACCGACGATACTATCGCCCGATAAAAAGTCTGTAGTCTGAGGGGGCTCTTAGCCTGAGTCATCCCACTGCTGGGCAAAGGCTCCATGAATGATTCTTCCTAGAATGTGTTGGAAATAATTATTGTAGTAGAAAATTTATATAATTTTTTTGTGTAAAATGTCAAAAAATGGACATTTGACATTTCTCATTTGTCATCGCGACGTAAGGAAGCAACCAGACGACTCTGTACTCGATACTCACAATTAATCGATTCAAGTTTGTATGAGTATTTGATCGATTTCATTATATATTCTAAAGTGCATTGGATTAAAGTTCTGAGTAACAAAAAAATAACTTAAACTTTAATTTTGTAGGTATTTTGAAATGAAACAGTGGTACAAAAGGTCAATTTGTCTATAATTTAATATTTTTAGTTACAATTATATCCACTCAATCACAAAAAAATCAAGAGAAAGCGAAAGTGACTGAATCATCATTCAATCATTTTCTTCGGATGATGAGCCAAAATCGTCAGTTGAGCTATCGTCACCTATGAAAACCACCAAATGAAAATGAAATAATTATAATTATTTACTTTTTAATTTTTCATTTCTTTTATCAATATGGACGTCTCTCGAATTGCGTTTGCGTCAAATGTGTCAATACCTGTTACAGGCTTGCTTTCTTTCCCATTTTAGGCGTACGTAATACATTTTTTTCAGTACCGGAAGGCCCATACTTTTCCTTCAAGATGGTTCGAATAGTTTTTTTGCTGAATTCAAGTGCTTCTGCGACACGATCTTACACTTGCGTTACGAGCAATAAAGGTTTCGGTTAACTTCACAACTAATTCGCGTGACTGGCTGTTGATTGTACGTCCTCTTTTGGACATGTTGAAACAGTTGGTATGATTTACAACAAACACCAAAATCGAGTTCAAATCACTGTTTAAATCAATGTCCAAAATACTTAGAAGAGCCAGGATCAACGTGATAGTAAACAGAAATAGTCCAAAAGCAAAGCCGAGTCGAGATTAAAATCGAATGAAGCTGGTGATATTAAGTAATTAATTGGCTACAACATTAGTATTAAGAAAATAAGGACTGAGCACGAAACTGTTTTGAGACGTTTCGTATTCATTAGAAATTGCATGCTACTATAAAGTTAGCGCAAAAAGCAATATCAGCAATATCTTCCATCATATTATTAAACGCGCCAAAAATATTTATGTATTTTTTAAAACACTTTTTGTAATTAATGATTAATTTATTGCTTTTTTCTGTTTTGTTCCAAGTTACATTCTAGGGTCATTCTCAAATGTCAAAACTGACCTTTTACTTTTTGACAACTCTAAGAACTTTGAGATGTCGTTTGATAATTGGCGTTAAAAGAAAAAACGCAAAGGTATCGACAGGATAATGCCTTATTGCCGAACCAAAAACGGCAAAATAATTTAATTCTGTATTTAAAGACAATAAAAAGTGTATTTTTAATAATGTGGTCATTTTCTTACAACAAAAATAAAAAAAATTGTTTAGTATGTTTCGAAACTACAGAATATGTAAACCGGTAAGCGACCGATAAAATGGCGCAACTCTATTGCCATTCGTCGTTCGTTCACGAATATTGTCCGTAAGTAGTCTATGATTCCGTCCCGTTCTGATGAATCCGAAATCGTTAGGGAGTAGGGTTCGCTACGACGTAACGGACTACTGTCGGACGGGCCCGTTGCTTCGTTGACGGAGTTAGGGAGTAGACCCCCAGGCCCGTGCCGGACGGCGCGTACGTGTTCCACACGCGCCTCAAAGAGATGTCAATAGGGAAGGGCCCCGTTAGGGCCGAAGCCTAGTCAGCGGGATTGTCCGTATTACCGCTACCCCGGCACATAAAGGACTAAGGAAGGAACATGGATGGGTTTTAGTCAGTAAGAGTCTGACACTCCCTTCCGCTCCACCCAGAGCGGACAAATGAACCCTTCATTTGAGGATTTCCCCACCTCAAAAAAAAGGACCGGACCTCGAAACCTAACCTGCAGCGAGGGGTGACACAAGGAGACGTAAACTGGAATGGGGCATAAACACCAATGGCGTATTTATCATTCTCCTTCGGCTTGCCAACGATATATTAGTATTAAAATGACACACAACTCTTCCCTGCGGCACTGCATATAATAAAAGATGTAAAGAATAATCTACCCACAAAAGACAACAAAACGCTTTTATGTCCAAATTGTACCTGTACCTCGGTCCTCTCCTCTATAACAGACTAAACTCGAAAGCAAACATTTATTCCCTGAACTACACGAATTGTAAGAGAATTCTCAAAGATGCTCGCCAAAGTATGTCTTGCGAAGATACAGAGAATTTACCAACTGTATGTACATATATACAAATTTTACCTACGTTTAGCTACGTTAAGTATTTATCTAATTTAGAAACTAGAGTTCAGCTAGTCAACATATTATAATCATTTGTCTATTGTTTATTTTTTTTTTAATTTCGTCGGGAACACAGGATTACCTAATTCATGGCTCAAACTGTATACGATTCCAAGATTGAAAACCCACCCATGTTCCTTCTTTAGCCGTATGTGTTCCCGGGTAGCGGTAACCCTTTCGAACCATCCCGCTGACCGAATGCTATGCTTGGAGTTTTTAATACAAATAGTAAATACATTTGACCGTCACGCGTCACTTAAAACATCGGTCGGATAGCCTTTCCGACTATAAAATGTTAAGGCCATATTTCATTCGGTCCGTGTCAGATAATTGATCTTGATCTTCATAATTCTTTAAATGTTTCTCTTAGGTCGACTTTTAAAATAGAAAGGTAAATAATAATCTTAAAGCGACGTCAGATAGTTTTGTCTATGTTGGAATAGATACGAAGGTTAATGTTTAAAAGGCACATAAATTGATTCAGTATCAATTAAATGTACATCAATCAAAAACAAATGAGGTTTCAATATCGTAAAAGTACACTTGAAATCATAAATATATAAAGCTGGTCTTTATTTCTTTTTAAATAGACTGATGATTCCATAGAGAAACAATTCGTTGTACCAACCTTAGCATATGGTAGGTAAGCATTTTCTTGTTTTCGTTGTTCAGCTCAATAACGAAAGGAATATCGTCACTTCCGAGTGTTTTAGCAAGCTTGTTTGCCTTATTTGCTTATCTTGAATGCAAATGTGAAAGAGATAACATCAAGAGTTTTTTTATTCACAAGTGCCTAATCTAACCTAATCTAGCCTAGTTATTTATGCTTTCAAAAAACCATGAATAAAAACCATAAACAAATGACTAGTGACTGTCTTCTGGTCTGTTAATTCGCTCTGTTTTCTTAGCAGTTAAACATTTGTTTTTTCTCTTCAAAATTTAAACTTAACTATAAGTAATACACCTAAAATTTCACCACTTGAATTTAAATATGTATTGGTATTCCGTTTGCATGTTATAAACTTATCCTAGAGGAAAACCTATTATTAGCCATACAATACTGTAACCTACATAATCTGTAACGAACTATACCTAAGTATCGCTGTTGGTTGCCTAAATAAACAAAAAAAAAACTATTTTAGTTTCCCAAGATCAATATCACGCCATCTCTTGCATAGTAATAAATTATTTGCAATAACTGCGAACACACAATATAATTTTAAGAATCCATTTCTTGGTTTATCTCATATTCGACCCGCACCTCTAATATCCTCACACCAGGGGCTCCGTAATTTACGCACCAATTGCTCGCCAGACCTCCCTTAAATCATGACCTCCTGGTCAGGACAAACGGACAAAATAACCCCTATGTGAACTTTTCTTCAGGACCTATAAAGATGGCGGCCATAGATAAAAAGTCTATGATCAGCGGATTTTGTGCCAAAAAAAGGGACAACAGACGTAGTGAAAATGTAGTTTTAGTGGCTATAAATATGTTTATGATAATAAAAAGCTTATCTCTTATTGTCATGTTTTGTTTGTAGTATACGGCTTGACCGGTGGCTAGTGTGCCGATGGGTAGTGGGGCTTTTAGAAGTTTTCTATTATAACTCACTCAGCTGAGTGAGTTATTTCCCTTTTACTTATAAAAGGTTTTAAATGTTAAAAACTCGCTATCAGTGTAGTTCCTATGTGGCTGTATAGATGTCGCCACATCACTCCCCTTCCAGACCGGAGGTCGATATCTTTATCTTCGAGTCAGTCCATACTTCAGTGTGTGTGGTCATTAATATTTAATTTTTTTTTTAATTGTTACAAACTTGAACATTCTAAAGTAGACATCGCTGTAATAAGGCTGCTTTACTAAAATAGTCACAGCTCAGCGTGTTCGCCTGACATGTACTATTTCCAGTGCACGCAATAAATCGTGCGCATTCCAGATTTATGGTCAAATTGCGAGTGTTGCAGCAATTGCCCCTACTTTGTCATCCTTACTAACGGCGCATTATCACACACAATATATTTTGACAAATGCACGTGTAACTTCAGCATAATAGTGGAGGTAATTCATGGGTCGCAGCTCGAATCATTGTAAATTACAGTAATGTGGTGAGCGTGTAACGGGGGTTGCCACCTCAAATTTGCCCGTGGGGTGTTTCTTTTACATGCTGCGATGGTCAATAAGGCTAAATCGGGAATATTCAACTGAGATCGTACGTGCAAATGATGGAGATTGAAAACTGCCAGCTTGGTTCCACCTACTGTTGAGTAGAGGCCGGCTTCCTTTTGGGCCATGCTTCCCTGGGATGGGCGAGTGTTGTCCATTTTCTTTCCCACAGTCTTCAGTATGTTGTCAACTTACCTGACTTTATTTTGATCTTATGCGCACTTCACTATAAGGTGGCTGGGATTGAATGGATGCGGAAGGCAGAGGACTTATTTACTTCTGTAACACCTACATATTATAATTATGTACACATGAATAATATACAGAATTTGAGTTTGAGGGTATTGTGGCGCAGCCTGGGAGAGGCCTATGTCCAGAAATGGACTGCGATAGGCTGAGTTGAATGATTTCACTTCACTATCCATCAATATTAGGTGTTCAAAAATTTACTCTAAGAAAATTCGTGGGAGCATTGTACTCATCGTTACGAACAACTTTTACTATGGGATGAACCCTGAAATCGCGAAAAAAATATGAGCTGTTTCATACATTTTATTGACTTACGTGTACATAAATGTATGGAGCAGATCATATTTTTTTATATAAGTAACACATTAGTGCAACTTACAACAATTTGATTGTCATAGAATTTTCGACTTTCCTTGCAGAATTTTTGTGACCGCTAGACTTCGCACTAAAAGTGGACCGTCTGCGATGCGTTTATCTTAATGGGCTATTAAAAGGCAGAGCCAGCAGTGGAGGTTTATGGCGATAGTGACGACCATATCATAATCATGAAGACAGATAGTTATATTTCAAGTCATGGGGTTTGAAATGCCATTAATATAAGCCAATTGAAAGCCAGTATATTATTTTTTTGTAGTGTCTGTTCGTTGGAGTAGAACATATTTGTAAACTTTGGTAGCTAAGTACCTAACTTATTTTCTTAATTTCTCGCCGATTGGTCGACACTTCACGTGACCAGAGGGCTGTTGCTCTTTAGCCAAAGAATTAGCGTTGCCATTCAACATGGCAATGCTGCCAGTCTTCTGGGCACGTTTCCGGACGACAGCGATGCGGATGAGTACTTCGACGCCCAAGTGCCATTTTTGTTTTTGTATTTAGTTGTTTATAGTTATTTAGATAGTAATTTAATTTAAGTATGTATAACTTCTTAATTATGCAGAAATGTAACAAAGATGATGTAAAATGTTAAAGTTTAAATCAAGTTAGTCTTAAACTTATTTGTAGTTTGAAATTAGGCTAAAGTATTCTTTAACCACTAATGAAGACTAACTTATACTCTTAATCAGTGAGATTCAAATACCACCAGTTTAAGTAACCAACAATCCAAGAAACGGAAAAATAATTTAGCAGAGCTTGTCTCCGGTGTAGACTGTTGTCTTTTCTTTAACAAAGCATGTTAGTACGATTTATTTCAGTTCAGTCTGCCTCGGAATGCGGCGGCTTCTTTGTTGAATTAAGCTTTAAGCTTTACTTAGCTCCAGCTAAGTTCTGCACGGAATTGTAAACGAGTTTGCAGTCAGATAGCTTAAGTACAGTCTGAGCTTCTTAATTATAGAAAAACATGGCCGTTTTGTATAATGAATGCTGCATATTTAGGAATTTAAGTAAATATGAATTTTGAAATTGCTGACCTTTTGTTTAATGGCATAATGACGTGTTTGAAATAGGTTAAGGCTAGAGACTTTTTATTGCATTTGTTTGTCTGGCACCTCCACAAATAAATACGGTTGTATGTTATACTCAACAACATGTATCATTATTTATTTGTGTAAGGGGACGAATGATGAATTATCGTGTATGTACAGTTTTTGATTACCCTTCAAAGCATTATTACAACAGGAGATCAATTTACATATACAAAACGTACATATTTTATAAGGCCAAGTGTTCACCGCAGAAGCCTGACATAGTTTAACAACAGTTCTTCTACTTTCTTCTTTTCGTAAGGTTGGTAACGAGACTGGTGTGAGAGTTTTTATGCTGCCCATGGGCCTGTGACTTAGCTTCACATGCTGTTGAGAAATATCTCTCAGGCATGCTGGTTTCCTCACGATGTTTTCCTTCATCGATTTTTAAGCAAGTGATAATTATACAATACGCACATGAATCGGAAAAATCAGAGATGCGTAGCTTGGGTTCGAACTTGAGACCTGTGACTTGGCAGTCTACGGTCACATCACCAGGCTATCACTGCTGTCGGACAACAACAGTTACAATAGACATAATATGATTAGAAAGGAAGCAACATAAATCCTTATACACTTACCCACCTAAGATAAACAAAATAAACAATACAAAAACCCCACTACATTATCAAGTTTATGCAGCGTACGCAGCTCCAGGTGTGCAGCATTAAGTTAAAAACCCTAACTTAACCGTAGCGACACAAACGTAACGTAAGTTAATTAGGCCGGCTGCCCACTGCGGCGGGGTAATGAAACGTTGAGAGCGCCGCAATTTGGTCGCCGGGTCGTGTGTAAGACGCCTAATAACGGCGCTAATGTCTCGGAAGATATACTGGACAGCACTTGTGGCTAGATACGTACTATGTCTGGGAAGATATGGATTTGTTGACGGCGTAATAAGTATTTCGTTTTTACTGTAACAGAAGTTAACAGAACTGGGTTCCGTAAAATAAAAGCGCTTGTTGTTGAGTTGAATCTACGACAATATAATTATCTTTTAGCATACTAGTAGCATTATTGTTTCTTTTTGTAACATTAGTGAAGCATCTATAATCGTATTACCCAGTTACTGGGTTGCGGAGGTCAGTTAGGCAGTCGGTTAGACTGAAAGCCAACTTCAACATAGTTGGGAAAAGGCTAGGCAGATTGATCGAAGCATCTTAATGACTTTGATTCGAAAACAGTTCTCCGACATTCGTTCCTCCAATGAACGGTTCATCGAAAGAAAGTTTCAACGACGAACGATTCACTTTTGAGATTTTTTTCAATAGATCCTTTCACTGGAGAACGGAATCGGCGAATTTAATGTCAGAGAACTGATTTTCAGATCATTACTGTAGCTCCTAGCAGCTATCTATTGGAATAAAAGGCTATCCGACATTGTTTTTAAGTGACGCGTAAGCGTTAACCGATACGCTTGATGTCGCAAATGTCCTATAAAAGGGTAGCAAATATTTTCTATCAGTTTGCCACCTTTGCACAACTACAAGAGAGAAATACCAAAGGTAATATTTTTAATCGGCATTGCCTTATCCAATATCCTGGCTTCTCAGTAAGACCATAAACATCATCCTACTGCTACTGGGATACGTATTTTGCGTCGTCATCACGTTATCTATTCAACCCCCATAGCCGCAGCAGCTAGTCACGTCTGAATGAATGGGGCTATAGGCATTATACCCCATGCATTCAGCAATGGATAACTGCATTGATCTCTATGTGTTCCTGGTCATAAATCTGATTTATGGGAAGTTCCGATGAACCCATGTCGGGTTTGTCTGCCAGGGTTTTATTCTGCGGGATTTGTAATGTACATCTTAAATACCTACATGCTAGTAACATCGTAGTAATTTGATGAAGATTTTAATTTATAGGAGAAGTTTGTCATGTTATACTAGCGAATTATTTCAAATCGGAGCTATAACCACAGTAATCATACGCTAAATTGCATTTTGGACGACAAAACGAGAAGAAACAGTTTGCTATGTTGAGTTTAATTTCAAATCATACAAAATTAAAGACACTTAAGAGACAATTTAACCCGTTAAGATATTCGCCTATAAGAAGCCGTTTGCTTATAAGAGCTCAATCATTTTTACGGTTATATTTATTGTCGTTTCGAGAGTATTTTTCTTATGAACCTATGGGGTTCATACGACATTTGAGAGGTTAAGGGGGGGGGGGGGATTATATAAATTATAAGATAATTTAAAAGACTCATTACGTAAAGCTGAAACTGCCTTCAAACGTCGCCTAACGCTTCATAACGAGGTCCTAGAAACTGTGGTGTCAAACGAGAAGGATAGTCGTTAATCCAATTACGGATACCGCTAATTAAATTATTATGTAAACGCGGCAGTAGGCTAGGAGGGAAGAAACGTACGACTGGTATCAGTCGCGGTAACTTACTGCAATAGGATTAATATAAGCTGCACACTTGGCAGACTAGCGATGCAATTTTATAAAGGGAACAAGCCATTGCCATCTTAAAATACGTTGGGCTAGCTGTGAAAATGATTAAAACAGCTAGAAAATGGTCTATCTTTTAATGAGCTGAATTAATTGAATAAAGACTTAAAATATATAGTAGAAAAATTGTTAAGTTTTTGTTCTTTTAATCTTAATTCAATTCGATCTTTAATTTTAAAGTTTTCAGCTGATCCAGGCTGTTGATTAGAACAATATTGAATTTTGAAATGAAGTAGTCAGTTTAACATAAAAAAACAATATACCAATACGAAACTATCAATACCTATACTAGCCACACATATACAATCAACGACAACACCCACTATAGTGTTAGCTATCCGATCAGCAACACCCAGCTAAACGAGCTTCGTAAGAGTTAATTAAAACAAGTTCAAACATCTATAAAAAGGCGATATACCCGTAAACGTTACTGATAAAGCTAACGAACTCTTTAATGAGCGTTAGGGTACTACAGTACCCCCAGCGGGGTAGTGGGGTACGCCACTCGGGTCCCCGGGGTACCCCGCACGCATTAAGGGACTAGGAGTACACGAAACAAGTGCTGTAAAAACTTGTATCGTTCTCGATGCATTATGTATGCGATCCCGGAAATGTGGCGATCAATTGTGCGGTACTTTGATTTGTTAGGCTTCTATGGCGATGGGAAAGGGTTGGCGATGAATGGGGGCCATGGGGGATGGCTTCCGGTTTTATAGTGGTGGATGGGTGTCCGGAGTTATCGCCCTGAGGCTTGTGATCAAGATAGTTTGTACTCTGTTCTTTACGATTATTGATAACTAGCTTTTGCCAGTGGCTTCGCCCGCGTGATGTGGGAAATTATCCCACGGGAACCGTACATTTTTCCGGGAAAAGTATCTTATATGTTAATCCAGAATCCGTTAAGTTGTTTTTGAGTTTATTCGTTACAAACATAGATACAAATCTTTCCTCTTTATAATATTAGTATAGAATACGTATGAAAGTAAATCAGCATAAAACGTTTATGCTCTATTGACTTTTACCTACTTATTTATAAAGTTAAGAGTCATATAAGTATAAGAGAACGAACTTAACTTCATGAAACGTTTATAAATAAGGGTGTAATAGAATAACCAGCGCTCTAATAAAGTGTACGGCTCTAAAGTGCATGGTGGCTGTAATAGACAGATAAGAATAATGACAAGAGGATGGAGAGCAGATCATCACTTCTCATGACACCCTTTTGTTTGCATCAATTTGTCTACGCTACACAGTGGTCGTGACCAGAAATGTAATAGTTCGGACATCGTAGCTTAGAGTTTTTTAAATAAAATAGACGAGTCGGAAAATTAATGAAAAGATTTCTCAATTCCAGCCATATTTTCTTTCATGACCATTTAAATAGTCATCTAAACTAATATTATAAAGACGTAAAATTTTTAAGTTTGTATGTAGGGGGTAATCACCGGAATTAGTTCCGATCCAATTTCAAAAATTTATTCACCGGTAGAAAGCTACATTATTCCCGAGTGCTATAGGCTATAAATTATATTTATATTATACATATTAGCCGATCTATCGCAATTTTCGTCTAGCAAGTCGGAAAGAAATACCTCCGAAAACAGAATTATTTGCATGCACTGCCTAAACAGTTGTTTAAAATTGAAAGCAATGTATGGCAACCCGGTTCGCCTTAATTATTTCTACAAAAAATTCCGCGATACCATATTCCTATATTTTGTATTTTAACTTTTATATTTCGTTTTAAATTAAAAAAAAAGTATTTTTTCGACTTACTTCTATAATGTTAAAACAAGAAATTTTCCGCAGACGAAGTCGCAGGCAGAAGCTAGTGGTTAATAACACTGGAATAGTGGAGTGCCAAGTCATAGGTACGCACCTCTGATATTACGGATTCATGTGCGTATTGTATAATAATCACTTGCTTAAAAATCGGTGAAAGAAAACATCGTAAGGAAACCAGCATGTCTGAGAAATTTCTCAACAGCATGTGAAGCTAAGGCAGACGCCTATCGGCAGCTTAAAAACTCTGACACCAGGTTGGTCACTAACGACACGAAAACAAGAAGACTGGAATACTAGAAAAACAAATATATTCGTTATGTTTACCCAGATTTCCATTAGATATTCAACTAAATAGAGTCAGCATATTATACCTGTCCGTGCGATCAGCTGATGAGATCAAAACTGTTTACATTTACTGTAACGAAATGTTTGTGAAGCATCCACAAACGATGCGTTGTCTCGTGATAATAAGTATCTCGAGAAAGTTAAGATAGTCTGTAAATAAAAAAAAATGTTTAATTAAAACCTTTTTTTTCACAGACTATCTTAACTTTTATAAGTCAGAAATTTGCCTACGCTAGTTTGAGAATATTATTATACTAGCTTCCGCCCGCGGCTTCGCCCGCAAAATATGTCGACAAATTATACACATAAACCTTCCTCTTGAATCACTCTATCTATTAAAAAAAACCGCATCAAAATCCGTTACGTAGTTTTAAAGATTTAAGCATACATAGGGATATAGGGACAGAGAAAGCGACTTTGTTTTATACTATGTAGTGATGAACATGAACGAAACTAATTTCTTTACTTTTTTATTTACTTGCTACCTACCACTTTATTTATTTCATTAGCTACGACTGCAATTATAACTTCCGTAAATACAGTTTTCACACATACCTAGCACCAGCAACTATTAATCACTACTTTCACAAAACAACAAACAATAAGAAACAACACACAAAAATAAGAAGAAAAAACTTACATCGGCGTACGAGAACTTGTCACAGAGGGAACACACGCGCGCCACAGAACAACACAGGAGCCCCGCCATGGCAGACAACATATTTATCAGAAGCAGCCATTTATCAGCACACCGGCCAAGGGGACATTTGTTACGAAACGTCAAAACTAAAATAGAATTCACTTGTTTGTGTCCAAACAGCGACCACGTGCGGCTCACCGGGCGGGCCGCTCATATCTGACGCCACACTTACCTTAATACATGAAAACGAGAAAAATAACACCACTCCACACACTTACCGACATTATCTAATAACCATTTGTACATAAATTAATGTAAAATCAATGAACCCACTCGCTTTGATGTTTCATGTTACGTCGAGCACCGTTTAATTCTCAAATAAGTCTTTTAAACTAGGCCAAAGCCGTTTATTTTGTAAATGACACAATTCTCTACGGAACATGGCTTTTAACGTTTGATTTATGCTAGGACATCCCATTGGAAAAACTTTGCTACAGCTCGAGCGACTGCAGTAATGTGACAATAAAATCAATATGTGTGCGGAGTCATTAATTATGTTGTATCAGTGTTACATGAACGCACCTGATGTAAAAGCGCGGGAGAGTCATCCGTCAAGTCGCGGCGAGGCGCGTACGAGCCGCTATTCACTGGGACGCGCCACAAATCCACATCATTGTCCCGAACGTGTCAGCACGAACACTCGCGTCAATAAAGAGACTTTTTAAAAGAAAAAAGAAAGACGCGAACTTGTATATAATTTGTAGGAAGGTGTCGGGACGCCGGGGGTCGGCGTCGGCCGCGCGCTGTCGACCAGCTCGCGAAATGTTGTCGGATGGACTGGAACAGGCGCGGTGTGTCGCGGATTTTTCTATTCTATACGTTTGTTCTCTACTCAATCGTGTCATATCATTTTCGTGGACACTGGGCGCCGCTATTTTTAATTGGCCCTATATCTTTATAAATATATTACGTGGGGATATATCCGTTCGCCACAATACAACACACAATCGATGCATTTCAAAGTTTTTATGAGTTTTAAAATTTGTTTCGTCTTGTTTTCGTCTTTGATTTACAAATTGGCGACGTGCGTGTATATTTTGTTATATCTACATTTATTTAAATGTTGTAACTATTTTGTTTTTTGTTAAAAATATTTAGGCATATCATGCCAACCTTCTTCATTCAACTGTATAGGTATTCAAAGAAGAATAAGAAATCTAAACCTTCGAATAAATTTTAGTGACAAGCTATGCCTTCCGCTCCACCCAGAGCGGGAGCAGTCATTGGATGATTTCCCAGCCTTAAAAAAAAAAAAAAAAAGGGGCCAGCACATCAAGTTACCCCAATCTGTCAAATTTCTTTGACAGTTTTCGAATTTATGACAAAAACTTAAGGTTCATTTTCAGTTGGGAAAATTTGACAATTAAGGATAAATTAATGTGCTGGCGCGTCTGTTCTAAGTTAACAAAGTATAATTCGACAAAAACATACCTGCTTTAAGACAACAACTATTAATGATGCCCACTAAGCAGCCCTAATCCGTATCCAAGTAGAATGCGTAAATAAGTAGGCAGATAAGCTAAAAAAAACTCCCCAAGCAAATATGTTTCGCCCAAAAGGCACCGCTAAGGGAAACCAAATCATAAAATTTCAGTTGAGCCATTCCGTCTGTGTGTTGATGAGTCAGCCACACACCGTGTAACGACGTTTTTCAATTGGGAGATTTGAACAGGCCGCGCCGGAGGACATATTATGTAGTCATTTAGAACATGCTGTAATGGTTGGTAGGATTTGCTGTACACGCTAATGTATGCATGTTCTGGGTGGAGATAAGGGTCGGTACGGCTGGCTGTCCGGGAGGCGTAGTGTGTAATGCCTCTAGAATATGAATAATGTTTATATTATAAATAGACTGTATAGTTAGAAGGGTTGTCAACTATTCTGGATTACAGACTCCAGCTATATTAGAGACTTTTTATTTTGAAAAAAAAACTATAGTAGATGAAACTACTAGATTTTCAATGAAAATGTAAAATTATGTTAAACATTATAGTCCCATTGACTACCGGCAGCAAGTGTTGCTAAGTCAAAATCAAAAGTAATTTATTTAAACTAGGCTAAAAATCAGCACTTTCTGAACGTCGAAAGTGATTTTAAAACAGTATAATTTTTTCTTTAGTTCTATAACTTTATCTTCTACTGTGCGAATATTTTCAGTGATGAATACAATTTTTTTTTTTTAATGGCGAGATGAGTGCCAATTTTGACAGTCATTCTTATTGTAAATAAGGTCAAGAAACCACAGAACAAGTTTTCTTTTGTTTTACAAGACTTACAATTATAACCATAGAGAATAAGTATAATAGGTTATGATATGGTCTTTGATTATAACGATGCTAATTGATGAATGAATGAAAATATGAATAGTGCTGCGTATGCAGTTATGATGACACTGATAGATATTAAGAATTTACATGAGAATAGCTTCGCCGCAATTATGGCTATTAATAGCGGTAAACAGTAACATAAAAGAGACAGTGGCGGAGCGCCCGCGCACACGAGGTCGGAGGTTCAATTGTCGCATTGAGATAATAAAATTTTTTATTGAACTATTAAAGTACTAGTTTCATATCTGGAAACTTTAATGTTGGTTAGAAAAATGCAACCAAATTAATTAGTAGAACCTTAATTGATGTAATTTTAATGGATTTCATTCTTTTTAATCACTGCTAAAACATGTCTTAACTTAATTTTTTTTTCTACTTGTTCTTAATATGTATATTTTCAGTTGTAGGTATTGTATTTAAGATTTTTGTTTAATTATTATTAGTCTGAATTTGGTAAATAAAAATAATTTTATATCAATTCGTTTGATTTAAATATATTTCAGTCCATCTTCTGTTCGATAACAGTACTTACAACTAAAAACTATTTACGGTAAATAAATAGTTAAAAGCTTTTAAATATTACAGCCGTAGTAATATCAGCAGCACGTGCCGTTCATATTATGCGCGTACGTCGAGTTTACGACGATCTACGACTGAGGTAGGTACTCTGTACAGCTGCAGGGAAGTGTGGCTCACGGAGATATTCTACTTTATAAAAATATTAAGCTTATTCATTCTGACTCAGTCTACATCGCTAGACTTATTTATAACGAAGGTTCATCCCCTAAAGGGGTTAAATAGCAGAAGTTCGTATTTGTTTCCGATGACCAATTTGATCGGTCGCAAAGCTTGTACCTTTATTAAGTATACGATTAAAATTAAGAACGCAACGGCACTGGGTCTGAAACACTCGAAGCACATAAGCGAAAAGTGTACGTTTTAATTTTTAATTGAAAATATTCATTTCGCATATAATATGTAGGGGTAATACGGGCTGGTACCGCAACTCTATATCAATGCACGTATTTTGTGTGCAATATAATATGTATTAAGTTAAACCTTTATTTATATCTGTGGTTGTACTTGCCGCATAAAATTAAACCATAAATAATGCTATAAGATAGTAAATTTATTTTCGATTAGTTCTTGTAAACTTAAAAGTCAGCGTATTAAGGTTTAAAATCATTTGGAAAATTTGACAGTTTGGTATAATTGGAAACGACTATCAACTCTCTCTCCAATTTGCCTTAAAAAGAGGCCTTAATTAGGTATCTGTTTAAAATCTCAACAAAATTTGGGGACTTAATGCATAGGTTTAATATTTTTTAACATCCAAAATAAAATTAATCAAGCATTTACAATATCGTGTGTATTGCGTACCTATACTTTGCTGTATATTTAGAAACTACCAACATAGCTTTATAAGTATTAAAATAAAATCCTCTACGGCCAGTCTGTCGCATAGGTGTACATTTATTTCAGTTTACAAGTATCGGCGAGCCATCGAACTGTAACGAAACTATCACTACACTAATGGCAATACGTGCGTTATACGCTTGAGCCATTGGTAGGTACATAGGGAACAAATAACATGTTGTGTTTCTATGAGCTTTGGGAATGAAACAGTTTTCCGGAGTATCAAAAGATAAATAGAGAGGAGGACCTATTAATTACAAAATCGTAACAAATAGTCTTCTGCACTAACAACCTATCCTCATGAAATAAAGGCACCAGTTTCTACAAAACACTGAAATTGATATAACCTGATATTATTCAGAAGAAGTTTAGTAAAGTTTTCATTATCTCCGGATAAGTCCCAACCAAATAGAAATTATTCTTTAGATTAGTATATTATCTGCTAGATAATCACATAACTATAGTACGAATCCCGGCCATTACTATTGTAAACATCGGGAGTTATTTATTCATTCACTTCTGTAAAAAAAAGCAAGCAATACGGAACACTAGTGTCGGGTGAACCGACACCCGTGTCACGTGCTGTGGGGCAGAAAGTACTAGGATACCAGGATGCAACAGGAGAACACCAATGGTCGAACGTGTTGTGTACACGTTCATCATGAAAGTTTCGATATTGCTACAAGCTACATGCAGAATTTTTCGAAAATTTACTTTAAAACGAAACATTCAATGATGCCAATTGATGATTTAAGTACAAATTACATTCATTCGTAGGTATATTTTCTACAAAATCAAGATTTCCTACTTCCTGAAAAGTTGAACGCTCAAAGGCAATACAGTGAACTCGTAACTTACTATTTATCATTAATTACATTATTAAAGCGATTTAAGTAGCTTTACGGTAACGTAGCCTACAAAACATTTCAAATAACATTTACATGAGAAGACTATGCGATAATCCTAAATTAATGCAACTACAAATTATAATCAAAGATCATAAGAAGAGTATCGAATTTTAAAATTATAAAATATTAATAATAGAATATTACTACAAACAAAACAAAACAAGTCTGGGTGTTTTTCTATCTATAATATGTATGAATTTACGAAAAAAAATGTATAGAAGTAGTTTATCAGCCATCTCGTTACCATAACACAAGCATTAGGTTGCTTAGCTTGGGACGATATGGCGTTGTGTGAAATGTCCAAGGATATTATTATTACTTATGTAAAATAGAGAAGTGAAAAACTCATACAGAAGACACGAAACCTCCAAATAGTTCAAAGCGCCCTCTACATTATTTTCTCGGAACTAACTGTGGGAAAAGCATGTCAGAAGGGATGGCACGCGTTAAAAGCAATCGTTACCAGGACATCAGACATCACTAGAAGCTCTTCACTGCACCATAAATCAATATCCGAACAGGCCCAACACACTTATCTGAGCGAGTGGCGAAATTGGGAACTAAAGTGGAATGTATCGGATCTGACAGATATTTGACAACTTACCTGAACATGAAGCGCCCCCAACGCATGCAAATAAAAGTTTGCCCGTCAATACGAATGAACACTACACACGCAATGATTCATAGCTTTTGTAGAAGTGCGCTGTCTGTGTGAATGAAAGTAAACACATGCAAATGTTGAATGAGTAAGTTTACGATACGTCAATGTGATGCGCAGGCTCGACCCCCTTCCATTGCAGACCGGTGGTCCTTCAATGAATCATATGATTGAAGCGATGCAGAGCGCTCGTGTCATATTTGTATGGTCCGCCCGACTGACTGCTGACCGGTCGAAACAAATTAGTGCATTTTCTTATTTTAATAAGATTTATACAGGTATTAATAGCCTAAGTTCCCATAGTGAAAGTTGTTCATAACGATGAGTACAATGGCCCCTTAAAATAATGCCTATGAATTCAATTTCACTCTGTATAGTAGGTATAAAAAAATCCTAACTTAATGAAAACTATTCACAAACTCAAATATGGCGTAGTTTGTCAATTGTTTTATATTTATTATTTTATTTCCAAAATAAAACAAAACCCCTCAGGGTTTATTATCTGCCGTCCATATTTCGCCAGTTTCGGTGATAAATTAATATGTTAATATCTAGTTTGAAAGTCTACTGTTTTTCTTTGCTGTGATATATTTTTTTTACCTGCATTCGAGAACCGCCCATGTGCCCGATGGGTTTTCCCACCAGCAAAAATGACTTACTTGTATACAAACTTTCATCCCCCCCTTCAAAACAAAATGCCATACTTATAGACCTTCAGTAGTGCTATTCTGTAAAAAAAGGTGAATTGAGTTTAAAGTGAGCTGTCAATCTTTAGCAATTAAGTGGATGTGACATCTCACTTCACGCTCACTTCACCTTAGTTTTCACGGTGAGATTTTTACAGAATCCACCGACTGTTCGTTGTGTGCAAGTGAGAAAGTAGATCTACACTACACTATAGCGCCGAAGGTTCTCTCGTAGTGACTGCCGCAGCAAAGTGTTGACGTCGCTACGAAGCTACGCCGTAGACCGCGCTATAGCTAAATACAAATTAGGAGCCTACGTTTGCTACGCCGTAGTTCGTACACATGCAGTCGTAGCCAAGAAAAAAAATATTAATTAAATTATTTCAACAGACTTAAAAAACCGGCCAAGTGCGAGTCGGACTCGCGTGCGAAGGTTTCCGTGCCATTATCAATAAAAACGGCTAAAAACACGTTTGTTGTATGGGAGCCACCTTAAATATTTATTTCATTCTGCTTCTTAGAATTTGTTGTTATAGCGGCAACGGAAATACATTTTATACTGTACAACGCCTTGGGAGTTGTCCTGTAATGTTGTGCATGTACTTTTAAATAAATAAATCATCTGTGAAAATTTCAACTGTCTAACTATCACTGTTCATGAGATACCGCCTGGTGTCAGACGGACAGATGGATGGACAGCGGAGTCTTAGATAGTCAGGGTCTTTGTATTTTTGCCACTGACTTTTTTGTTTTTTATTTGTTGTAAGATTTTCATAGTTACAAGAACATACAAAATTATTGTGTAATGTAAAATAGAAAACAGATTTTCTATTTTAATAAACAAAACCACATCTCAACGACCTCTGCTATTAATGGCCATTCTTGGTTTGACATTATTGTTCTAATTTATTATACTAAAATCCGTATTTTTTTTTACTTTCTTACATACCTATCATCATCCACCATTCATTATGCTTTCGCTATGTATTATTTAGTTTTTTTTTTTACTCTCCTAAAATAAAAACATAGCGTAAATATTATTGTTATTTACCGACATTAGCACATCACCACACTACCCATCCCTTCAATATAATCCCTTGGTTCCGTTTTACTGTACCCATGGGGTAAAAACCTTTTTTGTGAGGGAACCACGTGGTACTAAATTCGCGTCAGTGTCTGTTCGGGCCATGGGAATGCTCCAGTGACGTCACGTGTTTCGGAGCATTCGGTACCAAGAGATCAGGAGTTGCCTGGACCTTCGCTTTATATAGTACAGTCATATGATACAAGATGGCTCTGTCACTCCCACGTTGCTTTTTTTACAAAAACAAAAATCTGTATTATTTTGAAAGAATTTACTTCTAAGTATTTGTATAATTTCAAAATCTTCGCATCCAAAATAAAAGCTGTATTGTTGGTTGATGTTCCAGGGTAGCCCGCGAAATTCAAATTTTCTTAAGTTTTTTGCAATTTGCAGGCCAGTGATAGGTTGTATGTTGATGAACATTTTATTCGCGGCTGTAAGACGTATGTAGTTACAGAATTATAATCATCAAAATCATTAATACAACCCTCCGAGCTCATAAAGGTGTAAAAATGACTTTTTACAAGGTCAAAGTCATTCCGGAACCTTTATGAGCTCGGAGGGTTGTACAACCTATCACTGGCCTGCAAATTGCAAAAAACTTAAGAAAATTTGAATTTCGCGGGCTGGTTGGAGGATTCACCTTAAGAAAGATTATAAATCATTCAATAATTGTATACGGAACAACAAAAGTGGGCGGGACCAATGCCACGTGTTTAAAGCTACAAGATACTAGGGTATCAGTAGCCAGATGAAGCTATCGTGTGAAACATAGGGTGCGTCCGCGTGTGTCAAGGTTGAAGATTGTGTCATTATTTAGCCACTATGAGTTATGACGTTGAAATTAACGTATTCTACAATTAAAAGGTATAAATAGGTTCCTACTTAACTACGTTCAGTAACGAATATTGGTTAACATTCCAGTTATTCAAATGATAATTATTGAGAAAAATATAAAAATAAACCAACTTCAAAAAAAAACCACTAAAGAGTGGAAAATTACTTTAATTTCGAGTCGAGAGCTTTTTTTGTATTAAGAATAATAAAGAAGAATTTAATTTATAAGTCGAGGGTATAAGAATGCCTTCACTATTTGTTTAGGAAATTTCCTCTACCACATGAATAAAGAATTTTAAAAATAACTGATGAAAAAAAAACAAACTAGACACGATTTTAAAAGACGGTTTTAACTGATAAAATTAGCTTTTCCACAAATTGCTGAAACGGAACGCACGTTGTTTGTTCTAAAAAAAGCTTATCATAATACGCGGTCTCGCCACCTAAAAGGGCAATATAGACGTTTTCATGCCAGGTAAGGCTGAAAATGTTCCACATGCCACGTGTTTCATAACATTGGATACCAGGATACCAGGACTCAATAGAAGGCAACCAAAAATCTAGTCCGCTAGGATAGATATAGATAGATAGGATAGTCCGCCAAATAATGGACTGGTCCATCAGGGTTCAGGGCCAGTCCATTATTGAACACCCCCCGCCGCCCTCATCAGGAACCGCATTTTGTCACTGGTTTTTAGACATAAAATACTAGGACATTAGATGTCATCTGAAGTTCAACTTTGCACAATAAACCCATTCATTTCGTTAGTATGTGGTAACTGCGACGTACATGCAATACACGTCCATTTCGCGAATGTGTTTCAGCCATGCTTTGAGGCTATGTATTTTGCAATACAGGATACGAGGATATCAGAAGCCATCTGGAGTTATTAGAATTCTGAATGCAAAAAACTTCACGGCAAATCGAATAACTGGATGAGCATTGAGAGTGAATGGAGTTATTTTTGGGCGCCCCCGGCCACGACTATTCATTCATATAGCGTACCTAAAAAATCTATCATTTCAAATTGTCGATTATTTTTATAAAGCCACGGAATCCCGAAATCGTGAATTTGTTTTTAGTTTTGTTAATACACGGGCTGATTTTTCAATCGTTACGCAGGAAGGAAAAAATAATTAAAAATAAATCAAAGGGCATCAAAAAATTCGTCCACATCGCTGTCAACAGGAAAAGTTCCCGAAAGGGTGGCAGCATTGCCACGTTGTATGGCAATGCAGATTCTTTGACCGAAAAATAGGCCAGCCCTCTGGTCACGTAAAGAGTCGACCAATCGCTTGGCGATGTCTAGATAAACATAGTGGGTACTTGGACCCCATGGCCCTAGTGTTTCAACCCCAAGAGACTCGAATATATAACTTCCAATAAGGTTGTTATACTTGCGCCGTTTGAGGTTTTCTGCACCTGCAGCAGCTGCCCCAGCACAACCCGCCGTGCAAGGAAGATGGGATGGCGCAAGGGTGTCGACACACGTTGCTTTCACACCAACGGCTTACCTATCGTTAGATAAGTTTTATTGGAGGAATAAATATGTGTATAATAATAATATGTGGTGTATTGTTTTTATTCTGGGTGCATCGTCTTCACATAATTATAATGTTAATGTTATAATACATGTATACAAAACATTGTGAAACATTTTAAAAGAGTAACGGTGGAGTTTCTTGCCCATTCTTCTCCACACGAAACTACCTTTTGGAAGGGGCGACTAGAATCAATTCTATTTCTTGTTCATTTTGACGTTCAAAAGTGCCATTTTTGTGCCTATTTGGAATAAATGTTTTGGCTTTGACTTTGACTTTGAATATGACAGTTTGACAGTTTTAGCACAGAAAATTTATGTCAAACCGCCATTTTTATTTTTTTACAGATAAAAATGTTTGATGCCCAAATTGAGAAGGTTTCGTTCGTTACCTCTAGATGTTTTTTTTTTGAGAGGGAGAGGACGTAAAATGTGTGTGGTTCTAATTTCACGCTAAAATGGGGATTTCATTTTGGTGATCATTTACTATTTTTGGCAATAAAGTGATTTTTTGCCGTTACTTTTTACTAGATCTGGTGGTTAGTTAAACATAAACCCACAGATATAGATAGACAATATCTGTGCATAAACCTATAAACGCGACCGTTGCACAAATGCATCGCCACGTGCTTCAAGGCATTGAATACTAGGACATCAGAAGTTACCGAAAGCTTTGACGAACGAATTGCACATTTCCAATTTCCCACTTCAGCGTCACCAAAATGTAACAATCAGTGTATTTGCGATGAGGTAGCATTAAGCCTATTATTATTCGACCTTTTTCGTTCCTGATTATAAGTAATTGACATGACAATCATCTCGTCAAAGTAGAATCTTGACAGATTGTTTATTACTCTTTGGTATATATTGAGAACTTCTGACATTGTTGGTGTTAATTTTAATAGATATTGATGATTGATGGGGACCGTAATAAACATTTCATGGAAACGAACCGAACGAACGAACGTGGCGAATGTTCCCGTTTATGATTACTGTAATTACATAGTTTCCTTAAGGCCCAAGAAGTTGTCAAACCAAACTTACCTCAGGAATGAAGAAAGGAAGGCTCCCTCAGACCAAGAAAAAATCTGGCTCCGTATGAAAACGAAACACAGCAAAACTGCTCAGCAGAAGAAGTACTTAAATATGGTAATACAATCAAACAGTTCTCACCCGGAGAAAGTGACCTTTGAATGGAGTCAAATTCTCTAACGAGATCGATGTTTTGCAGCCGCAGCAGCCGAGGTATCATCAGGTATTGTGGAACTTAACAAGTTAATATCGTATTGTTTTAGCTATCGTGTATACTTTTGAATACTCCATTACATAATAAGGGAGCATTTTGCTCGGCATTTTTAACATTACGATTCGTGGTTCGAGTGCAACTTGCATCTAAATTTCAACATCTGTGGTTGCAAAGTAGAATTTCCTTGGGATTTTTGATGTCCTAGTACCTGCTGCCTGAAAACACGTGGCCTCAACATTCACTTTGTTTTAACGGTATGTGTTTAACGGAAATTATATAATATAAACAATAATAATACTTCTCGTTCAGTAAAAAGAAATGAAGAAGTCGTATTTGTATGGCATAAGTTCTAGCATGACTTAACCTGCAAGGTTTTGCATTATTCCGAAAAAAAATAACGAATAATAAATATGCTTTATTATGGATTGGCTACGTACAATGGCAATAGGCTAGTGAAACTCTAATAAAAACTATTTTACAAGAAAGCGCATTTACTTTGTTCTGTCGATTTCAACGTTCAGTCATGTCTTAACAACACTTTGTTATCTAGTTCTAATTTTTAAGCAAGCAAGAAAGCAGAACCCAAGCAAAATGTCATAGTTTTTAGCAGTCATTGATAAACTGATCGTATACTCTGGACGCCTTCTGGTCTCCTAGTAATGAACGCTTCATGAAAACGAAACGCAACCGTTAGTTTCCCACGGTTGTCGTGCCAGCAGTGCTAAGGGAAAAAGTCATTATTTTCTCATTACCCACCCACGTCTGCGCGACAAAAATACAGGGTTTCAATTCAATTCAAATTATTTATTGCAATCCATAATTTGCAGGTGGTAAAATACGGGTATCTATTGGGATTCCTTCTGTGGGATTGGAACCATCCTAACAGCAGTTTTAAATAGTCTTTTAAAAAATGCACCATTGACGCAGTGGTAAAGCTTCGACTTATCGAAATATTGGAAACTAGCTTCTGCCCGCGACTTCGTCCGCGGAAAATTTCTAGTTTTGACATTAAATATATCCTATGATACTCGGCAATACTGTAGGTTCCCATTAGTGAGAAAATTTTTGGAATCGGATCAGAATTTCCAAAGATTACCGAGGTGATCTTTTCTGCTCAATTTAGTCGCCTTTTACGACACCCCTTTTTTTTTTTTAAGGCTGGGAAATCATCTAATGACTGCTCCCGCTCTGGGTGGAGCGGAAGGGAGTGTCAGACTCTTACTGACTAAAACCCATCCATGTTCCTTCCGTAGCCCTTTATGTTCCGGGGTAGCGGTAACCCTTTCGGACAATCCCGCTTACCCGGCAGGCTTGGCCCTGAGGGGCCCCTTCATATGCTGACATCTGTTTGAGGCGCGCGTGGAACATATACGCGCCGTCCGGCACGGGTCTGGTGCTGATCGGACGGTGAGTCACCCATTACTCACCGCCCGCAGGCCCGCGCCTACGGTGGCCGGGAGTCGTCACGTGGCTCCCGACGCCCGGAGCGTCTCCTGCGGCGGCTGGGACGGGAGGACCTTTCTCTCTCCCATCCCGCCACCTCCTTCGCGAGCGTGACTTTTTCGCAGAAGGAGGTGACTGCCTCCCACTCCCTCTCGCCCCGGACCATGGCTTGCACCAGGGCTTGCACTTCAACATTTAAGCTTTTGGTACCTTTTGATATCCTGGTACTCAATGTTTTGAACAACGTGACGGTGCAGGTGTGCAGCGCTCGCGTATGGAATGAGGGGTGCGGTTACTGTATTTGTGTCAAGGTCGTCCGTTGCACGGAGGGCAAAGAATACTCTCTTACTCCAGCTGACTCGCGGTGTCCCCTAGTATTAAATGTTTAAAAACACGTGGCCTCGGTTTTTGCGGTTTGTTTCGGTTGGTGAGAGAACAGTCGGTGGACACCACGGAGTAAATACAAAGTTTATTCCGTGGTGGACACCCACCTTCATTTTTTGTAAATCCATGTAAGCTTAATTGTATAGTTAATAATTGGTATCTTTATTTCCTAGTGCCTTTTATAATAATTACATAATTTAAAAGCTAGTAGTTTTAAAATTATAATAATTTTACAAGTATATATTAAAGGAAGGGGAAAGAATGGCTTCAAAAATTTGACTGCATCGTTGTCCGTAAGAAAACTGCCCAAACAGCAGGCAGCATAGCCACGTTATATGGCAATGCTGATTTTTTGATCAAAAAATAGGCCAGCCCCTATCTGGTCACGTTAAGAGTGGACCAACCACTTGCTGATGTCTCATAGCCCCCTTTCGAGGCAAGAAAACCTAACTGCAGGGGCTGAAACGAAGTTGCAAGTGAACGATGGTAACGTTCACACCCGTGTGCATCAGATTAAGAAGTGCCGCAAGCTCTTACAAAAGCAACTACAGACGTATTGAATTTTTTTTTCAATGGGTTTCTCGCAGTTCAACCTAGGCGGTTGTCTACTGCTTACCCGGGCTTGCACGCTACGTATTAACTTGTGCAGTCTAGACTTTTATACTGGCTGTTTTTGAACTGGGATGTTACGTTATAGGTATCTAGATGGCGCTACGAAATGCTACGAGTGCTACGGCGCAGCACGTAGCTTACATTCTCATCAAAGATATTCGCATTTTATTGTGAGTAATCTTTATTATAGACGACTCTTATTTCTGTAATATAAATAAAAAATATATTTGATCGCCGTAAATCTACTGCAGCGATTGTATTGTTGCATTTTCGTAAGTAGTTAATTTGACAACAAGGGGACATATACATACATTACTATGTGCCAATTTCACCAATAAGACTGAACGCAATCAGTACATCTAAAACGCGTTGAAGTGCCAATTAAAAAAAAAAAAAAAAAAAATTACGTTTATTTCGGAAGAGTTACATCCATAATGGGTTAGTACATAAAGATTCTTATATCTATGTTAGTACACTTTAATATTTAGTTACAAGATAATTGTTCGAGATACATCTTCGAACAATATCTTGCAACAGTGGAGAGTCGTACCTCCATGCTATAGTCTTCAGAATGGAGTTGGAGCTGGCCAGCACTCTGCAGAGCAACGAGGCAGATTTCTTTCTGAGAATGGCATGGAAGCCATCAACGTGCGCTTGGGTAAACATACCCGATGCACTGCAGAAACTGGGCAGCCCCATCAACATTCTGAATCCATTATTATATTGAACCCGCAGAATAACAGTGTCAATATTCATATAAAATATAGACACTGACAGCTCTTTAACGTGGTTCATGCACTGATCGCGTTCAGTTTTATTGGTGAAATTTGCCTTAAGTAGTTTTTCTTAATTAATTGATTCATATGAATACCTATTTTATCCGCTTGTCTCTAGTCGCCAACGTTAATGACGCCATCGCGCCCATCCAAACCGTTCCCAGTTACCTGTATCGTTGTCGCAACTCCATCTGATTCCTGATGTCCTAGTACTCAATGTTTATAATCTCGTGGCCTCAGTGCGGCCCTTGCTAAACTGGATTTTCGCAATAGGGGGTGGTTTGTTTCTTTTGTGAACTAGGCGTTTATTATAAAAACAAAATGTGAGGGTAAATAATGTTTAGTTAAAATTGTACAAAATCTATTTTATCACTACTAAAAATACTCGACCGATTTGGCTTGTTTTTTGTTATTGTGAGTCCTATTCGTAAGCGTTAGGTAGGACATTGTGTGGACATTGAATACTGTTATTTCAGCCCTGCTATCTGCCAGTAGCTGTTTTAAAATATTGAGTACTAGGACCTCAGGAATCAACTGGGGTTCCGCTAGCAATATACGGCATATTCAGGGGTGGTTGCAACTCTCACGGTGACATAAGAATGTACCGTATACGAACAAAATATTATTATTTAATGTAGGTATTTAAGATTAATGTACCACAGATCTGTTCACTGTTAAGTAAAGCAACATAATAAAAACTAAAAAAATATATTCAAAGGTTTTTCTGGATCATTCTCAATAACCTGATTTTTGTTAACAAAATTAATTTTATTTTGAAGTTAGGTTAGTCTAGGGTATGACTGTTTTTTTTTAAATTAGTATAACCGAAACCCATTCATTAAAAGCTTATTTTTATAGAATCACTAGCTTTATCCGCGACTTCGTCCGCCTTTTTTTTTTTTGGCTTGTAAATCATCCGCTCTGGGATCGGAGTTCGGTTAAATCGCAATATCGGGAGATATACATTCAGTCAAAAAAGTCAAATTCAAATTTTTGTTTTTTTGTAGTTGTTAGATTGGCACAACTGTTTTCCATTTTGGCGCGGAGTTTGAGTTGCATCTGTTATTTATATTAAATACAGTGCTGGTTTTAGTAATATCATATATAGTGTGTATTGCGAATTTCATAATGGACAAAAATATCGAACAAAGAGTTTGTCTTAAATTTTGCATCGCCAATGGAATTTCGTGTTCGGAGTCACTGAAAATGTTACAGAAGGCTTACGGTGAATCGACTTTATCAAAAACTCGTGCTTATGAGTGGTTCAAAGCGTTCAAAAGCGGTCGAGATGTGATGGAAGTTTTGCCTCGCTCTGGTAGGCCGTCAACGTCTGCAACTGAAGTTAACATCGCAAAAGTGAAGAAAATAGTGACTGAAAATCCCCATTCAACTCTGAGAGAGATAGCCGCCGAACTTTCTGCATCTCACGAGTCGATCCGTACCATTTTAACTAATCATTTGGGTATGAAACATGTTGCTGCTCGGCTAGTCCCAAAAGATCTGAATTTTCTCCAAAAACTCAATCGCATGAAAGTCGCTGAGGACATGCTAGAACGAGTCAGTTCGGACCCAACATTCATGAAACGCATTGTTACTGGTGACGAGACGTGGGTTTACGAGTTTGACATGCAAACTAGTCAACAAGCTTCGGAGTGGCGCCTTCCAACTGAACCGAAACCGAAAAAACCACGCCAAATTCGATCAAAATTCAAAGTCATGTTGACTGTTTTCTTTGACTATCGCGGTGTTGTGCACTCTGAATTCTTACCGGAAGGTCTAACGGTAAATAAAGAATATTATTAGAGCGTTATGCGGCGTTTAAGAGGGCAAATTCGACGAAAAAGGCCAGATTTGTGGAAAGAAAATTCTTGGATTTTGCACCACGACAATGCGCCTCGCACAAGGCTATCATTGTGAACGAATTTTTGACCAAACACTCAACAAATACCATCCAGCAACCACCATATTCACCAGATATGGCTCCTGCTGACTTTTTTCTTTTTCCTAAACTCAAATTACCACTTCGTGGCACCCGTTTTCAATCGATAGAAGACATAAAGGAGAATTCGCGGCGAGAACTGAACTCAATTCCGGAAGCAGCGTTTAAAAAATGTTTTGATGAATGGATTATTCGTTGGCGCAAGTGTATCGTTTCTAAAGGAGCATACTTTGAAGGTGATAAAATAAATTTGGATGAATAACAGACATTTTGTGTATTATTGATCTTTTCCCGGTACTTTCTTGACAGAGTAGTAAGTTGTTGCAAGAAGCAGTGATCCCACAAGAATGGCGCAATAGGTCGCTAGTGCGCCCATCTTCAAAAATAAAGGTGATGTACAGGACTGCAACAACTATCGAGTGATAAAGCTCATGTCCCATAGTATGAAGGTATGGGAGAAAATAATAGAAAAAAGATTGCGAGAGGAGAGTGAGATTACCCCAAACCAGTTTGGGTTTATACCAGGTCGAGGAACAATGGACGCCACTTTCGCACTCCGCCAATTGTGCGAGAAGTACAGACGTGCACACAAAAACTTGCACATGGTGTTCATTGATCTAGAGAAAGCGTATGATGGTACCTCGGGATGTTGTGTGGTGGGCCTTGAAAGAGAAAGGTTTGACCGGGAAGTATGTAGAATTAATTAATGCTATGTGATTAACCGACAAGTTCAATGTGGCGGTAGGCTTGCACCAGGGGTCGGCTTTAAGCCCTTACCTCTTCCTTTTGATTATGGATGCTCTTACGGCGGACATACAGGAAGAGGCACCATGGTGCATAGGCATACTATTTGCCGACGACATCGTTCTTGTCGGTGAAGATGGACCAGAGATCCAGAGCAGACTGGAGAAATGGCAACGGAAACTGCAGATTGTAATAAGGTAGTTTTTAAAAACGATGTTGACATTGCATTGCAAACATCTCTTACTCATTTCTAGTGCCCTAGTACAAACGAAACAACAGGGAAGTCGGTACTGGAGGCTTCAGAAACTCGCAGTTTAACGTCTTACAATGCCGCCACTAACTACTATCCCGTTGCGGGAAACCTATGCGAGGAAAAACTTTATTTTTTACAGTGTTTTTTAATGAAAAGCTGTCAGATGTCTTTTTTTTTTTTACTCGTAGAGATAAGTGACCTTTAAAAGTAATACGTACTTAAAGTTTACTTTCCTCCTAGCACAGGTTTATCTTTTACTTAAAAAGAGGTTCCTATTTAAGATTTACTGTAAAAGTTGTACTCATCCACACCTTTTACATATTTTTATACCACTTTAATAACTCTGTGGCATTTCTGGCGCTCTAGTATCACATGAACAGAGGAGTCGGTACTAGGGCATTGAAACGCACGCTTTGACGTCATGGGGTGACGTCGCCGCCTATGAACCGCCTCTCCCCCTTCCTCCTAATGCAGTCTAGACGATCTAGCCGGGATCGATGTCGTATTTTGATATCCTGTTACCAGTGGCCCGAAAACACGTGGCCTCACTTGGATTGCGCTTTCTCCGGTTTGATATATTTATTTATTTATTTGGGACAAACAAACAGTAACACATTATATCTGCGCAAATAATATAAACAAAGATATTATATAAATGTGAAACTCACACCGTTATCCACAGCATATTATGCAATGATGAAAGAGTGAGGTGTCTATTATTTACAAATTCTCTGAACGGATGAACAATCTGTATTGCGAAAGGTTGTTTGTACTATGAGATCTCCTCAACTCGAGCAAATTATATTAGTCTTGAAAAGCATTAATAATACGCGCATGGACGTGGAGTTGCGGACACGTAGCCCGTATTACCTAATACCATGGCAGCTGCCAGCACAGGTAACAATTAAAATATTAACCATCACTGAAAAGCGATAAAAGATAGATTTTACCTACATACCTACAATATTTATAAATAGATGCAAAATAAGAAAAAGATTGAAACGGCCGGATACGTTTTATTGAAGTTGTGACACTTGTATATTTCTCTGTTTGGCTTGTGTCTCCTATGTGTGAACAATGAACAGGGATGGCTTCAAGGCCAGCTGTTTCAATACATCGAGTACTAAGATATCATGAATCAACTGGAGTATGCCAGTGTTGAACAGACAAAACTTTGGCGGCGAGACTGAATGGCCAGGTGCAGCAGACGACCTAGACCTCGATACTAACAAAATAACCCTATCTGCACTGAAAGACAGACAAAACCATAATGGTTCCTTTTTTACATATAATTTTCGTAAGCCAATGGATTACCCATCGCAACAAATTACGGACTTTCACATAAACTTTCATCCCCTAATTATTATACTGTCATGATTTCGAAATATTAATAACTAGCTGACCCGACAGACGTTGTCCTGTCTTAACTGTGATACCTACCTACCTGCCTACCTACCCTACCTACCTACCCTAGCTACCCTACCTACCCACCCTACCTACCTACCTACCCTACCTACCCACCCTACCTACCTACCTACCTACCCTATAGGAGGAAAATCAGCAGCTGATCAAAAAAAAAAAATGTATTCTGCTATTCAGGGCGGAGACAAATCCAACGAAACAAAAACTCGATCTCGAGTTATAATGGAGGGAACAAACCCGACTTTCTTTTATATATATAGATTATGATGTGTGTTGTTGGTTTTAAATATTAAATAGAATTGAAAGAATGTGATTTGCCTCAAACGATTTTTGTGTCAGCAGTTATTGCCTCATTTGACAGTTACCGTTACAGAACTGTTTTTTTTAATTGAATGAAAAACGTGATGTTTGGAGCGTCAGCGTGACATTATCACTGGCCTTTTTTTTGAGGGTGGAAAATCATGCGCTATTACTTCGTTTTCACTTTGTATACGTACTGATTTTTAGACTAACAAATGCAAAAAAAAATATCAAAATCGACTGGTGTTTTCAGAAATTAGGGTATTCAAATAAAAACACAAACAAAATACCTTTTTTGTATTAAGTACAAATAGCCTTTATTGTCTATACTAATATTATAAAGAGGTAAAATTTGTAAGTTTGTAAGTTTGTATGTAGGGGGTAATCTCCGGAACTAATGATCCAATTTCAAAAAAAATTTCACTGATAGAAAGCTACATTATTCCTGAGTGGTGCTATAGGCTATAAATTATATTTATATCATACATATTAGCCGAGCTATCGCAATTTTCGTCTCGCAAGTCGGAAAGAAATACCTCCGAAAACAGAATTATTTGCATGCGCTGCCTAAACAGTTAACAGTATATCGCAATTTTCCGCGGACGAAGTCGCGGGCAGAAGCTAGTATTAAATACAGACAAATAATACGTAATAAGCATTGGAAAGAGGGGTAGTTTAGGAAAACAATGCTGACATTGCAAATATCTCTTAATATTCAGAAACTGGCACTTGTAACGTCATACTGTGAATTAATTTTTGTAACGTAAAACTTACCAGTTACCACAAAACGTACTTACCGTCACCGTGCAAGTTGCAACCAACTCCTGTATATTCCGTATATTGCTAGTCAACTCCAGTTGATTCCTGAGGTCCTAGTACTCGATGTTTTAAAACACGTGGCCTCAGTGCGGCCACTCGTTGATAACAGGGCCGAATTACTTGTATGCAATGAACATTCACTAAGGTTTCTTCCTAGTAAACATTTGCAATCCTCGGGTGTTACTCACAAAGTACCTGAATAAATATGTAATTTTACATAAAAACATAAAATCATTTGTGCCACTCGCGTATGGTTGATTTTCATGTCTCGATCTCCATTTGTTTATTGATATTTTCGTACAAAAATACTATCATCCTTTCCGAATTTTCCGCAAAATTCGGGCATTGACATGTTTATTTTTTTTCACCTCACAGGCTCGGAAAGAGTCTGTTTGTCATTCGAAATCTGAGCTCAAAATCGCTTTTTGCTCTCTAGCGTGGAAAGAATTTTTAAAATTCGAACCTTTCTATTTAATAATTTTCTATACTGCCAGTCCAGTGAAAATGCAAGACACGGTCTAAAATAAAATATTAAATAATACCGCTCACCTTAAAAACTTCCATCACAGTACAGAAATTAAATATTTTGCGAGGATAAAATTGTAAAATTGGAATTAATGTTAATAAGTATTCCATTTGATTTAAAAAATCTGTGACGTCACATTTAAATATGCCATAAAAATACTACCCTGTCAAATACCCAATTGTGTAGTAATTAAAGTTTAATTTTTTAAATAAAATAAATAGTAATATAATTTTTTATTTAATCCTTTGCTTGGCAAAAATAAATATGTATTAAATTAAATTAGTTAGTTATTTGTATTAAATTAGTTTTTTTCTTTCATTCTCCTTAGAGGACAAGTAGGCGCCCGGGTGTCACCACTGCGAGGATCGCCCAGAGGACACGGTAGAGCACACGGTGCAAACCTGCCCCGCTTGGGCGGAGCACCGCCGTGTCCTCGTAGAGGCGATTGGCGGCGGCGACCTCTCGCGCCCGGCCCTGGTGCAAGCCATGGTCCGGGGCGAGAGGGAGTGGGAGGCAGTCACCTCCTTCTGCGAAAAAGTCATGCTCGCGAAGGAGGTGGCGGGATGGGAGAGAGAAAGGTCCTCCCGTCCCAGCCGCCGCGGGAGACGCTCCGGGCGTCGGGAGCCACGTGACGACTCCCGGCCACCGTAGGCGCGGGCCTGCGGACGGTGAGTAATGGGTGACTCACCGTCCGATCAGCACCAGACCCGTGCCGTACGGCGCGTATATGTTCCACGCGCGCCTCAAGTCAGCATATGAAGGGGCCCCTCAGGGCCAAGCCTGCCCGAAAGGGTTACCGCTACCCAGTGGCGTGCACACAGTTTTAAGACAGGGTAGGCAGAAAATTTTACTCACCAAAAATACTACACGTTGGTTTTGGTTCGTCGTCTTGTCGATTGATGATGTAGGTAATTGCCAAATGCCAACTCAAATATCCATAGACATATCAATTTACGGATATTCGAAGTGGCCTTTCGGTGCGTTTGTTTGATGTTTTGTAATGTTTGTGTAATTTGTAAAATTTAAATAAAATCATTAAAAAGATGGTGGTGTGAGTATACTAAGTATATAGGATTGTTTTATTTGTATATTAAATCTACAAGCCTATCTTTCTGTAAGAATATCTGCAATATGGAATCGTAAAAGTTGGGAAGGCGTTTTATTTCCGTAAGAAGGTTTTTTTCTATTGAAATCGTGATAAGATCTGTAAGTCGTTGCTGGCCTTGTGTATTTCTTAAGTAGGTGTGTATACGTTTTAGCGACTAGAATGACCTTTCGGTTGAAGCACTGCTCGCGGGAACTGTAAAAAATAATTTTGCCAAACGCAGTACTTCGGGAAAAACTGTATTTATGTTATTTTCGTAAAAATGTTCTATAATTTTGTAAATACTAAGGTTTTTGAATTCGGCAGATTTATAAACACATTTGAGCTCATTGATAAGGCGGTCTAAGTTAAAGTCGTATAATTTATAAACATTTACGAATTGCGATACTAATTCAACCGGAAAATTGTCATTATATTTATTGAAATTTTCGCAAGAAAGTAGTCTACTCTTTCAGATTTTTATATCGGTCGCGACATTCGATGGATATATTGTCTATAATTTCAATAAAAATCCGCTTAAAATTGATTTTCGCGTCCACAACATTACGTTTTCGTTTTGGCGGCCCTGTGCTTATTTTTACGCTTCAAAAATTAATTCAAACCTAGATCTGAATGATTCCAAAAACGATTCAATGTCCCTAATTTTTTTAATGCAATAAGTCACATCTGATGTCTTTTTTTGCATAATTTCGTAAAATTAAAATTTATTTTTATTATACCTATTAAAATTATGAATATCAGCTTAAACGATGTCGTTCCAGACGGTTTTATTATTTGGAAATAATAGATAAACGAAGCAAAATAACTGATTACTGTGTATGCAACCTGTCAGCCAATGATATGAATCATATTGTTTTACGTATTGAATTTACGATTAACTTTACCTTTAGTTTGTATTAATTGCAAATCCGGTGTTGGACGACCTATCTCGATAACTTGTTTTTTTTTCACTGAAAGATAGTTTTGAAAACGCACCATATTTTATTTTCTCACGCACACGCACCATCTGAACCACTTTCACAGACAATATTATCCATTTTTCACTCTAATAGCAATGTTAAAACCTAAATAGGTATCTGATAGCGCCAGTCACAAACACAACACACATAAAACAATATGGCTTCTAGTGACTATTAAAGTATTAAAATTACGTAGTAAAAGGAAAATTTAATACGACAAAAAAATGATGGCCATCTTAATATATAAAATTCAATGAAACAATGTTACTTCCTAAAATATTTGCACTGCGTAGCAAACTTTCTTCGGAAATGTTCGGTACGGATCGTAATTCTTCGTAAGATAGACACTGGCTATTCATGCAGTTGTGTGCGTGATTTTTGTCATTGTGTGTCAGCAAAGCCCACGTAGCTATAGGAACGCACACACATAAAAATCCGCATAACCACGACTTTGCACTGAGCACACATACAAAACATTCAGAGACGAATAGTTTGTGTCTTTGCCGAATGCCGTGGCGCTAGTGCAGCGCGAATCGATGATGCGAAATTACTTGAACGATCTTAATGATAACACCGGCACTGACTCGATAGGTGGCGCTCATTTATGATTTAAGATTTATGTTGTTTTGCTTATTGATAAAATAATATTAGATCTATTATCAGAACTAGGGTAGGCAGTGTCTTTTTGTCTTTATGAAACGCACGCCACTGCCGCTACCCCGGAACATAAAGGGCTACGGAAGGAACATGGATGGGTTTTAGTCAGTAAGAGTCTGACACTCCCTTCCGCTCCACCCAGAGCGGGAGCAGTCATTGGATGATTTCCCAGCCTTAAAAAAAAAAAAAAAAAAAAAGAGGACAAGTAGGATATACATAGAACAAAATACAGGGTATTTAATTATGGAGATATTCTATGTAACTCATAAGATACATTGCCAAGTATCTGTTATTTTCTTCACATGAGTCAATGTATCTGAGACGCTCGAACAAAATAAAACTCAACAACACCTGTTTTCTTGCACCTAGCAGTTTCCTCGCTGTAGTGAGGTGAAAAATTGTGTGTTGCGTTCGGCAGCAAAGCTTTTCTGCGTCTCGTACCTTTGAAACCTTCGCTACGCTCAGGATTCTATATTTGAACCACTCGCTTCGCTCATGGTTCAACCCTAAAATCCTTCGCTTACTCAGGTTTCAATAGAAGTACTCGCGCCAAAAATCAACTTTCCAGCCTTGCATAACAAATAACTGTTGTTTTCATTTTTATTACAAAATTAAACGACAAAGTAACAATAATTTACTACGTCAAGTATGACATCGTCGCTTTTTCTTAGCATTAATTATAATTATGAATGATTGGTATGAATTAAAATGAATTAATTACTCGTATTAATTATCAATGAAAGTAATAGAACATCGAGATATGTACATTAATTATGATTGATGACATATTAAGATCTTTAAAGACATCGACTTCTTCTTTGTCTCTGCTCAAAAATTTAGAAAACAAACAAAATAATTTTAGTATATAATAGTTAGTTTAGTTATTTAGTTCAATATTAAATAATCCCTAAAAACTACTGAAACTCTAAATTCCTCGCCTTCCCTCTCTTTTGATTTAGTAAAGGCAAACGTTTCACCCTGCCTGATTGAATTCAACTTTAAGCATATTAACCCCATAATAGTGATTAAAACTTTTAAACAAATTAAAATCAAATTAACCGAAGATCTTTGGGGAATGTCCAGTAAAGTCTGCACCTCGATCATTGAGACGATAGCACCTTACTTAGCCTTCATATTTAATTTATGTGTGGATCAAGGCATCTTCCCGGATTTAATGAAATACAGCAAGGTAATACCACTTTTCAAATCCGGGGACAGTAAAGACATCAATAATTATAGACCCGTATCTGTGCTGCCGGTTTTCAGCAAGATCTTTGAAAAGATAATGCTTAATCAAATGCTTAATCATTTTAACACGAATAAAATACGACGAATAACGATCAACAGTATGGTTTCACCAAAGGACGTTGTACAACTGACGCCGGTGTGACCTTATTAAAACACATTTACAATGCGTGGGAAGAGGCTCAAGACGCCATAGGAATCTTTTGTGACCTCTCCAAGGCATTTGATTGCGTTGATCACGAAACCTTGCTGTTGAAGCTAGAGCATTACGGACTTGGGAAACTTGCGCTTAGTTTGATAAAATCTTATTTAAATGACAGACAACAGCAAGTTCAAATAAAAGGTGTAAATTCACTCGGATTAAAAGTAAAAATGGGTGTGCCACAAGGTTCTATATTGGGTCCTTTCCTCTTTTTAGTATACATAAATGATCTTCTCCATTTATTAAAAAATCAACCACAAATGGTGTTATTTGCTGATGACACTTCTTTAATTTTTAAGATAGATAGACGTGCAAAAAATTTTGACGACGTAAATAACGCCCTACTGCAGGTCCAAAATTGGTTCACTGCAAATAATTTAGTATTAAATGGGAAAAAAACTAAGTGCATAAGATTTTCTTTACCAAATGTTAAAAGTAGTGATTGTGAGATAGTATTGAATCAAGAGAAACTAGATTTTGTCGATAAAACTGTTTTCCTAGGGATCACGCTCGACTCAAGGCTACAATGGGGTCCTCATTTAACATCTCTTGCAGGACGGCTAAGTTCTGCAGCATATGCTGTCAGAAAGATCCGTCAGTATACTGATGTAGATACCGCGAGGCTAGTCTATTTTAGTTATTTTCATAGTATCATGTCTTACGGTATTTTACTTTGGGGCCGAGCTGCAGACATCGACTCAATTTTTATTCTGCAGAAAAGAGCTATCAGAGCCATATATAATCTCCGTAGGCGCGATTCTCTAAGAGAACGGTTTAAGGTTATTAACATCATGACTGTACCTTGTCAATATATCTATGAAAACATCATGTACGCAAGGAAAAATCTGCATCTTTTTAGTAAAAGAGGTGAAAGACACAATTATTTCACTAGAAATAGGGACCAATTAGTTCAACCAGGTTTCAGGCTGGCTAAAGTAGATTCATCTTTCATGGGGTACTGTTTAAAATGTTACAATAAAATACCTCCCCACATTCTTGAACTTAATGAAACAAAATTTAAAACTTGTATAAAACGCACACTATGCAGCCAAGCGTATTATAAATTGGGAGATTACATAGCTGATAAAAATGCTTGGGTCAATGCTAGTCTAGCTCCACAAGGGCGCATAAACTAATTGATTAGATTACTAAAAACTGTTGGAGCTGCGGAAGATCAACAACAAAAAAAACTATCTTTGCATTGTATAAATTCAATCTCTTAATATTGTATAATTGTTTAGCACATATGTGAGTACTATGTACCTACTATAAAGCGACCATTTGTTGGGTACGTATACATTGACTTGAATGTGCCCTGGCGGCTGAGAGTATGCCATGTTCACTTTAATGTCTCGCTGATGGTGGCGTGTGTGTTGGATCATTTAGCTCCCTTCAAAATGGTTGAGCTGAATGGTGCTAATATGTGCGTCATGTTCGTGAACGGGCGCTGTCAGTAGGGACTGGTCATCTCTTAGCGGCTAAGGCTTGTTTTAATTTATTTTTTGGATAGTTTTTACATATTTTATATCGGATGCTTTTAACGTTCTGCATCGTTCTCACATGTATAATATTAATATGAACTATGTAACCAATTTTTTGTAACCATATAGGTATTGTTTAAAAGAGTGTCCATGGAGTTTCTTGCCCGTTCTTCTCCATAGGTACCTACTGCTTTGGAATGGGCAACTAGCTTCATCTCTCTGACTGACCGACACCTTGACAATTCAAAAGTGCCTGTAATTGGTTTATTTGAAATAAATACTTTGAGTTTGAGTTTGAGTTTTTTTTATTTACTCATTCTCTCTCTTTTTCTGTTCTTTGCGTGCATGTCTATGTTTAAGTTCACTGTTCAAAATCTTGAATAGCGCACTGTTAGATATAACTTTTAATATGTTGTGGAAAATGTCGTAGGTTATACATTTATAAACCTTGTATATTTATAACTTATTTTAAGATTTTAATGTTTAACTGTTTATTTTCCCGAATAAACAAAATAAAATAAAATATTCGAAACTATGTATTTTTCGACCACATTTTCTAGGAGTTTTTGTATTATTTTTACTTATAGAATATGACCCTTAGAGCCATGACACATAAAAAACTCGTTGTTTAGCTATAAGATATAGTATTTGGAAAGTGACTCATCACTTGCTTTTATCTGATACAAATATTATATTTAAAAAAGAACCCTGCCTTTTTTGTATTTGCAGAAGCAATAAATTAATGAATTTAGGTTTATTAAAAGTGTGCAATAAAAACAAACTACTCTCGAAAAACATTCTGGACAAGTCGGGTAATAAAAAAGCTTCTCACCAACCGTACCCAACCCGTACAAACCGAAGCCAGGGCCACCTCAGGCCACGTGTTTTTAAACATTTAATACTAGGACACCACCAGCCAGCTGGAGTGCGAGAGTCTATTCATTGCCCTCCGTGCAACAGACGACCTTGACACAAATACAGTACAACAACAACACCGCAACCCTCATTCCAAACGCGAACGCTTCACACCTGCACCGTCACGTTGTTCATTGAATACCAGGATATCAAATGTTTTCAAAAGCTTTTACGTCGAATGTCCTGCATTTACATATCTCACATTTTTTTATTGATTTTTTCATACAAAAGTAAGAAATATTACCTAAGTATTACACTCGTCTGTCATGAATGATATCCAAGAAATCTAATATTTAGTGCTTAATGTCTTTCATCAACATTACCTATAAACTGTTCACTTTTCAAGAAGCAAAAGACACGTTATATGTTTTTATAACTTATTGTAACATCCTAAGACATTCTATGACAAGATTGTAAATTTATCTGTACCTTGTTGAAGACTTATTAAAAAAAAAAAGATAATTAATAATTATAATTCTATGCACATTTCCGTCTTAAGGTGGTTTTACACCGCCCGTAGCGAGGCGAGACGTGGACGAGATGGGCGAGAAATCACGCTCCTTTTACACCGAAAGGTGTAAAAGGAGCGTACTTACACATGCCGTCAAAAGTGGAAAGTTGTGTAAACTCTAAACTAAGTGACGATGAGGATGGCGCGTGAATTCAATGTTTAAATGTTAACCTGGTATAATCTCTTTGTGAATTCTAGCGCCCTAGTATTAAACGAACGGATCGATCATGACTACGCGGCCTGCAATGACTCGTGGAGCGACGTCATAATGTGACGTCACTGGCAATTTCCCACGGAGCGTGCAGTGTGAGGGTTGAATGAAATAAAATTGAATAATTATCAAAAATCGAATCAATATCTTTATCTTGTATACTTTTATATAAAAGGAAACCGTGATTAACAACACATGGCTCAAACCACTGAACTGAAATTATGTTTTCCCCCTAAAATTCATCCCCTAATTAAAAAGAAATTGACATAGTAAAAGTCTAACGAGACATCCGATAAAATGTGAACCCAACCACAATAATTTAAGCGGGATTATCCGAAAGGGTTACCGCTACCCCGGAACATAAAGGGCTATGGAAGGAACATGGATGGGTTTTAGTCAGTAAGAGTCTGACACTCCCTTCCGCCCCACCCAGAGCGGGAGCAGTCATTGGATGATTTCCCAGCCTTAAAAAAAAAAAAACCACAATAATTATCATCAACGTAAATTAATTGCACTGATGATGATAAATAAGATAAGCTTTTTTCTCTTTTTGATCTTCGTTCTTCATGCAAGTGCATAACATTGTACAAGATTTCACTATTGATACCGGAAAAGTGAAAGTAGCTACTAACAACCTCCTGGCGTGTCCTGATATCTTAGTACCCGGTGTCTTGAAACACGTGGCCATGTGCATATCGGAAAGAGACGATCAGAGAGAGGATAATAGCACGGTTATACTATCTATACAGTATTCCAACTTCATACAAACGGACGAAACGCGAGTTATACCTACGCGCTCGATCTCGGCATGCGCTAGGCACGCGGACAGTCGCGACTGTGCCGCAGCGACGAACGGACGGTGTATTGTTTTTTTAACCATAACCACGTGATTTTATCTTAAAAAATAAGTTCCAAGTACATATTTAATGTGACGAGTAGGATACATTATGCTGTTTTTGGTTGCATGTTTTCTAAAACAATTTTTAATTAAGCTTTATATTGGAATGCGGCTTTTTTATACTTTAAAATTTAATAATAAAGCATTTCGTACGTCTCAGTCGAGGCGCAAATATTTTTCGGTCGCAAATTTATAAGACCGATTTGTTATTCAAACATAAACATGGTTTTTTAATTAAATCTACAAATCAAAAAACAACACGCATTTTTATTGAACACAAAGTATTTTATTTGTTTATAAAAAAAAGTGTATTTACAATCACAAAACTAAATAGAAATACAAAGTAAGCAAATGTAATTCAAATGCTTGAGGCGGGTAGCCCTGTCGCATGTTTACGTACCGCGCGGCTGTAGGCATTTATTTCAAAAATGCGGCCGAGTTACAATACTGTATTGTAGATAATATTACCGTGATAATAGGTACTGAAGACTTGTTTAGAAGGAGTTTATTAACCGCTTATAAGCAATTCTTGACGTGTCGTTTGTTTGGATGTAGTCATGATGCAGCAATAATATATTAATATCGACCGACAAAGAGCAGTAGATAGATAGTGGTAATTAAAGACAGAAGCAGCTTTTACTTAGCCGTTTTCAACTTTCAACTTCAAGCAGTAGGCTCCAATGGCCTGAGTTGATAGATTTTCACAAATTTCTATACCTTTTACTAATAATAAGTTTGCCTTCAAACCTTAGGCTTCTTCTTGCTTTCAATGATCTCACCTTGATCATTTCCTAAGACGTTTCAGGAACCGTCTTCTTAAACTTTATACCAGATGACCTTAAATCAAATCAAATCAAATTCATTTATTTCAGACTACAGTGGTCCATAAAGGGTTAGTATTACAAAAAAGCTTATGATCTAGTGTTAGTAACATTATTTCAAATTGTAAAAAATAAAAATTCTAATAAAACATTCCATACGTGCCGAGGATGACCAGGCAGTAAAGCATGTTTACTTTCCAATCACCCTCCGCACAAAATGTCGGATATTCGGAGTATAGCTCTCCGCCACAGCTCTCAGAATATAGTTACAACTACTCCGCATTCTACACAACAGCGACGCAGTTTTCTTGCGCATTATAGCTTGGAAGCCATCTGTGTGGGTCTCAGCAAACATTTCCGATGCACTGCAGAAACGGGGCAGTCGCAACAAAATCCTGAAAGCATTATTATACTGTACGCGCAGGACATCCAGCGATCGCTTGGTGTAGTTGACCCATAGATTGCTGGTATAAAAGCTCTGACAGAAGGCCTTAAAAAGAGTAATTTTTACTTGTTCAGAGCACCGAGCAAATCTACGCGCCAACATGTTACCTCTGACCGCTAGAGCCCTGCGCTCCCTCTCGATGTCTATATCATCCTTAAGGTCGTCGGTGATGTAATGTCCAAGATATTTAAATTTGGACACTCTGTTCAAACTTAGCCCATTAAGTTTTATAATGTCAGGAACAGAGTCCGGATGTCTACCAGCGGCCTTAAAGATCATATATTCACTTTTGTTGACATTATAAGAGAGTCCATGTGAGGCAGCATAAGTCTCACAAACTTTGAGCAATTCCCTGATTGCCCCAGCAGTCGGTCCCAGCAGCACCATGTCGTCCGCGTAGCTGATGTTATTAACGCTCACTCCATTAATTTTACATCCAACATTCATGCTGCTGAGCTCGGTGATGAGGCCATCAACATACAGATTGAACAACCTAGGGGATGTCAAACCCCCTTGTCTCACACCGCATTCCAATCTATATGCCGATGAGAGAGTGTTAGACCACTTTACCTGGTTCTTTTGATTAGCATACCAGTACTGGAAAGTTTTTAGTATTTCAGCAGGTGTACCTCTGTCCCTCAACTTATCCCAAAGCACATCATAGGAGACGAGATCGAAGGCCTTTGAGAGGTCAAGGAAACAGGCGTACACCGGCGTCTTACGATCGGTATAATATTGAACAGTATGCTTGAGACATAAGATAGCAGTTTCCGTTGATAGTCCGGGCTGGAACCCAAACTGTGCTTCGTGTAGGTTTAAAATATTTTTCAAATATGAATCAAGCAGACTGTCCAATACTTTAGCCATGATCGTTGCCAAAGAAATCGGGCGATAATTGCCTTTATTCGATATGTCCCCTACCCTGTTCTTAACGATGGGAACTACAATAGTTTTCATAAAATTTTCGGGCAGGTATGAATGGCTTAAACACATCGTATAGAACAGTGACAAGACCCTCGGCATGTGCGCTCCTGCATATTTTAGGTGCTCAATACTGAGTCCATCATGACCGGGAGACTTGCCTCTGCTCATTCCCTGTATGACGCTATTGACTTGCTTGGCTGAGAAATGTACAAGAGTCTCCTTTTCCTGACAACAATAGTCAGCGCCAGTCGACGGAGTTGAGGGACCAAGGGGAGATTGCACCTGAAAGTGTTTCATAAACAAGTTTGCAATATCCCCGTGATCACTTTTCCCTTTTCCTCACTTTTTTTTGTTTAAAGTCGAATTCTTTAAACCATTGTCAGAACTAAGACAATTTATCGATTTTCTTTTCGTAAAATTTATCGAGTGTTTGATTCTTATTTTTCTAGAAGTAAATATATAATATTAATTCATCTTACGCATACAATTGTCGATATACAACAGCATTTATCGACATCCACTGAATGATGGTTCTTTCATCGGCCCGTATGACAAAAACTCTTTCGGTCGTATATACCTTGTTTTTTTGGATAGAGGATTTACAAGTTTCTCCATTATTTATACACGAAACACATGGTTTAATAAATAAAATTCAATCCAGTCAGCTAAAGATCTTTTTATAAAGATTTACGCGCAGCTGCCTAGCCTCAAAAGCAAGAGTTAGTTTTCCTACGGTTTTAAAAATTGTTGTAGAAGTAATTTCGCTGTCCGAACGCGGAGCCATGCAGCTTTTATTGCTTTCTGATGCCCTAGTAACCAACGTTCGAAAACACGTGGCCTCACTGCGGCCTCACAGGCGGAACCACAGTCAGCTGGACTGCCTGTGTACTGTGTAATAAGGGGCGGGCGCAAACTTAACGAACCGCTAGTTCACTGCAAACGAATAACTGCATTTTGTTTCTCACAATAAAGTCGGAATTGTAAATAACCTGAGACCACCCCGGCCACTTTGATGTGTTCTCGTACTTATTATAGAAATTTGTTTAATTTCGCACACCTACTAGATATCCTAGTAAATAACTTAGACGTTAATCAAACACGAATAAGTTCGTAATACAACTATATTGCCGCCCAACATGGGTCAACTCAGCCGAAAGAGCAAATCTAAAATCTGGAAGCACCAATTATGAAATACGGTTTCAATTATTAGACTGGAATTTGTGTTCGGTTTATGACAATAGTCTCATCCCTTAATAATGTGACGATGTTGTGACGGGACAGGGCGCGAGCTGCCTTGGCCAACCTGGAAGTGTTTAAACAGACTCCGGACCCAGGTTGGCCGAAGCAAGGAAGACCTGCTCAGGTCGGGATTCATAGAAAACGCCGCCTTGGAGTGTAAATGTAGTGCTGTTCCCATTGATATATAAAAACGGGTTTTTATATATCAATGGCTGTTCCACAAACGATGGGACATTTAATATAGCGTCCTGCGTGTCCTGCCGTATGCATGTTACAGGAGCTGATGGACGGTAGTGATGGCGCCAAACACACATTTAGATTGCCATCGACACGCTAAGAAGAATGTTCGTCACATTCTTCTTAGCGTACACGGTTAAATTTTAGTCGTTTTAATCCCCTTAAGGGGTAATTGTACTCATTATAACGAGCAACTTTTACTATGGGACCGAACCTGAAATCGCGAAATAAAAATCAGCTGTGCAGTAGGTACATTTTGACGAGTTAGGTTGGTGGTACTGAACAGCTGAATTTTTTAACCCCTTAACGGGTATTGTACTCATTATAACGAGCAACTTTTACTATGGGACAAACCTGAAAACGCGAAAAAAAAGCAGCTTTGACGATGAGTTTTGAAATTTTCTTTGTTTATGATTAGGTTTGTAAGCTTTTAGGTGTTTCCAATAATCACATTACGCGTAACTTCATGAATGGCAAAACCACCCATCATGAATAGCTATACCTAAATCTACTGCAAGTACGTACAGGCATTACAATGTATTACAAACACAGCTCTGATTCGTTCCTGATTTCCCAGTATCCAATGTAACGAAACACGTGGTCTGAGCTCGGCGCTCCATTCACATGTTGTAAGTTATAGGGGGCGCTCTCCGTACAACAAAGTTTTTGTAAATATGTGTGCGTGCACCCCTATTTCAATTTTACTGGTAGCTGTTGGTGATTCCTGCTGCACTAGTATTCAATGTTTATAATCACGTTGACTTTGACACGCTGCGCTGCGCTGTTTACATAATTACTAGATTTCATTTTGTGGTGACCTAAATATTTTTACTAATTTCTGATTAATGACCTGTGTAAAAATAAAAATAATATGAATAATAATCAAAGAATATTGACCTTATTAAGGACATAAGGACTTCTATCAAAACCCAGGTAAACCAACAGCTTTCGTGCATTACAAATCAGCTCTTTAAATAACTTTAAAATCGTAATAGTCAAAATCTGTCAAGTATAAAAGATACCACACTACCACGCATACATATAAAAATGCAGCGTTGGTTACGTCACGTGTAAGGGGTATACAATACCAGGACATCAGAAAGCCACAGGCGTTCTCGTAGCCAAATCTGTGTTGCACAATAATAATACAAGGGGTGCCGACCACCCCAATATTGTGGTGAGCAGAAAAAAACGCAGACCATGAATAAAATTCAAAATATCGAGAGACGAACTTCAAATCATCAAAAACCAGAGATGGCGTTATAGACCTTATTGGAAATGTTCTTTAGAAAGGTCAGGTGCGTAGTATAGCAAGCAGCCTGCGCGGCGTGCGTGTAAACAAAAAGGCTTGTTTAAAACCTGAGCCTAAACTTGTCAAAGCGCCGAGACACCGGGAAAATCTTCAATAAGGCTGCATTCTGCTCCAGCAGAATGTCTCAGAACTTTAAAAACGTATTTGTTATATTGTTTTGCAGACGGTGAGACTGAGTGAATTTAATAAAAATAGAAGCAAATTGACTGACATAGCCAGAGGAAAATAAAATTCGTTATTGAGTCCAAGGATATCAGGAATGAGCAGGAATCGGTTACGTCATAAATGTTCGCGACTAACATGTACATAATATGCATTTCAATACATTGATCAAGAAACAATACTGTAGAGCCTAAGTGAAACCTTATGTTGAACATGGCTGGTAAATATCTGATAACATTCTACCTTTGAAATATGAATAGAAATAATAGTTTGATAGGTTTTTTGGAACGAAGTTCCTTATCGCGCAGTGCGAAAGGAGGCTAGGCGGAAAAAATTAAGACCAAAAGATGTAACGACACTTTTTTTGGAGTAAAATATGATGTCTTTTTAATCAATATTTTTTGATTGGTTAATTCTAGATCAGATTTTTTTTTATTAGTAAAACTTAAAAGAAATAAAATTTTATTACAATTCCTTCACTAATTAATCAAAAGAAACTTCTTTCCATCTGGGTGTCCCTTGACACCTCTCAAGTTTTTTTATAAAATAAAAGAAAATAGATTCTGTCATTAGCCGGCTTGACAGATGTATTCGGTATGAAGCAATGTAAATTATTATCTGCTACCCGTGTGTTTGTATTTTATAGGATAAGAAATCCCTACTTTACACACTTTACACAAGCTCTACTACTGAGCCCCCTCAATGAAGGTGACCATCACAATACCTATTAATTTTTGAATATCTTAACATTATTCCCCAAACGGTTAGGCAACGGTGTGCCTACCAATAGTACACCTACATTTCGCCAGTTAAGTCCCACGTAATAGGGGGCGATCCCATTGCTGACTTAGACTTAGAAATGGCAAAAAGATTCGGTTTATATTTTCACAATAATACAAGGTAACTTTGGTCGAAACATAAGCTCTACGTCCTACGTCGTAGCACTCGTAGCATTTTGTAGCGCTAACTTCCTCCTACAGCATCCCAATCGGTGGTGGCCGCAAGTAACGGCCGAAGTGACGTCATTCAACCGCAAATTGCGGTCACTATTTAACAGCCACCACACACTGAAAACCCAGGGTAGCCAGCGAAATTAAAATCTTAAGTTTTTTGCAATTTGCAGGTGCGAATTAGCAGAATTGTTGTTAGCAGAAAAAAAATCTTAATGCATTTACTTTTTAACCGACTTCAAAAAAGGAGGAGGTTATCAATTCGACGGTATGTTTTTTTTTTTTTTGTTTGTTTGTTACGCGATTACTCCGCCAATTGTGGACCGATTTTCAAAATTCTTTTTTTGTGCGAAAGGAGATACTTCTGAAGTGGTCCCATAGTCAATCACAGTCCAAGTTAAGATCCGATGATTGGATCCTGGAGAAATCGAGGGCAACCCTCAAATTATGGCTTACACACCGTTTTTCGCCAATTTTATGAAGTAATTTACTTAAATTACTTCATAAAATTGGCGAAAAACGGAAAAACATGAGGTGATAATTAACATACGCAAGTTACTTGCGTATGTTAATTATCACCTCATGTAGCTGAGCTGATTATGGAAGGTACAACTCCTTAACAGTAAGGAGAAGGCATCGACTGATTTAGTAACTTATTATTATGATGTTTGAAAGGGCGTTTGTCATTTTGATCTCGTGATCATCAGGTCAGGAGGTGATGGACTAACCATAGACGATAGAAATCTTCAAAAAACGACAGCACATGCCTCGCGATTGCTGCGATTTCTTGTGTATGCATAGTTTACGACATACCATAACATAATATTACGACAGTTCACTTTTAAGGGCGCTTTAAAATTGTAACAATAATACAGTAAAGGTGTAATTTATCATTGTTACATCTTATTTTTTTTACAGTTGTAGATATGTTGTGTATGTGTAACTTGTCCCTTGAACCAATCTAGAGAGAAACGGTTTTGTAGCTTCATTATTTTAAGAAACGGCACAACACGGCAAAAAAATTGTTCTTCCAATTTTGGAAAATTAGTTAGCTCCTGAGGTACAGTCGCGACTGTCATTTTATTCCAGAAAGCTGTATGTTATTTATTTTAAAATATTTACATACCTAAAAATATTTAAAATATTAATAATAACTATGTACAAGTATATAAAACGGGAGAAAAAAATATAAAAATAAAAAGGGCATTCAAAAGTTCGTTCACATCGCTGCCAACAGGAAAAGTTCTCAAAAAGCTGGCGCATTACTACGTTTGTAATGCAATGTTGATTCTTGGACCGAAAAATAGGCCTATTTAAAATAAATGATTTTGACTTTGACACCCGGGTGGCGGGATTTGTGATAAAAAATCCTTATAAAATTTTCCTCATAATCACAAGAATCCAAACAGAATAATTATGGGATAGAGAAGGATAGCCGTGGGAAAATGGGACTGACGTCACGTGTTGTCGGGCACAAAGCACTAGGAGATCAGAAACCATCAGGAGTTTGTCTGTGACTCCACGGCGCGAGTAATGTTAACCTACTTCAAAAATAAGAGGACAGTTTCAGTTTTGTGCGGATCTACAGAAAATTGTTAATTTGTAGAACTCACTATCAGCGTTAACGATTTAAAACATGATTAGACTTTTATACTGGCTGAGTTTTAGGACGGGGAGGAGATTGTATAGGATTATAGAATAGAGAAGATCAACATACATTCAGTCAAAAAAGTATCGGGAATGGATGATTTGTTTATGGTTCCAAATTAAAATTTTTGTTTTTTTTGTAGTTGTTAGATTGGCACAACTGTTTTCCATTTTGGCGCGGAGTTTGAGTTGCATCTGTTATTTATATTAAATACAGTGCTGGTTTTAGTAATATCATATATAGTGTGTATTGCGAATTTCATAATGGACAAAAATATCGAACAAAGAGTTTGTCTTAAATTTTGCATCGCCAATGGAATTTCGTGTTCGGAGTCACTGAAAATGATACAGAAGGCTTACGGTGAATCGACTTTATCAAAAACTCGTGCTTATGAGTGGTTCAAAGCGTTCAAAAGCGGTCGAGATGTGATGGAAGATTTGCCTCGCTCTGGTAGGCCGTCAACGTCTGCAACTGAAGTTAACATCGCAAAGTGAAGAAAATAGTGACTGAAAATCCCCATTCAACTCTGAGAGAGATAGCCGCCGAACTTTCTGTATCTCACGAGTGGATCCATACCATTTTAACTAATCATTTGGGTATGAAACATGTTGCTGCTCGGCTAGTCCCAAAAGATCTGAATTTTCTCCAAAAACTCAATCGCATGAAAGTCGCTGAGGACATGCTAGAACGAGTCAGTTCGGACCCAACATTCATGAAACGCATTGTTACTGGTGACGAGACGTGGGTTTACGAGTTTGACATGCAAACTAGTCAACAAGCTTCGGAGTGGCGCCTTCCAACTGAACCGAAACCGAAAAAGGAGAATTCGCGGCGAGAACTGAACTCAATTCCGGAAGCAGCGTTTAAAAAATGTTTTGATGAATGGATTATTCGTTGGCGCAAGTGTATCGTTTCTAAAGGAGCATACTTTGAAGGTGATAAAATAAATTTGGATGAATAACAGACATTTTGTGTATTATTGATCTTTTCCCGGTACTTTCTTGACAGAGTAGTACAACAAACCATGGCATCTTTGATGGCGCTACGAAATGCTACGATTGCTACGTCGTAGCACGTAGCTAATGCTGTCATCAAAGAGACATTCTTTTTAGCTTATTCATGTATTGCGAGTAATTGCGGTCTGACGACCGGTAACGACTGTCAAAAAAGAATGACAGCCGGGACCAACGGCTTAACGAGCTTTCCGAGGCACGGAGAAGTCTCATACGCGATGTAAAGATGGTCACCCAACCACGGACCAACCCCGGCAAGCGTAGCTTAACCTGTTAGATCTGTATGTGTGTGCGGCTGTTACAACTTAGCCACGAGCTCCTCTTTCTCGCGTAGTCGCGTATGTTCATGATGTCACCACGCCGATCAGTTATATCGTTGGCACAACTTCAGCTGATTCCTGGTGACCTAGTACTCAATGTTCAAAACTCGTGGCCTCAGTGCGGGCCTCGCAAACCCAAACAGTGAAACGATAGTCTGTTGTAAGGTAGTTTTTTGATAAGGGTTGGTTTGTGTTTCGTGTCCCTGGCGTTTATTATGGCTTAATTAAAATGTGAGCCGCATATGATTTTTATGTAGTTAAAATCGTATTAATGGTATTTATCGTATGAGTTGTTTAGTTTTGACTTTGACTGCCCCTGTTGGTCTAGTGGTCGCAAGCGCTACTGCTCAGTATGAGATCATGATTCGATTCGGGTCGGGCAAAGTTTTCCATCTGAAATTCTCAGTAACAGCCTGAAGGGCCGAATTCGTGTCTGGTTGATGGCAGTGGCCGCCCCCATATTAAATAAGAAATGCTTATGCATTTTATTTCGAGACTAAAGAAAAAAAAGCTCCTCACCAACCGAATCAAATCGCAGTTGAAAACTGAGGCCACGTGTTTTAAAACATTTAGTACTAGGATACCAAGAGTCAGCTGGAGTACGAGAGTCTATTTATGCCCGCTGTGCAAAGGACGACCTTGACACAAATACAGAAAAGCGCACCCCTTCATTCCACATGCGAATGCTGCACACCTGCACCGTTATCTTGTTCAAAACATCGAATACTAGGATATCAAAAGTTACCAAAAGCTTTTACGTCGAATGTGAATGAGCAATTTAAACTTTCACTCTCTCTCTCTTATACCCTTAATTAATTTCTGTGGAGTGGATTCAGCCTGGTAATGATTTGCCTTTTTAAATTCCCACCTGACTAACATGACATTCACCACGACCGAATAATTTTTTACAGATATTTAGTAGTAGTCCATTGAAATGTTACATTAGCTTTGCATTTTTTAGAGGACGCAATTTTGTTTTTGGGACATGTTTGGGGGGTCAATAGAACCTTAACCTCAAGTTTGTGGGGTTGCCACCCTTGTCCCCCGGCCGCCATCTTGGAAAAAGGGTGAAAACACTTTTTTCGCGATATCTCGGAAACAATGCGTCTTACAAAAAAATTGCGAAGACATAATTTGTAGCAAATTGTTTTGCCTACAAATATGTAATACAACTTTTTGCCCTAAATTAAAAATTATAGAAGTTATAAGCAAAAAAGTGAGCTTTTTTTTATAAAAATTTTCGTTTTTGCTCTATAACTTTTTTTTATACATTCTACGAAAAAAATGTCTCAGACCAATCTTGTAGATGATCTTTTGAGGAAAATTTTTCCCCATTTTTTTTTTAATTTCATTCATTAATAACGCTGTTACAGCGCTCCAAAGTTGACCGGGTTCGTCAATGTTCATGAGAATCCGGTCGAAACGAAATGTTTAACTTATTATTGTTTTTTTTTTATTGTAAATTTATTCTTACAAAAATTTTGTTAAATTAAAAAAACAAATCAAACTTGATAGATCTTCTCAAAACTGCTCTTTCAGGGGTTGGTTTTTCTGTCGACCAAGCTGAATCAGATGCAGATTCAATCATCGTCTCTGCTGCGCTTACTGCATCCCGATCTCATGATTCTGTTATTAATGTGGCAGAAGACAGCTTAACATTAATTTTTAAAACCTGCTTTTTCAGGATGTGATACAACATCAGCAATTGAATTCGCTGGTATAAAGCCGTATAAAGATATGAAAAAACGTTCGCCAACAAGAGTGAGCAAAGATGGAATTGCGCGGTACCACCAGCTAATTAAGGATGTTTCTCCATAATTTTAATACATTTTAATTTCCCCATTTTATAGGCTGCTGATCTTGTATCACATCCTGAAAAAGCATGAAGAAACAGCAAATTATGTGTTATGAGATCTCCATACATAAAACTTGAAGGGCTATATCTGAGCAGATGTGCTCCCTTTTGAAGGTTTTGAAAAATAAATGTTAGGCTGTCTTGTACCTAGGGCACGCCACGTCAGTGGCGATAAGGCCCCTCTTTGAGGAGTGGCTAGAGAGGCGTCACGGCGCCCTCACCTACCGCCTGACGCAGATCCTCACCGGACATGGATGTTTCGGGAGGTTCCTGCACATAATCAGGCGGGAGGAAACGCCCGGGCGTCACCACTTCGAGGATCGCCCAGAGGACACGGTGGAGCACACGGTGGAAACCTGCCCCACTTGGGCGGAGCACCGCCGTGATCTCGTAGAGGCGATCGGCGGCGGCGACCTCTCGCGCCCGGCCCTGGTGCAAGCCATGGTCTGAAGTGAGAGGGAATGGGAGGAAGTCACCTCCTTCTGCGAAACAGTCATGCTCGCGAAGGAGGTGGCGGAATGGGAGAGAGAAAGGTCCTCCCGTCCCAGCCGCCGCGGGAGATGCCCCGGGCGTTGGGAGCCACGTGAAGACCCCCGGCCACCGTAGGCGCGGGCCTGCGGGCGGTGAGCAATGGGTGGCTCACCAACCGATCAGGACCAGGCCCGTGCCGGACGGCGCGTATATGTTCCACCCGCGCCTCAAAGAGGTGTCAGCACATGAAGGGGCCCTTTAGGGCTAAGCCTGCCGGGTAAGCGGGATTGTCCGAAAGGGTCACCGCTGCCCCGGAACATAAAGGGCTACGGAAGGAACATGAATGGATTTTAGTCAGTAAGAGTCTGACACTCCCTCGCGCTTCACCCAGAACTGGAGAAGACATTGGATGATTTCCCAGCCTTAAAAAAAAGCTGTCTTGTGCCTAATGCCGTGAGTAATACAAGAATGGCAATGTCCTCTGCCACAATAATAACAGAATCATTATGCATCTGATTCAGCTTGGTTGACAGAAAAACCAACCCCTGAAAGAGCAGTTTTGAGAAGATATATCAAATTGATTTGTTTTTTTAATTTAACAAAAATTTTGTAAGAATATATTTACAATAAAAAAAAACTAAAATACACACATCAAAAGTGTCTAGGGATCAACATATATTTTTGCAATAACTTTTCTCTTGATTGATATTAATTTAAATTTTCTTTAAGGATTCATCAAATAAAGTGTTTTCGTTTGTCACAGTAACGATAAACCAAGTCACCTTTGCATTAATAAAGAAATTTGCCATTTTCCTAATAAAGGGATTTTTGACATTTGAACCACTAACATTAAAGTTCGAAAAAAAGACTGAAATAACAGTTTTCTTTAAAATTTTATTGGGTAACTTAAACAATTAATAATCCGTGTTTCTACCGCGAACACTAACAACACAAGAACATCGGTTTGGCATACTCAAAATGAGTTCATCCAAATCACGCTGTGGAATGGCCGCCCATGTTCGTTGCAACAACAAAAAAAGGTGTTATCAGTCGACTTTGGACACGTTACCGAAGCACTGGTACCGTGGCTGAGCGCCATGAAGGACGGTATCGCTGCACCACACGGAGACAAGACCGATACATTCAAATCTTAACTCGAAGAGCTCCAACAATAACCGCCATGATGTTAGCCGTGAGGCTTCATCACTCTTCAGGGAACTTAATTAGCGACCAAACAGTCAGAAACCGCTTGCATGAAGTGAACCTTCATTCCCGAAGACCGCTACGGGTACCACCTATAGCAATGCACAATCGTAGGATTCGATATCAATGGGCTCTTGAACACAGAAATTGGGCAGAAGAACAATGGCGTTTCGTGTGCTTTTCTGATGAGTCTCGTTTTGGTATGAGACCGGATACAAGACGTATACGACACTGGAGAACCCCTGGACGCCAACAGCGATTAAAATCCTGCCAGGAAGTCCATCCTTATAGTGGTGGAACCATCATGGTATGGGCGGGTATTTGGATCGGCGGAAGAACTGAGTTGATTTGGATCAGAGGCAACCTCAACGCTCAAATTTATGCTGAGACGATTGTATCTGACGTCATCGTTCCTCTACAAGTGCAAATCGGTCCCTTATTTCAGTTAATGCATGATAATGCACGACCGCACACCGCAAGAGTTGTAAGACAGACTCTCGCCGCAGCTAACATCAATGTCCTGCCCTGGCCTGCTCAGTCGCCAGACTTGAACCCGATTGAGCATGCATGGGATATGCTACAGAGAAGAGCTCTGCCGAATATGGAGGGTATCCAGTTGCAAGAAGACCTTTTTTTGTTGTTGCAACGAACATGGGCGGCCATTCCACAGCGTGATTTGGATGAACTCATTTTGAGTATGCCAAACCGATGTTCTTGTGTTGTTAGTGTTCGCGGTAGAAACACGGATTATTAATTGTTTAAGTTACCCAATAAAATTTTAAAGAAAACTGTTATTTCAGTCTTTTTTTCGAACTTTAATGTTAGTGGTTCAAATGTCAAAAATCCCTTTATTAGGAAAATGGCAAATTTCTTTATTAATGCAAAGGTGACTTGGTTTATCGTTACTGTGACAAACGAAAACACTTTATTTGATGAATCCTTAAAGAAAATTTAAATTAATATCAATCAAGAGAAAAGTTATTGCAAAAATATATGTTGATCCCTAGACACTTTTGATGTGTGTGAGTTAAACATTTCGTTTCGACCGGATTCTCATGAACATTGACGAACCCGGTCAACTTTGGAGCGCTGTAACAGCGTTATTAATGAATGAAATTAAAAAAAAAATAGGGAAAAATTTTCCTCAAAAGATCATCTACAAGATTGGTCTGAGACATTTTTTTCGTAGAATGTATAAAAAAAAGTTATAGAGCAAAAACGAAAATTTTTATAAAAAAAAGCTCACTTTTTTGCTTATAACTTCTATAATTTTTAATTTAGGGCAAAAAGTTGTATTACATATTTGTAGGCAAAATAATTTGCTACAAATTATGTCTTCGCAATTTTTTTGTAAGACGCATTGTTTCCGAGATATCGCGAAAAAAGTGTTTTCACCCTTTTTCCAAGATGGCGGCCGGGGGACAAGGGTGGCAACCCCACAAACTTGAGGTTAAGCTTCTATTGACCCCCCAAACATGTTCCAAAAATAAAATTGCGTCCTCTAAGAAATGCAATATTCGGTCCTTAAATTGTAACATTTCAATGGACTATAGGTAACTGTCAAAACTTAAGAGTTAACTGTGTGGTTACTGGATTCTTGAAGCTTGTTCAAAATAATAGATTTACATAAATACAAACGTTAATAATAATTATGAGTATCATTAAAAGAAACGCATTACTTTAAAAAGTAGACGAAATGTCAGTTTTTGTGATCTTGGCTTGAGATTGCCTAGTTGTTGCCGCGTCTCTGGGAAATCGATGCTTGCGTCACGTTTTCAGAAAGCATTCGGTAGCAGGACATCAGAAGTCAACAAGAATACAGAAGTTCGTTCAAAGGTGCACTATGTAATAATGCTTTGTATTCTGGCTTTATTCTCCGAACCTTGCTCAAACTAGCCCGCGCCCCGCTGAGCAGTAGCCTTGAATTTGTCCACAAGTAAGCAAATCCGACCCAGCCTTACCCTGGCTGCCCTCCACCAGGAACGCCTTAAGCGAAAGTCCGTACCCATAGGTAATGCCCTTAGACTAGACGCCCCCCTTACTAATAAATGTTGTCTGTAATGTTAGACAGCGCTTTGCCTTCTTCATTCAAATATCTTTTTTATAATTTAACTTTAATTACAACGGTAAACCAATTACAATAATTAAAGGCACATATAAAAGAAAAGAAAATATAAAAATTCAATAAAACACATAAATAAAATAAAATGACGACTGAAAGAGAGAAAACGGTGTGTAACTTGATATAATACGTTTATTAGTAAGGGGGTTAGTTTATAGGTTTATTTTGTTTATTAAGATACCAAGAGAAAAGTCCGGATATAATATAGATTCCTTTTTTCTTTTTATCCAAGCTCTTCCCGGCCCGGATTCGTAAGACTGCACAAGTATCTACGACGCATCATTACGAATTCAACAAAACAGGCAAATTGGACAACAACTGCATAAACGACGGCATTTGTTTCTATTTTTGCCACACTTAAACCACTAACACACCATCACAGAAGTGTCTGTAAACCAGTTTTTAAAACGCGACGCCAGATGTCACTCGTAACGGAAGTGACGTAGCGTCGCGTCGTCCACCTTTGTTATTGCGTAGTCCGGAAATCAACGTGACCTGACTGATTTTGCTACCCTGGTACCAAAACTCAAAATGTTCGAGAAACCTGAATATAATATGTATATTGCAACTCAACCACGGATACGAAGACAGCATAATCTTTGGTGGTCTGAGACAGAAAATGTTTATTGGAATTTGGTTTTAGCTTTTCTTAAGGATTGCTTTTTCTTTTTAAAAAAACAAAAAATAATAATTAAATCGGTTAAGCCGTTTTAGAGTTTTAGCAAGACTAATGGATAGCAATTCATTTTTATATTTATACTTATAGAAAAGCTTTAAGGATATATTTATGCACATCAATATTTACATACCTAAAAAGACTTATAAAATATTAATAAATATTATTATTGTCACCGCCGAGGTTACAGCTGCTTAGAACCCAAGGGCTTGGCACGCGACGATGGGAACACTTACGCCTTGGAAAGTAGGTAGGCCTTTGGTTGGTGTGCGATGCAAAGTGTGTCGACAGCGACACCCTTGCGCCACCGCCATCCCATCTTCCTTGCACGGCGGCTTGTACTGGGGCAGCTGGTGCAGATGCAGAAAACCTCAAACGGCGCAAATACTCCAATTTGATTAGGACATAAAATGTTTGAGCCGTTTGGCATTGAAACACTACGGCGATGGGGTCCGAGTGCCCATTATGTTTTTCGAAAACATCACCAAGCGGGTGGTCGACACTTCATGTGACCAGAGAGCTGGCCTTATTTTGATCAAAAAATCAGCATTGCTATTTGCTACACAACGCGGCAATACTGCCAGCCTTTTGGGAACTTTTCCTGTTGACAGCGATGTGGACGAATTTTTTCCCTCCCGCTTTACATATACACACATCAAAAGTGTCTAGGGATCAAGCATTTTTATGCGGATTTCTTGAGATTGAGATGTGGCTTTGTAATAAATTTATGATTTTATAAATTTATATGGATCCTTTTTGGTGCATTTCATAATTTGAAACAGGAACTGTCAATCAAATTCGAGTAAAAGATGAAAATCAGCTGTCAATATTTTCCCTATAAAAACATACAACGCATTGAAGACATTATTAGTGCTACTGTTTCCCTACTACTGATTAAAACCAACGTTATTATGGAGCGGCGACGTCATTTAAGCAGGGAAGAAATGCTCAGAGCCGTGGGAATGATAGAAGCTGGTTCCCGGCAACGTACTGTGGCTTTAGCTCTGAATACAAGTCAGAGTGTTATCAGTCGACTTTGGACACGTTACCGAAGCACTGGTACCGTGGCTGAGCGCCATGAAGGACGGTATCGCTGCACCACACGGAGACAAGACCGATACATTCAAATCTTAACTCGAAGAGCTCCAACAATAACCGCCATGATGTTAGCCGTGAGGCTTCATCACTCTTCAGGGAACTTAATTAGCGACCAAACAGTCAGAAACCGCTTGCATGAAGTGAACCTTCATTCCCGAAGACCGCTACGGGTACCACCTATAGCAATGCACAATCGTAGGATTCGATATCAATGGGCTCTTGAACACAGAAATTGGGCAGAAGAACAATGGCGTTTCGTGTGCTTTTCTGATGAGTCTCGTTTTGGTATGAGACCGGATACAAGACGTATACGACACTGGAGAACCCCTGGACGCCAACAGCGATTAAAATCCTGCCAGGAAGTCCATCCTTATAGTGGTGGAACCATCATGGTATGGGCGGGTATTTGGATCGGCGGAAGAACTGAGTTGATTTGGATCAGAGGCAACCTCAACGCTCAAATTTATGCTGAGACGATTGTATCTGACGTCATCGTTCCTCTACAAGTGCAAATCGGTCCCTTATTTCAGTTAATGCATGATAATGCACGACCGCACACCGCAAGAGTTGTAAGACAGACTCTCGCCGCAGCTAACATCAATGTCCTGCCCTGGCCTGCTCAGTCGCCAGACTTGAACCCGATTGAGCATGCATGGGATATGCTACAGAGAAGAGCTCTGCCGAATATGGAGGGTATCCAGTTGCAAGAAGACCTTTTTTTGTTGTTGCAACGAACATGGGCGGCCATTCCACAGCGTGATTTGGATGAACTCATTTTGAGTATGCCAAACCGATGTTCTTGTGTTGTTAGTGTTCGCGGTAGAAACACGGATTATTAATTGTTTAAGTTACCCAATAAAATTTTAAAGAAAACTGTTATTTCAGTCTTTTTTTCGAACTTTAATGTTAGTGGTTCAAATGTCAAAAATCCCTTTATTAGGAAAATGGCAAATTTCTTTATTAATGCAAAGGTGACTTGGTTTATCGTTACTGTGACAAACGAAAACACTTTATTTGATGAATCCTTAAAGAAAATTTAAATTAATATCAATCAAGAGAAAAGTTATTGCAAAAATATATGTTGATCCCTAGACACTTTTGATGTGTGTAGATTATGTTCATCGATGTTTTCATCAATAATTGTGAAACGATTTTGATTTCTTTTTTATTTCTACAAGGAAGCTTGCACTGTGGTCCTTAATGAAAAAAGTTATCCATACTTAAACTGTCAGAGGTTTAACCTACCTACTTAAAAAATAGGTGCAAAAAAATGTTTTTTGCTTTGGCATTAATTATTAGACCTAGTTTTCTCTATAAAACACTCTTTACTACCTGAACAACTCTGTGGAATTGCTGGCGCTCTAGTATCACATGAACGGAGGAGTCGGTACTAGGGCATTCAGAAACGCACGGTTTGACGTCATAAAGTGACGTCACCGGCTATCAATTCTCCCCCTTACCTGACCTTGCAGAGATCGATTTACATAGTACACCTTGTGCAAAGCACCTCTTGTCGTACTCTGATGTCCTCGTATCACTGGCCCGAAAACACGGGGCGTCACTTCGGTTTCGATGTTCGTGTTCACTGGTTTGATTTTCAATTTCATTCATGTTGCATGTGGACTATATCATACTGTTTATACAGTGACTTCTTGACTGGGTAATCCCAATTCCTGTTTAGGTTCATCTGTCCCACTGCTCTGGTGGGGAAATCGAAATCCGAGATACGAGGGAACTATCTTAGGATCTATGAGATATATTTTCATAAAAACAATTAGGCAAGCGCATACTTAACTTTTTTTAAAGATATTTTTTTGCCCACTGCTGGTCACCTTAGTTTCATCCATAAAAAAACATTGAATAGCAGAAGTGCGTCTTTTTTAACGAGAAACTTATTTTTTAAGAAGGAAATTGAGGATTCAGTTTCCTTTTAAAAAAAACCTTCCGAATAAAATAAAGATAGATTATAATTATTATTATAATCAGACACAATCTTTATTTTTAGACACAAATGTACGCAGCTTCTATCTAAATTAAAACGTTTTATATAAAAAACAATCGACTTCCTAAAAAACACTACAAAGTGAAAATTATTTTAATTTCGGAAGTAGGTAGTCTTTGGTTTTGTATTTTGCCACCTACTTCCGAATTTCAAAACTTTTAAAATCGGTTCAAAATTGACAGAGACGGACGATGGACATACAAAAAAACATACACACAGTCGTACATAAAACCTCCTCCTTTATCGAAGTAGGTTAAAAATCAAATAGTGACATGAATGACGAAGCATCACTTGAAAACGATTCTTTTTTGTTGTTTTTCGTAATTGTCAGAACAAGGTTTGTACAGGAGGAAATTTTGGAAAACTCACCGGAAAAGTCAATATTCGGGTGGTATATTTGTATGAAAATATTAATAAAAACATGGAGATAAAGAATGAAATTCACCGGGACGACAATTCCACCGAGCACAAACAGCTAGTTCGACATAAATAAAAATTTAACTCGTTGTTTACATGACAACCCTCACGAAATATTTGCAAGTGCAATGCAACCTCAATACTCAATGTTAGCTATTTTTACCCCTGAAATATTCCTCAAATGTTTAAGCGTAGGAAACTTCAGCTGTTTCCTGATGCCCTAGTACCCAATATTTAAAAACACGTGGCCTGGCCACACACAACAGGGCAGAATGCAAGGGCTGGTTAATAGTTTGTGATGAAGGTTATATTGTTCTCAAAATATAAATATTTCAACGAAATATACAAATAACTTTTTAATTTGCAATTTAATTTTGCAAAATCCCTGCTTCCAGACAACGGTTTAGGCTATGCGCGCGCTGATGCGCGCTGTCTCATTGAATTAATTAATCATTTTTATACTTTAATAGCTAGCTGTTATTGTAAAAATGTGAACTTATTGTTTGATTGTGATAAATAAATGAACGTGTGTACATCGACGCCATGACCGTCTTGTTTTATGGATTGAATTATGTAAAGTTAGAAAAAGATAAATATGACATAGTAACTGCCGGACCAAAATAAAATGACCTCCACTTGCGTCAGGAATTGTGTCTACGTACGTGCTACGAACGGGCAGTACCCAGTTTAATTTTATATAATTATATTCTAATTATTATAACTTTTAGGAACTAATAAACAATAATTAAGTATTGTTAATTAGTTCCCAAAAGTTATAATAATTAGAATTGTTGAAAAAAAACACTAAACAATGCAATGAATGCAATTTAAAGCTATAATAATAACTAGCTTCTGCCCGCGACTTCGTACGCGAATCCTGTTGCTTATGCCAGCGACAAAGGGGTTGCCATATTTTATGTTATTTAAAAAAATTCAAGCGCAATTCTCTATCCGTGAACGTCTCCGACTCGCGAGACAATACATAACGTTCACGATCAGCGGTCAGTCGCACATCACGTGCCCCACTTGTCTCTAGAGACCTAGAAGTCGATGCGTAGATACGCTTGGAACTCAAGCGTAATTCTTTTTCCGTGAACGTCTCCGACTCGCGAGACAATACATGACGTTCACGATCAGCGGTCAGTCGCGCATCATATTCTTCACTGGTCTCTAGAGACCTAATGAATACGCTGAGAGCGCAGGCGTGCTTCGCGATCCGAAGAGGTTTCCACGGAGCGAGTTGCAGCATCGAGTCTCGAACTCGAACAGCACCAGGATGCGTGCGTTCGTTACGAATAACTGAATCCCTATGGCAGCGGCGTGTTTTTTTTTTTGTTAATGGCATCGCGCAGTTCAACCATAGGGTTGTCTACCTGCTTAACCGGACTTTCCTGTGTATGCCACAAAAGAATTGTAGCCTCCAGCCAGGGATTGTGTAGTCGCTTAGTTTGCAAGTTTATAAAGACTTACAAACTAAGCGACTACACGCTAAGGGCACCCCCTGTGGGGTACGGACCTCGGCTTAGGGCGTCGCTGGGGGCGGACAGCAAGGGACAGCTGGATCGGGGGTATTTAAAACTACTGGCTCAGCGGCAACGCGGGCTGGCTCGAGCAAGGGTCGGGGGGATGGGGATGAACAGGGTCGTCGCGATGGGCCTCGACGGTGAGGACGGAACGACGGAAAGCAGCGGTGTGGCTCTCAGCGCGCTTTATATAGCCACAGACGCGCAGGCGCGAGGCGTGTACGTCCTCTGATAGAATACCTTAACAAATGTTCGCCGTGATTCTTTAAATTGACATAACTTTTTTATTTGTGAACCGATTGACATGAAGTAAACTCTAAATGTTAAGTGAAGCTCACTACAATATATTAGTGAAACCACATCTAAATCGAATTAGCCGTTTCTGATATTTAGCGTGCACAAACACACAGACAAACAGACAAACAGACAAAAAAAAATTAATTACAATTTCGGGTTCGGCATCGATATAATAACAACCCCTGCTACTTTTTTTTTATGTACTTCCATTGTACAGACACCACACACCAGTTTTCTACAATTTTATTATATGTATAGATAGAGCCATTTATTCAGATCTTACATCAAAAACATTATTACACTAATATATAATCTTTAATCTTATTCTATTATTTGAGATTTCTTTATCATCTGCAGATCTGAGGCCTCCTCCAACCTTTTCCATTCTGATCTTTCTTGGGCTACTCTGTTCCACTGTTCCACATCACTCCAGCAACCTGTCTGATGTCATCGTCCCACCTTTTTTGTGGTCTACCTTTCTTCCTTTTGCCTTCCCTGGGGTACCATCTTGTGACTTTTTTACTCCATTTGTCGTAACCTCTGATCATATGCCCTCCCCATCTCCATTTTAATCTTCTTATTTTCGTTGCGACGCTTGTAGTTTTTGTTTTATTTCTAATACTACAATTTTTCATTCTGTCTGATTTCCTGATATGTAACATTCTATTGCATACTGGCATGTGGCGAGTTTATTTGCCATTTTCTGAGTTAACGCCCAGGATTGACATCCATACGTAAGCACTGGTAATATGCAGGTGTTGTATAATTTACTTTTTAGTTTTATGTTTATTGTTCTGTCCTTCATTACTTCTTTTAAACCCCAATATCTTCTCCATCCGTTTGCAATTCTTCGCTCAACTTCTTTGCGCATAGAATCTTTTTGAGTTATAGTCTGACCCAGATAAATGTATTCATTAGTGTATTCGATTAGGGTGCTTCTTCTTCTATTAATTTAAAGCTAATCTTGCTTATTGAAAAGTGAAAACGTTAACAATTGGGTATTTGAAAAGGTTAGTCAATAACGTTACTTTTGATGAATTGTCAAAGCGCGGGATTTGTACGTATTTTAAGAAATATAACAATGTGACGTCACAGATTTTTAGAATCAAATGGAATACTTATTAGCATTAAATGCAATTTTACAATTACATACATCTTCGCATAATATTTAATTTCTGTGCGGTGATGGAAGTTTTTAAGACGAACGGTCTTTTATCTATGTGATTTCTTATTTTATTTTTGACCGTTTCAAATAGTCAATTGAGTGTTTTTTTATTAACTCCACGGGGTCCACGCAGTCTTGCCACATTCTGGAGCAGGTTATCAATCAAAAATCACAGCCGTCTATTATCTAAACCTTTACTGCGACTAGAAACTTCGTGACGGCTATAAAGTGCTAATTCTAATTAATATTTAGATGTGAAGACAGACAAATAAAATGTTAGAAAAAATAATAACATTTGTGTGTTAAATACAAAATAAGGAAAATATTTGAAACTACTAAAGATTTATCGAAGTTGTGTCTGTATGAAGAATGAACAGGGACGGCTCCCTGGCACGTGTTTTAAAAAAAAACATCGAATACTAGGATATCATGAGTTAACTGGAGTATGCCAGTATTGAACAGACAAAGCGTTAGCGGCGAGACTGAATGGCCCGGTGCAACAGACGACCTAGACCTCGATACTAACAAAATAACCCTGTCTGCACTGAGAGACAATACGAGCATTTAATCATTTCCTATTTACAAATCACTTTGGAGCGGAGCCCTAGAAAACTAGGGACCCTTGAACAAAATTAAGCCGTTTACCCGTTGGGATATCCACAACCTTTTAAGGGGTTAATATAATAGGGGATGAAAGTTTATATGAAAGTTCGTAATTTTTAAATCCTTCGTTGTCGTAATTTTTAAATCCTTCGTTGCTCACTTTCGATATATATGAGGAACTGTTGTGCAAAATATCATAGGAGTAATACCATGGTTCTAGTAGCCAGCAGTGTCATATTTTGAGTAAATACCAGCTGTAATAGCGTAGCGGTGTCACCGTCGGACTGCCAAGTCATACTCTCGAGTTCAATCCCAAGGCACCTCTGAATTTTCGAATTCATGCGCGTATTGTGCAATTATCACTGCTTAAACATCAGTGAAAGAAAAAATCGTGAGGAAACCGGCATGCCTGAGAGATATTATAAAAATCAACCTTAAATAAATGCTGCTTAAATAAATGTAAACTCATTAAAAAGCCTTTTTTTAATGTGTTGGGTGGTTGGTGGTGGTGGCTGGAAAAAGAAATAAAACACAAAATCAGGCCATCGAGAATGATCGAGGTAAAACATTTGAATTAAGTGCTGTTACGTAAATATTTACATAAATGTCACCGTGCAAGTTGCAACCTACCCCTAAATATAGCAAGCGCAACTCCAGTTGATTCATGAGGTCCTAGTACTCAATGTTTTAAAACACGTGGCCTCACAGATAACAAGCATTTGGGGCTTTTCCTATTTATATAGACGGCGGTGTATTTATAAACAATAATAGTAAACATTGGAGCGCCTGTGCAATTTTCTGTCTGAAATTAATGTTAAAATAGTGTTTTGTGCATTTCCTTTATTAAATATTTTCAAAATGTAGGACAGTGAAGATTTGGAAGTGATAGAATTTACTATTATTGTTTTGCAAATCGCGAATGAAAAAGAATTGACCAATCAGAACGCTCGACTTCTCCCACTGTCAACATCATTCATGATATACCTAGATTTATTAGAATATCACTATAGTGCCCCGTGACATTACAATGTTACTAAAATCAGGCCGATCAATTGTAAGAGATGAAGTCGGTTGACAAACTACCGTTTAATTATAATATCACTAGTGAAATTGTAATAACACGGCGTTGACAATATACCTGCGACATATGCACACCTTGCAATAAAGGCGTACAAGTTTATCAATATGACCTACAGCGTACTCCTTTTACCCTAGTATCCAATGTACTGAAACACGTGGTCTAGCGTGGTTATGGGGTGCACGCCGCCCCGCCTCGCCGCTGCCGCCTCGCCGCCGCCGTCACAGTCACACAGAGACACGACGAGCTTTTATTTTCAATACAATCTTCGTTTTTTGATTATTCAAAATTCTTTACTCACAATGTTTTTCACGACTTCTTGAATTTTTCTTCATGCGAGTTTTTATCTGGTCTCTACATTATTTATTTAGTGTATTTTTTTTATTATGTTTGTTAGGCATTAATTCTTGTTAATTATCGTCTTGTATCTAAGATCAGAGTGTTGGGCCACAAAAGGAATGAATGAAAGACAATTGCATGCAGCTGAGATGAGAATGCTAAGAGGGTGTGTGGTGTTACGCGAATGGATAGAATACGGACACGGATAAGGTGACACCGGCGACTGAAAAGTTGGGAGTATGAATGTGAATGGCTAATATACAAGTAGAGGGAGACCAAAAAAACGATGGGTGGATTGTGTGAAAGATGATATGGCTAGAAAGTTTATCTGTTAGGTGCTAGAAAGGGAGTGACTACCGAGATGACGACTAATAGAGAAGTATGGAAAAAGAAGACATGTTGCGCCGACCCCAAATAAATTGGGATAAGGGCAGGAGAATCATGAATGATGGCATGCAATATACACATGAAATACAGACAGAGTTCAACTTCACACAGCCGACCTAAAATGACATCCATTACAATCATGACTATGACTTATTATTAATTCTCAAGTATACCTTGTCGTAAGCGGGATTGTCCGAAAGGCTTACCGCTACCCCGGAACATAAAGGGCTAAGGAAGGAACATGGATGGGTTTTAGTCAGTAAGAGTCAGACACTTCCCTTCCGAGTCATTGGATGATTTCCACGCCTTAAAAAAAAAGTATCCCTTGTCAAGGACACACAGGTGTTCTTTTAAACACAAACACGAAGATGGCAAAAAAGGCCCCTCATGCCCACAAACAAACCTGTTTAATACAAAATGATACCATGGGGTGTTTTACACCCCTGTATTATTTTTTGTGCAACACTGATTGGCTATGAGTACTCTCGTTGCTTTCTGATGTCCTGGTATTGTAAACCCCTTACACGTGACGTAATCAACGCTGCATTTCTATATGTGTGTGTGGTGTGGTTTAGCTGTATGTTTAACATGATATTGTCTATCATAATTTTAAAGCTAATCTAAATCAAGTTTGAAATGACGAATTAGTCTGCTATACAAAATTTTTATTTATTAATGAATTACACTGGGTTTTTGTAGAAATTCTTCTTTGTGATCAAAAATTAATCAGAAGCAAATTCAAGTCTAAAAATAGTTAGTAACTATGTAATGTTAAGCCGTTGGTCCCGGCTGTCATTCGTGGATCTTTGACAGTCGTTACCGGTAGTCAGAAGCCTGACAGCCAGACTTACCAAGGAATTTATCGTATTACCCCGTTACTGACTGGGTTGTGGAGGTCAGACAGGCAGTCGCTCCATGTAAAATACTGGTATTCATCTACATCCGGTTAGACTGGAAGCCGACCCCAACATAGTTGGGGCAGAATGTAAGAGGCGCAGCGCAGCGTATCAAAGTCAACGTGATTATAAAACATTGAATACCAGTGCAACAGGAATCAACAGGAGCTGCCAGATTAACTTACATTCACATTTAAACACGTGGTCTGAGCTCAGCGCTCCATCGCGCGCGCGGTCTTCACATGGAGCGCTAAGCTCAGACCACGTGTTTCGTTACATTGGATACTGGGAAATCAGGAAAGAACCAGAGCTGTGTTTGTAATACATTGTAATGCCTGTACTTGCAGTACATTTAGGCATACTTATCCATTGGCTCTAAGCTGGTTCTGGCTTTTTTTAATCTTTTACCCATGTTTTAAGTTTAAGAGGGACGAGACAATTGCCATCAACCATGCATAAATTCCGGTATGCTAATTGAACCAGTCAATAAGTTAAGATGCTTAGAGTGCATTTTTTTATTAATCTCCATACTTGAGGATAAACGTACTTGTAATGGTGCCCTTGGTAGAATCTATGCAGTGGTGATTTATACATTTGATATAAGTTACTATTGGGTGAATAAGTTCGTACCCGTTTAAAGAGTTGAGAATTAGCTCTAGTTATACCAGGGTTTTAATAACCAAAGATATAGGAGGTGAACAATGGAGGGTTCATGGTAATTGAGCATAGGTGTGTATAGTAAAATCAAGAAACAAAAATAAAAAGTCGATCTCGCTCGAACTAAGAAAGTCCTTACAGAACTTAATGGAAGTTATTTTGGTTGAATTGTCCCATGTTGGGCGTCAGTACAATTTAATGTCGAACTTATTCACGTTAATATCATCATATTTACATTTAAAATCTAATTATTCAAAGTATGTGTACAGAAATAATAAGTATATAATCAAAGAGCAGTATATTATATCACGTTTAACTGACTTCTAACTTATTAAGATACTTATTGGTAAGATGTGTGAAAATAATCAAACCTCCATTACTATACTACGAGAACGCATCAAAACAGACAGAGATGGTCTTAGATTATTAATATTTTCGACGTTGATTTAAGAAACGAAATGTTAATTGGTTTGCAGTGCTTTGATTTGATAAACTTGCGTCCCGAACAGGCACATCGTCCAGCTGACTGTGGGTGGTTTCGCCTATGAGGCCACAGTGAGGCCACGTGTTTTCGAACATCAAATACTAGGGCATCAGAAATCAATAGGAGCTACATCGCACCTCCTGAACCGACAGCGAACGGACCTTTACAACACGTAATGGAAAACTAGCTTTTCATTGAGGCTAGGCGACTACGTGTCCAAGTAAAGTGAAAGTCTTGTTAATATTTAAGGCATGGCAAGGCAAGGCTCAAATCAAAAGTCATTAATTCAAACTAGGCTGAAAATCAGCACTTTTTGAAGGTCGAAGTTACATAAGACAGTCCCCCAAAAACGCCTACCCTTCACCACTTCCTAGTGCTTTAGCTGGGAAGAAGAAGTGGCGCAACAAACTCCCCAGCAGCACAGCTGTCTGTTTAGTTGGAAGAACTTGACTCCACACATTTATCGTATGAGAAGTTACCAAACAGATTACATTTCAATCATGTGCCACATGGCTATTCTTTTTATAGTTTTTCTGTCCCTTTCCCTTCTTATATTTGATGGCAAATACAACTATTTCAACAAACCATATTACAAGAAAGCTACATTATATTGATGATTTCTATTATTACAAGCCATGTTCCCATCGAAAAAATAACCGCTATTCCAAACAAACTTTCATCCCTTATTTAGTTAGCATTATGCTGAGATGAAAGCATTTTTGGCATTGCAAATGCCTTTTTTTTGTTTTGTTTTGTTTTACCTACTGATTAAAATATTTTGTTTTGTTTTTTCATTATTTTCTTTGTTGTATTACCAGTGCGTGTCCGAAATAAAAAAAAACTTGAGTGCGTTGAAGTGTCAAGGGCCCGGATGCGTAAAACCAATTTTCCAGCTTATTTTTATGTACCTACATTCTAAGCAAATAAAGATTCTATTCTATTCTATTCTGTGTATGAACAAGCGCTCTAGGCGTTGAGCCGCAACATTATGCGTACCCGTTATTAAGGGTGTTATGAATTTTCTAATGGACAATCTCTGTTACGAATTAACTCATGGTAATTGGTAACTGATTATATTATTTAAAGAATTTCGGCGCATGTTAGTTGCATTCCCTTTCTGATATACATTGGTATATTATAACAGACACAAAAAGAAACTAGAATCAAAAATAAAGTAAGTACATAAGTAAGAAAAAGTAATTATTTAGTAGAACTCAGGAGGTATATTTTTGTGCTTTTTCGCATTTGGTTTAAATTTTATTTTTGGCTATTTAATTTTACACTTGCAGATAAACAATGATCTCGTTTATTATTAGCAAAGGTTTTCTGCATTGTGGTTTGGTGGGGTTCTGGGTTGGTAGTTGCGTTCTTTTATTCGTAGTTCATAATACAATATTAATCACACACCACATTTAAAAAGGTTTTAAAGTCATTTTCCTCTGTCAATTTCATTTTTTCTTCACGTAATAACCGAACCAAACACTGATATTAAGAAAGTATATCAAAGTAAACAAAATAACAAGTGCCGAGGTCAATCTCATAGTTCAACTGACCGATATAATACAATATAATTATGTACTTGTCTCAAACGAATGTTATATAATTATGTACTTGTCTCACTCTAACTTACTTGATATTCGGCACAGATTTATTCCTAGACGCCTTTACAATCATGTTGCGGTACAACGCGTAGGTATAGAAAAGTGTTGAGAGCGAACATGATTGTTCTCTTATCTGTTGCAAACTTGAGGGCCAAACTCTGTGCGGTAAAAACCTATCAACTAAAGGTGCTGGCTCGAAACAGGTTTGTTTTCAAAATTGTGCAGGACAATGTCTGTGTACTATTCAGCACCATCCAGTGTTGGGTCATATACAGGAATTGGTTTTACGCGGCCCGGATGGAACGAAGATCCTTTCGATTAATTAGTGAAGGAATTGTAATAAAAATTTATTTCATTAAGTTATAATAATCAAAAAAAATCTGATCCAGAATTAACCAATCAAAAAATATTGATTAAAAAAGACATCATATTTTACTTCAGAAAAAGTGTCCTTACAACTTTTGGTCTTAATTGTTGCCCCTTTCGCAACGCGCGATAAGGAACTTCGTTCCAAAAAAAAAAACCTAAAAGTACAACAACATGGTCCTTTCTTGCAAACGGTGCGAGAAGTATCTTAACCATTATAAATAAACATTCAAATCAAGAGTGCAGATGTGCACTTGGCCACGTGTTTCAGGGCACTGAGTACTAAGATATCAGGACACGCTAGGAGTTCGTAAGTACTTTCACTTTCCGGTATCGATAGTAAATACTTGTGAAATTGTTTTGCACTTGCATGAAGACGGAATGTGACGATTAACCCGAGAAAAAAGCTCATTTTATCGTCATCATCATCAGTGGAATTCATATAAGGTGATGATGATTGGTTGGGTTCGCGTTCGGTCGACTTTTACTTAGCAATTCTATTTCAATCTAATTAGAGCCTATCTTATGTGACCTCCTCATTTTACCTAATTAATAACATCTAACAAAACAGTCCGAAAATAGCTCGATAAGTATAAACTTGCAGATCAAAGATCGGTGATAATATCTCATTCAACCCTCATACTGCACCCACCGTAGGAAATCGCCAGTGACATCACATTATGACGTCACGTTATGACGTCACTCCACTAGTCAATGCAGGCCCCGTAGTGTGATCGATCCGATCGTTTTATACTAGGGCGCTAGAAGTCATAAAGAGGTTTTATCAGGTAAACATATAAATCATTAATTTCTTTTTATGGTAAGCAACAGCCATTCAGATTAATGTATTTGCATCCGAATGGATAGAGTTCCCATAATTAAGTTTCCACTTTGGCGCCTTGTAAGTATTTGTAGGAGGAAAAAGAACGTAAAATCATAAATTAACGAAAAAAAAGCGTAAGCGGTCCCCGTTCAGATCCAGTATAGAATAGAGATTATACAATGCTCACCGTATAGAATAATTGGAAGACAGAGAGAGAAAGTTGTATGGAACGAGCATAAAGCTTTTTCTTTACGTGACATTTCGTGACGATTTCTACGTCAACTCCTAGCAAAGCCGGGTAAGGAAAGGAACTACACTCCAAAAACGCAATCCAAGTTGGGATCGAGACCGTGGGAACGAGATGGTTGCGTCACGTTTCAGGAAGCGATAGTTACTGGGATAACAGACGGCACCAAGAGTTAAACTTGCACATTAGAACGATCTTCTTTCGAACAAACAGAATGAATGATGAAGTCATCAGAATAATTTAACGCAAAAACAAAGTGAAAAATAACTTTAATTTTGAAAGTTGTTGTCTTTGGTTTAGTTTTTCGTTTTTTTCTACGGGCTTTTAAGCCCGTAGAAAAAAAGTTACAGTTATTTTTCATATTGTAGTGTTTTTTTTCGAAGTCAGTTGTGTTTTTTTTATATATATTTTTACACTTTTTTAGTCCTGGTGTAAATAAAAGTCACAGGAAGTGGTTTTATCATCATCGACATAATAATGAGATCCACCTAAGAGGGGAAAATACATGTCATTGAAGCTAACTCAAAATCTACTCAATCAAAGTTTATAAAATTAGTATAGGACCACCTGGAAAGTAAAAACAGAATTTTCTAAATCTGCCCAGCTGTCTTTGAGCAATCGAAGGACATTAAAAAAAAGATTCCGACGAACCGAGAACTTCCTCTTTTTTTGAAGCTGGTTAAAAAGACGCGTAATGAGGCTGAGAATTTACTTGTTCTCTCCTTTGTGATATTTTTTTATAAATACTGGATTTTTTTTATTTAGTTTTAAAATAGATGATGATATTCCTATTAATGACCGCTAGAAAAAAAACCTTAAAGGAGTTCAAACTATTTAATGTTCTTGTTGACTGTTTTTCATTGGACATGTCACACAGACACAGGATTATTGATAAGTTTACCGTTATTTGCCGAAGAACCAGCGCAGCACAACACAGTAGGGTTGTATGAGGGGTTGAAAAGTGAAAGGGGCGCGAACACGTCACGTTTCAAAGAGGGGCGAACTACTGGGATATTAGGGGTTACGAAGAGGTGAACCAATACATCCACAATGTCTAGGTCTCATAATACGCGATCCTCTTTTGAATGAAACGTCACTTATTATATACCTAGCGCTTCCTTATCCTACAGTCGAGTTGTAATCACATGTGTAATATTTCAATTATGTACAATTAATATTGTCAAGAAAAAAACTGATGTCGTTGCAATGAGAAACATCGAAAGTAATAGCTACGGGGTACTACTTGTTATGGCCGCGAATCATAAATTATAAATCAACATAAATAAGTAATGTTGATTTACACTTACAAAAACGTAAGAAAATTTGAATTTCGCGGGCTATCATGACTTTTACCGTAATTTAACAGTTTGTGATTGTTGATGGCCTACCAACGTATTCATTAAACAGAAAAAAAAAACTTGATTAAACTTTGAAGTTTTGATGTTAATAATAAGGTAGTGATTTTACTTACTTTACTTGAGACTTTAAACTCTTTAAAGTGCATTTTAGTTAGCGGTGGCTTAAAATAGCAATAATGTGATGAGTTACTTTTTAGTAATTGGGGTTTAGAGTTCGTTAATCCTTATCTAATTTTCTCCATTATCATAGAAAACGGTACTTAAAATAGACATAGTTTGCCGTGGGAAAATGGGGCTGACGTCACGTGTTGGCGAAGCAAAAAGCACTAGGACGTCAGAAACCATCAGGAGTGTGTCTGTGATACCGGCACGAGAAAAATAATTTTGATTTACCTTCATCAAAAAACAGAGGGCAATTTCAAATTTTTGCAGCACTATAATTTCTTAATTTAAAGAACTAACTATCAATCAGCGTTAATGATTTAAGTAAAACAAAAGGAAAGAATATCTAAATCTACGTAGCAATAAGGAAAAAAGACATTATAATAAACACTAACTGCCTCAACAAAATTGGAAACAAAAAAATATTTTGTCTAAGTTTCATCACGTTTGAAAAGGTTTATTTACTTATCTAGCTTATGGCCCAACTTGCTCTTTGATATCAACTTGCCAAACCTTTTTTAACCGAAAAAAACTCAAAGCCCCTTTTTTATCAAAACAGCTACTTAACGGTTCAGACAAAAAAAAGCGGAAGCACCTTTTGTTAAAAACAAAACAGCTGAGCGAACCGTGTGAAAACCCCGCTGACGTCACGTGTTAAAGGGCAATCGTCACTAGGAGACCAGAAGACACCAGGATTTAATGCACTACAGCTGAATGTGCTACATTAGTCCTTACAACTGATGCATCAAAGTCTCTATTCACTTGATCATAAACACCCCTCATGCTAACGTTGACTCGTTGTTACACAAATTGCAACTCAAATGCATACATGTTACACCGCATTTTTGCTTATCCGATGGCACGAGAACCAACACCGCACCGTTTCATCCCTTTGTCACTTAAATTTTCACGCTTACTATCAATTTTGAACCTTATGATCCTTATATCAAAGACTATTCAATTTCTTACCTGGCTTAAAGGACCTTTTGTAAATCAAGTTGTATTGTATAATTGCATACCCCTATGGTCACGTGTGAAAGGGATGCACCATACATAATTTGGTACGTTAAAATGAGAACATTCATTTCTGTCTCTTCATTTGATTAACGAGCTCTCCAGCGCTAGTCGACCGCTTGTGGCAAGTATTTAAAGAAAAAAATATGGCAATAAGGCCGATGTCCACCATTCTGCTTACGCCTAGTGAATTGGAAAAACCTCCGATACAGTTAAACTAAATGCAGATCTTGTGGGGAGTATTATTATTGTTAGAACATCAAACTGTACATATACCACACCCACACATACAAAATAATGGGGAAACGAAGTATAACTTTATATTATTGTGACGGATGAAAGTCATCAGCGCCAGAAGCAGATCTTGAGAGAGATATGTTAAAAGGGAAGGGTGCTGGTCAAATCACGACCGTTTAGCAATGTAGATTTTTATGTCAGACCTCAACTTTTGTTATAAACACTATGTCACATAGAGCGATCTTGTGAGAAGGCTGTAGATGTTTAAAAACTTTTTCATCAAACTTTTTACGGCATTCTCAGGTAGGTACTTAGTTTGCAATAAAGTAAGTTTATTGGAATCTAAGTAGCGGTACATTGACCTAAATTACCCTGGCCTTGATACTGTACCACACCACCCACCCTTCATAGTCTCGCCAGCCACATGTCAACACATGGAAACACATCACGTGTGTATAGTACACGGACAAGTCCAGCCCCCCGTGTGTGAGAAACACGTCGCAACACGTCCCCTCACGTGTTTCTTGAAGCCGAGCTACCAGGCGCCCAGCCGTACGAAAAGGTGGAACTAGTACATGGACTAGTTGTACAACTCGTCGTCATTGAGATGAATGCAGTTGAGCCGTTGCACCCCCTGGCGTCAACTTGTTTGGCGATTTCTAAAGCTTTTTATGTTGGTAGGTAGGAATGAATAAACTTATTGTACAGACGCCAGCACATGAAGCTATCCCAAACTGCCAAAGTTTCTCAATTAAAAATGAACCTTAAATGTTTGTAATAAAGTTGAAAACCTATTAAAGAAATCTGACAGATTGGGGTAACTTGATGTGCTGGCCTCTGTACTTACATACTTTCTATGCGTGTTTCTCCAATTTAGTGATTTACTTTTTAGTGTAATAAATTTCTAAAGTCCTGCTGATGCCAAATTAACAAAGGACATAATACACGCAAACAAACATATAATATCTTAATGACCCTTACAAATCTCCCAAGACAAACCGGCCATATATTCAAAATAGGTAACCATAAAGCACGAACTAAGAACACAAACACCATAAACTTCAGATCGGAAGCGAGTCGACATATAAAATGGCGTGTCGGCCCACAAACCTTGATTCCGACAAAAGCCACGCCACACGAGGGCTTCCTAATGCCTTCCTTACAATCCTAAGAGGCATTAGTATTGGCAAGCTTACGTGGTTTACTTGCAAACATGTGTAGACTTCCCTTGTGAGGTACTGTGTGCCGCAAGTACTTACTTGCGGCAAGTGCGAAAAAGAAGCTTAATTTTACGACTAACGTAACTTTTGAAAAGAATATGATTGTTTGGGGTCATTTATTTAGCAATAAAGTTATGAATTTGAGTATGGTATTTGGTACTTAGATTGTGTTTCAGCGTAACACACATAACATCGCGCCTTGGTTCCCCGAAGGGTTGGGCAGAGGTGATCTTATAGTACACCCACATTCCACCAGTTATGTTGCATTTAATTGTAATAGAGAGCGAGCATATTGCCATCACCCGCGCAGAAACCCAGACTCTGGGCTGCTACTAGGAATTTCCACATATTCAATCTGCCTAGCCTTTTCCCAACTTTGTTGAAGTCGGCTTCCAGTCTAACCGGATGCTGCTGAATACCAGTATTTTACATGGAGGGACTGCCTATCTGACCTCCACAACCCAGTCAGTAACTCGGTAATACGATACCCTTGGTAAGACTAGCTGTCAGACTTTCGGGCTTCTGACTACCCGTAACGACTGTCGAAGATCGTCGAATGACAACCGGAACCAACGCTTTTCGAGGCACGGAGGAATCTCGATATCTAAAGATGGTACCCATCTACAGACCAACCCCGGCAAGCGTAGCTTAACCTGAGGGATCAATCCGTGCGGCTGTTATTACTTAGCCACGAGCTCAACCAGCCCAGCTCCAGTTTTGCGGGTTTATTAACTAGTAGTTAATAAACCCGCAAATGACTGCAATAATATTACAATCGCGAAAATACAACGGTTTCATTCCCGAGCTATGCGACTTTGCGTTGTAATGTAAAATTACAATAAGTCAAAGCACATGGAACTAATTAACTTAAGAAATAGCTTCATGTAGCGAAACCTGCTGCCTTTTAAGCGTATGTACGTACTAATTAACTATTATTTGTAGCATTTATAATTAAACGCTTACAGAAATAGGTTCTTGTTTCAACGTTTAACTGTTTTTAATTCCTTTAATTTTCATAATATGTAGGGATTATGAATGTCAATAAGTTTCTTTGTCTATTTAAAGTTAGGGACAGATTCTAAGGTAACTGATCTTATAAACTAATTAAAATATTTTAAATAAGGGGTAAAATAGTTAGGAAAGAAAATAAAGAAAGAAACAAGGAAAGTGGAAAGAGGTTATATCTTTCAGATTTCGTGTGATGAAACTTATTTTGAGCGCCACTGAAAAACTTGTTCTACTGTTTATTTATAGTCATCTATCATGAATTCATAACAATTACCTGTACACTTTAAGCAATTATATACACTTTGTTGACGACACAGACAACAAAAGTACCCACATTAAATTATTTTGTAAAAAATTACAGTAAATTATTTTGTAAAATATTACAGTAAATTATATTTCATTATTATACCACCAAAACTACACCTAACGCCATCTATCAAAACTTTCATGTACCTACTTTCATAGCACCGTAGTCGTCACGCGGCTACACCGTATCTACCAGCTGAGGTATCAACGCCATCTATATCAGTTTGAAGCGTTTTTAGAAACGTTACGAAGATTGCCACGTGGTCTGTGTAACGGACGAGTTGCTGTATGTTCTAAAACTAAGTGTCATTCTACCGACAGATGACCTTACGGAACCAAAATAGCAGGGGACTGTTAAGGGTATTCTAGCAGAAAGATATAGGGGAAAACTGTAATTGTTTTCCTTTTGATTTTGAATTTTAATCATAGGGGTAGTAGCTCATATTGCTGCCACGAAGACATCTTTTAAAGTTGATTTTACAGGAAAAACACAAGTTCCCTCACTAATTAATTTATCTCATTGGGTTAGTAGCACCTATAAAAACCCATGACTGTTATCCTTTCACCACAAAACAAAAACGAGATAAAAACATTTATTCTAAACTCTTCCACTCCACAGTCATTTCACACTCTAAGTCGTAGCTTCTGAGTTGATCGATCTGAAGCGCGACGATCTCCACAGCATCCGGACAAGCGTTCGGGTCAAACTCTGTCGACTCGTCGTAGTACTCCACTGAGCTGAATATGTACTCACTGGCTCGTCTCGTATCGTTCTTGGGCTGATCCTCCAACTTCTTCTTCGTTTTCACCTTCGATTCAACTGTCGTAGCCTTATAGTCGAATATTGGTGTCGTATCTGTCACTTTCATCGATTCTGTTGTATTTATAGCTGGCGTTACATTTTGTGCCACCGTTGTAGCATCGATAAAGTTTCCAGATGTAACTTTCATAGTCGCATTATTAAAATACGAGGCAAAGTCGTCTTGTACTTTGCAAGATTCCTCGACCATGTCTTCTGGGTTCACGGGAAGAGGTTCTGCGGACACGTACTTGACCCTCGCTCCATCCTCTTGTAACATTTTCCTGTATCTTCTCGCAGTGTCTGCGAACGTATCGGACATGCAGTCTCTTCTGCCGTCGAACACAGCGTTCCTGAGATGCGCCACGTGCCATTCCTCATCACTTAAATCTTCTAGAAATCGTCTTTCAATTTTCGCCTTTTTAATATATACCTTTTCTCTAGGATCCTGCGTGGAAATAGCTAATTCTTCAACCAGCATTTGCTGACATTTCATTTGACCTATTATTGCAACTAACACGAAACCAAATAAAATATTCATGTCTAAGAAGACGTTAATACTTATCTGAGCTCTACGAAGTAAGAAAAAATTAATTAGAAAATCTTGTTATGATTTGGTCGTTATTGCATGAAGTTGATTATATGTTTTGTTTAAAGGTGTTTTGTGAAATTTCGATTTTAAAGAATTAAGTACATACAACTGCGTTGAAATAAATCTAACATTTTATTCAAACATTTAATTTTTTTGTCACAATAACAATAATGATTAACGAGTTATCTGTATAATTTGCTAAGGAGCTAGCAGGAACGGCGATTTTATTTATAAGTATAGTTAGTTCATTAGTCACTTTGTTTAGTACCTAGAGTAAATACACACATCAAAAGTGTCTAGGGATCAACATATATTTTTGCAATAACTTTTCTCTTGAGTGATATTAATTTAAATTTTCTTTAAGGATTCATCAAATAAAGTGTTTTCGTTTGTCACAGTAACGATAAACCAAGTCACCTTTGCATTAATAAAGAAATTTGCCATTTTCCTAATAAAGGGATTTTTGACATTTGAACCACTAACATTAAAGTTCGAAAAAAAGACTGAAATAACAGTTTTCTTTAAAATTTTATTGGGTAACTTAAACAATTAATAATCCGTGTTTCTACCGCGAACACTAACAACACAAGAACATCGGTTTGGCATACTCAAAATGAGTTCATCCAAATCACGCTGTGGAATGGCCGCCCATGTTCGTTGCAACAACAAAAAAAGGTGTTATCAGTCGACTTTGGACACGTTACCGAAGCACTGGTACCGTGGCTGAGCGCCATGAAGGACGGTATCGCTGCACCACACGGAGACAAGACCGATACATTCAAATCTTAACTCGAAGAGCTCCAACAATAACCGCCATGATGTTAGCCGTGAGGCTTCATCACTCTTCAGGGAACTTAATTAGCGACCAAACAGTCAGAAACCGCTTGCATGAACTGAACCTTCATTCCCGAAGACCGCTACGGGTACCACCTATAGCAATGCACAATCGTAGGATTCGATATCAATGGGCTCTTGAACACAGAAATTGGGCAGAAGAACAATGGCGTTTCGTGTGCTTTTCTGATGAGTCTCGTTTTGGTATGAGACCGGATACAAGACGTATACGACACTGGAGAACCCCTGGACGCCAACAGCGATTAAAATCCTGCCAGGAAGTCCATCCTTATAGTGGTGGAACCATCATGGTATGGGCGGGTATTTGGATCGGCGGAAGAACTGAGTTGATTTGGATCAGAGGCAACCTCAACGCTCAAATTTATGCTGAGACGATTGTATCTGACGTCATCGTTCCTCTACAAGTGCAAATCGGTCCCTTATTTCAGTTAATGCATGATAATGCACGACCGCACACCGCAAGAGTTGTAAGACAGACTCTCGCCGCAGCTAACATCAATGTCCTGCCCTGGCCTGCTCAGTCGCTAGACTTGAACCCGATTGAGCATGCATGGGATATGCTACAGAGAAGAGCTCTGCCGAATATGGAGGGTATCCAGTTGCAAGAAGACCTTTTTTTGTTGTTGCAACGAACATGGGCGGCCATTCCACAGCGTGATTTGGATGAACTCATTTTGAGTATGCCAAACCGATGTTCTTGTGTTGTTAGTGTTCGCGGTAGAAACACGGATTATTAATTGTTTAAGTTACCCAATAAAATTTTAAAGAAAACTGTTATTTCAGTCTTTTTTTCGAACTTTAATGTTAGTGGTTCAAATGTCAAAAATCCCTTTATTAGGAAAATGGCAAATTTCTTTATTAATGCAAAGGTGACTTGGTTTATCGTTACTGTGACAAACGAAAACACTTTATTTGATGAATCCTTAAAGAAAATTTAAATTAATATCAATCAAGAGAAAAGTTATTGCAAAAATATATGTTGATCCCTAGACACTTTTGATGTGTGTAGTCCGTCGTCGTGTTAGTTGTCTATTAATTATATGAATAAACAAAGCATGAAGATTTAAGGTCAATATTCGATACCCATCATCTTTGGAAGTTTTGGTAAACAAAAGTAAGAATAACTTTATTTTTATTATAAGAGTGTACTTTTTCAGAATTTGACCCGGCTGCCATAACATCCAAACAATAACGTCATTCTTTCTGTCTTAATATCCAACTGTTGAAATCTATACATATAATAAAACAGTAAAAAAACTGTGTCTGTACATTGAATATACACACATCAAAAGTGTCTAGGGATCAACATATATTTTTGCAATAACTTTTCTCTTGATTGATATTAATTTAAATTTTCTTTAAGGATTCATCAAATAAAGTGTTTTCGTTTGTCACAGTAACGATAAACCAAGTCACCTTTGCATTAATAAAGAAATTTGCCATTTTCCTAATAAAGGGATTTTTGACATTTGAACCACTAACATTAAAGTTCGAAAAAAAGACTGAAATAACAGTTTTCTTTAAAATTTTATTGGGTAACTTAAACAATTAATAATCCGTGTTTCTACCGCGAACACTAACAACACAAGAACATCGGTTTGGCATACTCAAAATGAGTTCATCCAAATCACGCTGTGGAATGGCCGCCCATGTTCGTTGCAACAACAAAAAAAGGTCTTCTTGCAACTGGATACTCTCCATATTCGGCAGAGCTCTTCTCTGTAGCATATCCCATGCATGCTCAATCGGGTTCAAGTCTGGCGACTGAGCAGGCCAGGGCAGGACATTGATGTTAGCTGCGGCGAGAGTCTGTCTTACAACTCTTGCGGTGTGCGGTCGTGCATTATCATGCATTAACTGAAATAAGGGACCGATTTGCACTTGTAGAGGAACGATGACGTCAGATACAATCGTCTCAGCATAAATTTGAGCGTTGAGGTTGCCTCTGATCCAAATCAACTCAGTTCTTCCGCCGATCCAAATACCCGCCCATACCATGATGGTTCCACCACTATAAGGATGGACTTCCTGGCAGGATTTTAATCGCTGTTGGCGTCCAGGGGTTCTCCAGTGTCGTATACGTCTTGTATCCGGTCTCATACCAAAACGAGACTCATCAGAAAAGCACACGAAACGCCATTGTTCTTCTGCCCAATTTCTGTGTTCAAGAGCCCATTGATATCGAATCCTACGATTGTGCATTGCTATAGGTGGTACCCGTAGCGGTCTTCGGGAATGAAGGTTCAGTTCATGCAAGCGGTTTCTGACTGTTTGGTCGCTAATTAAGTTCCCTGAAGAGTGATGAAGCCTCACGGCTAACATCATGGCGGTTATTGTTGGAGCTCTTCGAGTTAAGATTTGAATGTATCGGTCTTGTCTCCGTGTGGTGCAGCGATACCGTCCTTCATGGCGCTCAGCCACGGTACCAGTGCTTCGGTAACGTGTCCAAAGTCGACTGATAACACCTTTTTTTGTTGTTGCAACGAACATGGGCGGCCATTCCACAGCGTGATTTGGATGAACTCATTTTGAGTATGCCAAACCGATGTTCTTGTGTTGTTAGTGTTCGCGGTAGAAACACGGATTATTAATTGTTTAAGTTACCCAATAAAATTTTAAAGAAAACTGTTATTTCAGTCTTTTTTTCGAACTTTAATGTTAGTGGTTCAAATGTCAAAAATCCCTTTATTAGGAAAATGGCAAATTTCTTTATTAATGCAAAGGTGACTTGGTTTATCGTTACTGTGACAAACGAAAACACTTTATTTGATGAATCCTTAAAGAAAATTTAAATTAATATCAATCAAGAGAAAAGTTATTGCAAAAATATATGTTGATCACTAGACACTTTTGATGTGTGTATTAAAAGAATAATAGCTGAGGAGGGTTTAGAAACAGTAATAGAGCACGAATCCAAAAAAAAAAATTGTCTGTTTGTTTGTAGACGCTAATCTTCGGAACTACTGGACGGATTGGAATGTTTTTTTTTGTTATATAGGTATTAAGTCTGGGCAACATATAGGTTATAATTTATCTTGGAAACTTGAACACCTGATGCAGAACCGCAACAGGTCTGTTGCGGTTCTGCATCAGGTGTTCAAGTTTAGTTGGTTGGTTTGGTTGGTTGGTCTCTTATAGTTTAGCTGGTCAGCTAAACTATTAGAGATACAAAAATGATACCATAGCAAAAATTGTTCCACGTGATGAGCATTTTCTGCTGAGAGAATAAATTTGAAGATCTGGAACACCTGTTGTGGAACTCCAAGAGCCTAGCTACACCATAACACATATAGGAATGAAGTCTTAGCAAAAGTTGTTCGGTCTGATGGGCATTTCCTGTTGACTTATAAAAATCGAAGATCTGGAACACCTGTTGTGGAACTCCAAGAGCCTAGCTACACCATAACACATATAGAAATGACGTCTAAGCAAAAGTTGTTCAATCTGATGGGCATTTTCTGTTGACTTATTAAAATCGAAGATCAAAAACATCTGATGTGGAAATCAAAGCTATCACTAATTTTACTGTGTAATTATAAAATAACATAAACTGGGAGTACCTGCACGCGGTGAAGGCGGTAACAGTTTAGGACTGATTTTCCTCCTATTTATTTTTTTATTTTATCGTATAAATATGCCTTCGGGCTTATGTTGTTTGATTGTTTAATTTACTTTTCCATTTATCTTCGTGACACGGTAGCCTACCCGGTAACGCAGGGGAGCAGTTATTTTTATTTAGATTTTTATTGATCAGGTATCTTCACAATAAAACTATGACCATGCTTAGAAAGAAGTCAAATCTTTCCCAATGTTCCAAGAGAGCTAAAAGATTGAGAATCATAAGATCCCAAGAATCTACCGAAGAGCGTCAGGAGAGACTTGATGCTGTTCGAGAACATTAGGCTGCAACTCGCTCTGTGGAAACCTCTTCGGGTCGCGAAGCACGCCTGCGTTCTCAGCGTATTCATTAGGTCTCTAGAGACCAGTGAAGAATATGATGCGCGACTGACCGCTGATCGTGAACGTCATGTATTGTCTCGCGAGTCAGAGACATTCACGGAAAGAGAATTACGCTTGATTTCCAATCGTATCTACGCATCGACTTCTAGGTCTCTAGAGACAAGTGGGGCACGTGATGTGCGACTGACCGCTGATCGTGAACGTCATGTATTGTCTCGCGACTCGGAGACGTTCACGGATAGAGAATTGTGCTTGAGTTCCAACCGTATCTATATATACGCATTGACTTCTAGGTCTCTAGAGACAAGTTGGGAATATAATAATGCGGTTACCAAAATGAAAACGATGACAAATGGAGTGTATGTTTTGGTGGTTGTTGGAATGAAATAAAACTAAAGCTCAGTGTGATAAAAGATTTAAATGGGAAAAATGATAAAAAATAACATAAATGGCGACCCCGTTGTCGCTGGCATAAGCAACAGGGTCCGCGTACGAAGTCGCGGGCAGAAGCTAGTCTATATACTATAAAGCTGAAGAGTTTGTTTATTTGAACGCGCTAATCTCTGGAACTCCTGGTCTGAGTTGAAAAATTATTTTTGTGTTGGATAGTCCATTTATCGAGGAAGGCTATAGGCTATGTAACATCACGCTACGACCAATAGGAGCCGAGTAGAGGGTGAAACCGTGCGGGAGCAGCTAGTCTCAAATATGATTCAAAACAATAGAAACAGTACTTGTGTCTCAATTGTCATAGTTGAGCGCTTAATGGAGTATTTTATTTGGAGAGTCGGAAATCTAAACGAAGAAGTAGTTATACTTGATAGTTATCGATCGAGATTGGAGTGTTTATAGGATGTAGGAATTACACATTGAACGTTAAATAGGTTTTCGTTTACACCCGCAAATAGAATAATCACGTACACGTACAGTTTGTAGCAGCTTGCACAGAATCTTAAAAAGTCAATAAAAATAGTACTCACATTTTTCTTCCAGCGGATCGGAAATGTTATAAGTTTAAGATTCTAATTCAAAACTTAAAATTCGTTATCTGCAACTGTCTATAGTGTCAATCAAAACTATATTCAGTGGTCCATAAAAGCCGCAACTGTAATCATATAGAATTTCCGCAAGCCACTGAGCATTCACAATCTGTAGTAAAACACAAACAAACTAAACGAACATAATCTCCAGCAAATAACGCCTAATAAAAGAATACAAACCGCCCATTATACAGGCATCATTGACAGATCGTTATCTCGGGCGCGCTAACTAATCCATTCAGCCTCGGGTAACGTAACTACCCTCCAAACGTCGGGAAAATACTTCAATTACCCTCACCCTTCCACCCCGCTCCCCCCCCCTTCCCGCGCGAGATCAAAACAGCCCAATTACACGAGCCCACCCTTTAATAAACCCTCGTTTGCTCAAATCTGAAATAAAGACGGTAAATAATCAACAATTTTGAAACGAAAAGCTACAAATTAGCATTTGTTTGAATAAATTGAACAGTTAATGTGACTCTGAGACCCGGTCAAAGTTGTCGGCTTGAGGAACTTGGAGGCTGTAAAGCGTCACTGCGCTTTAAAGCGAGGTAAAGTTCAGCGCATATATTTACTGCATTTAAAGTTTCGAGTGCTGTAGCGGCTGTGTTCTCGTTTCAAATGTTAACAACTCGCTAAGAGATGCAAATTGCGAGCGGTTGGCAGCCATGATTCGGAATGGCGCCAAAACATTTGCATAATTCGCACAGAATTGAATGGTGGATTCAGAAATGGAGTGTGATTGAAAAGCTGTGGGTGATTTAACATCATTTTACTTGCTATTACAGTTGGGACTGTTATTCTACATTAAAGCTATGGTTTAAGGTTCTAAGTACTTAATAATAAGTAACAACAAAATATCGAGGGTACCAACCTTACAATGTCATTTCTTCACATTTGTTGAAATGGAAACGTTTGATCAGCATCTACGTTAGTTACAAATTACAAAAAAAATACCGCAGTCACTTAAAAGAGGTAAGTAATATTTTAATTTTATTTAATCAGATGAATGATAAATGTGTGTGTGAAAACAAACGATTATTTTTAAATAGGTATAAGATAATTGATTACTTTACCAAACATTAACACGAACAGGCATTCAACTTTTACTTCCAAACATCTTCAAAAATTATTTATTGTATTTACAAACTTTATACAAATTATACTAACGTAGTTATCTTAAGTAGCTACCTACTAACACAAAATACATGGACATATGTCTGGAATGGATATACTGTCATAGATAAAATTATTATTAATAAATACAATTTTTTTATTTCACACTTGAAATGTCCGTATATTGTTAGTATTACATTATCTTTTAACTATAACTCGTGAGGAGATATAATAACTATTTGTGGGTAGTAGAATTATGTACCTAATTTTGATTCATAATAAATTATAAAACTAGATTAGACACTACCCGAAACTAGATTCGATTCATAGCAAGTAATATCTTCAATTCACTCTTTTAAGCGTCTTCAAACATACAGGAGTATATAGATAACTTGCAAACAACCGTGAGTAAGATGGACCTGCCGGCAGAACGAACATTGAGAGTCGCTTGAAGTGAAAATACAATAATCTTATATCATTTGTTTTGTAAAGTATGCGACATAAAATTACATAAGATTAGACATAAGATTTAAATGCAAATATTATGTAATGAAAATGAGACATATTTAATACTTTGTAAATAAAAATTCCTGTGATAGCACAATTAGATATTATAAAAAAAATCCTAATACGTGCGAAACGAATATTTTCAACTTAATATTATAATTATTCATGTTTACGGCACCGCTCCTACCAGGCTCACAGAGATCTTTACTTTCACCTACTTAGTTTATAGACACTTACTCGCAAAAAAAAATTGTATTATAAATAATATACCTAAAGGTAAATATAAAAGTGACTACATACTCAGAATTAGTTGTCAATTTTATTGCACAGTTTTTAAGTTAACATTTACAACTTATGTACTTATAACTAATTAAGTATAATTCTAAGCTCTTCAATAAACTACTGCTAATTTACTAACTTTGTGCCTACTTATTAAATTATCTAGGTATACATTCAGTCAAAAAAGTATCGGGAATGGATGATTTGTTTATGGTTCCAAATTCAAATTTTTGTTTTTTTGTAGTTGTTAGATTGGCACAACTGTTTTCCATTTTGGCGCGGAGTTTGAGTTGCATCTGTTATTTATATTAAATACAGTGCTGGTTTTAGTAATATCATATATAGTGTGTATTGCGAATTTCATAATGGACAAAAATATCGAACAAATAGTTTGTCTTAAATTTTGCATCGCCAATGGAATTTCGTGTTCGGAGTCACTGAAAATGTTACAGCAGGCTTACGGTGAATCGACTTTATCAAAAACTCGTGCTTATGAGTGGTTCAAAGCGTTCAAAAGCGGTCGAGATGTGATGGAAGATTTGCCTCGCTCTGGTAGGCCGTCAACGTCTGCAACTGAAGTTAACATCGCAAAAGTGAAGAAAATAGTGACTGAAAATCCCCATTCAACTCTGAGAGAGATAGCCGCCGAACTTTCTGTATCTCACGAGTCGATCCGTACCATTTTAACTAATCATTTGAGTATGAAACATGTTGCTGCTCGGCTAGTCCCAAAAGATCTGAATTTTCTCCAAAAACTCAATCGCATGAAAGTCGCTGAGGACATGCTAGAACGAGTCAGTTCGGACCCAACATTCATGAAACGCATTGTTACTGGTGACGAGACGTGGGTTTACGAGTTTGACATGCAAACTAGTCAACAAGCTTCGGAGTGGCGCCTTCCAACTGAACCGAAACCGAAAAAACCACGCCAAAGTCGATCAAAAGTCAAAGTCATGTTGACTGTTTTCTTTGACTATCGCGGTGTTGTGCACTCTGAATTCTTACCGGAAGGTCTAACGGTAAATAAAGAATATTATTTGAGCGTTATGCGGCGTTTAAGAGAGCAAATTCGACGAAAAAGGCCAGATTTGTGGAAAGAAAATTCTTGGATTTTGCACCACGACAATGCGCCTTCGCACAAGGCTATCATTGTGAACGAATTTTTGACCAAACACTCAACAAATACCATCCAGCAACCACCATATTCACCAGATATGGCTCCTGCTGACTTTTTTCTTTTTCCTAAACTCAAATTACCACTACGTGGCACCCGTTTTCAATCGATAGAAGACATAAAGGAGAATTCGCGGCGAGAACTGAACTCAATTCCGGAAGCAGCGTTTAAAAAATGTTTTGATGAATGGATTATTCGTTGGCGCAAGTGTATCGTTTCTAAAGGAGCATACTTTGAAGGAGATAAAATAAATTTGGATGAATAACAGACATTTTGTGTATTATTGATCTTTTCCCGGTACTTTCTTGACAGAGTAGTACATACATTATTATATTACATAATTTGGAAATGAGACATCTACACAATGAGGAAGATGTGCTGAGTTCCTTACTAAAAATATTATTTCCACCAGCATAATTACTAAATATCTTATAGCACTGACATGTTAGGACATGTAAAGCAATATAGATAATGATAAAAATCACAAGTTTGGTCGCTAAACACTGATCGTGCGCGAACGGGGCCTGCGGCCTCGAGCGATGCGACTTGCGACGCGACGCGACTTGCATCAAGTGACACCGCACGCAAGTCGCATCGCGGTGACTCGGTCTAGGCTGCTATTCAACAAGATGTACTTATATTATAAACATAGGTGGTATTGCTAGGTAGGTGATACACGTTTACTACCCGACAACGGCAACACAAGAAAACTCACTGCAGATACGACGCAAGTTAAAGTAACCAGAATTTTTTCAACGTGCAATGTTTGTAGACGCTCACAAATGGCAGTGCATGTAGGCAGGATACGGCGGCAGCAGCGCGCACGCAAGTGGCAGCGCGTGCGCCGATAGTTCGCGCTCACCACTCGCCGCCTGCGCTCGTAATTGCTCCAGGCGCAGTTGGTTCTGACGCTTCCATTTGGTTCTAAGAGAAACACAATACTAAATTTAAGAACAACTACTTACAAAACCTTTGTTTTAGTGGAACGTAGACCTACAGAAAATTTTGGAAAAGAATTTTTTTTTGGTTAGTTTTTTTGGCGCCCAACATGGGTACATCGTTTTATTGCAGTGAATCTTTTCCACTAGCAACGCACAGAGACTGCAGAATGTAATTATTCTGTATGCCGCATACAGGTTATGAAAAGGAACTGTGCTCTACTCTGCTCATTTATTGGTCCATTAAACGTTATTCTAGTGAAGACATAGCTAAATATTGCTTTTTCTAAAACTAGGAATGGTAAAATTTTACTTCATATTACTTTTTTTGTTTATTGGCACCCATCATGGGACCATGTGGCCCCATGTCGGGCGCCAAAAGATATAATCAACTAACGTAAACATAACTAGCAAAACGTAGGAGTTCTATACACCTCTGCGTAACTCTGTTGTTGTGTTATGTAGTTTTTTTCAGTACAGATATTACATGTACATAATATATAAACTCACGTCTTTTCCCATGCGACTAAGTAGAAACTGCAGAATGCCACCTTTTACGATCGTTAGTATACATTTGGTTTGTTATATTTTGGAAACTGATCTCCTATATTTCTTATGTTAAGAATAATATTAGTACATAACACTCACCTGCGATTTTGATACCAGGTCTTGACTTGCGTTTCGCTGAGGCTGAGCGCCTCAGCCACATCCCCGCGGTCAGCAACGCTCAGGTACTTCTGGCAGCGGAACTTGCGCTCCAAGTATGCGAGTTGCGCGTGAGTGAACGCAGTTCGGCGCCGGCGTGGTTTGCGGCTTGAACTTGAGGCCGTCGGTCGGCTGCTTGGTTGGCGATCTAAGAAATGCGAAAAGAGTGTGGAGCCTTATTATTTTCTGGCACAAATCCCGTGAAAATTGTCCGTATACAACACATCAACAAACAAAAACATCCAACTAAAAATGCATGAACAAGAATCGATGTCGATTTTTTCGGTTTTCGTGTAACCGGAGTCACACATCATTACTAATTCATAGAATATTGGCATAAATCTTACAGATAACTAAGTACATACACCTAAAATAAATGTTCAACAATTACCGTTAGACTCCTGCGATTCCCTCTGTGTATTTCCAGCGATGACTGATGCGAAACCAGCCAATAACTGAGACTGAAACGAATTCTTCGATAGATCCATAGACCTGCCATATATGCTGTCTGACAACCCAGCCATGTGCTCATACCCAGACCCTTCAGTCCCCTCATCCTTCTTGTTATCTCGCTCTGGCCTATACAGGTGAAATAGACTAGTATCATACAATTTCATTCGTTCATCCGGTCTGTTTTCATACTCATTCTCATCTTCTTTGAAAGGCGAACTGTAATTCGTTTGGTTATTCAAATTGTATTCTAAAGGCGATGATCTTTCTGTTTCTTCTATGTCTAATTTCTTTTTATATTCGTCGGGGAATGAAAATTGAGACTTTTTGGGAGAGGATGTCTCGCTTCTATTGTCGCCGACGGAAATATCATCTTCGGCATCCGATGTTTCCACATTCTGACTAGTTCTCGAGTTACACCTTAACGTTTCTTGATCTTCTTCGGTATGAGCCGGGCCTGGGGACAAAAACTTTTTTTGTAGAGTTAAAATGAAACAGGCTCGTTTGCCTTCTAAATTTACTTCGCTTGTTGGTGTGAAATGAGGATTTCCCGTAAATTATAGTCAACAAAGAGGTTAAAGCATCGCTTGACACTAAGACTTGACACTTACGTGAGCACAAACGGAACGCGCACAAAGGCAGGGGCTCGCATAAAGACCTCAGTTTTGAAAAAGGAACGGCCATAGATGCGAGTTTTCTGCTCTAATTAATGCCTCGGGTCGTTCCGTTTCGCTCTCGAGCAATTGAATACGACGTCTGTGAATGGTATGTTTTAGCGCGCGCGGGAAATTCTTGTCTATGCTTTCGTTTGTGTCTTTTAATTTGCGTGAAAATGGTGAGGAGTGGGCGTGGGGCATTCAGGCCGGGTGGTCGCTTTTCATATGATTTTCTTTCGCTAAACTTTTGTATGCGCCGTTGTTAATGGCGTGGCCGTACCACGATTACTTGTTATATGGCGGGCTGGCGTGGAGAGCGGCCCTCGAGTGTTTCTCTCGTTATAATATCGCATAAATATGTTTTAGCGTGCACTCCTCCTCGCGACGTCGAGAGGTCTTAATGTTTCCGCATGAGTGTCTTCTACGAAAACATCGTTAAAATGTTATATTATATTTACGTACAATATTATGTATTATTCATGCCTTAAAATTAAAACAAAATAAAATGACAGATACGAAAAATCCCAGCACATCGTTATTTCATAGTTTTGTAGCATTGAAAATAATGGATTAATGTTATTCTTACATTTAGGTGGTCCTTACTTATTTCGTCCATTTAGAAAGAAAGAAAAACGAAAGCTCACTCGTTCTTACATTGACTCACTGATTAAACACGAAATTTCAAAAATTACTAGAGTTACGAAGATGAAATTTGGCCAGATTTAGATTATGAGTAGGTGACGTCAGCTAAGAAAGGATTTCAAGAAACTTCTCCGTAAAGGAGTGTAATAGGAGATTGATGTTTTTACGTAAACTTTTAACATTGTCACGATTGGGTTCACGCCAGAATGGCTGAACGGATCGCGAAAAAGCGGAATTTGGTGGATGTTTTGTAACACCAAATTGCCGTAGGATTATTTCCGATACCCACGCGGGCGAAGCTGCTGGTGGAAGCTAGTATAGTACAAGGCAGTCAGAACCAGCGGCTTAACGTGTTTTCCGCCGAGCCACAGAGTATTTAGTGCCAATATGTAATAGATGGTCACCTATCCAAATTTCAAGAACATGTAGAATTGATATTAAATCATTGAGTAAGGAACACATTGAGTATTGCGAACTGAGCGAGGTTTATTTTAATTATATACTTTTACACAAATATTTATTTATATATTAATATAGGTTTATCAACATCTTCTGTATACAAAATGTCTTACGTAGGTAAAGGTTACCTACAATTAGGTAGCCTTGGACTCACGCAATCAATTATTACAGGTTAACCAAACACACAAAAAGATAAAAGCATAAAAATAGTGAACCTAGAGTGATTGCAAGTATTATTTTACTTTTGGTGTTGTATTATGTCTTCAACTGCCTAGCCTTTCCTCAACTAGGTTGGGGCCGGCTTCCAGTCTAACCGGATGTAACTGAATACTTACCAGTATTTTACATGGAGTGACTGCCTATCTGACCTCCACCACCCAGTAACTGGGCAATACTATACCCCTTGGTAAGACTGGCTGTCAGATTTTCGGGCTTCTGACGACCCGTAACGACTGTCAAAGATGCACAAATGACAGCCGTGGAGGAGTCTCGTTATGTAAAAATGGTCACCCATCCACGGCCAACCCCGGCAAGCGTAGCTGAACCTGATGGAACGATCCGTGCGGCTTTACCTCCACAACCCAGTCACTAACTAGGTAATTCGATACCACTGGCTAAGACTGGCCGTCAAACTTTCGAACTTGTGACTACTAGTAACGACTGTCAATGATCCACGGATGACATCCGGGACCAACGGCTTAACGTGCTTACCAAGGCACGGAGGTGTCTCGGTATGTAAAGATGGACACCCATCCACGGACCAACCCCGGCAAGCATAGCTTAACCTGATGGATCGATCCGTGCGGCTTTTATTACTTAGCCACGAGCTCCTTTGAAAACTCCAATGTTTCATTAAAATCCTGATATAGTTTATTGTACCTAAGTGTTTTCTTTTACTAATATTATTTGTTGGTATTCATTCTTGTGTCACTGCAGATATCGGCTGGTTTGATAGAATAACATTACTGGCGAAATATCGGTGTCGTACTGTACAGTCACGAGCTACTAATATGTATACACTGAGCAACTTTGAAATTGATTTTCTCCTTTTGCATTTATTGTAATTTTATGTTATTACGGACATAGTATTTGAGAACCCATACTAATTTGAAATAGGCTCTATTATCGCAAAGTAATCGTTATTCCACAAGAAAACCGCTTTTGATTGTTACTAAGTGTGTACCGCTGTACGCACCACTCTGCCAAAGCCTAATACCCGTGTATGATTTTATGTTATGTGTTATGTTATGAAACTAAATTATGAAGAAATGGCAAAAGGATTTCCAACGAATTTCCCGCTTGCAATTGAATTAACAAATTAGTGAACTACATATTTAAGTCAATGCTACAAATTCATGCTGCAACGTTTCTATCCCTTCTTCTAAAATTATGAAAATAAATGAAAATATTCATCGTTCAAGTCTGGAACAAAATGAGCGATGAGCGATGACATTGAAAATTTAAATCCACGAGATGACTAATTAATTTTTCGCATTTTTTCGCCAAGATTGTAATTTTTGGGGCAAATGTTGGCCAATGAATGGTAGGCACATTTTTTTACTAGTCTATACCGTAAGTAGTTTCTGTAACTGCTGCATAATAAGAGTTTTAAACAATCGTCCGATACTATTAAAATCCGTTTTTGAAAGCCTAGTTATGTGCTGTTTTATATAGGTATTACTTTATGTATCGGTCTTTGTGTTATTGGTGTTTAAACTGAACTCAAGCAACATAATGAAATATTTCGTAAGTATGTAGGTACTAAGCTAAGCTAAGTCAGAGGCCCATAAAAAAGGCAAGGGCAGCATAAAATCTCTGACACCTGATTTGTCACTAACCACACGAAGAAGAAGATTAAGTATTTTTAGTAGAAAAATAAAGTTACCTATTTTATCAAAATTTTGAGCACTCCGGCAGGGACTGTTAGACTGTTCATCGAAGTAATTAACTTGATTAACTAATTAACGTAGGGTTTATAAGCTAAGAAATTAATTAATACAACGAACTACAAGATTATAAAGCGCGACTACGTGAAAGAGAGTACAAAACTCTATGTTAGAGTACCTACTTGAAGAGAAGTGTTTTGTATTTCCATTCCTATGAACTTGTTTTGTTCTTATAAGTCCTTCCACCTCTTTTCCTATAGAGAAGATCCTCCTCCGGAAGGCTTTATAAACAAAAAATATTGATCAGGAACTTACTGTCATCATGTGCCTGCCTTTTCCAAACTATGTTGGAGACGGCTCTCAGTCTAACCGGATGCAACTGAGTACCAATATTTTTCATGAAGAGACTGCATCTAACAACACAGTTATTAAGTAACATGATACCCGCTATCAAAAGATCAAGAACGTTATCGTAAACTAATTTCAGAAGTTACATAATATTATTAATACTAGTTGATCCGTCGACGGATGGCTTACAAAGATAAAAAGCATTCGCCGATGGAATTATTATTATGGTCCTGTAAGATTTGTAAGTTATTGATATTATTACGGATTCTTCAGTAACTACTACATTACCCACTATTGAATGTTTGTGTATTGTTTAAGTAAAATGAAAATAGAAAGAACATCATACCAATTATAAAACTGTTTGACATGTCACTTTATTTTGTTCTTGGCGTCGCGTAAGTTGTGTGATGAATAAATACTTTATAAACAAAAGTTAACAACAATATTTTCGGTTTTATCCCATTATGTCGTGGAGCGCTGCGAGCCCTCAGCCCCTTAGCCCCCGTACGACAATGTAAATAGCACGCGTGACAAATTAGCGATGTCCCGCTGTGCGCTTTAACATCGACACCCCTGCGGCTTTCCGATCAGCGAGCAGTAAGTCTTGATACTTGATCAGAGAAGGAATTAAATAAAATGGCTAGGCCTACAAACATTGTAGCTTAGATTTACAGTATACAACGTTTTAATACAATTTCATCCCTAATATCTTTAGAAAGTTACAATATCTTGTTTTGTAACTATTTAGAATACCTACTTAAATGCTTTTTCTTCCTAGTGTGTTCATAGCTACAATAATTTATGTCCTTTTTAAATTTGTTGAGGCCAAAATTCAGCAGTGATTTGTTATCTATTTTGTTTTAAGTCTTTGTACCGTTCTATATTTTTTCCTCTTGTATTGGATGAGTTTTACGCTGGTACCGGCTGTCATTTGTGGATCTTTGACAGTCATTATCAGAAGCCCGAATGTCTGATAGCCAGTCTTAACAAAGGGTATCGTATAACAGTCTTATCTGTAACTAGATTCTAGAGGTGAGGTAGGCAGTCGCTCCATGTAAAATACGGGTATTCAGCTGCGTCCGGTTAGACTGGAAGCTGACGCCAACATAGTTGGGAAAAGGCAATCTGCCTAGCAGATGATGGTAGTGTTGATTGCGTTTACAATCACGAATCCGGCAGTATACACAAACAGACAAACCGCAAAACATGTACAAATATTTGTTCCATACGAATAGGTAGCCGGTCTAATCTTTGACTTGACGTATCGCAAACATATTATACAATGTGGAGAAAACAATACGACCATAAATGAAAACACTGACTATACTAATGAATAGGACTATTTTGGAACTATCAAATAAATCATAACACCGATTTTATTTTGAAAAAGCGAAGTTTGTTTTGAAATAGTGATTTTTTCAAAACAAACTAAATAATAGTGGTGGTCCGACTACGAGTTCTGCCAATCATTGAATAGCTATAGTGACAAAACTATTGGATATATTTGATTGAATTTTTGTATGCCAGCTGGGAACAGCATAGGTATACGCAGTTTAATTTATGATCGTATTGTTGTGTCCACTTTGTAGTTTGTATATCTACTACCAAAAACTATCAAGTGTGTTCGATCACAGTTCAATCATTAATGTTATTGTAAGGGTTGTCCTATCACTTGTGTGCTCATAATAACGACAATCACTGCTAACCTGACGAGTCTGAGAATCACATCTCAATTTTTGTCTTGATTCTTTTTAATTATCTGTATATGCAGTAATTCAAAACTTTTTCATAATTAAAATAAACATTATGTGAATCAAGAAATAGATTGGCAGTTATTTATTTACAGTTATTAATGAAAAAGTTGGTGTATTTATTTCATATAGTATAGACCAGTGCCGATAACTTTTAAAACAAAAAAAAATTATAGTAGAATGAAACCCATTGGAAAAGGAAGAGAATATAACAAAAAGTAAAGGAAAAATAATTTACGGGCGATCTGAGGTCGGGAAGTGGATGGGGGTGCGTTTTTAAGGGTAAAAATGGTTTATCTGGATTTACGGCAAAACTACAAGTCCTATGGAAAAAAGTTAAATGGCAAAGATATAGATCATAAAAAGATCTACAACTTTTGCATTTACACTTTTTTCACATAACCTCAAAATGTATGTGAAAAATTCAAATAACCAAGTTTTCGGTTTTTTATTTTTACCTTTTACAAAAAAAAAATATTTTTCACTAAATTTGGTGATAACTTACCTTTTTATGTTCCAAACACACTGTAATTTTTTTGATTTAAAATATTTATTTTTTCAGCATATATTGACTTAATATCGAAAAAGTTGCCTAGTAAAGTTGTCAAAATATCAGCTTTTAAAAAAAAGTCGGTATGCTTTATGTTCGTTGAAATCTCTACTTTCTGATGGTGTAAAAAAAATATACATTACCATAGTAAATGTTGTCAGAAAATGCACAGTACTGCTACGAAATAACGGATAGTAAGGCCCATACCCTCCTAGCCCCTTTCCCACTCCTGTATTAAATAGCTTTTGATGGGCTAAAATTTTCCGTAGGTCACTCAGATATATTTTATCTTTAAAAAAAGCAATAAATAGGCATCTACGCATATAATCTAAAGAAAATTCTACAACTTTCCCAAAATATTGTAATGTGTATGTAATATTGTAATCGTTTCTTTGCATTTTCTGAGAACATTTACTATGGTAATGTATATTTTTTACACCATCAAAAAGTAGAGATTTCAACGAACATAAAGCATACCGATTTTTTTTAAAAAGCTCATATTTTGACAGGAGATTTTTTGATCGAAAATTAGGCTACTTTTTCGATATTAAGTCAATATATGCTGAAAAAATAAATATTTTAAATAAAAAAAATTACAGTGTGTTTGGAACATAAAAAGGTAAGTTTTCACAAAATTTCGTGGAAAAAAAATATTTTTTGTAAAAGATAAAAATAAAAAACCAAAAACTTGGTTATTTGAACTTTTCACATAAATTTTGAGGTTATCTGAAAAAAGTGTGAATACAAAAATTGTAGATCTTTTTATTACCTACATCTTTGCTATTTAACTTTTTTCCATAGGACTTGTAGTTTTGCCGGAAATCGAGATAAACCATTTTTTACCCTTAAAAACGCACCCCCATCCACTTCCCGACCTCAGATCGCCCGTAAATTATTTTTCCTTTAATTTTTGTTACATTCTCTTCCTTTTCCAATGGGTTTCATCCTACTATAATTTTGTTTCACTTTTTACCATTTTCAAAGGCTTCGGCACTGGTCTAGTATATATTTAGTTAAATTAAAATAGTAATAAGTAGAATAGTAGAGGTGAGTAGGGTAGTAGTAGTAGTAGTAGTAAATAGTAATTAGTTAATTAATTTAAATAAACAGTTATTAGTTTTAAATACTTATACATAGTACTATATTATTTTTATTTTTAGTATGAATGAGTTAACTAACAGTTCAGTGATAGCCTAGTGGTGTTACCGCCGGACTGCCAAGTCATAGGTCTCGAGTTCGAACCCAAGGCACGCACCTCTGATTTGTCGGAATCATGTGCGTATTGTATAATTATCACTTGCTTAAAATCGGTGAAGGAAAACAACGTGAGGAAACCGGCATGCCCGAGAGATATTTCTCAACAGCATGTGATGCTATGTCAGAGGCCCATGGGCAGCATTAAAACTCTGACACCAGGTTAGTCACTAACCACACGAAGAAGAAGAAGAAGTTAACTAACAGAAACGCGTCTTCGGAAATGCTGTTAGTGATGTCAAAACCCATATGAAACATCTATTCTTAGCAAACTGCTTGCATTCTCAAGGTAAGTAAATGGCACTTACCTGCTTGAATAAAGCACATAAATAAGTTAGTTTATAAATTTACGAGGTATATTCAATTCCGCTCTAAAACCTACTCTCCCACTTATCTCCTACGCTGTAAAAGATTTCATCTACTTCCTCTTTCTGAACGTAGAAGAATTGCGGATTTGGCGTTTTTATTTAGAATTGCTAACGGGTCAACGGAGCTTCCCGAATTACTAAACAACATCAGACTGCGGGTTCCTTCTGTTTTCGTGCGCAATCCTTATCTATTGCATACTTCTATGGTAGGAACGAATTACAGACGGAATTCATACTTAATCAGAGCGAGTCACACGTATAATGCGGTCTGCCGGGACGTCGACATCGATGTTTTCAATACTAGTATCTCTAAATAAAAGAAGACTCTATGTACCTAATTTCTTCTTTGATAATGTAAAGTAATTGCTTAAAGTTTGCGCTGTTTAATCATAAAAGATACTGTATTTACTCAACTGTCTACCGTCTTAAATACTTTGTGTTTATATGTTCTCTTATGACCGTGAAAACTTTTAATTGGCCTTTTGTTGTTACTCTCAATCGTGCTAAAGTGTCTAGCTGTAAGTTTTCCAAAAACTGTAAAATAAAATAAATAAATATGGTTTGGGGCTAAAAATACGATATTATTAATGACGTTAAAACATGACCGCGACGCTAACGGAAATTTTAAAAATGTAGTGTCCTGTAGTCGTTTTTGAGCAACAAGCAGTATTTAAACGTGGCTTTTCACTATTTTCCTCTGTTGAATAAGTGAAAAAATACATATCCTATTGTCAAGCTACCCGAGGTGCGCCTTAATGGTTCTGGGGACACCGCAACGCATTTTTCTGCATCGAGCCTTCGACCTAAGTAGCATTTCACGATAACTTCGTCAAAATCAAAATTGCATATTTATGGTACAGGCGCCAGCACATCAAGCTATCCCTAACTGACAAATTTTCTCAATTAAAAATGAACCTTATGTCTTTGCAAAAAGTTGAAATACTATCAAAGAAATTTGACAGATTGTGGTAACTTGATGTGCTGGCCTCTATACATATTATGGTTCTTATTTAATCAATCTCTTATTATGCCATTAATGTCAGCGTCCACTTCATTAGTTTATGTTCAAGTGATGACCACATTATTTGCGGTGCTCACATGATCATATTATCCACACGATAACAAACTTATATTCATATTCATATTTTTTATTGCTTTGCATAATGTGTGAAGATCTTACAATAGGCTATTAACTCTGTGCTTCAAGTAACTTGATGATTTTATTTACGTGACCGAGAGAATTTACTGCTCTATTAGTTACGACAACAATTGTAAAATTCTTAAAAAAAAATAATGCATTTGCAGATAACTTCACGAAACTTTTAAGAAGTGATATCAGTAATAAATAGATAATTAGAATTCCTGCGGCGCGGAAAAGCTAACGTTTTGAAACCGATCGGTATTTGGAATAATTTGGAGAAGTCTTGTAGGAGACCAATTTGTTATCAATAGCCACTGATTGTCAACGATGATCTGCGTTTATTATAGCCAATATCTGAATATATTTGTTGAAGTAAAGAAAGTTATCTATAAAAAGGTATCACGTACTTAATATGAAAACCATTAGGTAATGCTGATTATTTGTGCGATCATACAAAATTATTATGGGGTATTATGTTTTATTCCGGAGAAACTCTTAAATCGAAGTTGATTTAGAGGTACTAAATTTCCTTCTTTAGATATTTATCGGACTTAAGTCTTTCTGAAAATTATAAGGACTATTGATTTAAAAAAAAAACCTTTATAAATATAACAGTACTAAATGAGTGCGGCACAAAATGCCAACAACGCTAAAACTCGTCTTCTTATTCATATTTGTCGCAAATAAACGTATTTTCTTTAGTTTTTTCTTTCTTATGTATCAATACGATCTTTCACATAAATATAGTGGCCAGCCATCTATACGAGTATCAAGGTGTGGTTGGGTCACATATAGATATCGCAGCAGAGCTGGCTCCTCAGGGTGTGTAGGAAGTCCCTAAAGTATCTCATCCTATGCCATCACACTCGTTGATTTTAATACAATTATAATCGTTACAATAATGTGAACGATAAAATTATTTCAGTGATTTATTAATTATCAACTCAAATTAAACTCCACGAACAAAGCAGGAATTTGATTGAACAAAGACATTAAAAGTAGTTAATTTGAATGGAGAACACGGAGTCAATCGGTGCTCGACCGCGGCGCGTGGCGGGCGCGTGCGCAGACAAGTGGCGGCATGCTGCGCTGAAGAGCATATGCAACGGTATTGTACGGACGATCTTAGCGTTGATTGCTGTGAATTTGTACTTGTTAAATTTAACATTTAGGAAATTGTTATCACCAGTAATTGCTGTTGATGTACTGGATAATTAGTGATCGATGACTGGATATTATAATCGTATCTATAGCCTGAACATGTAATCCAATGTTCCTAAGTTTTTTTTAATGTTAGTACGTACCTATTTAAGGTTATTTAGGTTACAGAATATTTTGATAATAAATATAATAATGATAAATAATATAGCAAAGGGTGAAGTATTGGCAAGTTACATTTGCTCAACGTATTCCGCCGGGCTCCAGATGGTGAGTGTGAGGTGATCCGATTTACTTTGATGAGCCAGGAGAATAATTAGAAGGAATGTCTTTCTGGGATCTGGGAAGGTACTATTCTAAGAAACTATACCTTTACCTACCCTTTATCGACGTAATATGTACACTTTTTAAGTCGTTATTATTTTCAAATAAGTACCTCAGTACTGTGAAGACCTCATTCTCATTCAGGGTCTTCATTTTCAGAGCTCACGGGGAAAGAGCTCGTGTAATATTCTGTGTACTTGTGTAAGGATTCCAATCCTACATTAGAAACACATGGCCGCGGGGGAGCAGCAGCCATTATATTACTTTTCGAATACATATGCGTTCAGTAGCACGCTGCACGCCTACTGACAGAGTCCATCATTAACTTTATTTTAATTAATCTATCATTTTCAAAGCTCGAATGCTGCCAGTTATTTTTCAACCAACCAGCTAGGTTCCACATAAGGTTTAACGTTAGTCAGTACCGAACGGGTAAACCGTATCGTTGTCGTGCGAATTGCTGACACATTTCACGTCTTACCTACAACGAAAAGAAGATTTATTTGAGTGAAGTGGTCAACTCGACAAGTGGTCGTTAGTAGTCGATAAACTTTTACATTTTCAAAGAATAGTTTTGTCACAAGGGTGCTGAGCGCCACGAGGCGTGACCGGCAGGACTGCAGAAACGGCACGTTCGACACTTATGTTTTAAACACAATTTTAAAACCAAAAGAATGCCGTGTTGAAGCTGGCGATCAGTGATTGCTTCAAGTGATTCCATGGAGTTTCTTGCCCGTTCTTCTCCATAGGTACCTACTGCTTTGGAATGGGCAACTATATCAGAAACGGCTTATTAGATTAAGATGCGGTTTTTAATAATATATATTAAAGTAAGCTTCACTTAACATTTAGTGTTTATTTCATGTCAATCGGTTCATAAATAAAAAAGTTATGTCAATTTAAAGGATCACGGCGAACATTTGTTAAGTTATGCTGCCCGAAAAGTTACTATTCCACGCGGACGAAGTCGTGGGCACAGCTAGTTTGAAATAAATACTTTGAGTTTGAATTTGATTGCACCTCGATTGCAAAGTAAGTTCGATAAATACGTACCTACTTATTAATTCAATCATATTTGCGTGCCCCAAGATTCTTCTTTCACTACCTATATTCTTGAAATGATTAGTTCTACTTCAAACAAAACAAGCCAACATTAAAATGTAAATAAATTCAACAACATGTGGAGACCTCGTTACTCCTTTCCTTTATTACCCCTCTCCTCACGAGTGAGTTGTGAAAATGGCAGGAGACACATGAAACATTCATTAAAGACAGCTAATTATGCATTGTTTATTAGTAGTTAATGCATGCACCGCGGGGGCGTAGGCTAGCGCGCGACTCATCCGCGGCTAATGTATGCGGCTGCAGGGCGCGCGCATACGTGCAAAATGGCGGCATATTAGCCTTGCGCCGCGCGCACTTAGACACGTAGGCTGGTAATAATGCGATTATATTGTACTACCTTCACACTAGTGGTTTCATATTCACGTGTTATATGTGGATACATATATTATATGCAGGTGTTGTGGTCGCGGGTTTGAAGGTGGTTCACCTCGCCGTTCTGTATCTCAAGAGAAAAAACGGAACCCTTATAGGAAGACTTCGTTGTGTTCTTCCGTTTGTCTATCAGTCTGTCAAGACCCTTTTTTCTTAGGAACGCTGCAAATACTTAACGTCTACGGTCTCGTGGAGCTTTTAAAGCTTTTAAATCAACCCAAAATAAATCAAAATCAATAAATCGGAAATATCAAAGAAAAAGGTCCGAAAATTGTTTATTTGCATAAAAAATACATTTTAATGATTACAAACTGACATTAGCAGTTACAAGAATACATGTCATAGTATTATACTAAATTGTCCGAAAGAGTTACCGTTGCCCCGGAACAAGGATGGGACTTAGTCAGTAAGAGTACACTCACGTCTGGTCCACCCAGAGAGGGAGGAGTCATTTGATGATTTAAAAAAATACTTGATATATATATTTCAGTTTTGTCCCTGGGATTGCAACGTACCTGCTGAAGGTAGCATTCATAAAGATAGGCTGATTGTCTCTGTTATCTGCTGTGTCAAAGCTATTGCTTATTGCACTTTTTTTATTTGAACAAATCTTCAGATGGTAGGTACCGTATCTATAGTTATAAGGTTGTCTATCTTGTTGAATAGTACATTATCTAATAAGTTGGGAATCTGGTGACTTGCTAATAAGGGTTAATTTCAAAAGATACGATTGGTTACTGAATGCTTCGAAGTGGAAAAATCCCAAATGTCAAACGTCAATCATCACACCATCAAATCACCTTAAAGATCTTTAAATCTTTCTGATTTAAAAATTAGAATGTCGGGTTTAGTTATCTAGGCAAATTAAAGCCCTTAGTTTGGGGCACTATAGATTGCGTGTTTTGATAAACTACCGTATTTTTAAGTATTTTAAAGGCGTGGATTTTAAATTGCCTATGGAAGAAATATCTTTTCAGACAGTTTACGGCGATTAGGAGAATGGAGCTCAGCTTAACATAAAAAACAGCATGGAGTTTGTCACTAAAAATTTTGATATATGATATACCTACATCAAATGCAATCAATGCCCACACGCACTCAAACTTAAGTGAACAAGGACAGGACAGGCCATGATGCAAGACTGCATGTCTATAGATGAGCCAAAAAGATGACTTCTTACATGGGACCGGCTGTTTGGCAAACGGAAACGAGGAAGTCCACACACTCGGCGGGAAGACGAGACCGTGAGTACAGCTGGATCACGCTAGGTGAGCAAAAGACAAAGAAAGCTTATCTGGAGGTGACTCTCACCTCAGATCTTCTTAAATAAAAAAAAATTAAATTATTGATAAACACTGTAAAAAATACTTAAGAGACAATATGTAAGGCTTTTTCTATTTATTTTATTTTAGAGTAGGTAGTGCGATTTGACGTTATAAAATTCGAAAGCTAACGGACTTATTTTTAAAATAAAACACGGCGGATTCAAAAATGGAAGTTCGAAGTAATGTTTAGGGAATTTATCACGGTAGTTATTTATTAAAATCTAATTTTATTTAGTCTCAATTGCACAACAACTCACTAAATGATTAGACCGCGAAACAGTCACGAAATCCGTTTAATTTCGTGACTTGTGATGCAAGCGGGGCTCTAATTAATAAGTGGAGTAATCTTAGAGCAAATAAAAAAAAAACGCCTTTATATCTCACCTGATGGGGATTGAAGTATTATTTTGAAAAGACGCTGCTCAATAGTGTTGGCAGAGACGGATTTTCCGGCTACCAGTAGATTACAACAGAACTATCAACTACCATAAAACACAAATGAACCACATGCATAAAGTCGAGTTCGTTTGTCAAACTAAACTGAACTTTAAAAAAATGAATGATTCCAGCGAACTGGGACTTGTTTTTTGAAGTAGGTAAGTAGATTAAAAAACATAATTCTACGCGGATGCTAGGAAACTGCTGCGCGATTATATTTTGTTTGTTTTCTGGACTTTTGAAGTGCACTGACCCTTCTTCACTGATATTCTCACATTAGATATTGACAATTGACTATTTGAGTCAGACAAAAGTAAAATCACATAGATTTGCACGTTTTAAAAACTTTCATCACATCTCTCTCATACAGAAATTAAATCTTATGCGAAGATATAAAATTGCATGTAATGGTAATTTTCCTACCTATTTCATTTGATTCTAAAAGTCCGTGACGTCACATTGTTATAGTGTAAACAAATCACGTACATATTCCGCGTTTTGACAGTTCATAAAAAGTAACGTTATTGACTACTACCCTTTCAAATACCCAATTGTGTGCCATATCACACATTAAAGTATTGTAGGTAATAACTTCGTTTTGAATTTAGAATCTACGTCATTCTCACACGCACGAGTTCTAGTCGAATTGCTACAAATATTTGTTAATGTCATTTAAAAACCATACAATGACACGGTCTAATGTAAAACAACCATAGAAAGATTTCTCTTCCTTCGTCGATAATGCATATGTTTTTGTTTTCATGAATAATTAATACGTTTTGTGTACATACCTATTGCAGCCGCCGCTCCCGGCCTCAACACATCACCGAGAAGATCTTTGATTAGAAATGATTTGTGACTGTCCTGCATTCGTGAATCCATTTTCTCAACAATGTATAAGTCCTTTATAATATTTTGTACACTATAAATTGCTAATTGTTCAAAACTCACATAGCGCCAATGAAAGTTCAAATATCTTTATATCATTTCAATAATTATCCTCAGCAATAATTTATTTATTTTTTGATCAAATTATGTCAGCACATACACAATACTTGAAAATTATAAACTCTCCATGCAATTACCAAAGTGAACTTATAAACAGCCTGCACTTTCCCGCGCAATCGACATCACTGTCCGCCATATTCGCAAAATAGTCGTTGAATCGCGAAAATCTTTTCATTTAGCTACGCCCTACCCCTAACCGATGTTACATACATTTTCTTGTGGTTTTGGACCAAAATACCGCTTAAACGGGGTTTAAAGCGCGTTTAGCATGCGCGGCGGGCGCCGGGCGTGGTTTGCCGACTCCACCCCGCGGCCGCGCGCCAATGGCAGCACAGGCACAAGTTTTACAGCCGAATGATTTCTAAAGTACGCATCGAACGAGGGTTTAGACTTGTAGTTATTGAGTTGGGTTTTTTAAAAGACCGTTTTGAATGTAAATCGAAAAGTTAAGCGGGGTAAAGAGGCTGCCCGCGGTTCTCCAATTAAATTGATAGTTGTTGTCGAGAGGAACGCGGCGGACTGGATGGGATGCGAAGTTTTATTTTTTGTATTTTTCGTAATGGTAGGGTTGTTACGTTAATGTTCAAAGTGCTTACGTTCATAATCGACTTTGCATTACCTATTTAAGAACGATAATAAGGATTATTTAGCAAGATTACAACTGAAACGTGTGGAGAATAACCGGGAGACTGGCCCAAGTTACAGACATCTCACATCGCATAATCAGTTTAAGGGCTGAATTTACAATCGTTAGATAACTTTTATCTGAGGAGTACCTAAATATAGCGGTTCGACATATTTTCTATTATATAAAAGCTGTCATCTATACTAATATTATAAAGAGGAAAGATTTGTATGTAGGGTAAACTTGCCTAATTCGTACCCCGAGAAAACCATCATATTTAGAAAATTAGGAATGATAAATTAGTTTTAAATAAAAGTAATTTTTGTTTGCTAAATGCTTTATTGTTTCTATAATCAAATTTAACATAGTAAACCTTATAAACTTCTCAGAAATAAACAATTTAAAAAAAAACTAAATAAGTACGATTTAAAACCATTCATCCCAAATCGTACTGCTATATTCTTAATTCGTACTTTGAGATCTAGTCATTGGTATACAGTATTGAGAATCAGCATCATAATCAAAAATTAAAACATTAAACGTTATTAAAACATTCGACGGATGGTCTTCGCCAATTCTCGGCAATCATCGCAGTTAAATAATAATCGCACCTAAATCGTACCAGTACGTTTTAAGAACTTAACTCAAGTACGAAATAGGAGCAAGGGCCAGACAAATTTTAAATTTACCGCCAAAAAAATTGACAACAGTTACGAGTATGATAAAAAGTCAGATGAAATCGCAAGGACACATATTAATACGTATCGAATCGTAAAATAGGATTATAGGAATAAAAAAACTTACTTTCTCAATATTTTTGTCGAGAGCAGCGTCACAGGTGTTATCTGTCAGGTGGTAAAATGGCCGACTGTTATTTCTATTTTTTGACACTAGAGGCGCTGATAGCTGTTACCAAAGTGGAGTACGAATTTGGCGTAAGTACGAATTAGGCAAGTTTACCCTAGGTATGTTTGTAACGAATAAACTCAATAACTTCTTAACAGATCTGAATGAAACTTGGCACAAAGATAGATTATAGTCTGGAATAGCATATAAGCTACTTTTTATCCCAGAAATATGTAGGGTTCCCGTGGGATAATTTCCCACATACACGCGGGCGAAGCCGCTGGCAAAAGCTAGTAACTAATATGGGGTAGGTATATATTTGACACGTATTCCAATAATCATAGACTGATTTTTCAATCGTGAGATAATTTTTGTCTGGAATAAAAAATGTTTGACGATTAAAAAGTCGGTCTTAAAAATCGTGGTATTCTCGGGTTCGCTGGCAAGAGACAGCATACTCGCTCAATGTGTCTCGGGGCCTTCGATCAAAACTCGGGGCGTAATATTTGCTGCCAAACCCTACGCCAGTTAGAGAATGAGCGTTAAAAAGAAGTCTGCCGTTGTGAAAGTGAAAAAAATAATTTCTTGACGTTCTTACGTTACTCGACTACTCCAGCAACTATTACGGGTTTTGGGTTCCGTATCCAAAGGGTAAAACGGGACCCTATTATTAAGACCTCGCTCTCCGTCCGTCTGTCATGACACCGCAGCTTGTATCTCATGTACCGGGATAGGTAGTTAATTAGACAGTTGAAATTTTCACAGATAAATGTGTTTTTGTTGCCACTATAACAATCTATCTATATATATAAAAGAAAGACGGGTTTGTTCCCTTCGTTATAACTCGAGATCTGCTGGACCGATTTTCATGGTTTTTGTTTCGTTGGATTTGTCTCCGCCCTGAATAGCAGAATACATTTTTAATTTTTTTTTTTTTTCGATCAGCTGCCGATTTTCCTCCTATAGGGTAGGTAGGTAGGTAGGTAGGTAGGGTAAGGTAGGTAGGTAGGTAGGGTAGGTAGGTAGGGTAGGTAGGTAGGGTAGGTAGGTAAGGTAGGTAGGTAGGGTAGGTAGGTAGGTAGGGTAGGTAGGTAGGTAGGGTAGGTAGGTAGGTAGGGTAGGTAGGGTGGGTAGGTAGGGTAGGTAGGGTAGGTAGGGTAGGTAGGGTAGGTAGGGTAGGTAGGGTAGGTAGGGTAGGTAGGGTAGGTAGGGTAGGTAGGGTAGGTAGGTAAGGTAGGTAGGTAGGTAGGGTAGGTAGGGTGGGTAGGGTGGGTAGGTAGGGTAGGTAGGTAGGGTGGGTAGGTAGGGTAGCTAGGGTAGGTAGGGTAGGTAGCTAGGTAGGTAGGGTAGGTATCACAGTTAAGACAGGACAACGTCTGTCGGGTCAGCTAGTAAGTACTAAAAATCAGAATAAATAAAATCTTTAAGGAGACACCCATACAATAAACGTGATTTTTTTGCCGTTTTTATAAATAACAGGTAGGGAACCCTTCGTGAGCGACTTGGCCGGTTTTTTATATTAGGTACTTGCATTATTGGATCATTTAAGTTTGCTAGTAGTAGGTATATTTTAGACAAGCCAGATAAATTTATTCAATGTAGCTCAGCGCACTAAGCTCGGGGTCTCTTTGAAGAATAAAATCAGGAATTAAATTATCCGGAAAAGAACCGGAGTTACCGACATAGCTTGCAGCTAAGCAAACTGGAGCGGCAGTGAGCTGGCCAGTGGCCATGCTTGTCGAAGGAACGCTGGCCGGCGGAGAAGACGAGTCCTGGAGTGGAGACCGCGAATCGGCAAGCGAAATACGGGGCGCTCCCCTTACCTTAAGAAGGTGGCTGGGACAAATTAGACGTGGAAAGCGGAGGACAGGATGTTGTGGCGCAGCCTGGGAGAGGACTATGTCCAACAGTGGACTGCGATAGGCTGGGTTGATTGATTGATTGATATTTTAGCCCTCCGATTAACTTAGATTAGGGAGGAAGACATGGTCAGCTGTGAACTGAGGAAAAACTGCCCTAGTGCACATGGGACCACGCGTAACGAATAGGGTTCCATAGTTTGAACTTATCCCAAGAACAAACCTAACTTTATAGTTATAAATGTTCTCCCATACTTGGATATTACGACACGGTGATTTCTCCAACTACAAATGTTAGTTGTAATCGTTAAAACATTAATGATAAAAGGATAAAACTACAAATTAACGCTTTTCGGACTTTTTGCTTTAATACACGTTGTAATCCGATAATATCGACAATGGGGATACCTTACGACAAAGAATTTTTTAGCCAGATTTAAAAAAATATTGGACACGCATTTTTTTATGTAAACCAAAGATGACGTCGACACATAGTTAAAATGTGGCATGACGTTTTTTTTTTAGTTCAACTATAGGGTTGTCTACTGCTTAGCCAGACTTGCCTGTGAATGCGACAAAAGAATTTTAGCCTCCAGCCAGGGCTGTTGCATGACGTCACGCCCACGTAGATTTAATACTTGTGACTTAGCGAGCCCCCACTACGTTAATGCGTTTTATCTAAGTCAGTTTTTATTAATAATTATGATAAACCAAAACATACCTGTGTAATATTTTTCTGACCGACCAAATACTTAAGCCTCTTATCCACTAGGGAACATTTGACGCGCAACACGCGACGCTCAACATGCTAGGCAACGTTGCACAACAACGCGCGACAATGTCAGCTGGTGCTCAACATGACGAGCGGCTTGCTGTTTGTTTCCGTGCAACATACCGTAGAACATCAAATGTTGTTGAGTGGAAACGCAAAAATGTTCGACTGGTGTAACGAACAAGTGCTCAAATTAATTGACCCACGAACGTGTTTTTGTCTATTTGATGCATCTTTTCATAAAATTATAACCACCGCCGCTAAAACTACGACAACGACGACTGATTATGCGTAGACAGACAACGTTGCTAGACAAAAGTTTCGCGCTAACTTTCAACATGTTGTTGAGCAACATGTTATGCAACATGTTGCGCGCCAAATGCTGCCTAGTGGATACGAGGCTTTATACACGTTAAAATTTTTGTCGTTTTAATCCCCTTAAGGCAGGGGTGCCCAAACCTATTTTGTTTACTGTCCTTTTGCACCCCCATTTTTTCACGTACTTAAAAACCACTATCTAGATAAAATTACAAATCAACACCTAAGCCTCTACACAAGGCCCCATTTTTTTTTCCGGGTCTCTTACTGCCCCCTTTGACCCTGCAGCGCCCACAAGTGGGCATTATCGCCCACTTTGGGAAAGGCTACCTTAAGGGGTCATTGTCGCCGTGGGATCTGGAGGCGATAGTCCTCGCGCGCCTGTACGAGTGGCGCGCGGAGGTACTAAGCCGGGGGGAAACTCCGTTTCCGCAGCAAATTGCGGCGGAGCGGACGGACCTCCGGCGCGATCTCATGGCGGCCTGGAATCAGCGACTGTCGCAACCCAGCGCAGGGCACGCCACGATAGTGGCGGTAAGGCCCCTCTTTGAGGAGTGGCTAGAGAGGCGTCACGGCGCCCTCACCTTCCGCCTGACGCAGGTCCTCACCGGACATGGATGTTTCGGGAGGTTCCTGCACATCATCAGGCGGGAGGAAACGCCCGGGTGTCACCACTGCGAGGATCGCCCAGAGGACACGGTAGAGCACACGGTGCAAACCTGCCCCGCTTGGGCGGAGCACCGCCGTGTCCTCGTAGAGGCGATCGGCGGCGGCGACCTCTCGCGCCCGGCCCTGGTGCAAGCCATGGTCCGGGGCGAGAGGGAGTGGGAGGCAGTCACCTCCTTCTGCGAAAAAGTTATGCTCGCGAAGGAGGTGGCGGGATGGGAGAGAGAAAGGTCCTCCCGTCCCAGCCGCCGCGGGAGACGCTCCGGGCGTCGGGAGCCACGTGACGACTCCCGGCCACCGTAGGCGCGGGCCTGCGGACGGTGAGTAATGGGTGACTCACCGTCCGATCAGCACCAGACCCGTGCCGTACGGCGCGTATATGTTCCACGCGCGCCTCAAAGAGATGTCAGCATATGAAGGGGCCCATCAGGGCCAAGCCTGCCGGGTAAGCGGGATTGTCCGAAAGGGTTACCGCTACCCCGGAACATAAAGGGCTACGGAAGGAACATGGATGGGTTTTAGTCAGTAAGAGTCTGACACTCCCTTCCGCTCCACCCAGAGCGGGAGCAGTCATTGGATGATTTCCCAGCCTTAAAAAAAAAAAAAAAAAGGGGTCATTGTACTCATTATAACGAGCAACTTTATTATGGGACTTAACCTGAAATCGCGAAAAAAAAATCAGCTGTTCAGTACAGACGCCAGCACACTGTCCCTAACTGTCAAATTTTGTCAATTAAAAATGAACCTTATGTCTTTGCAATATAGTTGAAATACTATCAAAGAAATTTAACAGATTGTGGTAACTTGATGTGCTGGCCTCTGTACATTTATGTTCGCCTAACTCGTCAAAATACTGCACAGCAGATATTTTTTTAACCGTGTAGTATATTCCATAGTAGAAACAATATGCTACTGACGGTATGCCATCGGTTGGTCAACTCAAACTCCACGCATGAATTGTCAAGGGGTCGCGGTCGGTCAGTCAAAACTTTAAAGCTAGTTGCCCATATAAAGCAGTAGATACCTATGGAGAAGAACGGGCAAGAATCTCCATGGACACTTAATCAAATGACAGTCCGACAGCCATCGGACTATCATCATCATCAGCAGTCATAATATTCCTTATGACTCAGTTTTATAAATACCTATTATTGTGGATTAGTAGAATTTCCTAATAAAGACACGATAAAACACTGCGTTTCTACACTTCTATAATAGGAAACAAAAAAAAAGCAAATAATTACAAAATTAATTTTATTGGCCAACATGACAAACTTCGTATAGTTATATTAAAGTAAACGTAATCAATAAACATTAACATATCAGAGCGGAGAGAACTGGATCATTGTCTTGATGTCCTTTACCAGGATCTCGAGGAAGCCGCGCTGGACCGGCGGCTGGTTCTACAAACACGATAGTATACATTAACTCAAACTCAAAGTATTTATTTCAATTAAACTAATTGAACTGTCAAGGAGTCGATCAGTTAGGCAGAAGTTGAAGCTAGCTATCTCTATGGAGAAGAACGGGCATGAAACTCCAGTAAAGAAACTACTGATATTGAATATGTAGTTATGACAATATGTTGCGCCTACAAATATTTTTTATTTAAAACCGACTTCAAACTAAGGAACAGAATGTGTATCCTGATTTCTTGCAATGAAATCATTAGATTTATTCTCAAAATAATCGAATAGGTTATTCTGGACAGGTGTCAGGTTGCCATTTCATTGCGTGAGTGAATATTAGAAATGTCAAAAACATGTACAGTAATTTTGAGCGAAATATAAAATATCATAAATAATATTAGCAATTTTTTTATAGCGTACTTAGAGATTACAATTGTATAACTTCATGTACCTTGGCAGTGTCCAGCAGCTGCTCGGTGAACCTGTCGTTGAACACGGCGATCAGTTGCTTTACTTCATGTACCCATACCTTGGCAGTGTCCAGCAGCTGCTCGGTGAACCTGTCGTTGAACACGGCGATCAGTTGCTTTACTTCATGTACCCATACCTTGGCAGTGTCCAGCAGCTGCTCGGTGAACCTGTCGTTGAACACGGCGATCAGTTACTTTACTTCATGTACCCATACCTTGGCAGTGTCCAGCAGCTGCTCGGTGAACCTGTCGTTGAACACGGCGATCAGTTGCTTTACTTCATGTACCCATACCTTGGCAGTGTCCAGCAGCTGCTCGGTGAACCTGTCGTTGAACACGGCGATCAGTTGCTTTACTTCATGTACCCATACCTTGGCAGTGTCCAGCAGCTGCTCGGTGAACCTGTCGTTGAACACGGCGATCAGTTGCTTTACTTCATGTACCCATACCTTGGCAGTGTCCAGCAGCTGCTCGGTGAACCTGTCGTTGAACACGGCGATCAGTTCCTTGCGCAGCTCGGGCAGCTCGTCGCCGCTGCCGCGCCACGCGCCCGACGTGTTCAACATTGCTGCAATACATACTAACGTTTACCTTGCATGTTTTTTGCCGAAATACATGAATTTAAAAAGTTTTCGGAAACTAAAAGTATGACAAATGTCATAATGCGTCAAAAATGCGAATAGTCTAAATCCATATAATTGTTTTTTTCACATACAACAATGTTCGTTATTGGCTATACGCCTTTCAGTCTAATTTAGAAAAGATGTATTTGATTGAATAACCTCTTATTTTGGCACACTAGCTAGTCAGTTTTAGAAAAGCTTGCGTCACTCAGTGTGATAGGCGTTTTCTAGAACTGAAGTACACCCCCGTCCCCAAATGTGCGCGCCGAGTGACGTCAGCACAGACAGTACTAGTTCCATAGGTGGACATGGATTGTTAACACACAGGTCATACTTACAGTTATCATTATCATCAGTGGGCAGATGCACTCGCAGGAGCAGCCTGGCGTGTGCCCACAGGAGATGTAACGCGGAGTCCAACGCGTGCGAACATGCTCCCAACTCTGCTCGCCTAGTAGAGACCCGTGCGGTAAGTACTGAAACGGCGCGGCCGCGGCATTCTACTGGCGAGAGGGTTTGGGAGTCTTCCGGGAGGAGCTTGCGCATGTCTGGAAGGATTAGTGTGGTGAGTGATGGAATACGTGTGATTACTGGTAGAAGAAAATACAAAACTCCTATAATACTACATTTTTAATTAAATAATGACGGATACTTTCAAATATGCATCCATAGACGATGGACTATCATGGTCCACAGTTTTTGTCACTTACCGTCAAGACTCATGGTCGGTAAGTTCTGCAGCTGATGCCGCGTAGTCGCGAGCAGTTTGTCGTGATGCGCATGCGCGCGCACCAGGTGCTGCAGCAGGGCCAGCAGGCGCGCGCAGGCGCCGCCCTCGATGGCCACCCCGCCCACTGCGCGCCCGCTGTCGTCGCACATTATGTTGCGCGCGTATGTCAGCAGGTTGCACACGATCTGGAAGAAAAAGAGAGCTGACATGGAGAGAAATGCGCGGCTGTACAGGTTTCTTTTGGTGTGATAATGTTTTTAAGACGTTCTGTTTTGTTTAGTGTTTTGTGTGTGTAGCAGCCAGCGCACGCGCGCCGCAGAGGGAGGGGGGTGATGCTGATCAGCTGCTACTGCTCACCTTGTAGTACAGCAGGCGCGTCTGCGTGTGGTCGGGCAGGTCGGCGGCGGGCCGGTGGAAGCGCGCCAGCAGCGCCAGCAGCAGCCAGCGCACGCGCGCCGCAGAGGGAGGGGGGTGATGCTGATCAGCTGCTACTGCTCACCTTGTAGTACAGCAGGCGCGTCTGCGTGTGGTCGGGCAGGTCGGCGGCGGGCCGGTGGAAGCGCGCCAGCAGCGCCAGCAGCAGCCAGCGCACGCGCGCCGCGCCGGCCGCGCTGGCCGCCAGCGCCGTGGGCTCGCCTGCTTGAGCTCCTCCGAACACTTCCCGGTTGGACGCGCGCCCTATCACTGATGTTATTGCCTCGACCTCGATCAGGAGCTCGACGGGAGAATTCGGGTGAGCCGCTCTGTATAATATGACATTAGCTTTTTGAAATTGTGATTTTGAAAATGAGGTTTACTGCATAAAATTGAGAATTCTATCGCCAACTATGTGTTATCATTACAACGAGTCGGCTTAATCATTTTTCTTTTTTCTCGAGTAGCCATGAGCAGGTCCATCCTGTGATGCCCGCTTATCGTTGAATTTTGGGACTAGTTGTATACACATTGAATACAATACAAGAGACACACATACCTGAGCACTGCATCGATGCACTCGACGTGGCTGAGCAGCGCGTGCGTCACGTGCAGCACACAGCTGTGATTCTGTGGCCCCAGGGTCGTCAACAGGGCGTCGCACAGAGACAGCGCTGGGACGAGGATTTGACGGAACCTGAAATAAACATAATTATATCACTTACTTCTTGTGCGCTTCACCTCCTTGCCTTATAAGTAAATTCCCCCAAAAAAGTAAATAAAAGTACAAAATCTCATTCAATAAGGACACAAATCACATTCCATAAAACAGTCTTTGAAAATATTTGGACCGTAATTGAATGCCAGCTGATCACTCGGACCAAGCTTCAACGCGCTGTGTAATCATTAAAATATCGTCGTTTTGACAAAACGGTTGATTTAATTTCAACAAAAGTTTACTCAATTCGTTATAGTCTAAGAGCCCGTAAACCCCAGACCTTCGTTATTTTATAAAAAAAAAAGCTGAAAGTTTGTCAGCGCATGCTCCCACAGGTAAGAAAGATGAAGTTTGGGTTACCGTGGCTTTGGCAGAACACACGGTACTAAAGGGGTGTAAAATACCGATTTAAATTCGTCAAAATATTAAAGTACGATTTTTGGTATTATCTTCGGAATATTATTAAAAAAAATCACGTAATTCATTGCCAGACACTTTTTTTTTTTTTTTTAAGGCTGGGAATTCATCCAATGACTGCTCCCGCTCTGGGTGGAGCGGAAGGGAGTGTCAGACTCTTACTGACTAAAACCCATCCATGTTCCTTCCGTAGCCCTTTATGTTCCGGGGTAGCGGTAACCCTTTCGGACAATCCCGCTTACCCGGCAGGCTTGGCCCTGAGGGGCCCCTTCATATGCTGACATCTCTTTGAGGCGTGCGTGGAACATATACGCGCCGTCCGGCACGGGTCTGGTGAATTGAATAGCACACATAACATCGTGGCAACCCCTTGCCACCCTTAATGTTCATAAAATATTAATTTTACTTACGTTATAGTATAAAAGCTGATTTTTATATAATTATAATACTTGGGTAATAATAATAAGTAAATGATGTTTCCTCATTAGCCAGACATTTTTGATAGTTCCAACCCCTTGCCAGACAAGCATGTAGGGTAGCTTGTAGGAGCGAGCGCGAGGCAGTATGTATATGCAGTATACTAAACAATACAAGCGCATCTCACTCGCACCTACCCGCTGCGAGTGAGATGATGCACCGTCCGGCACGGGCCTGGTCCTGATCGGACGGTAAGCTACCCATTACTCACCGCCCGCCGGAGTTGTCACGCGGCTCCCGGCGCCCGGAGCGTCTCCCGCGGCGACTGGGACAGGAGGACCTTTCTCTCTCCCGTCCCGCCACTTCCTTTTGCGAAGCAGTTATGCTCTGTGACTGCTTCCCACTCCCTCTCGCTCCGGACCATGGCTTGCACCAGGGCCGGACTCGAGAGGTCACCGCCGTTGCCTATCGCCTCGACGAGGACACGGCGGTGCTCCGTCCAAGCTGGGCAGATCTCTATCGTATGCACCACCATGTTCTCTGGGCGATCCTCACAATGGGGACACCCGGACGTTTCCTCCCACCTGATGATGTGCAGGACCCTCCCGAAACATCCATGTCCGGTGAGGACCTGTGTCAGGCGGTAGGTAAGGGCGCCGTGACGCCTCTCTAGCCACTCCTCAAAGAGGGGTCTTGGGGTTGCGACAGTCGCTTTTTCCAGGCCGCCATGTGATCACGTCCGGGTCTGTCCGGTCCGCCGCAATTTATCACGTAAACCGTTTTCCTCCGGTTTAGTACCTCCGCGCGCCACTCGAACAGGCGCGCGAGGACTATCGCCTCCAGATCCCACGGTGGCAGTCCGGCAAGGAGGCTTGCCGCCTCGTCCGAGATCGTGCGGTAATCCCGGATGACCCTGACGGCTACCACCTTTTGGGGCGCGTTCAAATAGTGGGCGGCTCGCCGCCACAGTGAATGCGCCCACACCAGAGTCTCATAGGGAGCCATCGACCGCACGACCCCCGCGGAAAGCCTTCGGCAGGAGGCGTTTGGCCTCCTCAGGTTGGGCAGGAGCTGCTTGAAGTTACATCGGCTGTCGAGGACGAGACCCAGGTATTTCATCGTGGTCTCGACGCCAATGTGAACCTCTCCTACCGTTAGTTGGGATCCCGACGGTGGCTTATTCCGAGGCCCATGAAATGTTATGGCCTTGGACTTGTGCAAAGCCACCTCGAGACTCAACTGCCGGATCCTCTCCACGACTATGGCAACCCCGCATGTGCGCTTTATTTGCATAATTCATTCTAATCACGAATCTCTTAAAGTTTACTATGTTTGTCTGGCAAGGGGTTGCCAGGATGTTAAGTGTCTAGCAATGAATTACGTGATTTTTAATAATATTCTGAAGATTCATCTTTCTTACCTGTGGAAGCATGCGCTGACAAACTTTCAGCTTTTATAAAATAACGAAGGTCTGGGGTTCACGGGCTCTTGCTCTATTAGCTCTGTATCCCTCACCTGTTCGCAACGGAGGGCACGAACTCGGTGTCCTTGTGCGTGCCTAGGCCCGTGTGTATGTCGGGGTGCGCGGCCAGCGCGGACAGCGCGGCCAGGCAGCCCAGCGCGCCCTGCGCCAGCAGCGTCTCCGCGCCCGCGCGCGTGCCCGCCAGCTTGATGAGCAGGCCCATCTTGGACTCGTACACGTACAGCACGCGCAGCGACTTGGGGTTGGGTTCTAGGGTCTGGGGAACACGGTTGAGATTATATTACGGGCTCGATAAAGAAAGGTATGTAAATATAATTAGTGAAAGTAATAAATGTGACAACAAATACATTGGTATGCAGATTGAGATTAGCTTCTCAGTAGACGCAATTTTACGTGTAATATCTAATTAGATCTAATAAATGTCTGCGAGATATTTCTCAACAGCATGTGAAGCTAAGTCAGAGGCCCATGGGCAGCTTCAAAACTCTGACACTAGGTTATTCACTAACTACACGAAAAAAAAGAGAAGATCTAATAAATATGATTTGTGCTCGTAGGAAATTTAACACGTTGAGCGCCAACGCGGTCACCGGTGAGCCGCGAACAATAGTTTTTCTATTGTGTCTGCTGCGTGACAGTCAACGACTTAAGGATCAATTCAGAGGATCTATCTATTGCGTAGAGAATACTGTCAAAAACCACTCACCTCCTTCAACCCCTCATCATCCTGCAGCAAACTATCGATCAGACTCCTCAAGTACCCTTGATTGGTCAGCGTGTTCATCCAGTCAGTCCTTGGGTTGATTTCTATGAGCGTGTCCAAGCACGCTAGCGCCACCATGCGGCAGACGTCGTGACCCGCCCCGATACAGTCCCCACACACTATAGAACATAAGTTCTCACCAAAGTCACTTATCACATCAATTACCATAGACTTTAAAGCTGATTCTTCGCGACTGGGCCTTGCCTTCGAACTGTCTAACCTACTAACATATGTATTAGACATGTTTTCGTCTTCCGGATCTGCTGCACTTGACTTCAAATTAACTATGTTCAAATAATTTAATAAAGCTCCATATAAATTCACTCTCATCTTCTGAGTTGAGCCACCAGAGACAAGAATCCAGGATAGAATTTTATGTAGAATGAATTTTAGAGTTAGGGAATTAGTCTGCATGATTTGGTTGGAGGGTCCGAAGAAGCTCATTTCGAATTCTGAAGACTTTTGGTTTGATTCCCTCTTTTGTAGAATGTAGCAGTGGCGAAGATTTACTAGCAAGAGCAGTACAGTTCCTGATGCCAAGTTCCCTAGCTGTGGCAGTACTTCGGAGGGCGGGATCTTGTTGAGTAGGTCCTGTAGTATGTTGAGGAGGAGGTTTTTCCTTGATTCTAGGCTGAGTATGTCGTGTGGCGCCACGCAGAACAGTATCTCTGTCAGTTGGCGCCACGAGTCGTAGTAGTGCGTGAGAGTTGCCGCCAGGTTGCGCTGTCTATTCACTTCTGTTACGTAGTCGAGGACCTGTGGGAGAGAAATTAGTTCTTTTTTTATAGGATCACTGTTTTCTAAAATAACAACCGCTTGTAATTTATGTATGACGACATTTTACGCTTTCTTTATGTTATGAAAATGATTTCTGTGAACATTAAAGTGCATTCATATAATAGGGGCTTCATGTAGTAGTTTCTGATATTAAATGATTGTAAATATCACCTTTTGTATCTCTGTAGCGACGAGGTTTCTCTGCGGCGCGGTAGCATGTAGCGCGGCTAGTTCGCGCGTGAGCAGGGCGTGTACGCGGGACACGCTGATGCGCTTGCCGCCTAGACCTGAACACAACAAACAATTTAATAATAGCACATACCTATATATACACTATAGTTAACCTCAACCTGTGTACCTGGTGTGTTACCAGTACAATAAAAAAATAAAATTCAATTAATGTCACTGTCGCCTGTAGCGTATAATCTAATTAGTATAAACATACCCGTAGGTAGGTCGCAGGAGGCGATGGCTTGCCGTAGTTGCTGCGCTTGGAACAGCTCCCAGCGCGGCTCAACAGCTGCTTCGACGCTCACTGGCAACTCTTCCAACGTCCGACGGAGTAGACACCATTCCCATTCCTAACAAAATAACGACGTGTAGACATAACACATTCAGAAAAATCAGATGAAAGCGCAGACGCAGTTTTGTTTTGTTTGTATACTTAATCTTTTGAACGCCAGAGTATAAACGCAAGCGCGTACCCTCAACGCCAAGCTAAAAATTGAATTTCTTCTTGCTATCATGAATTTCCCATTATTCATTACGTCTTTTAATTTGTTTCATGTCATTAAATACGTACGAGAGCTTCAATGTTTAAGATATCTATATAAACACTCACAAAAAGTAAAAAGTAATGTTTTGATTGTTTTTTTCGTGTTATAGTGTTGTTGCCACTGTCACGTATTGATGTCGTTGGCGTACAGGGCACGCGCTTGTTTGTCACGTATATGTGACAATGGCGTTCAAAAGGTTAAATTTTATTTTTACTGAGTAATAGAGACCAGTTTTCTTCGTCATTGCTTAATAATCCAAATTCAGCAATGTGAACAGTTTGCTAATAAGAGTCCTCGAATCTAGACGCAAGTGTTCTAATTGATCATTTATTGATAATCTTGAAGGAGACCTATGTCTAGCAAAGGTCGCATATAAATTTTATATGAATTGATGTGACCTGTTAAATGTAGTCGTCCTTGTAATTCCTTTAATACTTCAGACAAAAACTCCTAGTAAATTAAAACTTCACCAAGGTTGACTTTCAAATGGCAAATCTAGTTTGGCAAGTGTCACATTGGTTTTCAATAAAAATCAACTTTGATGTTTCATGTCGAGTGAGTGACATTTTAAATGAGGGTAGTAAAACAATTACTATTTTGACTATACAGTGTTGTTTTTTTTTGCATATTTTTTTTTTAGAATAATTGCCGAGTGTTACCTGCGTGGGATGATGCGCAGTGTGCGTGAGCGCAGTGAGCAGCGCGGCCAGCGCGGCGTGCTGCCGCGAGCCGGCCGCCGCGCCCGCCTCGCACGCGCACGCGCGCAGCAGCCACGAGCGGCCCGACAGCGTCGCCACGGACGCGCACTGCGCACAGACACATCACAGTCATTACTTCATCATTCATTCTCATAACAATTACATTATTCACTTACATAAGAATATTAAAAACTAGACATAACACAAAAAAGAACAGAATGTTGGCGTATTACAAATAGTAGACATCGATTATAAATGCTTTGAAGGTAGGTTACAAATTAATATGGACAAGTGTTAGGTCGATATACTGGGTGTAAACGAAAGGGTATATAGGGTGACTGGTAATTAGTGACCGATATTTAAATACTCATCTCACCAATTCTCAACACAAACTCAAACTCAAATTTAAACACAAACTGAACAATTTGATTGTACTCATGATTACAATCAACTTACCCAAAGAAACTTTTTTTGTATACTCAATAGTTTTATTTTTATCACAATAACTAAACAACTCGCGCAAGATCAAACTTCGCGCGCACCGTCAGCTGTTAGCGAGGCGCCCGCGTTATCGATGACGTAAGCAATGTAGTAGACACCAGCGACCCGCACGTCCGGGGCGGGGGGGGGGGGGGCGCCTGCAACGCGCCCTATTGACTGATTTGATTGATGGGACGTATTGACTGGCCCACCACGATACACTAGGTTTTTCACGTGCCCCCACAAAAAAAGTCCAGCGGTGTTAGATGTGGTGACCGAGGTGGCCAAGCAACTGGCCCCTTCCGAATAATAGCACATCACCATATCACTGTACTCACTCGCGGTATAGTTGTACCTTGGTCCCATATTAAAAGTTGTTCAGTTTGGTGGTCTGTAGCATATCCTTTTGTATGTACATACCCTTTCGGTTACATCCAGTATAACCTACAGATGTCTGCTGTTGAACACAGGCCAAGTATGACTCACCAAGCAACTTATTCAAGATCAGGACCACATGAAACGCTTTTACTATACGCGTCCGGAACAATTAAAAATGTCCCTTAACTGTAGTAAAGTAATTCAGGCACTTAACCCCGCCCACAGTAGCTCAAAGACTGCTTACGCCGCCACAAAAGCATAGAATAGTTTTTTTTTTTTTAATAAACAGACAATTAAATAATATAGTGATACACTTTAATCCACGATAAAACATTATTTTATAAATCCTCTTTAAAGTCAAATAAATTGACACTTAAATTACGCTTTTATCTTGGCCTGAAAGTCTAACGTCAAGCATTTTCAGGGACTGTGGACTAATCAACCATTTGACCATATCAATGAATGCCAGCAGGTACAAGCTTACCTTGAGGTCAACCGTGGCCTTCACATGCCTGGACAGGAAGTAGTCGCGGGTGCGCAGGAAGCGCAGGATGGGAGCCGACGTGTTGGGGCGCGCGCACAGCCAGTACACCAGGCGGTAGCAGCTCTCTACCAGGTTGTTCGCTTCCCTGCAAGATATTAATCAGGTTATTCAGTAAACTGTCTAAGTGCAGATTACATGAATGAATCTGAACGCGATCAGCACATCTAAAACCCGTTCAAGACCTGTCAATGTCAATAATCCATAGAAAATAATGACACTGACAGCTCTTAAACGTAGTTTATGTTAGTTAAAAAAACACGTTTGTTGTATGGGAGCCCCCTTAAATATTTATTTTATTCTGTTTTTTAGTATTTGTTGTTGTAGTGGTAATAGAAATACATCATCTGTGAAAATTTCAATCGTTTAACTATCACGGTTCATGAAATACAGCCTGGTGACAGACGAGCAGCAGAGTCTTAGCAATAGGGTCCCGTTTCACCCTTTGGGAACGGAAATGGTTCTCTTTTTAATAATGTATATTTATATAAGCTTCAACCATAACTCGGCTACTTCGATAGCGCTAGCGCAGGCATCGGAAAGCTCTAGTAATGCTCTATCCCACCCTAAATATACATCTTCCTACTCGCACGTCTTATAACCGCGAGTACCACGAGTCTTGGCGTGTAGCTCCTAAAGCAAATAAAACTGCTTCATTTTTTCTTTTAATGGAAAACCATAAGACAGCTACGTTTTTTTCTTCGAATGAATTATTGCAGGTATTATACCTGTGTTGTTGATTGTGCGAAGCGATGTGCTGCTCCAAGATGTCCAGTATCGAGTGCAGGCAGGTGCGCGGGTAGCCCGACGCGCCTGCTTCATTAAGCTGACTGCGACTCACCTGTCAATGCGAAACATGTGTTTAACCTTGTCCGGCCCAGTCGGAATAATACGACATTAATGTCTTCGTGGCCATGGGGCCTCATTTGTGTTTATACGACTGAGAACTTATGCTCCAGTGGCATGTATAATATCATAAATGTGTATTTATAATCAATATAGTGTTAGAGATGACTTTATCTATTTTAAACCGTTGGGCTATGTTTTCGTAGGTTTCTTCTGTTCACAAATCTAAGCAGTAGTGATGGTCAGCGCAATTGTCCGAAAAGGTTACTGCTACCCCGGAACATAAAGGGTTATGGAAGTAACGTTAGTCAGTAAAAGTGTGACAGTCCCTCCCGTTCCAACCAGAGCGGGAGGAGGCATTTGATGATATCCCACGCTCAGAAAAAAAAAGCAGTACTGACGTCGTCCGTGAGGCTGTACCCCAGCAGGAAGTGCGCCAGGTTGGGCGGCGCGCTGGGCAGCACGTGCTGCAGCAGCAGCAGCACGCCCTCCTTGGCCTGCCGCACGGCCGCGCCGCCGCTGTCCGCCTGCCCCACTGGGTCTGACCACTCTTCTGCCTCTAGGCATTCCACGAACCCGTATCTGGAGATAGATTATATTAGGTGTATCACGTAGTTGTAAATAAATGCAGCAAACATACATATATACATAGACTCATGACTTTTTCCTGCGGAGTTAGGGTTAACTACAAGACTACAGTTGTATTTTATAGTCAATCAAAGGACAATCAATTTGCAAATGGCCAGGAGAACAAAAAGAACGCACAAGATTGGGATGTACGGCCAAGCCATCCACTTGAAGAAACATCGTATTTCTTTAGTACGTACGTACTTTGATACTAACAAATCTATAAATGCTCTTAAAGTTATGACATATGAGTAAATGAACTATAAACTTAGATTCGTTATATTATTCGCTCCATCGTAGACCTCATCCATTGCTCTCCATCAGACGTGATCAAGGTCAAGTGCAGGGTCATTCGCAAATAAACAGATTGGCATATACATACAGCAAGCAGCACCTACCTGATCTCCGCCGCCAGCGCGTGCCTGTGCGTGATGGAGGCCAGCAGGTGGCGCGCGGCGGCCGGCGTGTGCAGCGCGCGCAGCAGCAGGCCCAGCGCGCGCGCGGCCGCCGCGGGCAGCGTGCCCACGTGCTGCAGCACCTTGCAGCACGTCACCAGGCGGCACGTGCTGTCCGGGCCCTCGGGGGCTGTGGCCGGGAAATAGTAAACATCAACACTTCACAAGTGCAGCTTTCCCAACAAAAGTTCGTTCTTCGGAAACAATCGTCCACCTTCGGAAATACTAACACACGCTGATCAGATTATATAGAGCTGTTACAACCATGGCAGTAGTTGTCTATTTTTTATTACTGTATCTTCAAAATTATAGAATAATCACTCGCGATTCCAAAAAACTTTAAAAGACAAATGACTGAGGCCAGTTGAGTAACCGTCATAGAAAAAAAACTTGAGAGGTGTCAAGGGACACCCGGATGGAACGAAGTTCCTTTCGCTTAATTAGTGAAGGAATCGTAATAAAATTTACTAAGTCCTGAAACTAGTATACACTCAACAAAAATAATCGTCGCGGTCTTTTTTTTTAAGTTACTTTTGGTCGCGCGTAATCGTCGCGACACCACACTGTTATTGCGACACCATACTGTTACTGTGTGCGAAATAGAAAGACGAAACGAAAATAACTGGCTTGCTTTCTATGAGAGAGAGACAGACAGAGAAACACGTGCACGCCGCACGGCTTACAACTATAGCCAAAAGTGTCGTTACAACTTCTGGTCTTAATTTTCTCCGTCTAGCCCCCTTTCGCAACACGCGATTAGAAACTTCGTTCCAAAAATCATACAAGCGCGCAACGATAAGTGCGTTCCAAGTGCACTAGTACAAAACCTAGAAAAGCATTGCCTGGGGAGTTACTCTGTGGCGCGATGATGATGTTACTTTGGAAACACAACGGTTACAGAAGCCGATACGTTTCTTTGCAAAACTATTCCTCAACTATAGCCAAAAGGAAGTTTAGTTTCTCCGTATAAAACGACACGGATATCCTGAATTACGTTATTATTGTAGTCGCCTAAGGATGTATTTTTTTTTCTATTATATTATGTAGTTACTCTTACCCATAATAAGTTTCGACAGCGGCACGATGAGCACAGAGCGCCCGGCGTCTGCTGCAGCTGTTTGTAGGGGGCGCTCGAGAGCTAGTGCGCGCTCCATTATCTGCAGGATGCTGATCAGGCTCTGTTCTACGAACACCTGAGGAGAACACATATGAAACTTAATATTGGATTACACCCACTTTTTTAATTTTTTACTTTTTGTGTGTTTTTATCAATGATCGGAGTAGGTAGATTGAATGGGGATTATTGATCCGAAACGTATATATTAATATGGACATTCCTCCGGAATTGGTTAATTATTAAAAAAAAACGGAACTTAGGTAGGAATTGTATTCTGCCAGGGTTCCGGAATTTGTTCGAAAGAGTTACAGCGGCCCTGGAACGCAAAAGGCACTTGATGGAACGGGTGCGTTTTATTAATCAACAGATAAATAATAAATTTATTTAGTTTTGATACTTTAAATTTTTAATTGTGTAGTAATAATATCACTACCAATATTAACAATATTTAATTCAATCCGGAAAATGCAGGCTTATCCATGTTATTCTTTCTCTGTGAATTTATGATACAAGTACCAAAAATCAATCAACCTACTCCGATCACTGGTTATTATTATTAAAATATAATCCGCTGTGAAGCTCCAGTCACCTTAGCGGGCTGCGGCTGCCTGTCCAGTAAGTCACACGCCTCGTCGAGCGAGGTCAGCAGCAGGCGCAGCAGCTCGGACTTGGTGTGCAGCTGCAGCAGCAGGCGGAAGCCGGGCGGCGGGTTGGTGTCGGGCTCGCGGCCCGCGGGCGGGAAGTCGCTCGGGGACGGCTCGTACGACTCCAGCCACAGCGCGAACAGCCCGAAGCACAGGGACAGCATCTGTGCAGGGACGAGATCATGTCAAAAATAAAAATAATAATAATATCAGCTTATTTTTATCCTACTGACGATAAACACGTCTTACGATACTAAAAGTGTCCACTACGAATGCACGATACATTGCGCGTACGGCGGGGGGAGGCCGAGGGGCGGGGCTCACGACGTTCATGCGTGCTAATTTATGCCGTATTATTACGCGTGACAGTTGATTTTCCTCTGCACATCTATGAATCGTTGGTCACTTGGTGCGCAGCGGCACGTGCGCTTGGAGTAGTACTTACCTTATGTTTCTTACTATTGTTTCTGACGCTTTCGAGTTGATGCATATTTTTATTAATTATTTGGAAAGAAAAACTTTTATGAGGGCAAATCGTTATGTTGCGAGAAAACAACCATTAACATTTTAACTTGTATATTTTATAACAATTTCAATATTTTATTATTAATTTTCATACAATGGAGGTTGTAATTTGGAAAAGTGTGATTTACAAAAGTATTTTAGACATCGTACCTCCCACTTCTCCGTGGGCTTGGCGTAGGGCCTGTGCGGCGCGGGCAGCGCCAGACGGTTGAGCGCGTGCTCCACGTAGGGGTCCAGGCCGGGCGCGCGGGCCCCGGCGCCCAGGGCCCGCGGCAGGGGCGCGGCCCCGCACAGCGCGCGCAGCAGGCGCAGGAAGGCGCGCGACAGCGGGTACTCCTCCATGCGGCACTCCACCTGCACGAAACACAGGTCACTTAACTTGCTGAGCCTACACCGGGTCATCCTCCCGGTCGTCTTCATTAATTAAGCCTAATCCTAGTCTGGAACTTTGTTTACAAAGTGTTACAATGAATTAATTAATAAATAAATTTAGATATAATAAAATAATACTGAATTAGGTGAAATCAGTTAGATAGAGCACAAAATAGACAAGTCCAACCATAGGTCGCTGGTTCGTATCCGGCTCGAAGGACCAAAAAAAATGGATGCGCTGCTGAATAGATCGTTGGATGTAAGCTAAGTCACGGATAGCCAAAGATGGATGGTTTATTAAATATATTAAACCACTACGTAACTACGAGAACAGCTTATACGATATATGTGTAGTAACGCGTTACACTATAATTTGTGTAAGGTAAAGCAAACATGCTAATCTATGCAGCGCACACACATGCCATGTACGATACATGACTTGTACAGACTCTGCAATCCAATCTGAGTTCCCTTTAACATAACAGAAAATGCTAAATATTTGTCGAAACAAATTTATCATATTTTTACACCAAGTGGCATTTAATAATACAGAATACTTTGAAAGAGTCTTACAAACTGTCAGATTGTTGCCTATTGATTTGATAAAATAGGCCTCTGTTGTTACATTTTCAACATCTTTCTTCAAAAACACTAATACGTACCTCTTGCAACTCAGCATTGAGTGCTCTCTTATCATTGGGCGTGGACACAAGATGTGCAGCTTCTAGACCTGCCCACACCCTGCCCGCGGTGGCAGGAGTGCCGCCCAATGCAGCTAGTGTGTTGCAAAGTTCTGCCTTTAGTTGTAACGGGATGTGGCAGCAGATCAGACCTTATGAGAACAATAATGTTTGGTAACAAGGATGAAAGTTGGGATCAGAGTGTTGGGCCACAAAAGGAATGAATGAAAGACAATTGCATGCAGCTCAGATAAGAATGCTAAGAGGGATGTGTGGTGTTACGCGAATGGATAGAATACGGAATGAGTATATAAGAGGAAGTCTGAAAGTGACACCGGTAACTGAAAAGTTGTGTAGAAATCGGTTGCCATGGTACAGGCATGTTATGCGGAGGAATAAGGAAAATGTTGTCAGGAAAGTTGTGAGTATGAATGTGGATACAAGTAGAGGGAGACCGACGATGGATGGATTGTGTGAACTATGATATGGCTAGAAAGGGAGTGACTACCGAGATGACGACTAATAGAGAAGTATGGAAGAAAAGAAAAAGGTTGTGCCGACCCCAAATAAATTGGGATAAGGGCAGGAGAACGATGATGATGAACAAGGGTGAAAATTGATGACTACTTTCGAGATGCAGTGGATCGTGATATGTCGTACTAACCGAACATGCAATTGACGGCGTTCCACTGCAGGTTCTCACATATAGCAGCGCACGCGGCGTGATCCTCGCGAGCTACGCTTGCTATCAACTTGAGAGCCGCTATCAGCGCTTCCACCTAAAAACGAAATCAATTAAATTGTAACTAATTTTATGTTATCAACTAATCTGATCTACTGAGAGTAACTAAAAATAATTTGTGCTGCACATGTTCTTTGTGTAAAAGATTTTTTTTGCGCACCACGAACTGTTCCACATACTTGTTTCGGTGTACGTTTTCCAAGATCAAAAATGAGGCAACAACATCAGCATGAACTTCAAAGGTAACAATAATTTTATCATTGATGATTTATGTAATAAGAACTTTAAAAAACGCGCTATACACATAAAAGAGAAAATAAAAGTTAATCACTGAGGTAATTCAAGACAAGCCATGTACAGTCACGAGCTGAGAAACCACTTTTTAAAGTTGCTCAACTTTAAAAAGTGATTTTCTCATTCTGCATTTATTGTAATTTTATGTCGTTACGGACATATTCTGGGAACCCATATTAATATGAAATAGGTTCTATTATTACAAAGTTTTCGTCACTCCACGAGAAAATCGCTTTTGAATGTTTCTAAGTGTATACAATATATTGGTGCTCGTAACTGTACAAGCCTCCACAGTTACACAGCATTGTTATACAAGTTTCTTACAAGAGGGTAGTGGTATCAGGGTGCTACTTACTTCCTCCTGCCGCACGAGCATCTTGCCGGGCCGCGCGGCGGGCGTCACGATGGCGGACGCGCCCAGCGAGGCCGCGTGCGCGTGGTTCGAGAACGGGGCCGGGTCCGCGCGCAGGTTGCTGCAACACGTCGCGAGGGTATGGTGAGGGTGGGCAGCCATAGAGACATGGGCACTTATTTGGACAGTTATTGCAATATATAAGGTGAGAAGGTGACTGGTAATTAGTGACCGATATTTAAACACGTGATTGTACTCATAATTACAATCAACTTCCCAAAGAAACTTTTCTTGTATACTCAATAGTTTTATTTTTATCACAATAACAATACAACTGGCGCACGCAAAGTTCAATGAACTTTGCGCCAATCAGCTGTTAGCAGCTATTGAGTATACAAAAAAAGTTTTTCATTACTTCAAACATCATGTCGAGCATTCGCAAGAACAAAACATTACACGGAAAGGCTGTAGTGTATAGTCATCTAGTTTTAGTCTAACACGATTTTTATGTAAGCAGGCACGCCCTTTTACCTGGAGGCTGTTTTTTTTTTAATTTACGCTTGAGTACAGTCAGGTTTTAATGTTTTAATTGGTATATTGGCGTGTGCTAGTTGACATGTGGGAAATGATTGATTTTAATGTGATATGTTTCGTAATGTTAATTACTTCTTATACAATAAATGTGTAGAATCAAGTTCTTCCAACTAAACAGACAGCTGTGCTGCTGGGGAGTTTGTTGCGCCACTTCTTCTTCCCAGCTAAAGCACTAGGAAGTGGTGAAGGGTGGGCTTTTTTGAGGGACTGTCTTATGTAACTTTGACCTTCAAAATATGCTGAGTGTCAGCCTAATTTGAATAAATTACTTTTGATTTTTATTTTATCTAATGGAGATAAAGCTACATTTTCTAGTTATTGTGTTATAGTATCGCAGCTTCACCACAGACCTGTGGTATCTGGCCAGCGCGGTGAGCAGATGGTAGGCGGACAGCGCGTCGCGCTTGGCCAGCAGCGCCCAGGTGTGGCGCGGCACGGCCAGGCTGGCCAGCGCGCGCAGGTAGGCGGCCAGCAGCGCGCCGCACACCACCTCGCCCGACAGCCGCACGAACTTGTACAGCGTGGCCGCGCGGCTGCCCGACCTGCAGGCAAGAACATTGTCTAAATCGACCTATTCTTTAAAAAGCTATACGTGGTGGATAAAATCGGGAATGAAATCCGGAAAAGAACTGGAGTTACCGACATAGCTTGCAGTGTAAGCAAACTGAAGTGGCAGGGGTTTGGTCATGTTTGTCAAAGGACTGATGGCCGCTGGATTTGACGAGTCCTGGAGTAAAGACCAGGTATCGGCAAGCGAAGTGTGAGACGCCGCCCAACTAGACCAGCCGATGACCTTAGGGACCCATCCACCTTGGATGCGACAGCGAAATTCAGTCCAGAGGAATATTCGCTAGAAAAATTCAAGCAATATTGGGATTATACCTCTGCGTGTGTGAATGCTGGTGCGGCTGGCAGGCCAGCCAGTAGTCGTGGCGCAGGCCCAGCGGGTCGCGCGCGTACAGCCGCTCCACGCAGCGCAGCAGCGCGTCCAGGCGCGTGCGCGACGAGCCCAGGCCGCCCGGCGGAGTGAGCCCTTCCGACGCGTACATCTGCACCGCTCGCGCTGCTTCGTCGGCCCTGCAGGCAGGAGGATTGTTGTAGTGTTATAATTCATGTATACAAAACATTGTAAAACATGTTAAAAGAGTAACGGTGGAGATTCTGGCCTATTCTTCTCCACACGAAACTACCTTTTGGAAGGGGCGACTAGAATCAATTCTATTTCTTGTTTATATTGACGTTCAAAAGTGCCTTACATGTGCCTATTTGAAATAAATGATTTGACTTTGTTGTATCTTTACTTTTGTGGAGTACAAACTGATAAGCAAGGTCGCATACGACCACCAAGTGAAATGTGATTGATATGTCAAAATATAGTTCAACAAAGATCTTGTGGCGTTTGAAAGACATCAACGCCCTCCTGCGCTGCTGGTAAAAATATTTTGTAAAATTGAATTTGACGCCATTACAGGACAACTATACATACAACAAAAACGAATTCAGATATTTTGTAAAAACAGAATTACTAGTACAATACAACCTAAAAGCAAAGATCCAAATAATACCTGCTATGAAGATACATCAATCTTCACAGAGAGATATTTTGTTTCTTTTTTTTTTTGGTAATGACTTAAAGTACAACTTACTTGACTCTCATCTCCATGAGCTTAGAGTGCATGAGGACGATGAAGTCCGTGATAAGCGTGTGAATGCGACGCTGATAGTACTCCTCTTTAGACACCAGGTCCGTTGATAATATCGCCTCGTCCAGGTACTCGAACACCTGCAACAAGCGATAATAATGACCTGGCAAATGTTTGCTGGTTGTTCTTCTTTTCGTGTGGTTAGTGAGTAACCTGGTGTCAGGCTTGTTATGCTGCCCATGGCGCCCTGACTTAGCTTCTAGATCAGTGGTACCGAACCTGGGGGTAATTACCTCCGCGGGGGTAAATCAGCTTTTTTGTGGGGGTAACGATGAACCTAATAATTAAGAACTCTAAAATTTTACGTAATATTTTAGATCGCCACGCAGTAAGTACAGTCCGCGAGGTATAAGCTGAGCTTTGCATTAGTGTGAGTGAGAGGAGCGCGGCGAGACGAGTGAGAGGAGCGCGGCGAGACGAGTGAGAGGAGCGCGGCGAGACGAGTGAGAGGAGCGCGGCGAGACGAGTGAGAGGAGCGCGGCGAGACGAGTGAGAGGAGCGCGGCGAGACGAGTGAGAGGAGCGCGGCGAGACAGAATGGCGCCGCGCCTCAGGCCGGTTACCCAAAATCAGTTTAAACCACCGGGCGAAAATGGCGCCGCGCCTTAGGCCGGTTATCACACCTACACTATCCATGTACACTCACACAAATGCAAAGCTCAGCTTATACCTCGCGGACTGTACCGCGCTCGTGGCATTTCTTTCTAGCTGCCGTTGCGTCATCGTCATTTAAGATTGATGTCCAATTCGTGATTAATAAAGATTTGTATTTGCTTGTATTGTTTGTATTGGTAACATTCTAAGTTCGGGGTAAAATCGATTTTCCTAATAAGTCATAGGGGTAACAATATCGAAATGGTTAGGAGCCACTGTTCTAGATATTCTAATCTATATGGGCACTGGATATGTATTAGTTCCACTAAATCTTGAATCAAATTCTTGTCTGATAAATTAGTTTAGTTTTTCTTTTATTTTTCTTTCCTTTGTAATATATCAAAGTTGTAAATCATTTATTTCTATTACAATCTAGCCTATTGGCAAGTCATTTAAATATAGCATAAACTGTTTCCTTGTGAGGACGTTGTAAGGCGTAACAATATCACACTAATATTATAAAGGCGAAAGTTTGTGAGTGTCTGTTTTTATGTTTGTTACTTCTTCACGCAAATCTGATCTAGATCAAAATGGAAATGAAATGTGGCACAGGGATAGCTTATTAACAGGATTAACGCATAGGATACTTGTTATCCCGTTAGTGCGTTAACGTGAGAAAATTTCCGATATACACGCGGGCGAACCCGTGGACAGAAGGTAGTACTAAATTAAAAGCCACATTTTTATAAAACTAAACCATCATTTTGCCTAAGACTTGCCAAGAAGTGGCCCATTATTAGATTTACAGAAAAAATCCAGATGATTAACTAAGTTCTAAACTTACTTTTCCATCAATAGCAGCATCCACGAGCATCTCATCCTGGTCCAACAGCTCGCACTTCAGGTGCGCCGCGGTGCCCCGGCGCAGCAGCGACTGTGGCGCCCTCTTCAGAGCGGCCAGCGCTAACCCGAGTGACAGTTGACATAATGCCCTCACGCCAGACCCTCGGCCTTGCTCTGCGGAACCTGACAGCTCGTCTAGGAGGACGGAGATTAGTTCTGGGTCTTGGATGAGAGGCAACTTTTTGGCTAGCTCTTCTCCGTCTTCGCGTCTGGTTAGGAAAGAAAATTATTTTGTTTTTCGAACATTTTATGACGGTTATGATATCATCGGGCTTCTGTGTCAGTGGTTCATTACAGAAATTGTTTTCATGTATCAAAAACATTCTAATATTAATTTGAAAATGCACATTTCTTACCTGTGTAACACAGATAAGTCCAGTGCATACAGTAGCGCCATTTGCAATCCGAGTGATATCTCATCAAGGGCGCCTGTCGGTCCTTGAGTAGGCGATGTTGTTTGCTGAATGAGAAAATATAACAATTAATATAGTAAGTAAACAATAAAGTAAAGCGTTAATTGAAGGATTGATACATACCTCTACTATCAGCCTCAAAATGATATCTCTGTTGAGTCCCTTCTGTGCTGATGCTGCAAAAACTACGCCTGCTAGCAGCTTTCTAAAAAAAATGTTATAATATTAGACTCAACTAATAAATGGAGCACAGCCTTTTCGCCATTTCATGAGCTAAGTCCAAGAGTGTAACAAATAGTGTTTACATAGCACATTATGCTTTTAAAGATGGTCCCTCATCGCGAGCATTCGCCTGTAATGTAACATTTATGATTCGATTTCGAGCATTACGTTACAATACTGCCTCCCTGACTACTACTGACTAATGCTTCTCCGCTTTCAATGGTGTAATGCATCGGTAACGTTACATTACAAGGGAATGCTTGCGGTGAGGGACCACCTTAACGCGAAACGGCGTCTCAAGGAGTTTGTGTAATTTTAATGTTATATCTTTATCAATTTTTTTTTATATTTCTGTGTTAACTTATAATGATTGAACAAGTCTTTGTAGTCTACAGACATTGGCCCCACATACCTTGTAGTCTCTATAGTACTGACGAGAGTCGCGTGATGTCTGCCAGGCGGCAACGCGCGGTTGTTCTGTAACAACTCCATCTCGATCTCCAGGGTGAAGCGGCGGAGCGCGTCCAGCGCGTTGCCTAGCAACCCGTCCGATATCAGCTGCTCCACGTAGCGCGACACGTACGATACTATCTCGTCGCGCGCGTTTATTGACCTGGTGTGAGAAGAGAGTGTGCAAGTCTTGATAAAGAGTTTGGTTATGTTGATAACACACACATAGAGATCAAAATCCAAGGAGTGTGAGATTTTTTATTCAGGGGATCTAGTAAACAGGTACGGGTTGCACTAAACTTGGCCTACTTTAGCTAAGGTTTTCCATAAAAAATTAAGGCATTATGGTATGATTTTATTTACTTGCTTTCTATGCGCATAGATCTAATTCTTAGGGCCGGCGCTCTTTCCGCTTTAACGCACTCTCGACCAAATGGAAGTTTATTTATTTTCAACTTTATTACAACTAGTATAAGATCGATATTTGTTTGGAAGTGTTTACTACCAAACAAAAATCAACATTGTGTGCTTCAAAATAAAGTTGAGAATAAATTATTACCACAGACGCATGCCTCTTTCCGCGTTAACATGCTCGACCAAATGGAAGTTTATTTATTTTCAACTTTATTACAACTAGGATAAGATCAATAATTGTTTGGAAGTGTCAACCGCGCTTCGCCAGATAAGCGGCAGCTCCTATGGGCACAATAAAGAGTATTGTATCGATCTATCTTGTACTCAACCATTGGCCCTCCTTTATCCTCCCTCCTTCGCTAGTTCTAAAAACAGTACACTTACCAGCACACGCCATCCCGTGCCATAACGAGCTCCTTCAGAGCCTGCACCAGCGCTCTCCTGCCGTCGTAGTACAGTAGCACGGCGACCAGCCCGCGAGGCAGGCCCGGGTGCCGCGGGGACTGCCGCTGTGCCGTGTGCAGGAGCTCCAGGGCCAGGTACTCGCTTACATTGTACATGTCTGGAAAGATAATAGTAAATTAGTAATGCCTGGTCTAAAAATGAAAATCATCTTTTATATTGATTTAAAATTAGAATTTCTGGTAGAAGTATCTGAATAATCAATCAAAAGCACTCAATTTGTAAGTGGTATTAGTCACTAGAAATTGGCTTCCACGGGTCTTTTTTGTGATCTATTTGTATACGGATTTTCATCCGATATTTTTGGAACAGACCATAGTAAAACTTGTACCAGAAACTGTGCACTGTCAATCTCTTAGAAAATGGTGCACCAGAGAAGTATATTCCACAAGAGTTTTTGAATCAGGTATGAATTTTTCACCTATATGTACCAACCACAGTGTTTTTACTGTTCACACATAGTGACTAGATTTGATCCTCAATAATAATCTTTTAATTACATGTATATTTTATAAATTTTTACTTGTAAAAAGTAATAAGAAAAGTGAACCAACCTGATATGATAATAGCTTCATCTACAAGGTCTTTAGAGAGGAGTGTCCTCCCCACACTGGGGAGGGTCACCCCCTCTGTGATGCCTCGCCTTATCTCATCCCGGCTGGAGGGGTTCTTTGCCTGAAAACATACAGACATTTTAATTGATTTAACATGTTGAGCGCCAACAATAGTTTTTCTATTGTGTCTGCTACATGGCAGTTAATGACTTACACAGGTTAAATTATTACTGGTGATAATTTCTATATTTAGAATATGGGCTCATGATTATACCCATAAACTAAACTACACAACTTGGTAAACTTTTTTTACAGATTGTATTCAAATACTTATTGTAAATAAAGGATTTCAAAGATAAGGCCGACTATTCATAAACAATGGTAAACTTTATTAAGATGTTTTTTCATGCATTTGTTACCCAAAGTTACAACTAAACTAATGGATGATAAGAGCAAGTAAACTCAAGTAGTTAGGTTAATATTACTACCTGAAATAAATTTCATAAGTATATAATCAGACCTAGAGGTGTTTCATAAGGAATAATATTGTAATACTAAATTGTAGGAAAAAGAAACAAACTTACAGGGTTCTTAAACAGAGATAGGAATGTTTGTTTATGCCTCCTTAGTACAGACTCGAATGTATGGACAGCAAATGGGGCTCCCTTGCCTTCGTGTGCCAGGTAACCCTCGACCACAGAGACCAACTCCTTGTACGGGGTCCATAGGTCATCCGCAGTTGTGCCTGGAAAGATTATATAGCAGGGCATCATAGCTAGTGCATTGAGAGTGTGGTGGACTTATGAAAAAGCACATAAATGCAAATAGTTGCATTCAGATACAAAGAATATAAAAAGTTATCTTACAGTGCATTGATACATAGAGAACTACATTTTGTTAGAGTGTAATCCTCCTGGGTAGCCATGATAAGGTAAGGTAAGGTACATAATCTGTATTAAACACATGATCTTAGTACATTTCAACTGTGTTTATAACCTACAAACGCCCAAATTAGTCAGCGACTGAAATTATTGTTTCAATAGCAAATATTTCAGTAGAAAAGTTTTCAAACAGTTTATTTATTTACAATTTATGATCCTTGTAATAAATGGGCCTATTCGAATAAGGTAAAACAAAGATTTTCGTAATACCGCTAAACTTAAAAAGCGAACAGGTTATGTCAAGCGAATATTTACCTTCGTTTATATCCATTGTGTTTATTTACAGGTTGAACATGAACACTTTATTAATAAATCACCAACTTTCACTGCGTACAATTCTATATGATCTTTAAACTTGTATTCATCAAAAAAATGTTTTCTATTTTGAAATAAATCTCGATTTGATTTGACAGTTGATAGGAAGACAGACGCGCGCACGACTCTTTTCGTTCGGAAGTAGTCTAGTCAGTCTTATTATATTACTCTTTGTCTTATTATATTACTCTTTGAGTCTAGTAAAGCCAAGCCACCGAACACCGAACAGGAGGTCTACTCTTATTCAACGAAAAACGAAGTTTCGGTTGAAATTTCGCATTCGTTCCGAAATTTCGTACGAACGAAAATTCTTTGACGTTTAGATTCTCTAAACCTACTGTTGTAAGACCACTTGGACCTAAGTCAAAGTCAAATCATTTATTTCAAATAGGCACTAGTAAGGCACTTTTGAACGTCAAAATGAACAAGAAATAGAATTGATTCTAGTCGCCCCTTCCAAAAGGTAGTTTCGTGTGGAGAAGAATGGGCAAGAAACTCCACCGTTACTCTTTTAAAATGTTTTACAATGTTTTGTATACATGAATTATAACATTATATGTGAAGACGATGCACCTAGAATAAAAACACTACACCACAAAAGGTGAAAAGAAAAACACATATAGTAATGGTAGGTAACTTAAGTATGTCAAAAGTACATGTGTATACTACACTATATAAAAATGTACCCTGTGTTTGGACCATACAAAATTATATTAAATGTAGATTTTCATTGTATTTCACGAAGCATTGGGAAGGACGGAATGAAAAATACGAGTTGCCCTCTAGTATGTTGGAGGGATCTTGTACAAACTATATGTACTGTTTAGCAGTAAAATGTAAAATGTATCGACGGTGTCTGGTAGTGATAAGTGGACTTTGAGATACACCTATGTAATTAGTAACATCATCATGCTTGTAAATCCCAAAGGGTTAGGCAGAGCAATGATGGCCCAATGATTGCGACTTACGAATTGTAGGTAGTATGTCGAACCCCGACAGGCGCTTTACTTTGTGTAAAGAATTTAATCACCACTTCTCATAAAACAGTGAAGGAAAATTTTGTGAGGAAACCGGCTTAAATCTTAGAACCAAAAATACGAAGACAAGTGACATTTACTATCCCGAACTGGTCCCGCGTGGTGGAGTACCAACAGTGGGAACATTATACGCTGATTATGCTAGGTCATCATCATCATTCTCCTGCCCTTATCCCAATTTATTTGGGGTCGGCGCAACATGTCTCTTTCTTCCATACTTCTCTATTAGTCGTCATCTCGGTAGTTACTCCCTTCCTAGCCATATCATCTTTCACACAATCCATCCATCGTTTCTTTGGTCTCCCTCTACTTGTATAGCCATCCACATTCATGCTCACAACTTTCCTGACAACATTTTCCTCATTCCTCCGCATAACATGCCCATACCATGACAACCGATTTCCACACAACTTTTCAGTCACCGGTGTCACTTTCAGACTTCCTCTTATATACTCATTCCGTATTCTATCCATTCGGGTAACACCACACATCCCTCTTAGCATTCTCATCTCAGCTGCATGCAATTGTCTTTCATTCATTCCTTTTGTGGCCCAACACTCTGATCCATACAAGACGGCTGGTCTAACCATGCTTTTATAAATCTTCCCCTTGAGTTTAATGGGAATGCGGGAGTCACAAATTGTTCCCGTGACCTGCCGCCATTTCATCCACCCAGTGTTAATTCTATGCTTAACAGTCCGATCTATTTCGCCATCGCTTTGCACAAGTGAACCGAGATACCGAAAGTCGGAGCAAACTGGGAGAAGCGCGCCATCAAGCGCTATGACCCCAGAACTGGGGAGACCGCCGAAATCGCAGAACATGTACTCCGTTTTGGTTCTACTGATTTTCAGGCCAACAATCTCCAGTTTCCGTTGCCATTTCTCCAGTCTGCTCTGGATCTCAGGTCCATCTTCACCGACAAGAACGATGTCGTCGGCAAATAGCATGCACCATGGTGCCTCTTCCTGTATGTCCGCCGTTAGAGCATCCATAATCAAAAGGAAGAGGTAAGGGCTTAAAGCCGACCCCTGGTGCAAGCCTACCGCCACATTGAACTTGTCGGTGTTGCCAGCAGCCGACCGAACGTATGTACGAGATTGGCTGTACATAGCACGAATTAACTCTACATACTTCCCGGGCACACCTTTCTCTTTCAAGGCCCACCACACGACATCCCGAGGTACCCTATCATACGCTTTCTCTAGATCAATGAACACCATGTGCAAGTTTTTGTGTGCACGTCTATACTTCTCGCTCAATTGGCGGAGTGCAAAGGTGGCGTCCATTGTTCCTCGCCCTGGCATAAACCCAAACTGGTTTGGGGTAATCTCACTCTCCTCTCGCAGTCTTTTCTCTATTATTTTCTCCCATACCTTCATACTATGGGACATGAGCTTTATCCCTCGATAGTTGTTGCAGTCCTGTACATCACCTTTATTTTTGAAGATGGGCACTAGCGAACTATTGCACCATTCTTTTGGGATCACTCCTTCTTGCAACAACTTATTGAAGAATAAAGTCAGCCACATACATCCATCTTCTTTTAAACACTTCCATACTTCTACTGGTATATCATCTGGGCCCATGGCCTTTCCATTCTTCATACTTTGAACTGCCTTTCTTACTTCATCCATGCTAATTTCCCTTACCAAACCCATATTTGCTTGTACCTCATTGAGCACACCATTCCATTCATTCTCTTTCGTTCATTAGCTTTTCAAAATACACCTTCCATCGTTCTTTTATTTCGCCATCTTTGGACAGAATCTGACCGGCGTCGTCTTTCATACACTTAATCTGCACAATATCTCTCGTTCTTCTTTCTCTTGCTTTTGTAATCCGGTATAGCTCCTTCTGGCCTCTTGGGCTGTCCAGTGAGTTATACAACTCCTCCTGCGCCTTAGCCCTGGAAACTGCTACCGCCTTTCTTGCCTTTCTCTTCCATTCTTTATAGATTTGCTTCTTATCTTCTTTCAAATCATTATTCCCGATTTCTACACCATGCCATTCTTTAAACGCAGCTTTCTTTTCTTTTAGCATCATTTGCACGTCTTCATTCCACCACCATGTATCTTTTTCTATCACACCTTTCCCTTTCGACTCTCTTTTCGCTCTTCGATCTTTTGCTACTCTTCTTATACAATCCGCTATCTCCTCCCAACATTCGTTCACAGTTTTCCCTTCCATATCCTTCATTTCAATCATTTTATCTACCACTTGACTCTTAAACATACTTGCACATTCCTCTTGTTCTATCATACGCCATCTGGTTTTGGGTGGGGGCCGTTCGGCTGATTATGCTAGGTAGCGTGTATTAATTAGATCCTCCCTTTTTCGCTGCTCCTAGGGGCTCTGACTGAACGAACACACACACTTTTACTCTGGCAGCTTGATCACCACCGTCCATTTTATATATTCTTAATTGTTTGAGGAAAAGACGAAACTTTTTAGAGAATAATACTAGTTTCACACAACATTTAAGATTTATTTAAATGTATGTAAAATAGGATTTACAGAACAAGAACATTTATAACAATAAAAAACATATTAAAAAATAGTCTTCAAGTACATAGAGTTAAAAATACAGACATAATGTAGAATAGATTAGATTAGTTTTTCAATTTTAGTGAGGTACTCTAGACATTTGTTCCGGTAAAATGTATTGTTGTAGAAGACAATGCTGTTGTAGAAGTCACCAACATTGGTGGTCTGCACCATCAGGGAGTTCAGCACATCCTTGGTGCCATCACTCCTTACTTTATCACATTCGCTGTTCAGCAACTCCAAGTACTTCAGTCCAGATTTGTTCATCAGGTTCTTCAACACAATAGTATTGTGAGATGTGAAGCCAATCTTCTCAAAACACTTCTTGATCAAGATGTACACGACACTCACATTGAAATGTGACAGCATATTGATATTCTGCACCAGCAGCGTCTGTCCCACTGTTAACTTCTGCAAGCTCTGTAATAACATCTTGAAGCACCTCTTCTCAAATACATGGTAGCTCTCTAAATGCTCGAACTCAGGAAGCAACAGTCTCATATTTATCTCCAGTCCATAGTCTCTCTTGTTATCCGTACATTTACCATCTTTACAAAATATCATCTCCTTAAACTCTTCTTCAGCTAAAATCTGTTGGTATAACTTAAAAATAGGTACAAATATAAACTTTGAGCTATTTATTTTCTGTAAAGGACAACCATATGTGAAGACTAGTTTCATTTCTAAGTTTTCGTCATAGAACTGCATCCATTTCACTTGCTCATTTATTAGAATCAAGGGATTTGACAGAACTTCTGCCTGCAGGATTGAATTCAAATGATTAAACTTCTCTCTGAGAGACATCTTAGAATACAGCTGCCGCTCAGTGTAAGATCCACGGTGATACCTGGGGTTCATGTTGATTTTATTTTCTTCATGTAGGATTCCTTTAAGGATCTCTTGTTGACTATCCAAAGGTTTAAGATCATATTGCCAGATGAATTCAGTAGCTACAATAGCTCGAATTTTCTTGATATCTCTGTGGAGTGCAATGTTCTTCTGCATGAGATAGGCTTGTAGGTTATTATTGATAACTTGGCACTGTATGGAACAGAAATAGCATGCACATTCCTCAACTTGTTTTAGGAATGTCTCCGGGATAGCTTCCAGGGGGAACAGAGCAAAGTTTCCATACACATCTGATCCATACGCTGACTTCAGTGTAGGGAGGAATTTCTCCAGTGTTGCTATGCCCTTATACTTGAGGCAGACGGCATAGACTTCAGAGTTGCCTTGGCGTGAGGTGACCGGCTTGTAAATGTTCACTTCACTGAACAAATGATTGACAAGATACATGAGGCTCACTGTTGAATATTCAAATAATGTGAACAGCTTGAAGATAAGTGTCCCACCTGAAATAGTCACAGATATCAAGTTATTATTATTGTTTGAATGATAATGGTAAGGGATAATTAGTTATTTTTATACCTTTATTGAAAACTGCATTTTCAGTTAAGACTAAGTACAAGTTTTATCTATTCAATTGATGGCTATTATAATTAACAAAACTAGTACAGTACCTGTGCTGAGAGCCTGCAATGCAGTGACGATCTCACAATAGTGTAGAGGAGAGGTGACTTCTTCTTGAGCATCGGGCCTCTGCAAGCAGTCAATGGAACCATCGGCTGTCACCAGCAGCACCTGCAGATAAGGCAGTCGTTTTCAGACAACACAGCATATTTAAAGTAATTACAAGAGAAAACATCTTTAATACATTTACTCAATGTAAGAAAACTTAGTATTATAAATATAGATCTACAGAAGGCCTACCTTCCCTAACGACTTGGCCTTCCTGATGATGGCCTGTGAGTTCTCCCAGTCCATCAGGTTGCCCGTATTGTCCACACCAAAGTCCCAGTTATTCAGAGTGTGGAACATAAACCGGTCGTCACTGATCATGTTGGATGGAGAGTTGGCCTCATAGTACGGGTTGAGTGTGTTAGCAACCCATTTCCACTGAAAAAATACAAAAGTTTGTAAATTACTTCATGTCAATTTGTAATTAATTAGGAAACAAGAGCTATTTGGATAAGGTGTTATGATGTCATTGTTGGTCAAATTTAATTATTGTGATTAGTTGGTGTTAATAAATATGTTAATTATGTGTGAACAGATGGTCGACAGAAAAGGAAATATTAATTATGTTAATTCATGCAAGCTAATCAATACTAAGCTATAATGACAAAAATAACTTGTGAATACCACAAAATGACATCAATCTATTTGATGTTTCAAATTTATTATCAGCTTTTGCCAGTGACTTCGCCCATGTACAGTTCGGTTATATTGCAATATAGGAATAAAAAAAAGTGTTTTAGGTATCAATTCGATTTAACATAGACATGCAGTAAAATCCCTTATAAATTGACTTTTCACCCCCCTAGGGATAGATTTTCAATAAACCTTGATACAGGTTATTCATTCCTTATGTTTTTAGACATTAATACTGAGTTTCAAGTTAATTGGACCACTCTTAAAAATTCTTCCATACATACTTTGAAACCCCCACACACCCCCGTTCAGAAGATTTTATAGAAAAACGAACTTTATAATTCACTTAGATTAAATAATTATCTGTGCTAAGTTTCATTCAAAATTTAGGGGTTGATGTTCGAAGAACCATGATATGTGTTATTCTTTAATTTTATATACATATTAAGTTCCAGTCAATGCTACTGAATACAGATAGTTTAACAAATGTTCAATGTGATTCTTGAAATAGGCATAACTTTACTTAATTATGAATGAGATTGACATGAAACAAACACTAGTTTATTTAAATTCCTCCTAGATAGATGCTACTACTCTATCGCAGAGTTTATTGCTGACAAACGGAGATACGAAGATCCGACTTGCTAATTAATGAATACTTATAATTTTGTAATGAACTAATTATTAATGCGACATAATACTTTTACTAATTAATATACGTTTTAAATTGTGACATTTTACTAATTCATTGACATACCCATTTTTTTATTTTTTTTATTGTAATCTGATTGTATTCGAAATTATTAATTGGTTCTTATTATTTGTTTTATTATTCAGTACAACGAAGTCAATTCAAAACTTCCTGATTTGGATGTGTTCTTTGGTTCCCTGCCGAAATTCAAAAACCTCTTGCGCAATCATTTAAATAAACATTTAAATGGCCAATGTACATCACCTAGATAAGCTTATTTTATTTTACATTTACTACTATATACTTACTTACTTTATACTTTATTTAAGCATTTCAATTTTTTTTTCTTTTATTCACTCTTATTTTAGTCTTAGGTCTGAGCTGTCCAATTTATCTTGTTTTGTTTTAAATTTTTATTCACATTTAATTTTTACATAGTAAACTATGTTGTTTTTTTTAAGAGAATGTTGTGTACACCTATAATTGGTATATATATAAGAACCATACCTGTAAAATATTATATTTAATGTACTATGTATATGCTGTTGGTGTACCTATTTTCAATAAATAAATAAACATAATTTTGTACGCCATCTCTTGGCAAAACATAGTGAGCATGTTGTCTAACCATACTATCTGTAAATTAACCTATGTTTTACAAAATAAATGATTTGATTGATTGATAGTTAAGTGAAGCTTACCACAATATATTAGTGAAAACCACATCTAAATCGAATAAGCCGTTTCTGAGAGTAGCTTGCATAAACTAACAGACAAAAGACAAAGAGACAAAAATTCTAAAAATCATTGTTTTAGGTGCTGATTTGGCTGGCTACTCAGTGACTTACATCAATGTTCTGGTGGTTTGACTTCAAGTAATGGTTCAGAGATGTGATGAATGCGCCCGGAGCTTCGCACAAGTGCAGCGACACCATCTTCCTCTCGAGGGTCGCCTCTGCCGGTATGATGCTGTACGTGCACGCACACTCGTAGAACTTCGTCCATGCTTGTGTCAAGAACTCGGGATTTATCTGACACCTGACCTTCCAGCCCACCTCCCCCGCAGGGTTTCTGCGTCGCGTATGACTGCTCCACTCCTCAATATTGAAATCATTCAACTGACTTTTGTGAAAATTTAATCGATTTTTTAATATCTCTAATTGCTTCACTTTCCATGGTGGTGTCGAAAACCACGACTCTTTCTCTGGCAATTTCCAGTCACTGTGGAAGCGGAACTGGAATTTCTTATTGAACAAATTGTTCAACTCATCCTGAAAATCATCAGTACTGAACATTTTTTGACGAGACTGTAATAAGCAGCTATCAGTTTTGTGAAACATTTCTTAATGAGAGAACTACTTGAGCGATGATAATGTTATCAATTTCAAAAGAACTCAACTAAACGTATAACATTACAGTATATATACTTCAAAAGTTAAATGTAGTCTAGGTCATTTTTATTACTGCGTTGCAGTTGTATTTTCAAGAGAAGGAAAACAAAATACACAACCTCTAATGACGGATAACTGACAGTAGTGCACACTGCACAGACTACATCACAGCTGGTCAGAAAAGGTTACAATTTACATGCTCTGTGCTCATTCAGTATGGACTAGACTACTTACTTTCTGTTTATTATGTGGTACCGTTATACTGTTTGTAGTTTACTGTAAACTCTATAAACAGACAGACAGAGTAGCTGTCTACGGTTTCTGTAAGTCACCGGCAAAGAATACCTACTTTAAGTCTGCGGGTCATAGGTTTCTGTCATCGTTTTATTTTGGTTTGGAGAACTTTAGCTTGGAATCTTTCAGAACGAATACTTTCGTTCGGATATACACACAAAATACTTGTATTATCTGTGTTGTTCTGTTTTTCTGGTTAATCTGTGTAAATAAAAATTACAATGAGTTGAATGAACTTTTCTAGTTTTCTTTTGTGTTTGGTCGGTGTTCGCAAAATGATTGGTGATTTAAAATATTGGACATGAAGAGACAATATAACGACTAACGAGAGACTATTTATTTCAGACTGCTTGTATTTATCGACTTGATTGACGACCACGTACTGATTTATTTAACCGTTAGACTGTGATCATGAGCAATTGGAACCAAAGTATGCGAAATGACGACCGCAATGACGATAAACCTCCTTACTCGAGGATATTCGTAGTATGCACCAAGCAGTTACGGGTAGAAGATTTGAGGCCGCCATTCGAGGTGTTCGGACAGATTGAAGACATACACATGCCGAGGGATCGCAACACTGGAGAGTCCAAAGGCATAGCGTACATAAAATATACTAAGACTTCTTCCGCCGCAGCTGCTATAAAGGAGATGCACTTAAAAACTATTCAGAATAGTAATAAACCTGTCCGAGTAATGGTAGCTACACACAAGAACGATAATCATAACCCAAATGAGGATAAATATAAGCGTCTCTTTATCAAAGTTCATAAAGAAGTCACTGAGAGTGAGTTAAGGCAACATTTCTCAACATTTGGTAATGTAGATACAATCCACCTGCATCGAGACAAACTCACCGATGAGTGCAGGGGGTTTGCTTATGTCAATTACACATCATTTCTTGATGCAGCTGTGGCATTTGAAGGATGTGACAAGAAATATAAAGCAATATTTGCAACACCTAAGGAAGAATTGAAAAGGAGTCGAAATAGTATTGAGAATTTTACTGAAAGCTTTCACTCAAGCAACTCCAGTATTGTTAAAGATAGTTTCAGTGATCATTACAGTCAATCCAGAGGAGAAATGCAAAAAAGAGACAGTGTGACTTCTCTTATTAAATCCAAAGCTCATGACTATGACACAGTATGTGTGACTTGTAGCCCACAGGTGCCCCAGAAGTATATAGATAGGCTGTTTAACATTATACCAGGAATGACTTCATGTAAATATACATCTGACTCATTCAATGGTTACTGCAAGGCAATTATTACATATGCAGATGAAAAATCAGCAACTTATGCTGTTGAAAGATTAAATCACTTTGAATTTCCTTCAGGAGAAATCATATCTGTGAAACCGGATAATAACCCTCTAAGCAAGGCAGCTAATAACCTTTCAAATATTGTTAACAGCTTTAAAAATGCTATTGACTCGGCAAATCCTGATTTGGTACAGCTTGCAGAGGCTATAGCACAAGCATCCACTTTGATACAGGCTGCCACATCAGGTCCTGGCTTGAGGGAGATTAAAGCTGAGGGCCATCAAACTGACTACTGTAGTGTTAGTCTGCCCCCTCCACAGCCACTGGCCAGCAGTAGCAGCAGGGTAGCTCAGAGATGCTTCTTAGTGTTCAAGCCTCATCCTCCCCCTGTCTCAATTTTGAAAGATGCCTTTTGTCGCTTTGGAGATCTCATAGATGTCTCTACATTCCCTAACAAAACATTTGGCTTTGCTAAGTATGCATCCATTAGAGCAGCTCAAGAGGCAATTAAAACCCTCCATGGAGCCACTCTATGTGATATTAGGCTCAAGGTGTTAGAAGCAGATGAGAGACCATCCAAAGATGACAAGATAACTGTTGATGATGAGAACAGTGTAGACCACAACACTGATAGAAAAAGAATTAAATTACATGACGAAGACTCCAGCATGAATTAATGACAAAGCATGATATTCCACTTCTATGATATTATAAGTACAGATCTGACACAGCTGTTGTAAATGTTGTTTAATGAAGTCGGTTAAAAATTAAAAGACAGTATTCATTATAAATAATGCTTTATTTAATAATAGTATGTAATTATGACTGATTTTACAGAAATATTATTTTCAAATGAATTTGCCAAATTTTGGAATGTAAGACTATTTTGTTATGAAATTTACATTATTGTATGAATACAAAAACTATACTTAATGAAATCAATAGAACACTACTTTTACACAGACTTTTTATTTTTATGACTAAAGGACTTGGAAAATTCAAAATTTCTTGTAAATTAACCTAATAAATTATACAAACAAAAATACTGACTTTTTTATTTTCAATAAAGGAGATTACTTATTTTTATGAATTTAAGACTTAGTAGGTTAACACGGCCTTGGCAATATAGCCATAAAATCCGTCTTATATTATGCTTACACCTATAAAAATCACAATATTATCAAACTTCACTGCAGCCTTCTTGATAATTTAGGTTACAGGGAATACAGACTGCAACTCTACACCTCAATGCGCGTATTTCGCAGACATGTTCAAGGAAATTTATTCATTCCACCCTAGCTCCTCAAAGGCCAGCAAAACCGTTGTGTTACTAACAATCATATGGTGGCTGGGAACCTGGCTTACTGAAGTACTTTGCCCTGTAAGTGGCAACCACAGGGCTGATAGTATTGATTCAAAATAATTTAGAACATTTGCAGTATGTTCTAAAAAGGAAGAGCTTATGTATTCAGTAACAATTTTTTTTTCCTGTATGATACCTACATACAATTATATTCTGTGTTTATAGTAATCACAGAATATACCAATTTTCATGATTTTCTTTAGTTTAATACTAAATGTTCATACAGTTGTCCCATACATTTGATTAACTTAGCTTGTGTATCACTTCAACCACTTTGCATATTATGTGATATTATATAACTTTCTGTACTTATCTGTTGTAAAATTCTTCACTAGAATTGGCTCAGTAATTTCAAATTAGACCAATTTAAGTGAACAGTGACAGAGAAATAGCTGAAAGCACAATCAAATAAAAAGAACATTCTGTTGAATTGTAAAAACTCCTTTTTTAAGTTATTTAAAAAGGAAATCCAAAATAAATTTAAGTTATTTTTACATCATAGAGCTTATATAGGAAGCTAGTTTTATTTTTCTTTTTTTAATATATAACACAATATTTAAGTTTTATTTCTTACCTAACAGTAGAGTTCAAAATTAGCAGGCAACATCCGTATAACATATTAATTGGGGTCTTTAACGCTGAAATTACAGAAAGCTGTGCTTAGACAACAGTAAAAGAGATCCTTTCATACAAAATCGTACTTCAATGATTTACACGTTCTTCTGCATCATATATATCACCTCGTTGAGGACAGAGTTCAGCTTTTGGATGAGATTGTCATACTGTATTTCAATGCGATCTCGCGGATTCTCAGACCAGTTCTTGTTATTTTCGCTTAGAGTTTTCTTAGACTCAATCAACTGAAAGAAAATATACTTTATCATATTAAACAATTTAACAGCTTTTTTTTTTAATTTTGGCAACTGAGCTGATGTTGACTATTCTGCCAGTGTAATGTGGTTACAGCAGCACAGCAAGATGAGCTGTCGAACTTTGCGCTTTGATGTACACACACCGGCACAATTAGTTAAAATTGGTGCTGGTTGAAGAGTGGGTCAATTTGCCCCAGGAAATTATTGGAAGTGTCATTACTAGTATGGGAAGACGTATCAAAGCCCTAATAAGAGCCCGTGGAGGCAACACAAGATATTGATTAGGTTTTTTTATGAGCTTTTCAAAGATTGGCACTGATTGAAGAGTGGGTCAATTTGCTCCAGGAAATGATTGGAAGTGTCATTACGTGTATGGGCAGACGTATCCAAGCCCTAATAAGAGCCCATGGAGGCAACACAAGATATTGATTAAGTTTTTTTATGCGCTTTTCAAAGATAATAATATGTCTGAATTTTTTTTCGGAAAATTTAAAATGTCTCCAAAATGTTTTCCTTCTTTTTTGTATCAGTAAACAATGTTTAACTCTAGTTTCTGTTGTGTTACTTATTTTGATGAAACGAGTTCAAATGATGAGGGAAAGAAAACATACATTAAAATCTAGCAATTTAAAAAAATTTGCCCTTTTTTTAGTGTTCCCCTAATTGTGCCGGTGTGTGTAGTTGTTATTCATTATTGTTACCCTGATAGGGAAATGCAAGTTATATAGATATATTTTTATAAGTAAAATGTATTAAATTAAACCTTCATAATTTTTTATAAGGGAAAAAATTACCCATTCAAAATCCGATTCCCCAATAGCACAATTACTGTAAAGCATGAAAAACTACCTTTACAATTAATTTTTATGCCTTGTCACAAAATTATTATTCTTACCTTGGTAAACATCTCAACACCTCCACCCAGCTGTTGCAGCTTACCCTCCAGTTCCGCATTTTTGAGCTTCACATCATCATTTTTGTTCAATTTGATGTTTGCCAAGCGTTTTCCAAGCTGGTCTAGAGTCTGTGCATACAGCTCCAGATCAAAGCAGACCTGCCCAGTAGGCCTAGGAGGCTCTTGCTCTAATAAAATCAATGACTGCTTTAGACGCTCGGCGTAGCTCTTCAGTGATGATATAGCTTCACCGATATCGATATCCATTTTGTCTCCTGCCATATCTGGCATTAACAATTTTGGAAAACCCGTTTCCAAGAATATCGAAATGTTTTCATGCCGCAATTCCTCGTTAGCGGGTTCTTCAATATTCTCCTCCACTGTAGACACTGAGTCGTACATGGATCTTATTTCCATCATAGTCTTTTGTGAATCTTCAAGCTCCTTATCCAAATCATTGGTCATTTTTTCTAACGCATCTAATTTTATTACTGATTGTACATATTCAGTGAAATCACCAGGATTCGTTTTGATCCGTTCACCCATTTTTAGCGAGAATAAAATCTAAATAATAATAAAATTCTTTTTTTTTTTCTGTCAAACTCGATCAATAAATCAGAAACAACAAACTGGAGTTCGAAGAGTGGAGCAAAGAGTATAATAGTAAGTATTAGAGCGGAGCTTAGAGGAGTGGAGTAATGGAGTTTTTTTTTGTGTTTCTGGCTTTCGCACGGTTTGCACTTGGTTTGCACAACATACAACCAATGTCACTTTCAGTTTTGAAAATCTTAGCAACGTTCAGGAACTACTCTTCTACAAAAACTGATTTGTAGAAGAGTAGTCTCTTTTCTGTTTATAATAACGGCTTAATCATTCTTTAAACGTCAGAGCATAAAAGTACGCTTGTGCCCTCCACGCCAAGCTACAAAGGACATTGCCTACTTTTGTATGGAAGTTGGACTTAGTGCTGCCTAGAGTTCTCACATAGTGCATTTTGTTCCTCAGATCATCACTAATCTGATATCCGAACCGCATAAAAATCTACCCCAGGAGTCCAAAGAAAAACAGTATTCTGTTTTGGATATTATTAGGAAAAAATTAACTTGGCAGCCACAAATGTACTGATTAATTAACTATAAACAATTATTGTGCGTTCAATTATAATTGTAATGATTGTATTTTTTTTATGTTTTGGTACATAATTATTACATATCAATCAGTAATTTTTATAAATGATGCAATGCCAATCACTTAAATATAACAAATTGGTACAACAATTACAGTTAACAAAACTAATTGAATAGAGGAGCTTGTGGCTAAGTAATAACAGTCGCACGGATCGATCCATTAGGTAGCTACTCTTGCCGGGGTCCGTGGATGGGTGATCTTTACATATCGAGACCCCTCCGTGCCTTGGAAAGCACGTTAATCTATTGGTCCTGTCATTCGTGGATCTTTGGCAGTCGTTACAGGTAGTCGGAAGCCCGAATGTCTGACAGCCTGTTTTACCAAGGGGTTTCGTATTACCCAGTTACTGACTGAGTTGCGGAGGTCAGAAAGGCGTCGTTCCAAGTAAAATACTGGTAATCAGCTGCATCCGGTTAGACTCGACATAGTTGGGAAAAAGCTAGGTAGATTGAAAAGTAATACAATAATAATGCATTTATTTATTAATCGTCTTCATTGTTATCGATTATTATTGTGTCTAGGAATAACCAGAATGTGAAAACCAAACAGAATAGTACAACAGTACAAGTCTTGCTCCGAGACAGTAAAGTTCAATTCAATAGAGCCCCGCAATATATACATACGATCGCGAAGAATCGAGACAGATAAACAAGAGAACAGGATTTTGTGTTAATTCGGCATGATACGGTACGATCATAGAGGAAAGTAATATATCGGGTACGATGCTATTGTAACTGTTTGGTATGAATACATTTTTAAGAAAATATATCTCAAAAACGTTGTTTAATGAAAGATAATTCATTATCACGAAAACTGAGATTTAGTATTTTTTCCCTGGAGCCTTTAATGCTACAGTATCGCATTTTTTATTATCGCACTCATTCATATTTTAGGCAGCAGTTGGTCCAAACCTTGGCAATGTCTTTTATTTCCTCTTGTTGTCATGAAGTTCCCAATATCCATCTTGTCTTTTAATTTGGTGTCTTTTTTTTTCATGTCATTAAATACGTACGAGAGCTTCAATTTTTAAGATATCTTAAAAATTACAATTATAATGAATTACTCACTCACAAAAGTAATGATTTAATTGTGTATTTTGTGTTATAGTGTTGTTGCCATTGTCACATTGTTGTGGCGTATAGGGCATGCGCTTGCTTGTCACGTATATGTGACAATGGCGTTCAAAAGGTTAACACAAATGAGCAAGCACGTGACAGGAAAATACTAGGCCCGCATAATCTAATCTGTTGCTTTTCGGTAAGTAAATAGGATCAGCTTCCATTCACTTTTTTTCGTGTACTAGAAACGTAGCCCATTATTGTGAGCGAAATTGGTACATACTAAAACAGTGACATGATGATTGGTAACGTGACGAGGAGGCTTCGAGGAGGACGTGAGACAGAAAACATAATAACTTATATGCTGGTTTCTTTGCAAGTTATTTGACATGATGTCTAGGCAATATGGTTGAAAGACTATAGCCTTCCCTTCGGGGTAAATTAAAAAAAAAAATATTTGACATGACATTGACAGATTTTCACACGTGCTTAGGTGCGTGTCTGATAAAAAAGACAAGAACATTTCCTAAAAATGGTGCGAAAATTAAAGTTTCATGAACAGAAACTGCTTAAAAAAGTAGACTTTATATCATGGAAAGTTGACAATAACCTCAATGAAGTGAAAGTTATGAAAAAATACCATATACAAAAACGGGAAGATTACACAAAGTAAACTAGGATTTTGGTTGTTGTTATTTGTGTATATTTCAATACAAAATGATATAACATTTCATGTTATTTAATAGGTACAATAAGCTATCTAGGGAGATCCGTGACTTGGCAAATAAGATTAAAGATCTGGATGCTAGCAATGAATTTCGCACGGAGTCGAGTGCTCAATTGTTAGAGAAGTTATATCAGATGGGCTTGATACCGACGCGGTGGGACCTTACGCTGGCCAGCACCGTGTCAGCGAGCGCGTTCTGCAGACGAAGGCTGCCTTCTGTTATGGTTAGAAGTGGGTATTAAATTGTTATTATCAAAGAAAAATGGGACTTTTTGGAAAGCTATTTAAAAAGCTAAAATATCAGTCTAGTGTTCTAGTTCTGGTATGTGTATTGTAGTTGTAATGACTGTAGCAATAATACACATACCATCACTTAAACTCCTGCCGAATCAGAACTATACTAACTACTATTATTTAAAAGTTGCAACACAACTTTCTGTTTGTCTGATAACATTCATAATTTAATTTTAGATAAAATGTCAGAGAACATGAAAGAAGCCACAAAGTACATAGAACAGGGTCATGTACGTGTGGGACCAGAAGTTGTGAAGGACCCAGCGTTCCTGGTCACCAGAGCTTTGGAGGACTTTGTCACTTGGGTTGATGGGTCTGCTATCAGGAGACATGTGATGGAGTACAATGACTTGGCAAGTTTTGAACATAAAACAATTTTATTCAAATTTAAACATTTTGTGGCTTACAGCAGTGTGTATGGCTTTGGGTTATAATGTTCAGCATGAGGCATTCAAATCAGAAAAGTATATTATGTCCCCATGAAGAAACTTGCTTGTGAAGATTTAAAAATAACTATATAGGTATAAGATGACTGGTATTTAGTGACCGATATTTCAACACATGATTGTGCTCATGATTACAATCAACTTTCCCAAACTAACTTTTTGTGTATACTCAATAGTTTTATTTTATCACAATAACAATACAACTGGCGCGCGCAAAGTTCAATGACCTTCGCGCCGATCAGCTGTTAGCACTTAGCAGCTATTGAGTATACAAAAAATGTTTCTTTGGGAAAGTTGATTGTAATCGTGAGCACAATCACATGTTGAAATATCGGTCACTAAATACCAGTCACCTTATATAGGTTGGATGGAAGCCTCGTAACTGGCACAGCGCAGGCTAAACCATAAAAAAAATATTGAAGCATCATAAAAATAGTCCCACCCTTTGGCCATTTCAAAACCCTTTGAAGTTACAAAGATTAGTACATAAAATTTTACTAAATGTAATGTTTTCTTGTTTCAGAGAGATGATTTTGAGATGCTGTAACATACCAGTTAGCTGTAATTAAGATAATATACTGTAAATAGATTCTGTAAGAGTGGAATGATTGTGTTGCTGAAATAAAATATCACATAATTTATTATATATGTATTAATTTGACCAGATCTACAATATTGTTAACCTAACATTACTTACATTTCTTATTGCTCTAATTCCCTCTATAATAAACTTTAAAGATGCAATCTCCACATGCATAACACCACATTCGTCATTCATACAATACACACTAGACATTTTGGTACTCCAATTTAACAATTAGTTCAGACTCTTCATTTTATTTTTTGGAACGAAGTTCCTTATCGCGCGTTGCGAAGACGCTAGACGGAAAAAATTAAGACCAAAAGTTGTAACGACACTTTGCTATAGTTGTAACTTGTAAGCCGTGCGGCGTGCGCGTGTTTCTCTGTCTGTCTCACTCTCTCTCTCTCATAGAAAGCAAACCAGTTACTTTCGTTTCATCTTTCTATTTCGCATTGAACAGTGTAGTGCCGCGACGATAATTTTTGTTGAGTGTATACAGGTTTTTGTACATAATATGTACTTATTTACTGAATTAAATAATTAGAATCATTAATGCAAATCTCTCACCCTTTTAGCATTTGCCTCAAATGTCATAATTTCATTAATCTTAAATTAAGATAATTTGTACTTGGGCAGTTGAATTGATAATTTTAAGTGTGCCGTGGCTCCAGCGCTCAACTCATTAAAAAAAAAAACAGACGAAAAGGGTCTTGCAATCACATAAAAAACGACAATCGAACATAGATTCTCAGTCGTATAAACACGAATCAGGCGGCGGCGCGGGCATGAAATAAATTGTCGTATTAATCCGATTGGGGCGGTTAAAAGGTTAATAATTATGTAAATACAACTTGACACTGACTTGCAAATTGCTTGAAAACCTAAGAAAATTTGAATTTCGCGGGTTATCATCGCACATTCCCCTTAAGGTGAATCCTCCAACCAGCCCGCGAAATTCAAATTTTCTTAAGTTTTTTGCAATTTGCAGGCCAGTGATAGGTTGTATGTTGATGAACATTTGATTCGTGGCTGTAAGACGTATGTAGTTACAGAATTATAATCATCAAAATCATTAATACAACCCTCCGAGCTCATAAAGGTGTAAAAATTACTTTTTACAAGGTCAAAGTCATTCCGGAACCTTTATGAGCTCGGAGGGTTGTATTAATGATTTTGATGATTATAATTCTGTAACTACATAAGTCTTACAGCCGCGAATCAAATTTTCATCAACATACAACCTATCACTGGCCTGCAAATTGCAAAAAACTTAAGAAAATTTGAATTTCGCGGGCTACCCTGAAACATCAACCTTAACTAACTTGACTGCATTCATCATATAAATACATTTGACCGCATAGCACAGATATAACTTTCAATTCCTTGCATAGTTCAAAGCTTGCCACCTCAATCACAAAGCCAGCATGTCCCTCTGTCCCCTCGTCTCCAGCACAGCGGCTATTCTCATTATAGCCTCGGCTTGTGTGCTAGCAGCATCCGCCAGCAGCTTCAGCGCTTCAGCCTGTAACAGCGCTGCTTCAGCGGTCTTAGCGGCAACTGTCACGCGCTGCTCCTCTGCCTTGGCTCGTATTAACTCCGCGTCCGCACGTTTTTTCTCTACTTCTATTAACCATTGCGGGTATAAGTCTGTAAAAGAAGTACTTACATATAATTTCTCTCTATGTATCAAGACGCGTCCTTGCCGAAGGATCGTCACGGTCTTTTATGTGGATATACTCGCGCGATCAATCAAGTCGCGTTTGTACAGAGGACAGCACATCAAGCTACCCCAATCTGTCAAATTTCTTTGATCGATTTTCAACTCTATTACAAAAGTATAAGATTCATGTTCAATTGGGAATATTTGCTTGTTTGCTGGTGTCTGTATGTCACAATTCTTACAAACGATCGCGTTTTTGCCCACCAGTCGCCCTTGGTTAGGTATTTCTAGTAATTTGTTAAAGTATAATGGGTACTGTATATGCTTTGGTTTTAGAACTTACTCCGTACAGCAGGTTCAATTGAATCATCGCCGTTTACGTATTCTTCACCAGAGGACTCCGCACTATCATTACTATTACCTGAAATTGATAAGCACACCTTTAGGTTCAAACCCAATCAAGCAAATTTCACAAGTCATCATACAGTGCCGTCATTTTGAAGCAACTTCATATCCAAGGCATAAACAAAAAACATAATAATGAAGCAAGAAGAAATATTTGGGATCAGTTTGTGTATACACATAGACAAATGTGATACTTTCTCTATAGCAGCACTATGGTCTATGGAAGCAAGCTATAGAACAATTTTTAAACTCAGGAATCACTAATTACAAATATATTTTTATAATTACCTGATAACCTGTCACTTGATCCACTGTTGCTTTTACTGAAACTATCCACATGTATTGTTTCTTGACAGGATTCCACTTTCACTATAGGGTGTAAGTTATTCTGGAAACAAAATTAAACTTATCGTTTTGGGTACAAAAACCTGATAATTTACAATATAAGCATATGAGAGTTGCGCTAGAATTCTTTCTTTTATTATGGAATCTGCACATAAACATATGTATTAGAATAAATAATGTTACTTTCTAAAAAATTCAGACCTATTAGGTAATCAGTATTTCCTCATAAACACTGAGAAAGTATTGAACAAGATTAAAGGTTCTATTACTAACATTAATAATATAAACTATACCGAATTTGACTCCGCATATCTTTGTCTGGGCTTCCTCTTCTCATAATAAGGGCCTAATATGGCAAGTGTTCTCTTCTCCATCTTGGTTAGTGGTCTGATGCCCTTGAGAGGCGAGCCTGACTTCTTTTTTTTTAACAATGATACTTTATTCTTTAGCTTATTTTTGAAGTCACTCCAGTACTGCAAGAACAATAATTTTTGTGATAAAGTACAATAATTTAAAAGTAGGAAAAATATATAACATTCTGTATTTCTCCCTTATTCTCTTATGTTTCTTATTTAACATTTGAAGGTGGTTTCATAGCCATGTGTGTGATATGAGACATCAATGGGTTTGGGTTTTGTGCAGTCTGTACAGTAATAATATAAGAAAAGTTACATTTATAGGGATAGCATTTATTCTATTAACCTTACTCCATCCATCAGCTGTCTTCTTGGTACCTCCTCGACAGCTGTTGAGCATCTTAGTGAGTTCCTCCCACAGTCTCTTGGAAGTATGCCTAGCTTCAAGAGACCGCAGACTGCCAGATGCAAATTCTACATGTTCTGCCATGAAGTCTATGATAGACTTCACTTGTTCGTATGATACCAGGCGGGATTGGCTGTTACTGTCGCTCATTTTTTTCGCCACTGAAAGCAGTAGGTTAAATGTCTATTAATCCATTTGGAAATCTAAAACTAACTAGAATCCATAACAATGCTAATGCTACATTAAGTTAACATTTACAGTGGTTTCACTGATGCCACTTTCCGGGCAGAAAACACTGGGCAATTATTATGCTACAATGTTACACGGAGTTATGTCCGGAAAGTGCAAATAACTAATGAATATAAACAGTATCTGCAAAACTAATTAGTATTCAATACCTGTTTAGATTGTTATGAATAGAGAATATTGATTTATATTTTATACGAGATTTTATTCATTTATTGATTTAAAAATATCAACAAAAACATTAGCACTATCATATAATTATAATATCATTCATCAATGTTTACAATTACATGACAAGTTGACAACACAGATGACAATGACATTGACACTGACTGACGCGGGACGCGAAAGAAGACGTATTATTTTCTAAGAAAAAAAAATACGTTTATGATATCCTTCTGAAAATTAAAGTGCTGGCGCCAATGCCATGGCAATGCCAATGTTCCATTTCCTCCTCCATGAATGTGCCGTTGCGGTGCAACATTCAACCTGCTGAAGGACGTGGGAATCTGTTGGCTTGTTGGGGTAGTGACGCTTGGAAGAGGACCATGTCCAGCACGTCTTACTTCTCTTTCTCTTTTCTGAATCTTTCGGCTGAAATGGTCATGATGATGAGCAAAAATCCTTGCAAAAATCAGATAGACCAGCCAGCTCGTATAAAGGCGCCCTTAGATTTAAGATTACAAGATTACACAGTCACCTATTGTTCTTGTGACCAACGTAAAAAATAATCTACCAAAATAAATAGTGTTCTGTGATGGTGATGGCAACAATATCCTTGTCTTGCGCCGCGAGTGTGCGCCGAAAAATAAAAAAAAAATAATAGGAAAAGAAATGGCAGTTACAGAGAAAGAAAATTGTTCAAGAAAAATTAATGGAAATATACCTGCATTATCTCTTAATAGTGATAATATGTCGACGTCCACGGATAGTGACGACGTAGCGGACCCGACGTATGAAATTAGGAACATTCAAAGCATCATAAACGTAACCCGTGAAAACATTGACGCTCTGAATGCAAAATTCGCTGGTTTCCAGCATCCACCGTCGCTGTATTTGTCTGAATACCAGGAGTTGACATCAAAGTTGCATAATTTAGAGTTGAGAGAGCGGACTTTGCGGGAATTGCTGCAGTGTGAGTCGCCGGACAGAAGTGAGGAGTATTCCTTGCAAGATGATAGTAAAAAGTTCGATACCCTTACGCGGCAGCCGAAGGTGTTTTTGCGGGCGCACCTGCCGAACCAGCAGCGGACGAGTGTGCAGGTGAAGGAGGGCGTGACGCTGCGGGACGCGCTGTCCAAAGCGCTGAAGCTCCGCAACCTGACGTGTGAGATGTGTGAAGTGGTGCGGACAGGCAACAACCTAGTGATTCCGTGGGACATCGACATTACTGGGATCGACGCCGTGGAGGTCAGTCCAGTGTTGTTTATTTTGATTTGGGCATGGTGAGTCAGTGACACATGGTGCAGTTTGCTATGCAACAATAGTTTTTGTTGGTTTTCCTGTAGCCTGTTTCTCCAGGCTTGTAAGAGCTTTCAATATTGACTATATTGATATCAATGGATAGGAATGTAGTAATTTTGCTGTTACCATGAAATTGTTTTTTGAATGGCAATGCAATGATATCACATTGATGTTAGTGTAGGTTGTTGATACCAAGCTGGTATTATTTGAAGGCTTGACTCTTGAAACTACTCATTTTGTAAGTATAGGTATATGAAAAATCTATACAATCATGTACAGTGTGTTCAAACTCAAATAATTTATTTCAATAAAACCAATTACAGGCACTTTTGAATTGTCAAGGAGTCCTTCAGTTAGTCAGAAAGGTGAAACTAATTGCCCATTCCAAAATGTAGCTCTCTATGGAGAAGAATGGTGAAGAAATTCCAAGGACACTTTTAAATATAAAACATAAGCAACTCCAATATTGACATTTTGGCTAACATTCTAAAATTTAGCTCTAAGAAAAATCTCAAGTGCACCCTGGTTTGTCAGAAATGCAGAAAACACCAAAAGATACCAACAGTGAAAGAAGAACTATGTAAAAAGTACAAAATATATAAACAGAAACTGAGCAAGCACAGCAAATTATCCCATGAGAACCGTATATTCTGCCGGGATAAAAAGTAGCCTATGTGCTATTCTAGACTATAACCTATCTCTGTGCCAAATTTTATCCAGATACATTCAATAGTTTTTGCGTGAAAGAGGAACAAACATCCATCCATCCATCCTCACAAACTTTCGCATTTATAATATTAGTAGGATAGAAGATCATGAAATCTTACATTAATTTTATCTTAACATCCATTCTATTAAGAAGGCCATACAAAAAAAAAAACAGTTCTGCACCGCAAACAAAGTTAAATATTATATTTTTTAAACTTTTCAGAACGTCTTGCTTAAGAAGGACATATGCATAGAATTGTTATTATCAATTAGACGATTTTCTTATCTAAGTCTTCAACAAGGTACCTTACTTCTTGAAAGTGAACAGCTCTAGTCTAGGTAATGTTGGGTAAAGTGCTTGTGAACTAAATATTACATTTCATGGATATCTTGTTCAACAGATGAGTGTTAAGACTTAATGTTACTTAGAGAAATTTTATCTTAAACATTGACTTTATCAACTGGTAAAATAAAATAGTGTTTATTTTTAAAAAATTTGTTCGGTTTGGTTGTTTGGTTGGTTTGGGTTGGTTTAGAAATCTGCGAAAGCAATTGTTTCTTTTAAAAAAAAAAGATTTAAAGTGGATTGGTGGCCCTTCAGGGCCCATTGACTTTTCCACCCTGTATATTGGTAAGGTGCTGTTATGTTATCAATTAAATAGACATGATTATAGTTGGTGCTATTTAGGCCTGTTTTTGCTAATCATCTCTGGCAACCTAATAGTTAATCCTAATTAGAAAAATAAATTATTCATATAGACTTGAACTTTTCACAATAAAAAGCTATTTATTTTTCTATATCTTAGGTAGATGTGGCGTAAAGGTAGCTCGCGAAATAATAATTTTCCTGTGGTTTTCGCAATTCGCAGGTCAGTGTCAGGTTGATTTCTGGAATCATGAGATTTGACACCAATTTTGTCTAAGAGATATGTATAGATGATTCTTATAGTCATAATTATGTAAAACGTATTTGTTATGGTCGCAAATCATATTTTGATCAAGACAGCCTGGCACATTTTCTTCCACTTTTGCAATTTGCTGATCCGAAATTGCATAAAAACGCAAGAAAATTTTAATGTCGTGGGCTATGTTTCCGCATCCAGCTTATTCTGATAAGTTAAACAAAAACATTTAATGTTTAGTTCATGTATGAGAGGTTAAACAATATATACAGTAAACCCGTAAATGTATTCCATTACTGAGCCTTACCTAACCACTAGATTAATGTTAATAATATTTGGATGTGCTTGTTCACCAGAGAAATATTATTATTATTATCATAAAACATGCAAGCTTTAAATTGTTTCCTTCCTTATTATTAATGTTTCATTTCTTTGTGCTTGTATTAACCCAAATAAATTCTACATTCAATAATTAATTTATTTAATGACTCATTATTTTGTGAAAATTACACAGTGGAAGTGCCAGTTACTTAAAATACCCTTCCGGTATGTAATTTAATTTATAAGTATTTGATATAAAAGATTCCAATTTGTGCAAAAAAAAAATGATGAAAAAAAATGAATATTGTTTTTGGATTGTTTTCAAGTGATTCTTCCAGGGCGAAAATATGCTGTTCTAATCGCTGTTGCTTGTATGTTGGCAGGTGACAGTACGCACACTGGATAAGCTACCCATAATGTCTCACATATCGCACCAGTTCACACGCAAGACGTTCTTCACGCTCGCCTTCTGCGAGTGCTGCAGGCGACTGCTGTTCAATGGCTTCTACTGCTCGCAGTGCAACTTCAAGTTCCACCAGCGATGCGCCGACAAAGTGCCCAGTATATGTCATCAGGTATTGGCGAGGATTTGTGTATAATCTGTCAAATTTCATTGATTGTTTTTCAACTTTATTACAAAAGCATACGGTTCATTTTTAATTGGGAAAATTTAACAGTTGGGGATGCTTGATGTGTCTGTACAAAAACGTGAGCATATGCGGGTATAACCTCGCAAACAAGGCTACAGATATGCAGTAAATGCGCAAAGATGCACTCACGTGGGTGGGCCTTTGCTTGTCGATGTGCCGCGAACATCATATGTCGATAGTCTAAAATGCTGGTACCGGTTCAGTGCAGAAGTGGTGGCAACAACTCGCAATACAAATACCGCGACAGCCACTGCAAGGTGTCAGACAGCAGCTCAAGCAGAACCTCAAAGTTTTCCCATTTTACCTACATGAATGCGTAAATAAAACTCATTCAATACTCCGCTTAGGGGTCTACTCTCTAAGACCGTCAGCGAAGAGACGGGCCGTCCGAAAGTACTTGATCCTTCTAAAAAAATTACAAGTTAATGTTTTCGAACGGGCAAGAGCACATCGCGTGTAAGGACTTCTGTCAGATAGTTTTATCGGGCTCCGAAATAATCTTATGTTCGTAGGAACCGACAGTACCTTCAGCCGAAATTACTGTTATCGTGCTTAGGGAGTACACCCCCAGTGCCGAAATTTGACACCCCTAGTGCCGAAATTTGACACCCCCCGGTGTCTTAATTTGAAAATCCAACAGCCCGCTTTTATTTATTATGTAAAACTTTCATGAAACAACTTTGATACCAGGTGCGTATGACGGACACGTACTACGCCGCGCTGTTGGCACAGAATCCAGAGACTCAAGCCGGCATCCTGCACTTCCCGCCGCACTTCGGCTACCACCACATGATCGCCAGAAACGACCAGCACAAGTCAGTATTCTACCAACAAATCCTTACCAATCATGACCATACTCAAAATATTTCGTATTTTATGGCCTGTTTCACGATATACGAAGTTATATTATCTGGCAGATATTTTCATACAATTAAAAAATTTATGTGCTAGATCTTATCCAGACGGTGTGGAACAGGGCCTTAATTTTAATAATTTAAAAGTATTTTTAATGAAAAAAAAATGAAATAACTAATTCCTTGTAAGTTGGGATTGTCCTACTTTTATATCAGTCGTAATGAAAAGAATTCGTAAGTCAGGTTACTAAGCAGTGTCATGATGTGCAGGTCTATCTCTCCAGCTAAGAAAATGAAGGAGTTTGATGTCCAGTGGTGAATATCAGTCACTAGATTGGCACCGCTTGCTTTTGTGAACGCAACCGAACGCTTACACGGCACTCACAGTCACACAGTCACACGGATACACATGACACACACACAAGACTGGCGCAAACCTGATGGGAAGGTGACATCGCCATTCGTATACAGGGGTAAAGAAAGGCGTAATTTTATTCGAAGTAGCTCTTCGATTAGCTTGTAGATTCAAGTATGTAATTTGAAAAACCAGCACAGTCTGACTCACAAATGAAGGGTTTAAAAAAACACGTTTATTTGTGTTGTTATACATTTCATTTGATATGAAAGAGTGACAAAATGTTTGCAAAAACTTTTGCGAAAGCGAAATTTCTTAGGCGCGGCACGGCGATTTTTCCTACGGTCTTACTTACGGAACCCTAAAAAATGAATCTTCCATCAGATTTGCGCACCAGTCCTTACACAAACAAATTGTACCTAGCAGTACCAGTTGCAGTTGTATTTAGCTCTCAGTTGTAACTTTCCTTCTTCCTAGATTTCCTCGTGTTTTGTAAATTATTAAAAGGATAATAAGCACCTGTTTATATTTCAGTTTTCTTTAATGATTTCGTAATTGCTATTTGTATCGTAAACCTATTGTAACTATTAGCTACTGAACTGCCGCACAATCAATAAAATGTGTTTGAATCATATCTAGGAACCTACTGCTATAGCATTTAAAAGCGGTGTTAAAACGCGATGCTAACTAAACACTGCTTTTGTTATCAGATTGTGTTGTTTTGTGTGATGTGACTTTCTATAATGCCTAATGTTGACCGAAAACGCATACTTACTTACCAATTTATTACGAAAATATAATATGAAGTATCATCATAATTATTATATGTACCAAATCTTTCAAAAGGATTAAGTTTGGAATAAGAATAATCAAATGATGCAGCTTTACTTTAGGTTGTATACAGTCTTCTCCCTTTCTTCCATATGTGTCGCCATTTCTATAGATCATCCCTGATTGTATGTCTCTTGCGCAGGCACCAGCATCCGCGTTCGCTAAACCAGCAGGACAGGTCCAACTCGGCGCCAAACGTGTGCATAAACATGGTGCAGAGACCCATGACCCTCGCAGAACATCAGAGAAAGCATAATCAGGTACGAAACATTTACCAATAGGACTCCTGTTAAAATAGCATAAGCATTCTTATGAGTATAGTGCAAGACAGGCGTCTACTGGGTGTAACGCATACAAAAGCATAATAATATGCTACAGACCACCAAACTGAACAACTTTTACTATGGGACCAACTCGCGTGGTGGATTATGGCCCACTCTCTCTTACAGAGAGGAGACCGGTGTCCCAACAGTGGTAACATTACAGGCTAAATATGCTAAGCACACAAGTGTCTATGTTGAAGAAAACTATACAAACCAGGGTAGATAAAACAACGGTATCTGTCGTGCTGCCAATACTAATATGATTAGCCGCAATACAAAATAAAATGGATAAATTGTTGAATTAACTTTCTTGACACTGAGCAATGCATAGAAACTCGCACGCAGCTGTGCGTGAAGATATTTGTTTGAAGTATGTATATAATTGATATTTGACAGAAGTGCGTGCGGCGCGGCGTTATTTATAAAATGCGTTACTGGTATAATTCGTATAATGTTTGCCGTTCATACGATCCTTACTTAGTGCAAGCTACCAGTGCATATTTTTGTCTTATAAAAATGAAAAACCAACTTTATCAAATTTCCCGAAACTGGCTTTTAATGCAGAATAATAAATGCAATGATCTGCACAATGATTTACTCTCGATGTGTTGTACATTTTATTTTCGCTGTTGTAAAGGTTCTCCGAAGTCGATAAAATATTATTCTACTCTAATGAAAATCTTAATTTCACTGACCGACATCGCACAGCCACTGGCTCTATAGTGTATTTCTTTTACAGTGTCCAATTTGGTAAACAAACACGGGACGAAAATTCTGATTTTTCGTATCAATCAAACACTGTCTTGAACTTTGAATAATACACTTAAGGCATGAATTATTTAAAAAAAATGCTTCAGAGATACAGTACTCCCAAATTAATAATGCACATGCAGATCTTCGCTAATTGTCGTATTCCCGGAAACACCCGAATCATTGAATCGTTCGAGTCCCTTGCATTTTGCACCTTGTTCGAAAGAAATAGGAGTCAATATCATGTGTACACAATCGAAAACAATTCGGGCGGTCGGCGGTCAGTCAAAGGTCCGTCAGTCGTCTTGTTATATTGGTGGTGACTGCACGTGTTCTCTTTGTCTGGAATTATATAGAGCTGCTATTACACACCCTTCTTGGTTTTGTTCTCAAAGGTGAATTTAATTTCAACTTTAATTATCTTATTCAAATTTAAATAGTTAATTTTGTAAAATATATAAATATACTAACATTTTTCACGTATTTTCAATATTAAAAAAATAAAAATACCTACGTAAAATACATATTAAGTACTAGAAAAAACATATTAAAAATCAAATTTAGGCTTATATGAATTATAGCTCGCTATTTACTTACATGGAATTATTGAATCAAATTTCGTTACTGATAAATCAATATGTATCTCTTTTAGGACAAAACACATAATCTCACTAAATTATGCATGAAGAAAATGCACTTAACCACTCTATATACATATCGTCTTCCGACGCTCGGGAAATACGACTGTTGCCGAACAGTGGCGAAGATTTCTATGCGCATTATCACTTTTGGAGACCTGCACATTACCTAGAAATCTTAATATTAGTCGCGACATTTGTTTACCAAATGAGACAACTAAAGAAAAATACAATATAGAATCATTAAACCTTTTATAACGAAAGTGGGCACTTTTAGTTCTAAAGTTCCTTTTATAGAAAGGTACGCTACACTAAGGAACGGTTAATGAAGGGGTTAAATAGGGGATGAAAGTTTACGAGGTCATTTTGGCCGATGGGAAATCCCATCGGGTGCACGTTGTCTAACAATCTGAGTTTATTGAGAGGCATATTGTTGCATGTGTACACTTCGGTGAAATTGACGTTTTGTGGTCCCAGAACAACAATTCCCCGCAGTCGTCGAACTACTTGACGTCGGGGAGACACAAACAGGACGACAAGGACAAGGCGGCGGACCAACAGCTTAGTCAAAGTACTCAGGTAAGTTCCACACTGCGCGATTCTTGTTAAACGTTCTTGGCACTAACAACACAACTGCCGAAATATGATTGTATACCGTAGAAGATTGAAGATCCTCTACTGAGGGGGCTCAGTGGTAGACCGTGTAATGTGTGTATAGGGAACTTCTATACTATGAAGGGAAACGGATGGACACACACGGATTTTATTTGATAACTTGTTTCTCACGAATACATCTGTCTAGCTTCGCCGCCTGTAGCGAACTCTCAAAATAACAAAAGCCTTAACTGTAAGGTTGGGACTTGGGAGACAAGTGAAACACACGAGATCTGGGTAGATACTGATTATATATTGAGATTATTGAGATTAACTACACGGATTAATAGGTATGCATACACATCTATAGTTACTACATCTCATCTTCACCGCATTAAAAAAAATTAAATTAACTACAGTTTAATTTCATTTTACGCTATAATATTATATTGTATATTTATGATTATATAGTTATACACGAATTATAATAGTAATAATGCTGTTACATTGTAGTAGTTTTCTTTTTTTTTTTTTTTTTTACATTTATGTACTTATTACTAAATTATCTTATAACTTATTATACACACATATAGTACCTGTATTTAAATAACTATAATCAAGAAACAGGTGGCATGTACAGTTTTGTCCTGTTCTTGTGTATTGTGTACATTTTATTATTTTTCATAATTTCTACATTTGGTGAACATTCTCTTATAACAGTGTATGGACCTTGATAAATGCTTTGGAACTTATTACCTGTTTCATTTTTTATTAGAATTAAATCATTTGGTTTGTATGACACTGGGTTAACATTTCGGTCGTATCTCACTTTTCTGTTTACTTTACTGGCTATTAAATTATCTCGTGCCTCTCTTTGCGTTGTTTGTATTCTGTATTTTAATTCTAATGGGTAGCTATCAAAATTGTATAAAGGATCAACTTGGCCTGAATTTAAGTTCGTTGGTAAAATACATTTTTTGCCGAATACTAACTCAAAAGGGGTAAATCGTGTCTCAGTGTGTACTGTTGTATTATATGAAAAACACCAAAATGGAAGCCAAGTGCTCCATGCTTCTGTATGATTACCTGTTTGAATCCTTATATAATTACCCAAGTGTTTGTGTGAGTTTTCCAATGCGCCAATACTCTGATGATGATACGCCGTTGACTGTAATTTATTTATATGTAATAGGGTACATACCTCTTTCATTGTAGTTGACAAAAACTCTGAGCCCATATCTGTTGCTATAGTTCCTGGAATTCCGTATCTAAGAATATAATTATTAACTAAATTTCTAGCTACGTCACTTGAGGTTTTTGATAACATTGGGTATGCTTCAACGTATTTAGTTAGTTCACATTGGATGGTCAATATATATGTGAAATTATTGTAATCTCTATCCAATGGACCTACCAAGTCCATGTAAATTTTTTCAAAGGCTGATGTTGCCGTAGTCGTGATTTCCATAGGTTCTTTTGTATGATGTGACGAATGTTTTTGTCTTTGACATTTGTCGCATCTTTTCACAAACTCTGTTACATCCACCTCTAGCCTTGGCCAGAAATAATATTTTTTAATATTATTAATCATCCGTCTAATGCCCGCGTGGCCACTTGTGGGCAAAAGATGGAAGTCATTTATGATCACACGTTGATCATCTTTGTTGTTTATTCTCTCTATATCTTTTAATATACATAGTCGTGGTCCGGACCATTTATTTATTTTCTGTACTTCACTTATTACTCTTTCTATAAAATTACTTTTATCATTCTTATTCTTTATGAAATATGTTTCCTCTATGTTATATTTCTTACAAATTATTTCCAACTCTCTCACAAATTCGCCTGGCGAGAATTGCGATCGAGACGCTGGATTTATGAAAATTGTATTTCTTGTTGGTGCATAACAAAAACATTTGTTCTCATATTTTATTTCATTCAAGTTACGATGTCGTGCTAATTCGTTTTCTGTTATAAAACGTAATTCAATGAAACATTTAGGTTTACTAATCATTTCTACAACTTTCGGTTGATCAGGCCGATTGTCGTCAAAAGTAACAGTACCCTGTGTTTGTAACCTGGCCTTCTGGCCTCGTGTCATTACATTGATAACACTGTCATTCATCTCTTTCAACTCCTCCGATGTTATGCGCAAGCGTGACATTGCGTCCGCTGCTGAATTATTTTTTCCTCTCAAATATTCCACTACGAAATCATATTCTTCCAAAATCAATCTAAATTTTGTCAATCTGCTTGAAGGATCTTTCATTCCAAATAATGCTATGAGCGGTTTATGATCTGTTTGGACTGTAAACTTACGGCCATACAAATAAGGTCTAAAATGCTTAACCGACCAAACGATGGCTAGCAACTCTTTCTCGATTGTTGGGTATCTTTTCTCGGCTTTATTCAAACTTCTACTCGCAAATGCTACCGGTCTACTGTTTCCGTTACACAATACCGATCCAATAGAGTAATTTGACGCGTCAGTTTGTAAAATAAATTGATTTTTCTCTGAGAAATCGGGATATTGTAATACTGGATGTTTAATGACACATTGTTTAAGTAATTCAAATGATTTTTGACATTGCTCATCCCAATTAAACATGACATTTTTCCTACACAGTGAATTTAATGGATGTGCTTTCTCTGCGAAGTTTGGAATGAATTTCCTATAATAATTAACGAATGCTACGAATCTTTTTACTTCTTCTGTGTTTATGGGAACTGGGTAGTTTTCCACAACTTTTATCTTATTGGAGTCTGGTATGACACCCTCTGGAGTAACAATATGACCTAAGAATAGTAATTCTTTCTTTAAGAAATTACATTTTTGGGGATTTAATTTTAAATTAACCTTTCGTAACCTTTCGAATATGTCCTGAAGATTTTTAATATGGGACGTTAGATTTCGGCTAAAACATACTAAATCGTCTTGATATACTAGGCATTTTTCGTACGTCAAACCTGTCATTGCCATAGTCATCATTCTTGAAAAGGAACTGGGACTCGTTTTAAGTCCTTGGGGTAGTCTAGTCATTTGAAATCTTCCAGAATCAAATGCTGTGTATTTACGACTGTCGGGATCTAATTTTACATTATAATATCCTTGATGCAAATCTAAATGTGTAAAGTACATACAGCCTGATAAAGAATCTAATATTTCCGTAATATTTGGAAGAGGAAATTTGTCATCCTGTATAACGTTGTTCAGTTTCCTGTAGTCAACTACTAACCGCCATTTCTTGTTCCCATCGCTATCCGATTTTTTCGGTACAAGTAGAATGGGACTAGACCATTCACTCTGAGATGGTTCTATAATTCCCTCATTTAACATTTTGTCTATTTGACTTTTAATTTCATTTTTTAAAGAGTGTGGTTGTCTGTATGGTTTTGAATAAATTGGTTGAGTGTCTTGTTTCAAAACAATCGAGTGTTGATAAATGTCCGTAGTCGATAATTTATCTCCTTCCAAATAAAAAATGTCTGAATATTTGGCACATAAACTTTCAATGTTTTGTTTTTCTTCTTTATTTAAATTACTTAAGGTTAACTTTGCAAATAGCTGCTTAACCCGGTCTGCATTCAACTCGTTTTTGTTAAAAACGCAGATATCGTAATCCCTGGTACTCTGTATATCTAGATTTATTTCTGACAATGTGACGTCATTGGCTGTTGTATTCAAAATACGTACTGGTATTCTACCATTGTCTGGAGCCACTAATGTACTCGCGACAAAGATTCCCTCACATACTTCTTTCGTACTTATCACGCATTCGTCCTTCAAGTTAGTATTTACATAGTGAATTGACTCTGACCTAGCAGGTAATGTCATTAAATAATCCTTGGAATTATATAGTTTCAAAGTTATCTGGTTCCCATTATACCATAATGATAAAACATTGTTATGAAAGTCAATAACCGATGAGTACTTGCTTAAAAAGTCTTGCCCTAAAATTCCATACGCCTTACAAGGCAAGGTGTCAAACACATAGAACTTATGGACTATGTTTTGTTCGTGAGTCCATAATTGTAACTTTACATATCCGATTGCTTGGACTCTGCCTCCGATCCCATTTATAGTTATGTCCTCCTTACAGATGGGGATATTGAACTTTTGTACGTGTTTATACTTTAAGGCTGAAATGGATGCGCCCGTATCAATTAACCAGCTAAACGGTTGCAAGTGATTCACTAATAACTCTACGTAATAACTACTTTCACTAGCCATGATTTTATTACTTTTAGGAACGAAAAAACTCACTTCCGCATTCCTTGGCATCATATGATGAAGTGCTGGGTTGTGGCCGTGATTCATCATCAGTGATCACGCGAACATTTCCACGATCCCCTTTATTTCCCCTGTTGGTATTATTTCTAAAAGAGTTACCTCGATAATAGCCTCTACCTCGAGGTTGTTGGCTGCCTGCTGTAGTAGCGGCGCCTGGCTGCCCATAAGCTGCTTGCTGCTGCTGGCCTCTGCCACGTGCCGGGTAGCCACGGGTGTAGCCACGCTGTCTGAATGCACCTCTATACGCACCTCTACTGTAGCATCTGTGGTTGTTATAATACACTGTCTGCCTGGAATTGGGTTTATAATTCATATTACGTCTCAGTGAAAAAATTTCAGCACTCCGGCTGGTCGATGTGCTGTCCTCGTCTAACGCTGCTTGAACAGCATCTTTTAAGCACTGGAACTTCTGAGCTGCCAGAATTGTACTAATCCTGCGATTCCTCAATCCTTCACTAAACTGCCTGATCGCCTGTTTTTCGTTAATTGTTTTTAAAACATCAAACTTTTCTGAATTGCCCTCAGATTGTGAAATCGTGAGGTCAACAAACATTTCGGAAAGTTTTTTCCCGAAATCATCTACCGACAATTCATTTTGCCTGAAGTTTAGAAGTTGTTTTTGCAACGCACTTGCGGATTTCTGCGGTAATAGGACTCTCTTCATGTCACACAAAAGCATTTGTACATTGTCATATTTGGTAGCTAATTTTAATTTTGCCCCTTGTGATAATCTACTCTTGAGTACGAAGTTAATTAGATTTTCATGCGCTTTCGTGTCTATGACCGAACTGTAATAGTCTATGCCGTCTATCAATTGTTTTGTATTTGAAATTTCGTCTGTCATAACCGGTAATAAGTTCAAAGCAACTCTTAAGTCAAACTCCATTTTTATTGTAATTTCACTATTATCTTTTGCTTGACATAAATTAGTTATTTCTGTATTTATGTCACTAATTTTCTCACACCATTCTGTTATACTATTTGTTTCTTCTGTACTCCTATTTATTTTATTTATGTTTTCTATGTAGTTGTTGTATTGTTTAATTATTACATGAGCTTCACCTAGCTTTTTCGCTAAAATATCTCCTTGTCTACGAGATGGCCCGATTTTAATTAAATATCTCCGTATTTGTACTAGCTCTTCATATAACTTGTTTAAATATACTGCCATTAATTTATGAGTAATATTTATACTTAACAATTTTTTTTCCTCTTATTTACTGGATAAATACCTACCATTGTCCATTTTTTTTTTTTTTTTCTTACTTACATGTACATTTTTCCTTATTTACTAAATAAACATGATAAATACCATTGTCCATGTGTGTCCCTTTGTCCATGCGTTACTTAACTTACACGATTATCACTTCACTGTAATTGGTTAGACTTTTAAACACTTTCCACTGCTTCAAACTGTAGCTTCGTCGATCTTTAAATCGGGATAAAGATTAGGTCGTCGTCGCCGCATGAAAGAACTTCCTCTCTGTCCATTGGCGAGGCTCGCCTCTCGGATCCACTGGAAATGGCATTTCTTGTACTGCTTCCACAAAAAGTACACCACGCCGAGGCTTAACAACACGCAGATGACTATCAGTATAAGGGTAATATTCGACATGTGCTCCTTTACTGTTTCTAAATGCCCCCGATTCGAACCAACGGCATTTTGGTTCAGGAACACAGTCTCCCTCTCCACGTTGGAACGACACATTTTCGCATCACTAGTTTTTTGAAATTACAATTATCGTAAGATAGTTTATTTTGGCACTGCGATTGTTCATTGTTTCCAATTTTATTAAATAAAGTTGAGTACTTGAAGCCGCAACACTAGATAGATATACGATGACGGTATCGCCACGGCCCCAAATATGGCAGGGTCGCCATGTAAGGTTGGGACTTGGGAGACAAGTGAAACACACGAGATCTGGGTAGATACTGATTATATATTGAGATTATTGAGATTAACTACACGGATTAATAGGTATGCATACACATCTATAGTTACTACATCTCATAACTAATTCAAATTATTTTAAAGGTTCGAATGCCGTTCGATTATTACCAGCCATGTTCAACATAAGGTTTTACTCTAAGGCTCTACAATACCGTCCAATTCCTTTGCCTAACCCTTTGAGGATTACAAGCGTAACGATGAGTGCTTGAGTGTGTAAATCAGGGTCTACCTTCAAAATTTCGCAAAAGTACTTCAAAGCCTCTTTGATGATACAATACCAACCTGCCTAGCCTTTTCCCAACTATGTTAAGGTCGATCTATAACAATTAATTACAGTTTAAGCACATTATGCTACGAATTATGTTGTATGGATGACCATCTTTACAAAACGGGACTCCTCCTCAGAAAGCACGTTAAGCCGTTAGTCCCGGCTGTCATTTGTGGATCTTTGACGGTCGTTACAAGTCGTCAGATGACCAACATTCTGTCTTACCAAGGGGTATCACCTTACCCGGTAACTGGGTTGTGGAGGTCAGATAGGCAGTCGTTCCCTGAAAATACTGGTATTCAGCTTCATACGGTTAGACTGGAAGCCGACCCCGACATAGATTGGGAAAAGGCTAGGCAGATGGATTGATGTTACGAATTACTGTAATTAATTGGTACTCAGTATACAAGAAAAGAAGACGAGGTAAAAAATTTGAAACGATGATATCACCAAACAGGACTAGAGTAAATTGGAGAAGCCCTTACACTTAACTACGTACTAACATATCCAATAAAATACACATAAGAATACGACTAATAAATCAAATAATTATTATAATACTTCCTTTATTTCAATCAACAGTTGGATCATAGCATTGGATTTAGCATTTTTTAATTAATAAAAATAAGACAAAACACTACACACAATTTCATTATCTACTTATACTATTTACTAATAAGTAGTTACTAAATACGGAATAAGTTTATGCATAAAATTAAGGGAAAATAAACCTAAATAAACAATGTGCAGGCATCTCCAACGGGCACGCTACGACCGCGTCGAGCGCGCGCGCGCTCCGCCGACGAGTCGTGGAAGAACGCGCTGTCTCCCAGGGAGAGCTACGACGACTGGGTCATACACGCGGACGAGATACTCATCGGGGCTCGGATAGGTAAGTCCTCTAGACTTAGCAAAGATAATCGATCCTATCATAATCATTTATTCATTTGCGAATATGAGTACAAAAGAAAAGGTCTTATAATAACAATAGTGTCCATTAACCATATCACAGATACACAGGTATCTACAAAATTAGAACTGAAAAATAAAAGATGTTATCTACAATATTGTATGGAATAACATTAGTCCTCAATTCCTCATTAGCGACACTATCGAATGGTGTAATAATCTAGTATTTGTTTTTTTTTTTCTAAATCACCTGGTGCGATTCCTGGAGTCGAATATTGGTTTTTCCAAAATCCAATGATGCAGTTTTAGTTTTCATCAAAATCGAGCTCGCGAGTCCTTTAAGTACTTTACGCTAATCACCCTAAAAATTCTTCCTGTATAAAGAATATTTTCGTTCAAAAATGTTAAGATATCTAGGGTCCGTTTCATTGCTTATTCTACGAGTTCTGTTAAGTTGAATACGTACCGAATATTTGACTACCAACTCATACCAAGTGTACACAGCCAAGTTGGTCACGATGTTTGATAACATCATGTTTATCGTGTGTTTGTGTCCCAGCCGGTATGTGATACTCACCGTGCTGGACCTGCTCTGTTGTTCTCTGACTGAAATCACAAGGCTACAGAATTGGCTACAGAATTAGAACTTTTTTTAGCATAGGTAATGTGATAAATGCGGCGAAAAAATAGTGAGATAACCCTAAAGTTAGGATAGGCATCCTAACTTTTGTCGGGAGGACACGGCACGGCATACGCTGGCAGAATGTGCCGCATGGCTGGAGCCGCGCCGTGCCCTCATCTCTGAAGTAGGCAGTGACCTGTCGCTGCCGGCCGTCGTTAACGCTATGGTCGGTAGCGCGCAGGCCTGGGACGCGGTGGTATCCTTCTGCGAGGAAGTCATCTCGCAGAAGGAGGCTGCGGAAAGGGGGCGGGAGATCACGTCCTTCAACCCGGCCCGCAGAGGCGCACCGGGCGTCGGAGGAGGGCAGACAATGCCCTCTTCCAGCCCCCCTAAATGGGTCCAGGGGCGGCGGACGCGGGGCTAGTCCGTCGCCCCCCGCAACATCTGGACCCGAGGCGGCGGCGCGTAGTGTTCCACGCGCGCCCCTCCAAGGCGGTACGGCCGGCACCACGGGGCTTGCGGAAGTATTTTCAGTTCCCGCGAGCGCCGGCGCAGGTGTGAGAGGTAACACCCGGGGTGGTTTTTAGTAAGAGTCTGACAGACGCCTCCGCCCTCCCCGGGGCGGGGGACATCCATGAGGATTTTCCCCCCGGCTCTTCGGGGGGAAAGTCTTTTTTCTTCACTGACTTTAAATGCTTTGAAATGCTAGCACTAAATCCGCTCAAGACAACGCTTTGTTTCGTCAGGTTCTGGCAGTTTCGGGACGGTGTACAAGGCGCACTGGCACGGCCCGGTCGCGGTGAAGACGCTCAACGTGAAGACACCCACGCCCGCACAGCTACAAGCGTTCAAGAATGAGGTAATTACTGCAACAAATCAATGTTACAGAGTGAGTCGATTGAATTAGCGGCATTTGTGAAAATAGTTCCATAAATTCCGAACATCTCAAAAATATAAACATAGCTCTCGGTTATTATAATATTTTTTGCAAATAATTTGCTTTATTTTTGACTCTATAGAGTATAGATATAGCAGATATCGACGCGGTGTCGACTCGCTGCTTTTTAGCCTTTAATGCAAGGACATAAAGCTCTTTCTAACCGGCTCGAATCGATTTCGCGTCGATAAATGTGGCCATTCCTATAATGGTAGAAATTGCTCGATACAATGTATATTGATCAACAAGATTGAAGTCGCAAAAGCAGCTTCTCATTTTTCCTTCCTCCCACCAGGTGGCAGTCCTCCGCAAAACCCGGCACTGCAACATCCTGCTGTTCATGGGCTGCGTGTCGAAGCCCTCGCTGGCCATCGTGACGCAGTGGTGCGAGGGCTCGTCGCTGTACCAGCACCTGCACGTGCTGGAGACGCCCTTCCCGCTGCTGTACCTCATCGACGTGGCGCGGCAGACGGCGCAGGGCATGGACTACCTGCACGCCAAGAACATTATACATAGGTATGGGATGCTGGTCCTTGATACAGGTTTTTTTAAACATGCACAACATCGCAGACATAGATCCGAGTAACTGAAGAGTCTTATTGCATTATAAACAGACAACAAAAAGACTTATCTACAATAAAAAGGGAATAATATTCAGAATCTCAAACATACACGACATACATCTATCCGTCTCTCGGCAACAAGTCATAATCCTGTGTGGAGGTCAGTAGGCGTTGACATCTCAGAGGCAAGGGTGAAATGTTTCAGGTATCTGTTACTCGTACTCTTCAAACCGGAATACAGCAATGCATGTTTTCTACCAAAATAGGTACAGCCTAATTCAAATTTTATGGCCGCTCAGAACATGAGGCACTCTCCTCATGTTCTGAGCAGTACTGACCAGTGAGTTGCTTACGTCAGAGTCGCCATAAAGTTTGACGCGTGAATGAGGTTTTTCACAATGAATTTTACTCCCTGCTATGTAGGCCATGGTGGGAATCTAAACAATCACAATCTTCCCGCTTCATAATAACATTTCTCATGTTCCAGGGACCTAAAATCAAACAACATATTCCTAAGAGACGACTGGTCTGTCAAGATCGGAGATTTCGGTCTAGCCACGGCCAAAGTGCGGTGGTCTGGTGAGTAATAAGGCATTAAAGTAGATGTGAACCTACTCGCAAACCTACCTAGTCCCATTGCAAATCATGTCAGGTCAATCTTCTTGGAGAGTTTGAACACATAAGTTAAATGGCGTTTACCTGAATTAGGTATTTGAAAGGGTATCAATAACGTTACTATTTATGAATTGTCAAAACACGGAATTAGTACTTGATTTGTATGAAATAAAACAATGTGACGTCACAGATTTTTAGAAACAAATGGAATTAGCATTAAATACATCGCATAATATTTTATTTCTGTATGGTGATGGAAGTTTTTAAACCAAGCGGTCTTTTATCTATGTGATTTCGTCGATTAGGGCCATAAGCCAGCGGTGAAATACTGCCATCTAACATAAAAATAAACGTATTCTAATATTACCACGCTATTCCAGAAAACTCAACAGCCGGCGGCATCCAGTGGCAGCAGCCCACTGGGTCCATCTTATGGATGGCTCCCGAAGTGATCCGCATGGACGAGCCGGCGCCCTACACCTTCCGCTCCGACGTGTACGCGTACGGCATCGTGCTGTACGAGCTGATGGCCGGCGAGCTGCCCTACGCGCACCTTAATAATAAAGACCAGGTAACGGGCCAAATAAACCTTAGTTGCCCATAAAAAGAGCTATGTTGTACACCATAATATCAAAACACCAGTATAAAAGATTGATTTACAGGATTGGGTGTTTGAATGGGTAGTCAATAACGTGTCTATGAAATATAGCAATGTGACGTCACAGATTTTTAGAATCAAATGGAATACTTATTAGCATTAAATGCAATTTTACAATTTTGTTTTGCATAATATTTAATTTCTGTACCGTGATGGAAGTTTTTGAGACAAGCAGTCTTTTTTCTATGTGATGTCATATTTTATTTTTGACCGTTTCAAATAGTCAATTGCCGACGGCCGTCATTTTGCAGCCGTTATGTGACGGCACCGCATCCCATGTTAAACATAGAATCCAAGACCAATCGTTTTACATCAATATCAGGCCTAGTGGTATTGTTCGTCGAATTGTTTAGTTCTGAGTTGAGCTGCACGCTGACAAATGCGTGCACTGACTGGACAACCCTACTCAATGCATGGTTCATTCCTCAAAAAATTATTTCAGACACTAACCCTACATGATCAGACCAAGATTATGTCTGAAGTTTAAAAGAGACTGTGTCATTGACGTGTAAAAATGTGTGTAGAAACCTACTCACAGAAATAAAATAACTTATCATTTACCCCATGCATCAATACCAATGCATAACGACCGAAGGATCCCCGGGAGCTTCATCAGGGGCCTAAGTGAGAGTTATCAAATTTACTCAATCCCGTAAACGTTCCGTTAAGTTAATTTGTATGGAATAATTTATTTATCTATACTAATATTATAAAGTGGAAAGATTTGTATGTATGTTTGTAACGAATAAACTCAAAAACTACACGGATCTAGATGAAACTTGGCACAAAGATTGATTATAGTCTGGAATAGCATATAAGCTACTTTTTATCCCGGAAAATGACACGGTTCCCGTGGGATAATTTCCTACATACACGCGGGCGAAACCGCTGGCAAGAGCTAGTTATTATATAAACTCGTACTAGGCCCTCAGTTTGATAACCCAGCTTATTAATTCATCAACTATCTTTTCAGATCCTGTGGCTGGTCGGTCGCGGTAACTTACGTCCAGACGTTCGACGCCTCCGACAAGACGCCCCACAGGCCTTGAAACGCCTATTCGAGGACTGCATCAAGTTCGACAGAGAACAACGGCCTCTCTTTCGTCAGATCTTGGCCTCGCTCGAGTCCATGCTGCGCGCCATGCCCAAGATCACGCGCAGCGCCTCAGAACCGAACTTGAACCGACAGCTGCATGCCTCCGATGATTACTTGAGCTATAGCTGTGCCTCGCCCAAGACGCCCGTCAACTTCCAGTTCAATACTGATACCAGCTTCCCTGCGTTTTACGGGTATGTTAACCGAATTTTAAAAGAAACATACTGATTTTTAACCAAAATTCTCGACTATTTATTAGAGGTATCTAATTTAATAAGTTTGCTAAAATCTATATCACTAAATCGTAGATACGTTTTTGAATAGTTTTGAAATAAAATTGTAATATGCAGTTTTTCCATTTACAGCATCCCTGTGCCGAACCAGCGGCACCCGTAGGGGTTGCTGAAGGGCTACGACTAGCCAAGCAGCGCGGCCGGCGCATGCGCGACACGCGACACGTGCATCACACGCCACACGTGCGTCACACGCCACACGTGCGTGACACGCCACACTTGCGTGACACGCCTCACGTGCGCGACGCATGCCGTACACGCCGCGCGCGCTGCGTAGCTCTTCACAATCACCATGGCAATGTAATGCACCATATTACGTCACAGTTGGCTAAGAGCTAGCCTTGCTCCGGTATGATACTATGAAGTTTTAATTATACAATACGTGCGGGACCTCCTTCGGCTCATAGCGAGTTCGCGGCGTCGTAAACTTAAAAAAATCGGTTTCAGGCAACATAAGTCAGTTTGAAGTAAAATGTGGCAGATTCACATCAAATATTGAATAATGTTGTCCGAGAGCGTTTCATAGTATCATAACGGCCCTAGCTAGACAATCGAATCGAAAGTTCCAAAAACAAATTTGTGTACAGTTAATTACTTCAGTGAAATGTGATAATGCCGACAAGGACAAAATGTGAGACAGTATTTTAAGTATGGCTTACTATAGTTGGAGTGTGAGTGTTTCTATCGAGGAATGGTGGTGGATACCTGCAGGATGCAAGACACGAGCTTCTGTCGCGATGCTGTTCAGCGGCTGGTTTACCTTAGTCAATAATCAGCTGGGACTTTGAACAAGCGGAATTATTTGCGACGCTATAACGGCGAACTGGACTAAAGTTACTTTTTAGAAGCGTCAAGCTGGTCTTACCTCAGCGTCAGACCCGCCGCCGCGCCGGCTGTGTCGGGCTTGCTGAGTAAAACGCTTTAGGACCAGAAGACATATACATTTATTTGGCAAAAACTAAGTTCACATAACTTTTAGAAACGAAAGCGTCACTTTATGGAGATCTTACTAAGAAAAGAATGGATTCCACAAGTTGATTTTTCTATGAACCTTTGCCTGAATAGTGACTTCCGTGATCAGTTCCTATTATAGCCATCATTCGGAATAAGCTTCCATTGTCGATATGTTCACGATCTCGGAATGTATTTATCATTATTTATTATATAATTTATTGAAAATGATTTATTCTTATTTCGGAAATACAATGTGAAAAATGACTAATACGAAAATATGTATCGAAATAGTGTCGCTCAATACACGGCAAATTTTACTGGAAAAGTCTTTAACTAAAATTATTCTTATAATGTAAAACCAATCGTGTTTCCTACTTTTACTCATAAGAATTGATGGAAGGCAATTTTAACAATATTCTAAAAATGTACTAATATGATAAACATTGGAATGATGCGTCTGAGGTAAGTGGAGTAAACAAGCTTACTGCTCAGAGACGATACTAACCGGATTCTAAAGAAGACTTGTGAAACCATTAATTCTATTTACAATGAATTTTAGATAATAAATAAATGAAAGCCCCATACTGATGTCATTTCAGACTAAGGGCTCGGTCTAAAATGACAAGTAAGGGACTATCTGATTGTCGGGTGCGATTTTCAATAGTAAGTTAGATGTCACTTTATCTACAAAACGTTGGCGAAAGCGACGCACCTATGGACGTTATTTTTCTGATAAAAATATTTTTGTAATATCTCAATATCGAGCATAAAAACAAGTGATAATGTATGTTTTAAAAAGTATTATTTGTACGATATAGTTGTAACCGAGTCGTGTAAAATAAATGTAATTTATTCGTAATTATTGTAAATAATTAATTGTAATAAAGACCGTAGATTAATGTCTGACGATTAAGAATCTTGTGTATACAGTATAATTAATTTTAAAGCATAACTATTAACTCTAAGAACACAATAAATTATTGTTTCAATTTATGTTAGTTGTTTTTTTTTGCATTGGGTAGTTGCATCATCATTCTCCTGCCCTTATCCAAATTTATTTGAGGTCGGCGCAACATGTCTTTTTCTTCCATAGGTACTTCTCTAAAATTTTATTGGATAGTTTCATATTATTTTTAATTATTATTTTTAAAGGCGTTGATAGAGGATAGAGTTTAAGAATATTCTTGATTAGCTTTCTAGCCCGCAATGCAGCGATTTCGTCCGCGTGGAATCCGCCCCACCCGGTTCGCTTCGCATTGCTCGCGCCATTACTTCGTGTTCGCATAATGTTCTTTCTAATTTTTTTCTTCTATTTACTCTGTAAAATACATGAAGAATTTTTCAAAAGACTAGTAGTTAAGGGCCTTCAACTAACAAACTATTATTTTACTAGCTTCCGCCCGCGGCGTCGCCCGCATAATATGTCTACAAATTATACACATAAACCTTCCTCTTGAATCACTCTACCTACTAAAAAAAAATGCATCAAAATCCGTTGCGTAGTTTAGTTTAGATTTAAGCATACATAGGGATATAAGGACAGAGAAAGCGACTTTGTTTTATACTATCGGAGGATCAAAACGATAGCTTGAATTACAGCAAAAAAATATGGTTTTTATAAGGAATAGATAGATGATAAGGCCTGTTGTACACGGTACGGCGCGCTAGCCATAGAATATTCGTGTGAGTTTCTATAAATGTATGTACGGCGACGGTGTTCTGTGATATGGCCGTCATGTCTACTAACAACTTTTCATAATTATGCATACAACATTGACGAGTGAATCAACCGTAAAGATAAATGTATGTACGGGCTTTAAAAACTGAGTATAGTGTATATTTCTTCAGTTGTCTCATTTGGTAAACAAATGTCGCGACTAATATTAAGATTTCTAGGTATTGTATGTGTCTCTGAAGCATTTTTTTTATAATTCGTGCCTTATGTGTATTATACAAAGATCAAGACGTTTATGCTCAACTTGAAAGTGTATGATTGATACGAAAAATCAGAATTTTCGTCCCGTGTTTGTTTACCAAATTGGACACTGTAAAAGAAATACACTATAGAAACAATTTCGTGTATTCCCGTTCGTCCCCTCGACTTTGTCCCCCGAGGGGGACGAATGGGAATAATCTATTAATTCTTTTTTTTAGGCCTATTGCTCCCACCAAATAATATAAGATTGGTGGTTTTAATTGGTAAAAAAAAACAAATTTGAAATAAAAATCAGTCATTTATTAAGGAATAAAAATACATATTTCATTTCTGCACAAATCTTTTTAGTGGACGAATGGCACTAATCGAAGAACATATTCCCATTCGTCCCCTCTTGATTTAGCATTGGGACGATCGGGAACAAATTAAATATTATTTTTGTAAATTATAGAATATGCGTAAAAGGTTCCATAAATTGAGCTCAGATATCATCGTTTCCGTGGTGTAGCGGTTATCACATCTGCCTAACACGCAGAAGGCCCCCGGTTCGATCCCGGGCGGAAACATAGCTTTTTGGCATGCGTGTTGATCATATTTGTTTCAACTTTTTGACCGATGAAATGCTGTTCGTTTGTAAGCGAATTACTAAATAGATAAAGGCTGAAGTGATTTGGCTATTTTTTGTTTTTAAAAGTTTTGTGATAGTCTGACTAACGAACACTGGTAAGAAAAATTGGAAAAAAATTCCAGGTATTTTTATTTTCGAAAAAACGATGTACTTTATCCATGGACTTTGTATATGAATATAAAATAATTAAAATATTTAATTGGTCTTCATATATGAATATAAAATAATTAAGTTTTGGGCAGGATAATTTCTGTGGGGTCAGCTCCATTGACAAAAAATAAAAAACAGTGTTAAATTCAACGAGACTGTTTATTTTAATAACCCTTCGTCAGGCACAACATAATCATCCTCACGACTAACAATATCGGTATTCCATAACTATCCCACAATTATTGGCCCTTTATCTTAATATTGCATTTGAACATAATTATGTATTTAGTCATTGTGCCATTTCAATCAAGAATTTATTGGCGTTTCTAAGGGGCCTTTTAATGGATCGTATACGAAATTAAGCATAATCTGACAAATATAAAAGTATAATAATAGTACTTGGTGAGAACGAACGCCAGATTTAACACATCTAGATTTTATAATAACAAAATGGACTGTAAGAGGTAACATTCCATTCATATAATTATAAGATAAACTAATTACAGAAAATGGAACATTGTAATATTAAAATATTTATTCTATTTAAAAACACATTGGCCAAAATTTCCTTTCTCATTCGTTAAATTAAACTTAAAACCAGCCAGTTCATTTACCATTTCTAAAAGATCATATTAACTTCGTACGGCGCAGTATTAAAGTATCAAAATTGTATATAATTTATTTTACTATAATGTTAAAAGCTTATCAATTTATTGAATCACTATAATTTAAAATCACTTCTTGCTTTGAAATAAAAAGACCGATACATAATGGCTAAACAGGACAGTCCGATATGGGAAAAAAATCTTAAAATCACCATAATTACAATTATGAATTCCCTATCTTTTTAGTCACTATTCAAAATTCGTTGCATTAGCTTTTGTTGAGCAGTGCACGTCATTCAATAATGATAAATGAATTTCTAGTATGGATAATAATCGAACCGTCATGTTTTGTAAATAGTCAGATCATGGCAGTGTACAATTTATTAAAATGCTGCTTTTATTAATCTGCTTACAAATAATATACTATTCTCTTTGAGGTCTCACGTGTATACACTGTATTTACCCTTCTTGTACTGTTAACTATAATACTATAATCTAATCGTTAGAATCTTCGCTGTCTGCGTCGGCGGCGCTGTCGCCCTCATTTTTGGGTTTCTTCACCTTTTTCGGGCGTATCTCGAACTTGGAGAGATGTATCTTCTTCCCGCCAATTTTGGCGTCACCTGCTGTCTTGATTGCCCGTTCTACGGCTTGAGGTCCATCGAATTCGACGAATGCTGTCGCTGTAAATAAAATATAATGACCAATTAATACACGGGACATACGGACATATGCCCTTTATGCATTCTTATATTATCGCTCGTTAGACAGGCAGCTGGTCAGGACTACACTAAGCGGAACTTGAGGTCTGTTTGTAATACGAGATAAAAGATAGTAATAGTAGGCTCTTATTATCCTTAATGATCGTATACTCAAACTCGTTACACTTAAAATAATTAATAGGCAATTTATGATATTAGCATTAGCACCATCTACCAAGTCACCTCTACAGCTAGTCAAAGTGTGCGCTTCGAGAATCGTCGTCTATCTACGGAAATACGAACTCAGCGCTTGCCTACTTTGTATTACCGTGTTTACAAAATTATATTTTAACAATTCTATGCAAATCTCACACTGGACCGTTTGTAACTTGAGTATATAATCAGACACAAGTGCGGTAGTACAAAAATTAGAAGCATTGCATGTGTGGTTACTATGTGGCGCGACGATCGGGCTCATTTTGGAAACACGAAAGTTACCGAAGCGCATACTTTTATTTGGTAAGCTGTATAATTATTGAACAGTATATTTGTAACATACCCATAGACTTCTTTCCCTTGACGAGATGTCGTATGCTCCTGATCTTGCCAGCTCCCAGGAAGGTGGAGCTGAGCGCCTGGTCGGTCAGCTCGGCATACGAACGTACCACCAATGTGGTCTGTGTTATGGGCAGTCCGCGTTTCACACGGATACGGCTGCCTTCAATATTCACATTGTTTTCTTGCAGGGCCTGGTGGCATTGATATTTTTTATTAGTTACTTTATGTGACACAATAATTATTTAACACATTCGTTTGGAAGGGTAAGTGGCTAGAATAAGCTGGTGGAACTTTCAAATATAAAAAAAAAAAAGATATTTTTTGGCATGTTGCCATTAAATGCCATTGATTATCCTTTTAACGCTGTATTCTTTATTATGATGACATTCCAATGTTTGATCAAGCTCAAATTCAAATGTGACACAAATAATTTTTGTAAGTAAAACTTTTTGGATAAGTTACCTGTTCCGTAGCAGTATCACTGTAGAAGCTCAGAGTAGTAGTAAACACTGGCTTAGACTCCTCTGTAGGGTATACCTCAGCAATGCTAGAACAAAATAAACGGGAACATTACATTTTTTACCCAGATTTTAAAGATACAATTTTTTTTTTAAATTACTCCTACCCAATTTTCCTTATCAATCCATGTTTGACGAAGTGGTCTGTGAGCAACTTCTTGTAGTTCAACATGATTGAGATGGGCAGGTTCTCCACAATCACGGTATGTGCCAAGCCCTCATCGTCTGCATCCCCCTTCTTATCCTTATTCCATTTTCTCTTCTTCCACTTGACCTTCTCTTTTACTTCTTCACTTTTTTCTGAATCATCCAAATTGGGCTGAAGACCTTTAGGTTTTTTATTCTTGTTGAACTTTTGTTTCAACTTTTTACGCTTGTCCTTATCAACCACTGCCATTTCATCAAGCAGGTTTGTTAGTGTGTGTGCATTATCTCCGATACTAAGATTCTCCAGGTCCTCAGCTATATCAGGCTTACCATCTTTTTTACGTGATTTAGGAGCCGGCTCCCCTTCAGTCTCAGTGGTCTCAGCAGGCGGGGACTTTACTTTCTTCTTTTTTAGTTTTTTGATTTTGGTTTCTGATGAAACCTCACCAGTATTCTCTGCATCAGTTGGTTCTATACTTTGTTCAGATTTTGGCTTCTTAACCTTTTTGAATTTCTTCTTTCTCTCTTTAGTTTCTTGAGTTAGAACAAGAGTATCTCCAGGTGTTGACTCTACTAGCATTTTTTTAGCTTTATTAAACTTGCGTGGCTTTTTCTCAAGTACACTACCTTTATTGCTATCCACCTCCATGTTCAGACTGTTAACTTCAGCTGCTTTGTTCTCTTTTTCAGATTGTTGGTACTTTTTGAAGGTTTTAAGGTTCTTGTTTTTGTCTTTGAGAACAGTTTTGGCTGTGGTCTCTGGTTTTTTATTAGCTTGGGTGTCATCAGACTTGGTCCTCTTCACCACAACTTCCTCTTGGTCCTCTAGCATGAAACTGACGGACTTGTTCCGCTTCTTGGACTTACCACTAGATGCGTTAGACCTGGCACTGTCGAAAGACTGCTCAGCTGGCGATTTCGTTTTCATGATAGATTTTACTGATTGATTTTTACCACTTGTGTTAGGTGTAGAAGTAACTTTAGAATCGTCAATAGGGCTGCTCTGAAGTAAACTTGGGCTTAAATTAGAACCATCAATGTTGTTAGGTGATATGTCTACTGGCTCTTGTTTGCTCCGTTTTTTGTTTTTATTCGGTTTAAGTGCACGTTTGGGGGTAACTATTTTGGTTTTTGTCGTTTCCTTGTTGGTAAATTCATCAGATTTTCGTTTCTCAACCAATTTACTCGTATCAGTAACAGATTTGTAAAGACCAACAAACTCTAAAGTTTTGTCTGAGACAGTATGCTTTTCAGCAAGACTTGGTTTCAAGTCAAATGATTTGGACTTCATTTTTATAGCTTACAAGTCCTTCTTAACTTGAGATATTGTTCAAAAAATTAAATAACACATGTTATTATATGTGACGCACGGACATGCAGAGAATATTTAGAGGTTATGTTTTGCAGCTGCCAATGCTGCCATTCTACACAGGTCACAGATTATACATAATAGACATATACTCCTAACCACAGAGTAAAACTCAAAGACGATCTCTAGATACTGGCAAAACCAACCAATACCAGGGGTACCAACTATGTAGTACAATCATAGACCATGAGCACTCGGTTGGCAGTACTGATTGTTGGCATTTTGGCACTGAACAACTTCAATATTGCCATTATAAAACCTGTTCTAAATTATTCATCACTTAACTGAGTTTAATTACAGTAATCGAAGAGCTAGCCTATTGTAAAATCTTGACACATTATGGAATGCAAATAAATAAATGAATATGAATAGCTTATCTACAGTCGTACCCAATATATTTACGTATTCCTAAAACTAATATGACTTTACTAGAGTTACTACTTTCTTTTTACTAGAGTTCGCCATGCTTATAAGTCATTATATTATGATTTTGAGACTGGTCTCTCGAAAAAAGTAGCCCGATTCACAGGTTATTATATCCTGTCCCTCTCTTTGGACTCACTCAACCTCGGACCTAGAAAAATATAGTGGCATATTCTTAGGCCACTACATTTTTCTAAAGCTCTTCTCGCTGCACTAGGTGCTCGTCCAGCTGTAACGAGCGTTCGTTATACGTCGCCAAGATCAGTTGGTTTTGGCGACCATTCGTATCCCGAGGATTCTATGCACTTAATAACTTGCCGTTACTGTGACCACTGACAAAATCACGAATAGAAAAGCGGCCAGGGCTGAATTTGGCTTCTCGTTGAAGGGTTTATTTATTTATTAATTATGGGTTAGCCCATAATCGCCACGCTGGATCTGCAGGTTAACGATCGCAGGTCGCAGCTTCTCGCACTAGTGCCTCTGCTGCACGTTACTAATTTGCGTCATTAAGCTGCGTAGTATTTATTTAGAATGGTTATACCGGTACTCGTTTTTTGTTCACGAGCAGGTGATGTTGACTTGGGGACTGAGATGATGAGTGTGCTTCTTTACAATCCAGTGCCCCATCATAAAATCCTACAGAACTAGTTCAGCTTATTTTGGTTAATTTTGCAGCAGATTCACGAATTGAATTCATGAACTGATACACGATTGGTCGTCTAAGAGGAACTTTATAGAGACATTTTTATTGATTTTACGGGAAGTCTGAATTCGTTCGGATACGTCTAAAATGACTCTAGAAAATTATTTGAATACGGCAACACCACTAACCTCACTTTTTAAAATCTATTTAATGGCGGATGCGCTTGCGTGATGCCGGTTTCGTGTTATTATTGCATGTAGTTTGGCGTCTTTTCCTTGTGAAATTGTGATATCATTGATTTTACTGGTTAATTCGAGTTTGGTGAGTAAAACTTTCAATGATATTGTAAAATATTCAACCAGGATTGCGAAATGCTATTGTAACAAGTTATTACGAGGTAACGCTTTGGATTCGTGAATTTTCCACTCGAAATTAAGGCATGCTTCATGGCGCGTATGGCTTGTTATGAAGTATTTACCGTTATCTGTGATGTTACACATAGTTAAAATTAGCTCATCTGCTAAACAAAAGTATATTTTCTGCGTTTCTGCGTAATATGATGTTTCGCGCGTTAGTAACTGCGCCCTTGAGATCTGAGAATAGGCGCCAAGTGTTGTAGATAAGTTTTAGCAAAAAATAGATATGGCGGGAAACGTTGCCACTGTAAGAGCGTGACGGATCGCACGCCTAATTGCTTGAGTCTGTTTTTGTGTTTATTACAGCTGGATAGTCATAATGGTAGCCCAGAAGAAAGGCCGCGGCGCTAAAAACCAGGCTGCGAAGGCGAAAGCCGCCGCCCAAGCGGCGGAGGAACAAGCTCCCGAGATGGAGACCTCTGAGCCTGTAGAGGCGGAAGACAACAACGGCGAGGCCGAGCAGGTGGAGCAAGGCGACGAGTCTACGGTGGGCGACGCGGGCGGTGCCGAGGGCAGCGGGGACGCCGAGCTCGGCCAGGACAACGCCGAGGGCGACGCTGGTGGCGATGATAAGAAAGAAGAAAAAGTCGAGTCTGGTAAAATACTAGTTGAGAACCTCCCGTCGACTTACCTGTTCGACTACCAGGAGAAACTCAAAGAGTTGTTCGCAAAACACGGAGAAGTTACCAACGTCAAGTGAGTAAATCCGTTTCACAATACCAGCTATGTAACTGAAACATACAACTTGCCAACATTCAAATATCAGTCCCTGAAATATTATAAACTTGTATAAATGAATCACTATTTGTATTTCTAATTCAAGTTGATTAGTATATGATAATGTGTGATGTGTTCTCGAGGAACTAGCAAGCTGCTCTCGGAACACAGCAACACTGGCTCCACTGTACGGAGTATTAATGAGACAAATTTTTCTTTCTTTTTAGACGTGGTCCAATCATTGTAACTGAACTGACCACAACTCCGACATTATCGGCAATAGTCGAATTCAAAAACAAAGAGTCTCTGGAAAAGGTAAACAAAAGTTTATTAACATTTTATATTTTATAATGAAAAGTGATTAAGTAGATATTAGAATTTTATTAGCCTGCTTCTGAAAGAGGCTGTATTTATGGCTAAGACTATTTTTTTTCCAAATTATGTATATCCAGAAGTGTTGCCACTTTCCTCAAGTCATGAGCAGAATGAGTGACTATTTGAATGTTAGAACAGGCTGGTCTTCTACACTCTATGCATCCTTTTGGCAGCTTTGTGTTAACAAAGTAAAGTTCATAATCAATGATTGATCTTGATGTGATGTAGTAGATCAGCTGATGACTATACTTATGTCCATTTGTGACTTGTCTTTATGTGAACTTGCAGTGGCAGAGGGTAAGTTTCAGGACTGCTGCAGTGGGCTTCAGGTCTCATGCATTTCATCAATATTGTCTGCAACATGCTATTGTTACATAACATACTTAGCTCTGTTGTGGTTGTTTTAAGCATGTTATGTTTATTATATTAAACATATATATGTACAATTTAAATTATAATATTACTGGGATTATAATTTAAATGCCAACCAAATGAGAATGTTACCCACAATTAAGACATTACAACATTCGTTTTATCATGTAATATATCTATATATTGTTATCAACTCAGTAAACAAACAGTAATGCTCACTACTGTAATTACTCTGTAACCAATGAAGTCCACTGCACAGCCTTGTTGGTAAGTAGAACTCCAGATGTATTGCAGAGCAGCAACACGTTAAATATACCGTGTTTGTCCATAACGCGAGGCCAGAATACCACATTCTCACGCATACTGACAAACTAAACATTCTGCTACGCCTCACGCGGTTGCTATGCCAACTACCAACTTTTGGCGCCGGCAAAATGTTTGGTGTCGAAGTACACACGCGTTGTATTACATCCTATGATGTAAGTTTACCGTATTTGGGGCCTATTTTATTGTTTCGATATCAGTTATTTTTGGGGTGTAATCACTATAAGGTTATAAATTAAACATCCTCTTTTTAATCTTTATATAATAGTAAGGGGTTACACTCAAAGCTAGAAATCCTTTTTTTTTTTTTCCTAGTTTTTGTTATTCCTGCATACGCTAAACACGCCTTCACAACACCATGAGAAAATACATTTTACTTTAAGTATTTTTTCAAAATAAACAATTATAAACACAATGCACACTTGTACATTTCCTGTGTAGGTACATTAACTTACCTGAAACACCACGAGGAAGTAGTCGTCGCAATATCCGAGTGTTAATAAAAACAATAGTTTTCCGTGGGCGTCCTCTGGGACCGTTTATTAGTTTTTTATTTATACTCCTCGTAATTACATTGTACAGTCTGTGATAGCCAATAAACTATCTGTGGACAATCACCTAGTCATGTACCTAAATGTACTACGTTTCAATCTTGTACACGTCGCTAAACCAACAAGCTCATATTTTAGATTTATACAGGTCTGCAACAAACGCTAGTCAATCATTCCTACTTGATATTATTTTATGTTGTTTGTTTTTATACACAATTATTCACAAAAAAATATTAAGCTCACACACAGCTCAAACACAACTTAAAGATCAGACAGTTCTCATACCATTACTCAACATCTCTTCATGTATAGTCAGGGAAATAGATTGTTTAATAAATTGTCTATCAACTTATATTATCCGGCAATTAAGACTAATCCACACCATACAATTCTCTTGACAATTACTTGAATTGCCAATCACATTGTCTCGTGTAAAGTAATATCGTCGTAAAAAGTCATCGGATCAATTATATTGACAATTAAAATGTCAATAGGTCTGAAATAAGCTTTCTGCGGCAAAATTTCCCTGACTACCACACCACACAACACAATCCAATAATCTCTCCTATCAAACGCTAACTCCGTTGCTCAAACGCAGGCACTGTCCGAGGAGGGCACGGTGATCGACGGCAGCAAGATCACCGTGTCGGTGGAGTCGCGCGCCGAGACCGCGGTGCTGGTCGGCGTGCCCTACGAGGCCAGCACGGAGTACGTGAAGCTGCTGTTCTCCCAGTGCGGCGACGTGGCACACATACATGAGTTCAGCAAGACCAAGTACAAAATACGTAAGTGGATACTGTTTTAGTTTTTTTGTTATTTCTAGTGACCTGCCCCAGCACAGCACGGACTACTAAAGACTTCCTCAAAAAAATCTGCAAATGACGGTGAAAAACCCATCAAAATACTCAAAAATCAAAATCAAGTCATTTATTCAAAATCAGCACTTTTTGAAGGTAGGCATACTTAACTACTAACACTCCAAGAAGCTTAGAAATTCTAAGCTAAAACATTGACCGGGATGTTTTACTCCACGTTTCTTTCGCAGTGGGCGTAGCCAGTGTAAGACTTGGTGATAATTGGCATCCCCTTTTAAAGCGTATATTCTATTCTTCTTTAACATTATGGTATTAATTAACCAGAATATGTAGGTATTGCTATTGAATTTAGCTGTTGAAGTAGTAAGAAAAACGAAATTTAAAAAAAGATATAAAAGAAAATAAGCGCATAGTAATAATAAGATTCCTCAATAAAGCACAATCGTAAATATCGAGATTACGATCGGGGGTGCGCGAGTAACATTCAGTATCCCGTGTCCGCTCAAACAATGTGCTCGGGGGTACCGACCCCGTCGGACAATAAAACGGCTTCGGCATTAGCGGCTACAGAAGGGGAGTGTACTGGAAGGGTGAAGGGCGACGCGGGAGAGAACGATCGATCAACTGCCCGCGCTCGCATTACGCACCGATGTTACGAATGCACAACGCAACTTGCCACGTTTATGTCACCTGTTTATTTTGTTACGAAACGTTATATAGCTTTACAATAAAAAACCTGCATATTGAAAACGTTAAAAATAACAAGTGCACGCGCACTTGAAATCTTTTGTTAAATTCTCATTGTGAGTTTCTACCCGTCTTAAGAGCAAGGAGGGTTCCCCTAACCACTTCTATTCATACCGTACGCAGGTACACCACTCAATGTACTACATAGTATAGCGAGACTTTATTGACGTTTCGCGTGAACGCGTTAAGAGCAAATCGTGGCGTCGTCTTGCCCCATAATATATTGATTTATTATACGATTGGCATCCATGTTGTGTGCAGAGTAGAATATGTAAATGAGCATCGTAACCGGAGGGTTAGCTCCCCAACGCGAGGGGACACGATGTTGCTACCAACTCTTATCGCGTTCTAACGTCCGTCGGTCGAGTTGCAACGATGATGGCTTCATGTAATTTGCACATTGTTTGACACAAATAGCTTGTCTATAACAAGTCCTAGATATCATTTTATTAGAAAACGCTTTAGTTGACCTACGCGTGTGTAGTCTGTTATAGATAATGTTAAAACTATAATTTGACCTGTCATGTATGAATTGAGAGTAGAATACATGAAAGGCAATTTAAGGCGTGTTACGTTTGCCGACCATATTAAAGTTAACGATAGTTTTCAAGGTCCACTGGTTAAGTACAAAGTGGTACCTACTTGAATGAGTTACGTAACCACGTCAAAATAGCGACGGATCGTAACTTTGTTGTGATGCGAATTCTTAAAAAAACATAAAGATTTAATCGGAGTTCAATGTCCGGTGTACCATTGTTTTCTTTGCAATCTGGTAATTAAAAAAAGTATACGTGCCCTGCCCCGCGTTTCAAAATTCATTTTAAGGAAGGAAAAGTTACATAATTAATATCCTTCCTGAGATACATTTGACAAAATAGTAAAACCAGTTCAATAGATCCGCCGACAAAACGGACGAAACATGCAGAGCGACCTATAGTCGTGTTTCTGTTATACGTATGTATATAGACTTCATCTCCCCTCGTCTGCGAACTCGAGGGTCGATGCGGCGTTGCGTTGGGGTGATTTCGTTCATCTCGCTATACATTTGTTGAAGTAACAGAATCGATCGATTTACACCTACACAAGCATGGTGGTAGTAGGTGGTATAGCGAAATTGACTAAATAATTCATTGATAGGCCGTCGTTAGTCATCGCACATGCGGACATGGTGACGTAGTAATGCCTGGCGTGTCGTTGTGTCGTCAAAACGCTTATATTATCTTCCCGTGACCACGTGGCGCGGTGTCCACTGGCTAATTTGAATGAATTTGTATGTCACGCATGTCAGTGGCGTAACTAGCGTATGACAACTTGCGGAATAAATCTTGCTAGCAAATATTTTGATAAAAGCGGAAAAGTAACGTTATTACCTTTTCGCTAAATTGGGGCTGGAGAAGTGAATCGAGTCTCCGCCCGCGGCATTTAGGGGGACGGGAGAGGCCACGCGGGGTTTACACAGGGGAGGCTGCCTTTATGTATCATGACATAGGTATACATAGGTTAGATCGTACTTTTGGCGTATTAAAACTCATTCATTTGACCAATTCTTAGTGTAAAAGCAACACTACTGATGTCTCCAGTTTTTAGCAGGGTCCATGTAAAGATTCTTTGTAGAAAGAATTATTGATATGCATTCAATCATTCATTTCATTTATTTGCATACCATAATGTGAATTAACTTGTTACAATAGGCTTAAAGTTAGGATACAGTTATAGACCCTGTAAGGGCACAAAAACATAATTAAGGATAAATATAAACTAATTAATGCATGCTACTTTTCTTTATTCTAATCGTTGCTATCTATTTGTTGATAGTATTAAAAAAAAAATGTGCCTAAACTTTGGCACAACCAAATTTCGTCTCATTGACTAAATAAACAGTGAATAAAGTCCATCTATGGATGATTATGAAAAACAAGTTCCTAAATATCAATATTGTTGTTCCACAGTGAGAGTTACATTCCAAGACAAGGACTGCGTGGACAAGGCGCTGAAGCTGGATCGCGAGCTGCGCATCAACGGCTTCCTGGTCACCGTGTCCAAGTACCGCGACGAGGACGAGCAGAAGGCGCACAACGCCGCTAATGTGAACAAGGTATTTTATTATGTACGTAAGAGAGACGAGACGACGCAATACAAAGCCGAATTTTCACCAAAACTTGATAGTCCATATTAACTTCATTAACTGCAGCAATTGGCTATTTACAGCCACATGCATTACATAGAGTAAATGTTATTGCGGAGTATACAGTATAGGAAAATGTCGGCTTTGTGTAGCGTCATCTCCCAGTCACTCAACTGTGTGGCAGTCTCTAAAGCCCAATGTGCTTAGTTGGTAAGTTCAGACACCAGTATTTTTATTTTAATTATAGACCATCCTTGGTTTCACTCAAAAAGCTAAAATCAGGTATTAAAATTGAAGATTCCACTAACACAATATTACATAGGCTTTTTTTTTGTTAAATTCTATGATACATACAGATGTGAAGGGTTATGTCTAATCAGCATCATCATCTGCCTAGCCTTTTCCCAACTATTTTGGGGTTGGCTTCCAGTCTAACCGGATGCAGCAGTATTTTACATGGAGCGACTGCGTAGCTGAACTCCACAACCCAGTAACTGGGCAATACGATACCCCTTGGTAAGACTGGCTGTCAGATTGTCCGGCTTCTGAAGTTCTGATGACCCGTAACGACTGTCAAAGATGCACAAATGACAGCTGAGACCAACAGCTTGACGTTCTTTCCGAGCCACGGAGGAGTCTCGGTATGTAAAGATGGTCACCCATCCACAGCCAACCCCGGCAAGAATAGCTTAACCTGATGGATCGACCCATGCGGCTGTTAGTACTTAGCCACGAGCTCCTATAATCAGATCTATATCTATCTAATCTTATGTCTAATCAGCAACAGTCTTAAAACGCAAACAACTCACTGGGAAGTAGAGTCATAATGAGTCTTGCATGGCCCGCAGAACAAGCGGCAGCACCCGAACCAGCAGCAGAACCGCAACAACTCCAACAGCAACACCAACGCCAGCCCCAACAGCAACCGCGCCAACAACTTCCGCGCGCGCGGCGGCTCCTTCAACGCGAGGGGAGGCAACTTTAGAGGTAACTTCAGAGGTGTCTGCCTTTCTTACTTGTTGTCGTAGTTAGCTGTTGTAGTGACTACATGGACACTTGTATAGAATGTTAGAGATCAGCGCCCTTTAAGCAACTTAAACAATTTATCGTCAAATGCTTGCCAAATTATCATAAAAACAGCAGCATATCTTCAAGCTGCCGTGTGGTACTAAGAGGCCTAGCACTGAATGATTATGATGTAACACTTGTTTACAATTCCCAACATGGTCTTCAAACATTCTTTCTGCAGAACAAAGCGAAATTTATTTCATGTCTATCTCTATTTCTTTCGTAGAAACTCAAGATTTTTACAATATCGATCTGGATTTGTCCGTAGGAGCCCGCGGCGGTCGCGGCGGGTTCGGTGGACGCGGCGGCGGCGCCTTCCCGCGCGGGGGCTTCGCACCCGTCAACACATACATGCCGCCGCAGGGCTTCATGGGCCGCCCGGTAAGCGAAAGCGCTATTAGCTATACTTACCAGAGTAGTAAGACAGAGGAGAGCACACACGAACATAACACCACCAAAATATAACACTGCCTAGCAATTTAGACCCGCTTTTACCACAAATCACTAGATATATTTAGCAGTGAACTGATTAAAATCATCGTTCTTATTCTGATAATCGGATTGAAAATAACAGAGACGGAACGATGTTTTAAATAAGTTTAGCACTAAACGCATTAGCGATTAGTGGTGAAAGTGGTCTAAATTGTAAAAACGGATACAGAAACTTCGTTAGATTTGGCGGCCTTTTTTGATCTATTTTCGTAAACCGAACTTTATTGTTGTAGTTTCTCAAAGATCATATTTTTTTGAAAAAATTATCATTCAGGCTCCATCGTTTTCTGCAAGTCAACGGAAAAAATGTTATGTAAGGTTGGAACTAGGCATTTGGAGCAATAGTTAATATGGCACAAAAGTTGTAGGATTACTCTAAGTCAAGTTATACAAGAATGGAAATCAATAAATGTATGAACTATCGAAGTTGTATAACTTGGCTGAGAGCAATCCTATAACTTTTGTGCCCTTATTAACTATTGCTCCAAATGACTAGTACTAACCACACATACCATTTTTTTAACTTTCAGAAAAGGCCCAAAAATGTATGGAGCCTTAATGTTCCCATTTGCTATAAAGACTGATAGTAGCGCGATGTGTGGTGGAGTGTGTGAACACCTCTTTCTTTAAACTATAATTCACTCTAAGTAAAACGCATATTTCTATGAAAATGCCTCTTGCTCAGAGATCCCTTCATTCGCTTACTACTCTTTGCCTCTTTGGTTTTCTATATCTTTAACTCCAGCATGTTAGCGACACTGCTTTATTTTTGTATTATTCTAGTCTATTCCTAAGCATGGTTGAATCAGCTCCTAGTCTAAACTAGATGCGGCCGAAATTAGATTTTGTTTTTGCGTGTTTTTACAATATAGCAGTTTGCATAGCATTTGTATTTTAGCTTGAATGTACAGAGCTTCCCTTGACCCTTGGTGTATATAGTGTCGATTTCATGTAATAGATGTCAACATATAAATAAGTATTATATTTTTATTTTTACCCTCCCACTATACAAATTATTACGTTGACATCTTACGAACTGTATTTTTTTGCAATAATTTTTAAGAAAGCTTTTTTCCATTGCATGCTCACATCCATTTCATAGAAACGAGTGCATAGAAAGATGTGCAAAGAAATGCAGTACAATGACGAGACACTGAAAGAACAACAGAATACACACCAACTCTGCAATTCTCTTTGCATTAACACATTCTGTGCATTCTTTTCAGAGTTACCTGTAGAAACATTACACCAGTTAAGTCCAAGGTAATGCCGCGCCTATAACTGTGCCATGTGTGTACAAACAACCAAAGGGATCTATGTAATGACGTTCAGTGTTCTCAATAGGAAGTTAAACTATATTAACACACAACATTTAACCCTATTACCCGTAGAGCTTGCTTTTAATTTGTTGGAAATGCTTTTTTTTCTTTTACTGTTTGGTTGCATGTATTCAAATGGTACATTATTTATTAATAAATTATAAAATGTATCAGCTATCATTGGACATACTTTGCATAGTTGTCTTTGTAATTACTTTACTACTTTTACACCCATTCACTTCCGAATTTAAACTTCAGTCAGGCTGAGACTGTCTAACTGTCACATAGACAAATAGACCTTGTCATTTTCTGACGTCTAAAGGTGACATTGGGTGGGTAAAGCAATTATGAGGCCGACTATACAATACCTGGACGTAAATATGGTATGGTACACCGAGTTTTTAAGAAAAAGTTCTTGAAATCTTTGTAAAGCGCCTCTGTCACCCATACATGTGTGATAGTCTCTTCTGTAACTCGTGTTATATTTACGCCCGGATCCCTTTTTTTTATTTTGAGCTACGCTAAGTTCATACCATTTTGTTTTGAGTCGTTATAACAGTACTTTACTGATAGTCTAATTTCGACTTGTATCCATGACCAAGAAATGAAAACGTTCTGTCATCTAACCGTAATAATAGTTTGGTTCTCAGCAGGGTGGGTTCATGAACGACGGCCAGCGGCCAAACAAGCGACTCCGGCAAATGTAACCGTATTCTTTAAGACATAAGATCCAGTGTCGTGCGTCGTCCTCCTATGTTCGTGTGTGTGAGTGTGAAGAGCGCCCTATCAGAGACTTCTACTACAGTGACATGATTTGCAGTATCAGTAATAAAGAAATAAATCTAGCTAATTGTATTTACTAAGTACATGGAATAAAATAATTGTAAGCTAATGTCTTTTTGACAGGTAATAAATGTAATTACTAACATTTAAAAGTGGTGTTTTATTTAAATTCCGGGTAAAGAAAGTAATGGACGCCGTTGCTAGCGAAAGAAAGTAATTGTGGCGAGCATTTCCCTTTTATTTGCATTTAATTAACACAATATCATCGTTTTGTGTGACCGGAACATGAAGGCAGTAACGTTATTTTGTTGTGCACGAGGTTTCACTCACGGCATTGACTACGAGAATAGCACAAAGACATTTTGATGTGAAATAAGTTGGCGTTGTATATCAACAAGCTAGGCTTAGTCAAAAATGCAGGTACAGCTCCTTGCTGGACATAGGCTACTAGAAATGGTCTTGGTACCGACGTGCAACAAGCAGCAATCAGCTTGAACTCGTCTGCGGGGCGTGCACAGTAAAACGTGAAACAGTATCGCCTCACACTATTTTCATAGCAAAAAGTGCATCACAGAATTCACAGACGAACCATGCCTTCTAAATCTATATATATAAAAGAAAGTCGGGTTTGTTCCCTCCATTATAACTCGAGATCTGCTGGACCAATTTTCATGGTTTTTGTTTCGTTCGATTTGTCTCCACCCTGAATAGCAGAATACATTTTTAATTTTTTTTTTCTTTTTTTTTTTTTTTTCGGTCAGCTGCTGATTTTCCTCCTATAGGCTAGGTAGGTAGGTAGGTAGGGTAGGGTAGGTAGGTAGGTAGGTAGGTAGGGTAGGGTAGGGTAGGTAGGTAGGTAGGTAGGTAGGTAGGGAGGGTAGGTAGGTAGGTAGGGTAGATAGGTAGGGTGGGTAGGTAGGGTAGGTACGTAGGGTAGGTAGGTAGGTAGGTAGGGTAGGTATCACAGTTAAGACAGGACGTCTGTCAGGTCAGCTAGTATTTTATAAATCAAGTTCACTTCAGTGTATCTAATTTTATGGTCTATAGGTAACATTCATAAAATATTAGTTCCGCAGTTATTTATGCCGCAATTAGCATCCACTTACAAAGCTGGCCTACAGTGTGCCTGTTAAGAATCACCGGGCTTGTTTGTATTAATTCATCTCGCCACATAATGTTTTAATTGCTTTTAATTCCCCGTTATAATTACTCCATAACATCTTGATTAAAAGAGAAAGTAATAATTGAGCACCTATCGGAAAATCGAATGATGGGATCATCCAACGTGTTCGGTATATTATATTGGAACCCCGACAACGGCAATATTAAAATATTTTCGAGATTTCGAAATCGTCTGCCACAATAATAATTAACGTCTCGTAATACATTCAGACTGGCTGTCTATTAGAAGGAATAGTATTTATTTACTCTTTACAATTCGCATTCACTGCTTGTAAACACGCCTAAACGCGAGTCTACTCACTGCAGTTAGTGAACATTAGTTAACGTGTGTCTACAGAACACGCACGCATATACGCGATTTAGAAATACGAAATAATATGTGCTAACAAAATGTTAAAGATAAAAGTGTGTTGTGTGCTATTGTTCATAGTTTTGGCTGAATGTGGCAAATCGCGCCATAACCCAAAAAAAGAATTAGGTAAGGTTGGGAAACGGCCCGCGAAAACTGAAGTGTTTGATAACTTGTTCAATATCTATGACCCGACGTTTTTGGCGGTGGTGTGGCCCAAAATAACAAATGGAATACATATTTTGGTCGACCACACGTGCTGGGAGCAACTAGGAGTGTTCTTCAAAGAGCTGACGGACGGCAAGGCTTGGGCATACAACGGTAAGTACCAATTAACGGCACTCGCAATGAGATAATGAAGACAATAAGAAGGTATACAGTAATATAATTAGATGTTATGGAATAGAAAACATAGATGTATCTTATAAATAATGTAGAAGGTGGCCAAGTACACGTTTCTAAGAGAATAATTAATTTGCTCTAGGTATAACTTGGCTGTGTCTTGTGGTGAAGATTCATCTTCAGTTTAATCTCTAGTTGTACCTATAGATCTTATGCTATGCCTACTTACCTTTTAACTACCTATCCGGACTAAATAGAATATTTTTAAAATATTGAAAATCGCAGTGCAGGAATCGACCCTGCAAATCTATTTATGTCTAGCTGCTGTCCACGACTGCCTGCGTGTACATGATTAATATTTTTTTATAACATAAAACCGACTTCCAAAAAAAACTACAAAGTGAAAAATAATTTTGATTTCGGAAGTCGGTTTTGTATTTTCATTTTTTGCCACCGACTTCCGAAATCAAAATTATTTTTCACTTTGTAGTTTTTTTTTGGAAGTCGGTTTTATTTTTTGTAAAAAAGTTTTTATTTTTCACTTTTTAGTTGTGGTACCTACACAACCCCCCCCCCATAATTTTAATACAACTACCTGGTATGTAAATTACAGTATTAGAACATCGTCCACATATATCAAGTAGGATTTTTTTTAGATTTTTGTTGATTTTCAAAAACCGCTTATCCGATTTCGATAAAATTTTTATGGGACCATTTGGGAAGTATACCCTTTCCAACAAAAAAAGAATTTTTCAAATCGGTTGGCAAGCAACGGAGTTATGCGCGAACAAACATAAAAAAAAAAATATATATACAGTCGAATTGAGAACCTCCTCCTTTTTTAGAAGTCGGTTAAAAATGATTTTGGTTTTTTTTCTCTCAAAAAACTTAATAATACTTTACAGAAAATAGTTTGGCAGTATCAATCTTTTACATAGTATAAAACAAAGTCGCTTTCTCTGTCTCTATATCCCTTTAAATGCTTAAATGATTAAAACTACGCAACGGATTTTGATGCGGTTTTTTTTAATGATTCAAGAGGTTTATGTGTATAATTTGTCGACATATGCGTGCGAAGCCGCGGGTGGAAGCTAGTTTCTAATAAATGGATGTAGCCACTGCAACCGAACTAGACAAAGCCTGTAATTCAGTTCAAGTGCCTTTCCCTAATACCAACAAAGCAAAATAATGTTTGGTTGTAATCAATTTTGAATAACTTAGAGCTAGGTAACTTAAAATGTTGCATATTACTTAAAATTGGCTATTTGACACGGTTAAAAGTAAAACACAGAAAAAAGACCGCTCGTCGTAAAAAGTCCCAGCACCGCCCGTGCAAAAATTAAATAGGTATTATGCGAGGATAATTATTATTATGTAAAATTGGATTTAATGTTAACAGTAGTATTACATTTGACTCCAAAAATCTCTGACGTGACATTTTATTATTTCATACAGATCACTTACAAAGTCCGCGTTTTGACAGTTTATTAAAAGTAACGCTTTGACTACCCTGTCAAATACCCAAATAATAACTCTTAAATTAATTTTTACTTTTTTTACTTTAAATATGAATGAAGTGTTTGTGAGTGTTTCTGGTGTCTGGAGGTGTGTAAGGGTGAGTGTGTGTGTGAGTGTGGGAGTGACTGTGTGTGATTGTGAGTGCATGAGCGTGTTTTAATCTAAGATTATTTAAACTTTTAAAACCAAATGTTTAGTAAACTCCGATTCTTCATAATTGAGTTGTTTTTTTTTATTCGTGTGGTTAGTGACTAACCTGGTGTCAGAGTTCTAATGCTGCCCATGGGCCTCTGACTTAGCATCACATGCTGTTGAGAAATATCTCTCAGGCATGCCGGTTTCCTCACGATGTTTTCCTTCACCGATTATAAGCAAGTGATAATTATACAATCCGGCACATGAATCCGAAAAATCAGAGGTGCGCGCCTTGGGTTCGAACTCGAGACCTATGACTTGGCAGTCCTTCGGTCAACACCACTAGGCTATCACTGCTTTATTTGGTTGAATTGTTAATATTCACTTACTACTTGTTTACATTTCGATGTACTAAGAGGGTAAGTAAATATTTAATTATTTATTTTCTGCTATAAACAAACGGACCAAGAAATTCAATCTTTCTCTAATTTTGGTTTTGATTGTGGCCAGTTATATACATACTTTTTTATTTCTACGGTTTGGCGCCGGTGGGTCATACTTAGGATAGTTTTATATGCTGTTTCAGAATAATTATAAAGGGGCCCCGAGACGGTCAAACGGTTTGATTCAAACCTTACGTGTTTGATGAAACCGTTTGATGTCGGTTTGAACGGTTGTCAAACGGCATTGCGCAGTTTGGTTCGGTACGCCGCCATAATTAGACTTGTGTGTGATGCAGACAAGATGCGTTTTACCCACGAACATCTACAGAAAGTGCTAGAAACTACCGCTCCAGATGATTATAAGAATTTTCTGAGAATGGATTTTGTTCGACACACAAGTTCACGCTTCAAAATCCAGCTCTAAACTAAGCAGAGTTTGTTCAAACGCATCGGAACACGATCAAACGGCCCGTCAAACACAACAAAAATATGAAATTTCATCAAACAAGCTTCAAACTCGTAAATGTTTGACAAACCGTTCAAACTAGCTATATAAACGATCAAAATGGTTTGAGTCAAACCAAAATTTACGTGTTTGAATCAAACCGTTTGACCGTCTCGGGGTCCCTTAATGTTGAGGATGAAAAGTTGCCTTACGGTCTGAACCCCACAAATTTGATTTAGAGAGATAGTATTAAAAAGGATAGGTTTGAAAACATACCTACACCTTTAGTATTGCGCGCCGGGCGATTTCAATGGACTTCATAGTTTTACAAGTTAGTATGGAGTTCATAGTGATTTACCCCCAGGATGAAATACAATAATTGAATAATGACTGTCTTGGCGTTATTTTTATTCCAATGTTTTGATATTGCCCGATATATGTTATAGTATATTAGTCTATAGTTACTGTTTTGAATTCGGCCCCCGCACTTATATATTGGGCACACTGCCAACCTTTCCAATTAATCAGGAAATAAGCCCGACTGTAAGCTATCATTTTAATTTTCCAAATAGGTAAAACACGAATATTTTTATGCAATTTTAGAAAACTACTAATCTTATCACAACCTGATGCACAATCTGTGTTTAGACCATTTATAATTTGCTCATCGGTATCCATCAAAACAAATGAATAAAAGTAGCTTTTGTTACTGCATAAATCATAAGTTATCTGTCAGTATAAATCGGTCCAGCTCGTTAGTTCAGATCAGCCGGAAGAACAAACAGGCAGGCAGACCAAACTGGTAAACCAATTTCCATAAAGTTTTCATAGAAATTGTTCTACTCGTATCGCGTCTTGTCCCGCCTGTCTGCGGGAGTCTTACGGATGAAAGGTATGATAAATTAAATCATTACTGTGCCTGCATACTCGCTTGTTAGTATACGGAACTCACCTTACTATAATTAATCAAATTAAAGATACCGTGGGGCATTTCAGTTTTCCTGAACAAAGTTATCGCAAGTTATGCATTTATGCAAACCTTTAATTTAGCTTATTAGACACAGTTAATTAAGTCATTGAAGACACGTAACTTCTTGTGAACTCTAGACGACGAATTGTGTTAAGTCAACATAAGAAACCCTACTAGTGTTCTACGGTATCAATCAATCGACCAATGTAAGGAAAATGAACTACAACATGACGAGTACCTACTTTGGAGTCGAAACTGCTCTCAGAACATGAGAAGCCATACATTTTTTGCGTGGATGGCCTCGATGATTTAGTTGTCAAAAGCGTTATTACCGGTTCTGAGATCGATACTGAGTCAAAAGTGTTATTATTTGGGCTCAGTAGTGTTGATGGCAATGTAGGTGGACTTCTGCATGCCGGGGGAACAGGTGCAGACGCAGCTAATGTTAGTTGGTTTATGTATTTTTTTATGTAAATCGCTGTGCGCCCTTGTTGAAACAAGACAGTTCCCATTTATATATAGAGACATAAAAAATGATGAATTATTTTATCCCTCGAACACATTACAAATCTTTTATAAGGTATGTTATTCCACCAAACACGATAAGTATGTTTTATAACGTGGGTTATTCCACCAGTCTATTTCCTCATCATCGACATATTTGTCTTTAAACGGTCTTTGGCGTGTCCACTAATCAATACCAACTTTCGATTGTTCATATTCGCAGTAATGTGAACGCACTGCCAAGTTCAGTGCTCGTTCAAGTAGGCTGTCTTATTGAAGCGTCATTACAATCGATTATGATAGATAAGTGAACGTTGCATAAACGTAGATGACAACATTTTGCAATAATGAGTGGGTATCTAATGCGTTGTGGTTTTGTCATCTATTTTTACTACAACGTAGTATTTGTTTATGGTGCTCTATTGTTGTGTCTCGGACGTAGACGTGAGATTTGTCTAGATTTCATCATTTGTGTACGACAGTTGGTACCTTATTTATAAACAAATCGGTTTGGTAACGTGAAGAGTAATCATTTGTCTTACACCAAGTTGCATAGACACAATGATCGTCAGATAAAATGCTGTGCGTCTACCAGCAGTTTCCTACTACACCCTTAGGCTCAGGCACCTAAATATATTTCGCCAACCCATCTAAATGCCCGTTCTAGGCCATTGTTAGAGTACTTTTGCTGGTCTCGCAAGCCTGTAAGCAGTGTCATGTTCAATAATATCTTCTCTGATACTAGATTAGGCCTCTCCTAACAGCAACAACTGAGCCTTCTCTGCATCCTTCGACCTTTACACACTTTGTGTGAGGTTTAAACACGCTGAACTTTTCGGCCAATCAGCCATCTGTTGTGCGGGTCAGCTGTCACTTGAGTTTGACAATTCCTCAGGCAATCCTATCCCAGATTGGTGCTACAGTTCAAATTGATAGGTGCTTCATCATACATGCTTACATTCTTTTAGTTTTCCCGTTGTCAAAAGAGACTGAGACACTTTTTGTCTTACGGTATTACACGAAACTTGTCTATCCCGCTAGGCATTGAACCAAAAATTATGTGCATTATTAGCAGAAAAAAAAGAAAACTATTCACGCAATGATCAAGTGCCGTTAGCACGCGCGGTGTCAGCAAAACGTAGGTACCTCAGGCGAACACACTAAGTATACAGGTAGCTAACTTGCAACGAGCCTTCTACATAGGTGTGCTGCGTGGGTGCTGTGTGTTGCGAGTACCTCGTCAATTATTACGCATTACTCTTTTGAATATCCCGTAAACATAAACAGTTATTATGTACCTACACAATAATTTATATTGGTGTCTAGTGGAAAGTTAAATAATAATTTAATTTAAAGAAAGTTTGTATGTATGTGAATGACTATAAGAGCAAGGAAACCAACCAACAGCGGGGAACAAAGAAAAGATGGAAGGACTATTAACAAAGATGATAAGGCTCCTTTTTGTACGAAAAAATTCGCTTCCATTCCGTTCCGTGGCAATGTAAATTGAGCCATAAGTAAGTAACCTGAGAAAACGTCTTGCGCCACCTCAAAAAGATTAGGATCGAAGTTGATGATGACCAAATAGCTTTTTCGATTGTACATGAAGACGCAGCTAGAACAGCCAGAGCCACAGTTAACTAACGCACGGAGATGACGTGAGACCACACAGCATGACTTCAGTGAGAGTTATCTCGCGCTGGTAAACGAGGTGAAATTACGTGTGTGACTGTTGCTAGGTGAACATTCGGTTACTAGTTATTATCAATAAGTATTTATGAATGGTTTGGTGGACGTTACAAAGATGTTGTATAGCGAAAGAAAATGCTATTTAAAATGCATTGATACTTAGTTTAATTTAACAGTATCTTCCGAACTTCGTTGCGAGGAGTCGTGGTTAATGACTGTATCTACAAGGCGGTGCATTAATTTAAGAATTCATCGCCTTGTAGGTACCCCACCCCAAATCATTATGTAATAATTGAACGTGTACTTTCAGCTCTCGACGCATCGGGGCGCTATGGATCGGGACTGTTCATGGGCAATCGGTTTTGGTTGGGATCCAAAGAACAATGTTTGGATTTGGTACGAATAGAAATCAAAATAATTATATTACTCATAATATCTTCCGTGTTACCTGTAAATATTTAATGTTTCCTTATTGTCAGGATGAGCTGTCAATTGCTACGAATAAAAGCACAATTATTGTGAATGATTCCGACGATGACATCAGCCCGGTATCGAGGACGAAGTACTTTGACGATGGTACATACGTAAATATTTATTCAAAAACGTTTTTTAATGAAGCGGTTCTTACATTTACTCTTTTGAATAATGAAATTGATTTTGAAATAGAAACACACGAGTGGCGCTGGATGGTGCAGTACGACGACGTGCCACAGAATGTTGCAGACAGCTGGCCGCCATACCGGCTCGCGTACACCACTCTGGGGGTAACACTGAACATCACAAAAGCCAACATGATAAAGGCAAGTTTCTACCAAAACTAAATATTTCATAACAGTCGAAGATTTTATAACTGCACTCAAATTGCGTAACACACTATCAATCTCAATCCTTTAGAAAGATATTTCTAAGCCATTGCTTCTTATTTAGCCCGAAAAATTTGTCTGCTTTACCTATGCAATTAGTGCACTGGTGTAAAATACCCTTATTGAAACCGATATTAACTTATTTTTCCAGATAATTTGATCATTTTTGTGTACTGGACCATACCTGGGACCACCCTTACTACTCCTGTACCGTCTCTATGCACCCGTAACACGATGTTTTATGTTTAAACTTGTAACAAAATGTTGGTACCTAATGTACGCCACATTAAGTATTGGGTTGGTACCTTAGGACCGTGAACCGTGACCAGAATATATTTTTTGCACAAAGTTTTGACACCCCGTATTTTATCGTTTTTTTTCAGTCGACAGATATAACCTTAGGGCTCTGTATGCCGTATTCCTGCTCGTCACGTGACATTACCTCTATCATCAACTTCTCCATCATGATCAACGACAATTTGAAAACGAACAAGACGTCATCTCGTGTCGCGAGGATCACCAGCGTCAGGCGTGTGCAGGGTCACTACGACATCACGGCGGACAGTGCCGGGGTTCTGTTGATATGCGTCACAACAGTCCTTGTAGCTTTAGTGTTAGTCGCTACTGTCATCGACTTAGATCTGATGAAATGTCTACCGTACGGTACGAAATCAATGACATTCGATCTAGAAAAGTACAATACAGATCCAAATAGAAAAGGTGGCAGGGAATTGAAACAAGAGATTGAAACAAAGGCTGAGAAAGAGACGTTAGGCGTTGAGAACGTAAGCACGCATTACATGGCGGTGGAGAGTCTGGTCAAGTGTAGCGCTTCCACGATTACGCTAGACGTGAATTGTGCGGAAAAGACATTAGGCAGCTGCAAGCGATGTGGCAAGTACAGGAAGCAGTGCAGCAACCCGCGCCAGCTCGAGAACCTGCCGCCGTGCCCGCGGCAGAAGTACAACTCCTTTGCGAGTTTGAGCACCGAGAGCAAGAAGAAGAACATCTTCTGCCGACTGCTCCTGTGCTTCTCTCTGGCATACTGCTGGAAGAGAATCTTCAACACGAACACGGCGAACAAAGACCTGTCGTTGATACATGTTATGAGAGTGTTGGCGACATTTTGGATCATGTTCGTGCATGTTGCAGTTATAGTCGAGTATATCTCAGGTAGGATCATTATCGAACCTTATATATAGGTGTTGTTTTATATATATTTGGTAAATAATGTGGTGTTTCATTTGCAGATTTCGCTGGTGACATAAATGCACAGAATGATGTTTACTTAATAATCGCCACTGGAACAATAGCTTTCGATACATTGTTTTATGTGAGGTAACAAGCTCTATTTTAGTTAACTATGTCTTGCTTCTAACTCTACATGTTTCATAAAACTCTTTTTAATTTGATTTCTAAATTGGTCTGCTTAAGTCGGGTGAATTAATTCCAACATCTAACGAGCTTCCATCTTGTGAATTGCCTTTCATTTTTTAATTCCTCTTAATTTGATGTGAAAAAACTTAATTGATCCTCGTCTTCCAGTGGTCTCTTCAGTGCGCATCACTTCTTCTTCCTGAAGAGTCAATACAGCTTGAAGGAGCTAGTCGGCTTCCAGGGCATCTGCGGGCAGGTCCTGCAGTTCGTCTGCTTCGTCACGAACAGGGTCATTAGGTACGTAGCTAGTTATTTAGAATTAATTACTATCTATATAATTATCAACTGCTAGCTTTACCCATTTGGACTTGTTCGTAACAGGCAGTTACTTTTATGGGCGTCTAGAATTTTGTTTTTTTGTGTCGATTAGATATAGATTGAAAAAATGAATGCTTAAATTTCGAATTCTTCGTTTTTAAAATTGATAAAAGTCATTATAACTGCGCCTGAGATGGTAACTAACTCAAGGCTTAGAATACTTTGATCGAAAGCTGGCATCTTTCAAGTCTTTATCAAGACGATTTCTTTGCGACTTAGAATTTACTGAATTGGATATAATATAAGTTATCGCCACCAGGTTACTTCCATCCTACGCGTACGCAGTTCTCCTATCAGCGGTATTAGCGCAGTCTGCGTTCAGGACCGCCACGCTGACGCTGCCGGACGGTGACGAACATAACTGTCGCACGCACGGCTGGAGGAACCTTCTTTACATCACTACTGTTTATCCCAGTGAGGAACAGGTAAAATAAATTTTTTAATTTTATTAAACTTTACCAGAATAACATCATTGTAAGGGACGTAATTTCCTGCATTTTGAATATTAATAAAGGTTTTCTTTTCGACAATTCTTAGTTTCATCTGTATCTGTAATAGTAGTTGTGTAATAGGGTTAGATTTGCAGCATATTGGCTGTGACAGACGGACAGACAGACAAATACGAGAGTGATCTTATAAGGGTAATTTTGTTTTCATTCAGACGTATATTCCCAATATTGGCGTCATTTTAGTAAATCATATGATGTATCTTCAATCATTCACAAAAATAACAAATCAGTGTCAGTCTTAACGGAACTGAAAAGTCCAGAAATCGTGAAAACGATTTCTTTTATTTTTACTACATTGTATTTAAATATGTAACTATGTTATTTATTAGCTCTTACTTCTTCACTAGTGTATGCAAATCTCGTGGTACCTGTCGACGGAGACACAGCTCCACATGCTGGGCGCTCTGCTGTGCGCGACGAGCGCGTCGTCGAGCTTGCGCGCGCGGATGGCCGCCGTCTTCACGATCGTCGCCATGTTGTCGGCAACCATTGCTGATGCAAGCGCAGCTTACTTTGACTTTGGGACGTTGTGAGTTACAAATGTATACCTAATACAACATAATAATATGTTGAGTTTATTGAAACGGCAGATCCTGTAGTCCCTGTAGAACTGTTTTATCTTCTTCATCTTTTAGGTTTTCAAACTCATTTGGTGCATACGCTGTTATCATCGAACGCCCGTGGGCTCGCGTCTCTCCGTACTTCATGGGCGTATTCACGGGCTGGCTGATTCACATGATGAATGGCAAAATGAAGGTTTCAAAGGTAAATCAAAATATTTCACTAACAAACTGGCGAAAAAGAGACGTTTATTATTATATCATAGCATTGATTTACTGAGATACAACTACTTAACACAAGTGAACCTAAGAGACATCCCAGTGGTACTCCTACATTAAATAGAAGCTATTTATTAAAGCTGCTATTAAAATTGTCGGTCTAACACAAATATTAACTAAGAAATTTATTATCAATAATTAGAATATGCTAATCGAATATATATTTTTGTTTTGTCTGCCACCTACGTCAGCAGTGTCACAGTTTGAAACGTCTTCGTAAAATCTCTAATTCATTTCAGATAACATCGACTCTTCTATGGATAGCGTCCCTGTCGTTCATGTTCACATCATCAGCAGTGCCGATGGTGGGTCTGCCGTGGCTGGCAGCGTGGCTCCACCTGACCTGGCCTATTGCTCTGCTCTGGCCAGTGTTGATGGGCACCACTAACATGGCTGGTAAGAGATTTAATGGTTTTTCAATTATTTTGACATCTGTGACTACTGTGTATACGCATATAAAAGTTAGGCAAGTTTCCGTTGAGTTTGGCCGCCATGGCCGAAATTCGATCTGAAGGAATATTAAATATAATATAATATTTTAACTGTAAATATTTGTATCAAGTGTTGCCATAATTACTTCTTGTATAATAGATAGAATATTTTTCTCGTAACCAGGTGTGTTCCGGCGGATTCTAGCACGCTCATCAATTGCTGCACTGAGTCGGTTGAGTTACGGCATGTTGCTGCTCCATGCTGCAGTAGCGCGGACTATGTTGCTGTCTGTGGGCTCAGCACTATGTTCTACTACTTTGTGTATTGTGAGTAGTAAATCACTAGCATGGCTAGAGTTCTTTATGATAAACTAGCTTCCGCCCGCGGCTTCGCCCGCATAATATGTCGACAAATTATACACATAAACTTTCCTCTTGAATCACTCTATCTATTAAAAAAACCACGTCAAAATCCGTTGCGTAGTTTTAAAGATTTAAGCATACATAGGGACAAAGAAAGCGACTTTGTTTTATACTATGAAGTGAAATGGCATTTCACGTGTCTTCTACAATATGGTTTGCCTTTTGCCTTGACAAATCTGTTTTCGTGTGTTGACATGTTTTCCTATTTGGCGGTTTTATAATATTAATATAATTGATTATTGAGTGATACTACTGATAGGAAACTAACTGGCTTCATTCTTTCCCAGTGGCTCTACTTTGCGGGTACCACGCTGGTTACGTTACTGGCGGCCTTGGTACTCTCTCTTCTGGTCGAGATGCCGTGCTGCAGCCTCCTCAGAAGACTCTCCGACTGCGCGGCGTCATAACACCAATAAAACAATGACATATTTTGTAATCAAAATTATATTTATTTAATTATAATATTCGGTAAAAAAACTTACAGCTATTTATATTTACAGCCTATTTACATTATTAGGTACATAGGTAAATGTACATATTTAAAGTAAAATAACATTAATTATGTTTGTTCAGCAGAAATGATTTAATTAAGATAATGAGGAGTAGTGTTGATAATGAACTAGGCGGTCAGGTTGTTGTAGTTGCAGTTTTAAATGTACTGCGATATGAAGAATTAACTTTATCTGATGATATGACGACGGCGTTTGCAGCCAATGTCTAACATTTGTAAAGAAAGGCCCGCCTATCTAGTACTCAATGTATCAAAAGCTAAGCGAAGAAGACAGAGATCAGACAAGAACCTCAAGATATTTAAAGCCAAGTTTACCGCCGGTTCACACAACGCTTCTAGAAACTGTAAGCCTAGCAATTATGTACATAACTACAAGTCTATACAAGCGTTTTACCTAAACACGAACAGTGTGAACCGGATATTATAACAGAGTATTCATTTATTTATTGTTTCCTAGTTGTACGTACTTTTTGTAAAAATAATAAATAGAATTAATCCATGTTTGATTTTATTTCATAGACGTAACTTGCTTTACTTTTATGAAAATTCTCCTGGAAGTTAGTTTGTTAGCCAACGGGACCCTATTAGTAAATTTTCGCTGCCCCACGTTCACAGGGCTGAACTTTTGAACCATAGACACTTGAAGTTTTCAGAGAGTGAACTCTATGGCGGCTGTAACAGTAAATTATACAGATAAAATAAAGTAAGAAACCGGGTTTCCTATACAAGAAACGTATTAAAAAAAAATGCGTTAAATATTGTACGCTAGTATGGTAAATACCATTCGTGTGCGAGTCCGAGTCGAACTTGGCCGCTTATTTTTTTCTACATTGTTGCCACACTTGGGATCCAACTTTCATTTAACTTAACTCTTGGCTCATTTGTCATGATTAATAAATTCTGAATTACACAAGAACTAACATAATCTTTCATATCCAATTCTCAGTAAATACAATCAACACATTACATAACAGTGTTCAGTCAGACTGCCTCCACTCGAGGCGCTATATAATTACAAGACATATCTACGTAAATAAACAACGGAATGAAGCTTATTTTATACACGAATGCCCGATTCCTAACTATTACCGACCAGCTCGGAGAGCAAGTACAAACGTGATGGACACGACCGCTCCTGTAGGTACTAATACTATCTCCAGTAGGTCCTCCTATGGGTCCTGGTCCTGTAGGTATATTCTCTAATATCGATGGGTAATGTTTCAAGAAAATATGGGTAAATTCTTTAATTTCTACGAACGACTCGTCGGTATAAAATTAACGTTGCGTTTTATCTCTTTGGAACCGGGCATACAGATTACTAAAATCACATTCGCACTTACTATCAGGTAGCGAAGCGTCGTCCTACAACGACAATTAGATTGTACAACATTATTGTAACGACTCTTGCGCAGGTTCGCAGTGCATTAAAACATTTTAGGCCAATTAATCCTGCGCAATGCAATTTAGCTTATTAATTCCATCCGCCTTTAGTTGTTCAGTAGTAGTTAGTGGTTGGCCCTGTTTCATCACCCCCTGGATAGCCACTATCCACCAGATAAATTTAACGAATTCTGTCAAATTTCAAATTCTAACTTTATCTTAATTTGTATGAATCAATGTGCTAGATAACTGAATGGGATCTTATCCGGGGGTGATGAAACATTGGCCAAGGCAGTTAAAGTCTCTGTATCTTATTTTAGGGTTGGTTCACACTCTGTGGGGCTTCCTCTGCGGGGAGACGATCTTCAGCATGGTGACGATGGGCGCCTCGAACGCCACTGATATCACGAACGCGATCGCGTATGATATCACTGTCAGGCCCAGGAACAGGATGAACTGGGGGCAGGAGAAAATTATTAAGAAAACATTGAAACTTTATTAGAAAAAAATCATGAACCCTTGACTGGGATCCTTTTTTTACCCAGTATAGGCACTTTCATTCATACCTTATTATAAATATCCATACTGAAAGAAATACAATTTGATATCTCACTAACCTCACATTTGAGGCTGAGTTCCTAGTAAGCTTTAGGCTTCTACGAGCCTTTGGCTGTAAAGATATCTCTACGATTACGATGTTCGCGTGTCAGTACGATTCACCGTCAAATTTGGAACCTGTGAACTGTTTCAGGTTTTGAAGCAGTTCCAAAATGAGTTACTGTCTACTGTTGAGGTAACAGATAGTACTCACCACGAACAGCTCGCCCATGTGGATGGGGTGCGTGAGGTGCATGGCCACGTAGCGCAGCACCACGGGGTGCACCAGGTAGGCGCAGTACGTCACGCGGGAGAACGGGTACAGCACCGGCGCCGACAGCAGCGGCCGCACCCAACCTGCCAGGGGGACACATCATTGTGAATATTGTCACTAAGAAATAAATTCTAAATAATGTAGACCCTTAAAAAACACAGTTTTAGCAGAACCAAATAATTATTAGTACATGTATTGCGCGATGGACAAAGTAGTGTTAATATTAGGTAGTAAAGTTTGCCTAAACAGCATCAATGACTTTAACGATTCATTTAGCACAGTATTATTTAGATGACCGTCAAGTTTCATGTAACTAACATCAAGAGAAGACTTTTCCATGTTTGTCATCGAACGGATAAACATCATTTTAATTCTTGTTCATCAATCTGATCTAACTTGAATAACTTCATACGCGATCGCGCCATGGTTGGAGGGAGTGCTTTATAGCTACTAGATTTGTCGAAGAATAGTCTTACCTCCATGTCCCGTAGAACAAGCGATGATGATCCAGCCTATGCAGCCGGCCCACAGCGAGTGCGACAGCGCGCTGTACACGGCAGCGGACAGCACGCCCAGCTCCGTCTTGTAGAGCCCAAAGATCAGGAACAGCAGCGTGCCCGTGCACACCGCCCAGCCCACTGATGCCCATACCTAGATGGCAATAATTGAACGTAAAAATGTGCTAAGACCTATTAAGTTATGAGTACGGATTGAACAGCACGCTGTAATTTTCTCTGCTACAAAATCTGCGTCTTATAAATAAAGACATAATTAACTAGGTACCTTTAAAAGGCATGCCGTTTGATTTACTGTTTTTCACGTTTGTGTCAAGGTCTATGTCAGTAGACCTTAAAAGTAGAACTGAAGACTAAACAAAGAGGGTAACCATGGAAGAAAAGAAGGATTTTATTATTCATAGGTTGTCTAATCGTATACCAGTTTGGTATACGCACCATCAGTCTGTGTTACGTGAGCAGTCACATAGGATTGTAAAATCAGCTTTGTTAGAATACAAAATGAAATCCATAATTGTCAATTTCCGCACCAAGAGCTTCCTCGAATCGAGGCATCGCTTTCCAAAAAATCTCCAAGTTGCACTCACCCTGGTCATTCTAATCTTCAAATTAGTCTTGAACAGGATCCATCCCGTCAGCATGCCGACGAGGTAGGGCCCGAGCCTGGTCCAGGGCTTCTCGTAGACCTTGTCGAACTGCGTGAACGGGTCCTCACTGTTCGGGATGTGGTCGTTGCTCCAGGAGACGTAACCCGTCGTGAAGAGAGATGAGATGAACAGCACGCCGGTGAGAGAAGCTGAGAGCTTGAAGTGGCTGTGCATGAGAGAATGTAATTGAAATGAATGCATTGGATTGGTAACTTGTTGGTGGTAACTTTAGTCTGTAACTGGTGATTACGAATTTATGTAAATTACTTTTTTTAGCATTGTTCTCAAGTCTCTTTATTCTCAATAAAAACATAACAATGTCACTTTGTTATGTTTTTATTGAGAATAAAGATTCTTTAACCCTAAATGATGACGATAAATATTATATTTATTTCTGTTAAAAAGGTTTCTACAAACACTCAAGTACATGAAAACATTGGATGAGGTCGGGGTTTCCTATCTGACTACTCTCAGAAGAAACACTGAAACAAACCCGTCTCGTCGCAGTCTTTTTCATTTAAAGTCCAGATAATATATTGGTCAAATTGAAAATGTAAGTGCGATATCCTGCAAATCTGGTACAGTAAGCTTTCCATGTAATGCGATTTCGAGGTGTCGCCTCATAGTGACTAAAAGCTTAATTGTAAAAGTTAGTACTGGCAATTGGCATGGACATAATATACCAGTTATTTCCAATCCATTAAAAAAGAAGTGAATGACGAAAGTTTTTAACTTACCTAGTCGCAAGGATCAATAGGATGGCGCTGACTGCGTAGAACTGAGTATCGTCCGACAGGTACCAACTCCATAACATGCACTGCAATCATAAAATTAATTACATTTGTACGGCAAGGTGAGCCTTCGAGACAATATTTTATAATTAGCATTGTGACCATATTACATGTCCATTGACGGATGATGTGCTAACCGAAAAGCAGTTACTGCAACATTTCTGCTTGAATTTGGACTGTATTGAATTGACTGTTTTTGAACTCGTCAAGATGGACTAAATGTAGAACTTGTACGTAGGGCGACACAACAGGCGGCCTTACATTAGTCATTGTCTCGGCACTGTAGTACATATGCCCGTATTACAGAACCTTATTCACTACTCAAGTATTGCTTGATTCTCGATTAAAGCAAGTTGAATGGTTAAAACTAGTTGTAAATAAAGCATGGGTCTTGATTGAGGTTCTGTAATACGGGCCTAAATGTCGCCAATTTTCTGGCTTGTTTGTACCAAAAATGAAAATGCTCACCATCTGCTCGACGGGAAAGAGGGTGTTGATGTACAGAAGGTTCCTCCACCAGTACTTGGGGCAGGTGTCGTGGTCGGCCGCCGGAGGTTCGAACACCGCGTTGTGCGCGAACCACTTCATCGTCACCTCCACCACGCCCAGGACGAACAGGTACGGGGCCGTTAGTCTGGAATACAAAGAAGAAGTAGAACCTTGGTGAAGGTGGAATGAAGCAATTCCGTTAAAGCTTGCGTCTCATTTGCTGAAAATACAACTTTTTTTTTAAGATTACTTAAGAACGATCAGCGAACTGTTATATAAATGACCTCATCTAGATCGCTTCCAATCAGGAATCATCGAGGTCAAGAGCAGGCCCATTTCACAATTAGAAAAAAAAAGGTTTCGTATCGGATTTATTGTATCACCCATTTAGTTTCAAGAAAATATTTGCTGTGTACAACGGAACTAGCGGAGCTATTTGGGGCTGGTATGAAAAAAACCAAACCAGCCCTAAATATCTGCTCGACCGTATAACGTATTTCGTTTATTAAATTATATTTTTAAAACTTGTTTTCAGATGTTCAATTAGTAGTACCAACCTGGCAAATCTATATCCAATAAGTCCTAAGAACTGCAGTATTCCGGAGGTGATCTTCCTGCGCCCCTTCACCAGCAGGTCCAGCTTGCCCTTCGTCTTCGTGCGGAAGTATAGGAACGTCACCAGCATACCACTGAAGCGAAAATATAACTCGGATATTAAAACATTTATGATCACCATCACATTAGTGGTGACCTCTCAGTAGCGGAGAAGCCACGTGTTGAGCCAAATCTATTATTGTTTTGTAGTAGACTTGGTAAGAATACACACCCGAGACAGAAGAACGTGTCAACGCTGTACACGGCGCTGATGATGAGCTGGAACCAGAAGCTCTTTTCCAGGATCGCTCGCAGCGCTGTGTTGTCTGCGTACTGGAATTATTTACGACAAGGTTGATCAAATGCTTTGTTTGTAGCGAGAGTTTGATCGACACCAAAAGTCAGACTAATGTGTGTTTACTAGAGTGAATTAAGGTGAGAACAACAACATAGTGAAGTTGATGGTGACAGTGTAGTCAAGTAGTTTAGTTGAGACAGAGAGTTATGTTTAATAATAGAAAGTTACCTTAAATACAACGATGCAGGTGTGTCCAAATATAACCCAGACCATAGACAAGGACCTGAGGCCATGCACCACCGGCACGGTGTCGGCTCCCACGGACTGGTCGAAGATCTGCAGGATGTTCGCCTTCATGGAGAACGATAGCAGCAGCTCGGACCACACGCCTGGAAGGGTATAAAGGTAACTTAGAACGCTGAAGAGAAACATTGCTTTTTAGAAAGCAAAGGCGTTGGTTTTTGTTTTGTTAAAACAAAGCACATACAGCGCATGCGTGGGAAAAGATTCGGATTTCAACTACCATTCTTATTAATCGGGGGGTTGAGCAAATAATGGTCAGGGTTTACTACATAATAAGAAAAACTACTATAATACACTACTGCCATACAAGGTACTATGCGAGGACTTGAAAGAGAAGAGCATAATTATTATTGTTTGAAAGATAAAATGTGTATGGTAAAAAGCCTTTATCAAAAATGGAAAAGAAATACTACTACCTGTGCGTATAATTCCGGAACGTCCCACTTCCCGGAATGGACTAGACATAGTTATAACTTACTGAGTTTGAGTTCGTCAGCGGAGAGGGTCTCGGCCGTGAGACGCTCTTCCGAGGTGTTGCTGCTCATAGCCAGGTTGTTGTTTACGTTGTACATCGACTTGCCTGCGCACGAACAGTTCAATATATTAAAAAAAAACTTTAAACTATCTAGACACAGAATCTAAAAAGGTCATCCAATTACTTCTCCCGCTCTGGGTGGAACGGAAGGGAGTGTCAGACTCTTACTGACTAAAACCCATCCATGTGCCTTCCTTAGCCCTTTATGTTCCGGGGTAGCGGTAACCCTTTCGGACAATCCCGCTTACCCGGCAGGCTTGGCCCTAAGGGGCCCCTTCATATGCTGACATCTCTTTGAGGCGCGCGTGGAACATATACGCGCCGTCCGGCACGGGTCTGGTGCTGATCGGACGGTGAGTCACCCATTACTCACCGTCCGCAGGCCCGCGCCTACGGTGGCCGGTAGTCGTCACGTGGCTTCGTAATGTTTAGGATGATCTTGGCTTTTGGTGCACTCTTAGGCACCACTTATGCCCTACTTATTTTAACAGCTTTTCTACCAGCCTCTCTGTTACTTACCATTAGCAACAGTGATGTCGTCAAGTCCGTTGAGGTCTAACTTCAGGTCACTGCGGGTGCCACCGTTCGCGATGTTGGCGGCAATGTTGGCCGCGCGCTGTCTGCGCCTGCGCACGTCGCGGGCTATCTTCATGTCGTACACCGTGGCTGCGACCAGCAGGATGGATACCAGACAAGAAACCGCACTGCAAATAATAATCAATGATTGGTTTAACAGGCAGAAAGATATTATGAAAAATATATCTATGAGAAAATATTAACACACAAGACCCTGTCCATATTTTGAGGCTTAAAATCCTTGATGTCTTTCTTCCTTTTCTTTCATCTCCCAAAACAGTTAAATAGGGGATGAAAATGTTTACGGAATTTTGTCATTTTTGCCGATGGGAAATCCCATCGACCGGACGCACGGCTTGTCAGCTCAGAAATCTGGTTTGGAAACGGAACAGAATGATATTTTAACACTTGATGACATTAAACGAAACGAAAAGAACAATTTAATAAATTAAGTTAAATTTAATGAAACTGAGTCAAAAAAAAGGGGTAAAAAATTACAGATATTTAAACAACTTAAAATTCCATACATAACTGGTAACTATATTTTGCTCTAGAATACTGACAGTTAATGTAACCAATTTATTATTATCTCAGTTGCCGCTCCACAAAGCACAGGAATTTAGCAACGTAACTGACAAACGCAGACCGTTTTAAATAACTACCGGTGTAATAATATAACTAATTTGCTAACTGTACCCGACGGGCGCAATCAACTGTAGTTTATACTCACTTAATTGTATTTTGAAGTGAGTGAGTAAATAAAAGTAGACAAAGAAACAGTTACACTGGTCTAGAAATCTAGATCGAAAAACAGATGATTATTCGTCTTTTTATGTTAGCCTGTAATTACATGGTTGTGCTGACTCTACTTACATATTAAGAAGGAACACGTGTGTGGCTTGTTATATTGTGCTTATGAGTGATGTCACTTTTGAAGATAGCCAATAGAGTATCAGGTTAGAATGAAAAGCTGCAATGATTGGTCAGGATTATTTAGCTGCAATCACTGTTGGATATTTTAGTTAATAGTTTTGCAACACTAACATTTAAATGTAATTTTTTATGTTATCTGTGGCAACTAGCTTTCTTTTGTATCACTGTTCCAATACACACGTAAATTCGTCCAAGCATTAACGTGCCAGCACCTCATTATCACTCCCAGGGGTGCAATTACACCGCTGCTCAACCACAACGTCGTAAAATGCTAGGGGTTCTGTCAAAGCCTGTCAGCTGCGATGCTGTTGCATTGCCATTTCCGCGTTGACATTGTAAAATTCCAATCTTCTTCTTCTTTTGGTGTGGTTAGTGACTAACCTGGTGTCAGAGTTTTTATGCTGCCCATGGGCTTCTGTCTTAGTTTCATATGCTGTTGAGAAATATCTCTCAGCCATGCTGGTTTTCTCAAGATACTTTCCTTCACCGAATTTTAAGCAATTATTATTATATTGAATTCCAATAGAAATCGGTTGCTACTCGTACGTTCTGTTTTGTTTATTTAAAAAAATTAACATTAAACACTGTCAAAACAAGATAAGTTCCCAAATTGCTCAAGACTTTATATAATCTATTACATAAAGGCAGTTGCACTACATTCAAAGGTTTGCCTGGGCCTAGTCTAGAAGTGTGACGTCATCGCAAGAATGCCTGACACACAAACACGCTTGTAGAAAGTGGAATAAACCGCCGTGTTGAGGCAAGCCTGAGGAAATATCTTAATGTCAACCATTTCATAATTTTATGATTATGAATGAATTATCAAAGCTTTTCTTCAGATGTCGACATGGTACTCTTTACATCGTGCTATCACGCCTGTATTTCTTTAAAGTTTAGGCAGAGGTGTAGTCTAAAGTTTAGGGCGAATTTGTTGCCGTAAACTGGGCATAGATTTAGACTCCGGGCTCCTTTGAACTTCCTGACGACAAGTAAATTACCACTGCGAAAGTTAATCTGTAGATCTTATACCACTTTTTTGTGGACTACCTATGTATATATTAAAACCAACTTGCAAGAAAAATCAAATCGAGATTTATATCCCTTAAAAATCTTAGGCGGAGCAGCTACTAGATACTGAGTTTTGCAACAACTTGCAAAATGTATTGAAAGCTAATAGTATATGGCGAATTCTCGGCTTTAATACATTATTAGCCCGATTGCGTGGTTACATGACCGAGTCATTTCTTAACATTTATTACGAAGTGTCTTTAAATGGGCATATACAAATAATAAATGATGAATAAGCTAGTATTCGTTCTGTCCTTGCGAAATATGGTAAATAGCCAGTGATAACTCTTAAGTTAAATATGAATTTTCGCAAGCATTGTTTTCCCCGGCCACAGGTACATACGCTCTGTTATCTCTTCCTACTTGACCTCTATGGTGTAACAGTGCAGTGTACTATTACAAAAGCGAGTATTCAATACATAATTAGGTATGTTGTTTTAGATCGGTTGCTAAAGTCAGAGGTTATATCATTTAGATTTCTAAATATGCCTATCAAGAAACTTTTCTGTAGGCTGTATAAGCTGCAGCATTTATCCTATAGTCCGGAAATTTCAAGCTTATATACAAATCATTGAAGCCAACCAACCAACCCTCTCTGGGCATGCGAGGCGGAGTGCAGCCCAATCCTTCTCACAGACAGGAGTTCTGGGTTCCAACAGTGGGAACAGCTCATTAAACTTCACATAAGTTGTTCTTTTACGTTTTACATATTTTGTAACAGTGTATCGTTGGAAGGTACTTACAGCAACACCTGGAAGGTGGGGTCTAAAAGATAGTTGTACCCTCCGTGTTGCGGCGAGCGTACGGCCACCACCTTGTGATACAACAGCGGTGCGCGAGCGCCGCTCACCAATGCCGACACGGCGGCTCGGGAGCAGGAGCGAGGAAGGCACACGCCCAAGTGCAGGGTGCGTTGCTGGGGGAGAAAAAAAAATGTAAATGAGCTGAATGAGACAAGTTGAGTAACTGAATAGCCGTTGGCAGAAGAACGGTGACGGTACATTGTTGGGAAATCTATGTCCAAGAACTAAAAATTCAAAGACATGTGACACCTGCCAACGTGCACTGGTGCCTGGAGCCTGCTTGGTGGATTTTGGCCCACTTTCTTTCATAGAAATGACGCCTGTGATCTAGCAGTGGAAACATTGTTGGCAAGTTAAGCTAGAAGAACCACATAAAGCCCAAAATTCTTCAACAAGTTACGCTAGCTGCTAGCAAGTTGGTGGTAATAGATTGATTCACTACGACCAAGATTAACAACATGAAATGTCCATGTTGTATTTGTTTGAATTGGCTTGTATGATGTTGATGGATTTATGGAACTGGACAGCTATCATAAGAGAATATTAAAATGAGCCCTTCAAGTAAAGCATCAAATGATCACAGAGCTTTGCTTTTTCACATAACCTACTGTTCATTATAGTATGCATTGTTATCTAATAAATTAGGAAAAGTAAAGAGAATGATTATGGTGGCACATTAATTGTAGTCTTACATTTTTGACGATTTCAGTGAAGTTGGTAGTCACGATGACTTTGGCAACATAGAAGGCAGTCTCGAAGGGAGGCCCGAAGCCCACCATGGACAGGTCCTCGCGCCAGTCGTTGAAGATGTGCGAACGAATCGTCTCTGGAAATACAAGGATTAACGTTGAATAAGTTTGTGATTAAAAAAAGAAAAACTATAATAAAAAAAACATGGCATATGATGATAAGATCGTATCATGGTTATATTAGAGTCCTGAAGTTTAAATCTAAATCTATTATATCTTGATCTTCTCTGTCGTTTAAAAACGTTTATTTAGAACTTCATGGGCAACGAAATATTATGTATTTTTAAATCACATTATTCAAAAAACAACAACAACAACAAGATTTTAAATGTTTTGTCGCAATCTAAGCTGCGCCCGCAGCGCCATACAAAAGACATCAACGCGCGCTACCATTTTATGAACATTTTTCAAAATAATCAATATTGTTTGCCTGCATCGATATGGCAATAGAGAACTGTCGTTGGAATAGCATTATTGATTCTTTAGTGGTATTTTTGTAAGGAAATAAAAAGAGTAAAAAGTAGTTCTTTCAGATTTTCGAAATTTTACGTATGTAGTAAAACCTTGACATTAACAGAACCGTGTTTTTGCACGGTGTATGTGTAGATGTGTAGATTATTTGCATTTCGTTGCTTTATGTTCATATCAGTCATCATCATGTTTCTCCTCCACAGAACTACGTATTCAATCGGGAAGACACTTTAGAAAAAAACAATAACAAATGATTGCCATGAAATCGTTTTAAGAAAATCTCAATTACAGCAACTGACTCATTAACCAAAGCCCGCCCTACTTTTGATTCATCGGTTTTTTGGAAGTTTCACGAGAGGTGCGCGGGCGCTGGGCACAAGGCCGCACTTGTTTGTAGAAAGTGACGTAAGCCAACACCCCTTGACCTACTACAATGTGCCGGGAGTTGAGAGGCTTATTGTTGTAAGTACTTGTATTGGACAGTTTTTGCAGGGTAAGGTTTTATAATTAAGTATTCACTTCTAGATAGTTAGTTAGTTCACTTAGTTCAATCTGGTGCGTTAAATTTTGCTGGTCTAGCTAACACTAGTGAATGTGAATGTTGTGTGTCATTTGATTCGAAGACAACAATTAAAAGACAATATGAAGCGAAATGTTTATTAGACGAACATACACTAGGTTTTTTCTGCAGGTTCAAAGCAATTAGGAGATTTTGCGTTGTTTCAAGTGTTCATAATTAATTGTATCGCTCTTGGTAGACAAGGTAATCACGAATGGCTTTGTTTATACTTTTAAGTTGCTAAGAATAAATTATTAGTCATGACTTATTTAGTTTCACTTTCGTAGTTTGTTAATGAGCTGGATTTCTGAATTATTATCTATGAGATCGTTACAAATATTCACGTTTGTATTGAGTAATTATTTCCCACTTCGCCGAACAATTTCTATTCGATAACTTTGTCGGTAATTGGCTACTTTTACATAACAAACAGACTTATATTTCAATCTACTGTCCGTTCGGTTTTTCCTTAACATAATTTGAAAAACACCTAAATTTACTTCCATTTCTCTAAAAAATACATCATTTCCACCGTCCACGGCGTCCATTTCTACCAATGCTCGATTACATAAGTGTTGTGGTCTATTATCGATACTGCATATCGATTAGGATCGAGTCGACAGTGTCGCCATAGTCCGTGGAGCCATTCGGATAGTATTGCAATCTGTTGCATACAGTATTGACGAAATTAATTACTATTCGCTTAACGTGGTGTCATGGCGTTTGTTGCCAAATTAGAGACATTTTAATATTGCTAATGTAACGAATTGCAATGTTCATTGGTACAGGTAATTCGGTTAAATAGACTTTTTTAGAAGAAACATTGTGATTATTTTCAAGTTTATTTTCTATTTCTCAGATAATTGATATTATGAGTGACAGTGACGACGATATAATTTTCGTAAACTAAACTTTTCAAATTCAAAATTCGTTTTTAGGAAAAGAGCACTAGCTAGGTACTCAATGGTTTTGTCCCATTTAAAATTAACACAATAACCTTATCGGCAACTATTTTAACTCCATGAAAACTCAACAACCAGTTATCTGCCTGCACATCGCGTGCTCACCTCAAGAGCCGACAAAGATAAACAGTTTGCGGCACAACACAAAGACAGTTTAACTAAGTTCCGTACCTACTGACACGCATGTTACTAACAATAGCGCTGTTGCGAGAGAAGTAAGTACATCTATACTTTACTAATAATAATATTATAAAGAGGATAGATTTGTATGTATGTTTGTAACGAATAAAATCAAAAACTACTTAACGGATCTGGATGAAACTTGGCACAAAGATAGATTATAGTCTGGAATAGCCTATAAGTTACTTTTTATCCCGGCAAAATGTACGGTTTCCGTGGGATAATTTCCTACATACACACGCGGGCGAAGTCGCTAGCAAAAACTAGTATTAAATAAACTATTTGGAGTACATGTCCTTGTTACAGCATAGCATCTGTGCCGTACTGACATAGTCAAACGTAATATTAACATGTAAAGAGCAAAGGCCCAACTTTATATGCTAACATCGAATGATAATTTGGTCTCCAAGCTTGCTAATCGCGTGTTACAAAGTCATTTAAGTGTTTCTTTAAGATCTTGTCCTTTGCAATTGGCAGCATAGCAGCACAAACTTTATTTTAACAGTTTATGCGTAGGCTTATAACGAAGCTTAGTGGGGCTGCACCATGGGAAACACTTTGTTATCCCCATCATTCCGTGTGCGTATTGTATTATCACTTGCTTAAAAATCGGTGAAGGAAACAATCTTGAGGAAACCAGCATGTCTGAGAAATATTCTCAACAGCATGTGCAGCTAAGTCAGAGGCCCATGGGTAGCATAGAAACTCTGACACTCTGGTTAGTCACTAACCATACGAAAAAGAAGAAAGACCCCATTGTTCCTTGTTCTGCAGAGTGCAGGAATATATTACAAAAAGAAACGGCTTCTCACGTCCTCCACTATTATTTCTAAAGAACAAGGGAAGCACTACTAACTGTTGCGTTGTTTGATAGGCGAGTGCTGCTCGTTGAGGATGTCGCACAGCTCGGCCGAGCCCGTCCAGTAGTTGTTGCCCCAGTAGAACATGGACGTGTAGCGGCCGCTCGCGTCCTCCACTGGAAAAGATACAAACATATTTAATACATCGTACTTTTGGCAAGAAAGATAACTATCCCCTTCCTATGGCTTTATGTACTTTTTTAAGGAATCCCAAAAACGTGAAAAAAAAATTGACTTTGTGCGTCTCTGGTGCGTGGGGTGTGGGGCGGCGACAACAGTATCCTGTCTCTAATTTCGAGCAGGCTGGACTGTCCGTACTTGAATCGGTGTTGCGCAATTTCCCATGGAATGGTGCAGCCGCGGTGAAGCGTCGGACAGTACTGCTGCTGTGTAACAATTGAGTCATGGTTACTTTAAATAAATAAATTGATTGATTGATTGATAATAACTTTCCGATTACCCGCTAAATGTTGACCGGTCCATTGCAATCCATAGACTACACATTTTCTTTTCTTAATATACCTCATGTGTATTATTCGAATATTAAAAATGGTCAGTATTGTGAAACTTTTATCAAACAAATAAAACAGTTTGCAAAGATACTAGTTTGTTTTCGTCCATTTGTCCCAATTTAAAATTCGGAACAAAGATTGTATCAGAAGAATTCGACAATATATTAAAAAAATTAAAAGACACGAAGTTAAAGTGTCAAAGAAGATGTACGCCTGTTGTTCCGCCATTTTATGACACTGTTGGCCTTGAATACATTGCCCTTTTCGTTTACGGGGCAATTTCCAAAATATGTACATATGCACGGAAATCAATTTGTCTTTATTGCAACGTCAACAAAGCTTGCTGTCGAAATTAACAAAAAAAAAACAACTTTCAGTAACACAGGTTGCATTCTCGTACTTATGTTCAATTTATACTAGCAGCTCTGAATCATATGCCAATTTTTGCACGGTTTTTTTTTAAGAAGAATAACTTTTATCATAATAATTTTTAACTGATTGATTTTATATAAAAGTATTATGGAACTGAACTTCAATTGTTGTGTACATGGCCGAAACATTTTACGTATTTAGATCAGCCGTAATTTCAGCAGATGCAAAAATGAGTTATTCGTATGCGTGCACGCTGTCTGTAGCGGCTGTAATGCTCACTGTTATTATGTGTGAAACTGATCTAATTAGCTTCCTATAGTATCAGAGTGGTCGGCCTCAGCTGTAGCTGTGCGCTTTCCAATCTTGTGCAGTAGGTATAGGGTAACGGGACCTTGGGACTTAGGTGGGTAAAGACAGGTGTGTAGCCTTGGGCACTAGTGACATAACAAGTGTCAATGCACTGAGCATAAATCATTAATCATATACGTGGGATAAATTATGGAAATGAATGCTTTACGGATGTGATCTTGGTTTACGAAAGTTATGACTGTTTCTGTTGTTGATGCAGTTTTTGTTTAAGTATTTACTGGAGACAGTGTCTGTTCCGCATGCATGGGAGCAATGGCGGCATGTCAAAATGTCGAAATTTTGTGCTATATCTAAATTACTTAAGAATGTATTATGAGCGTTTCTGGAATATATGCACTAACGTTGGTTAAAACTGCTTCGAAATCCATTGTGCAGCTTAGAATATATAAGCAGTCACTCAGAGACACAAAGAGCGACTTTGTTTTATATTATGATGGCTTCGTACTGGTGCAATATGCATGTCAAGCTTGACAAAAAGTACTAGGCTCATTATTATTATTATTATGAACAAATGGTGAAAGTTTTTTTTCAAATAGAAGCGGGTACGGCCATTGTCCTCCACATAATAACTACAACAACAAGATTCGTTCTCTCGCTTCCTTTCATGTGGTTAGTGACGAAAAAAAGACATGCCTAGGTTTTAACATTGACCTTTTTAAGTTCAGCATAATTGAACTTCTGATAAAGCCGAACGTATACGGAAAATCGTTACATTGACCTCAAGATAATTATCAGAATCGGTCATGTTCAAAGTCATCTCCTGACCCCGGAAATACTAATATATAGTATTTTGTCCGGTCAGAAATAAGAAACAACAAAACGACGAATTGTTTAGGCTATTTTTTATTCCTACCGTCTGCGTACCAGCATAATGCTGTTGAATTTTTTTTTTTGAGCGTGGAAAATCTTCATAATTATTGTCTCGTTCCGCTCTGGGTGGATCGGAAGGGAGTGTCAGACTCTTACTGACTAAAACCCATCCATAATATGTTCCTTCCTCAGCCCTTTATGTTCCGGGGTAATGGTAAATCTTTCGGACAATCCCGCTTACGCGGCAAGCTGTAAATTTTAACATTTAAATATGGAAATCATTTAGCAGGACCTATATGTAAGGTTCTTTAGATACAAATGTACTTGAAATAAAGTTTCGTTAACAAATATTTACATCCTTATACTATAACTGTTATTATAACTTACTAAGGTAAGATTATTAACTGGTTAATGTCACTTATTCCATTAAAACTACGACAATGAATACTCCTACCCATTTGCGTAGCGCACTTTACTGGAGCTGAGCTATAATGAACTCTGTTATCTTGAAATTAAGTACAGAGGCCAGCACATCAAGTTACCACAATCTGTCAAATTTCTTTGATAGTATTTCAACTTTATTGCAAAGACATAAGGTTCATTTTTAATTGAGAAAATTTGACAGTTAGGGATAGCTTGATGTGCTGGCGTCTGTACAAACTGGATCGTTAGACGAGCACATAAGAAAAGCAATGTTGCCGGATATTATCACAATATCCGTTGTTATCTACAAGTAGAGGATGATCGATTACAAGCAGTTAGGAAAAGTGTTTCTCACTTCCGTTGTCATTTTATATTTATTTTCCTTTTCAGGACAGTATTAACTTTCAGGCAGTTGGCAAACATGTAGTATTTATAAAGTAATCTATTGCGGCCAATTTTTATTTTTATTTTTTTTAATGTTTCATGCCAGTCATTCTGGAAAGGTTAGGCAGAGGTGTACCAATAGTACACCCACATTTCACCAGTTATGTTTGAGTCCCACGTAACAGGGGGCGAGCCTATTGCCTTTAACCGAGCACAAATCCAAACTTCGGGCTGTTAATGAAATTCCAGATGGAAAAACCCAGTAACCCTTAGCCCGACCCGGGAATCAAACCCAGGACCTCATACTCAGCAGTACCGCTTGCAACCAATATACCAACGAGGCATTCAAAACTTTTGTAAATGTTTATAACTTTCGTTTTGTCATGTCAGTTGTGTAGAAATATTACCACAGATTTGTAAAATAAAATTAAATCCACGATCTAAAAATAACGACTTAATTGTTTACCATTGTTATTAATATTTATGAAACACGAATAAGCTTTATTTATAAACGTGTAATTAAATTGAGTTCGCCGTGACTTGAGAATAAAGTCATGTGAACATAGTGAAATAGTAACAAAACTGTTTGTGTAGCAGAAATTAGATAAATTCAACGGGATTGTCCGAAAGGGTTACCGCAACTCCGGAACACGAAGGGCTAAGGAAGGAACATGGATGGGTTTTAGTCAGTTAGAGTCTGACACTCCCTTCCGCTCCACCCAGAGCGGGAGGAGACAGTTGATGATTTTCCAGCCTCAAACTCCCACCACCCGCATTTTCTACCAGCCAGGTGATACAGAGATAATATACATGTGTTGATAATATACATACATAATACAGGTGTTGGTGGCGGTGGTGTGGTGGTGTTGGCATATTTTCTAGAGTTCAAAAACAATAAAGGGACAATCATGCCATAAGGCTCCGCTAACTACACTCCAATATCAGTACAGTATCAGTGTTTATTTATTTATTTATTGAAAATAGGTACACCAACAGCATATATATAGTACATTAAATATAATATTTTACAGGTATGGTTCAGTGTTGAAAACATGTGGTACACGTATTTTTCTTCGTCTTTTAAAACAATATGTACAGACGCCAGCACATCAAGCTATCCCTAACTGTCAAATTTTCTCAATTAAAAATAAACCTTATGTCTTGCTGTCTGCAATAAAGTTGAAATACTATCAAAGAAATTTGACAGATTGTGGTAACTTGATGTGCTGGCCTCTGTACTTCATATATGTATTGCAAATTACAAAATCTTTTAGAATAGTCACACCAGAAACAACTAAAACCTACTTCGTTTCAATTTAATGAATCATCATCTGCCTAGCCTTATCTATGTTGGGGTCGGCGTCCAGTCTATGATGTCTATGGTCCTGATGCAGCTGAATACCAGTATTTTACATGGAGCGACTGCCATCCTACCTCCACAATCAATTAAATAAATTTACTAAATAAAAACTGGGAATGCACGAGAGAAGCCGCATAAAAAAGCTCGTTAGAATGGAATAGTGAATAGTATCGAGATCTATGCCAAGGTGAGTCGATAGTCGCCCGTGTCTATGACCCCACTACAAGATTCATTACGATTCTACTTCGAGCTTATCTAACGCACTGTATAAAACTTGATACTATAATTATTTAAGTAAACTACTATTTGATTGATTGATTACCTTGTCAAATTTTCTAATACACAGAATTGTTTGTTTATTGTTAACTAGTGTAAAACAAACATTAGACTCTGAATGGTGCTACCGGATCAATTCGTTAATTTTTTTTGTTTTATTTTACATTTCCTATTATTTAGTAACTACATGTGATTTAGAACTACGCCTTAGTATGTACATAAGTGCTGTTTGCTTCTTTAAGTGACAAATTCATCATTGTTAAAACAAATGTTAGTCTCATTATGTGTATGTTTTTAGAGGATAAGTCGTTGGAGTACATTTAAATAAATATTTTTTTTTTTTTAGTAATGAAGTATGGTCAAAGAAGGTTCTTTATATATTTCACCCACTAAAACACTGCTTAAGGCAAACATATGAGTTGTTTTTTTAAGATGAAAGTTTCATAAACAATTGAACTAAATCTGAATTAATTTTAAATTTAATATGAATGCGTCATTGTTTTTCATTGTCAGTCAGAATGTGATTGTGTCATAATATTTGTTTTACTAGAAAGATAAATTTTCATTTATCTTTCAGGATGAGAAGAACTGATTATAGCCAAAATCTTAGGAAGTACAGTCATCTGTATTTATATGAATACATTTTTTAATCGTTTTGTTTTAAATATTTTTATTACGGACACTTTTAACGTTCTGCATCGTTCTTACATGTAGTAACAACTAGAATGCTGTAACCAATATTTTGAAACCTTATTTGGTTTAAAAGAGTGTCCGTGGAGTTTCATGCCCGTTCTTTTCTATAGGTAACACTACGTTTTGGATTGGGCAGCTAGCTTCATAATCTGACTGATCGAGTGCATTGCATGTTATTCATTTGAAATAAATGGTTTGAGTTTGAGTTCCGAGTTTGATTTCGTAGCAACTTTGTTTCCAAGAGTTCAAGTTCTAACAGTCATTATATCATTATGTGACAAACATTTTTTAATTGGGGTCACTAAAACCTGTGCACTGCGCAAGGTTGTAAGGACCATTCGTTTTGAGATTAATCTGTAATAGTATATAATCAATCACAATATAAATAACTTTAATAAACAGGCGACCTTGTGTTATGTGATCAGTGGTCGGCTCATGAAATATATTGCTGCTTTTAAAGTAATCTAAGGTTTTAATATTATGGTATTTATTATTTATGTAAATTATGTTTAGATTCGTGATTTATTAAAATGTGGGCGTTGCTGTATAATCACTCTGAGGTTTTCTTTAACAGAGCCCAATTAAATTGTTAAGCTCGCCTTTGCGCTTAATATTTTAACCTTGTATTAAATGTAATTAAATGTGACATTTAAGCAAGAAAAATGTATACCAGGACTTGTGAAATGTATACAAGAATTGACATAGTCCTTATAATCGCTTATACATAGCATTTTAGTTATCCATCATCGTGTACCACAGAATTTGGCTTTGTGTAGGCTCTCAGATCTTGGTGAAAATCGAACCGAGACCTACTTTATCCAAGTTTGTTTCGATTTCTTTATATATTTACGTCCTACTCAGCGTTTTTGAGCGGGTGTCAAATCGTTAAATAACCTCTCCCGCTCTGGGTGGAGCGCAAGGGAGTGTCAGACGCTGACTAAAAACCATCCATGTTCCTACCCTAGCCCTTTATGTTCCGGTGTAGCGGTAACCCTTTCGGACAATCCCGCTTACCCGGCAGGCTTCGGCCCTAATGGGTCCCCTCCTATGCTGCTGATATGTCTTTGAGGCACGCGTGGGTAGGTACTACTCAGCCTAAATCAACTTTACCAGACCATCTATCACACAACTGACATTTCCCCATTTCCTATGCCCCGTCAGCCTGCATACTTTAGAACCGCAGATTGCATCTCACGTACATCTGTAAGTGCACCATGTCCCAACACTCCTGACTGGTCGCAATCCGCATACAGTTGCAACTGGTTGCTATTAGCTATGCCATGCGCGCCGGTGCTGACCTCTGTGTTCTGTTGCAATTGATGGGCTAGCATTACGTTTCCTCACAGTTCACTGCAGTTGGCACTTTGAATACAGTTGGCTTTTTAGGACATGCTTAATGATATTGCGCTTAATCGGTTTTGTTAAAGTGTCTTCGAGTTTATGAACAGTATTTAGTGTCTTTATGTTCACTTGATTATACTTAATTCTGAAGTGTCTTTCTGGATTTGTAAGTTACAAACGGAGTTCCTGACGTAGAAAAGCATAAAAACATGAGAAAAATCATTTGTCTTATACCCAAATCCATATGGATCACATAAAAAGCGAAGACACACAAAGCATAATTCGTTGTTCAAGTTGAAAGATACCGTGTTTTGGTAGAGTTCGCGCCAGCACAAAGATGTGACTTATTCATTAATTAAGAAATTTCTAATCAGTGCAAGTGGAGGTGTGGCAACACCGGCCACACTAGTAACGGTCAAGTTGTGCGCGCGCCGGTTAGCTGATGCGCTGACGCAACATGGCGACGCGGCGACGTCACGCGTCATCGACAACACTTTGAATTTCGAACACCTATTGAATGATAGTATGACACTACTACGAGTAGTTGTTCACACCTTATTTGTTTTTGAAACAGTTTTGATTTTAATTGTTGCTGCTGAATTGCTGATTGTATTTCCTCCTTGTGTGGCGCGAAGATTGTGTACACTGTATGCATACTGTGTACAAAACCATCCATGTACCTCGTTTGTTGGTAAATTATTCATGTTTCTAGTTCTATATGCTTCTTGTCGTCAATATGAACTCAAATGAGCATCAACAGATAGATCTCATAAACATACTTCATTTTACAGATGACATAAAAAAAAACCGGCCAAGTGCGAGTCAGACTCGCGCACCGAGGGTTCCGTACAAACCTGTAGGTATATAAGTAAAAGTTATGGTATTTTTATTGTTTTGTGTGCATATCGGGTAGGTCTGAGAATCGGCCAAAATCTATTTTTTTATTTTTTTTTGTTAATCGCATAACAACGTTTGCTGGGTCAGCAAGTCTAATATATAAAATTCTCGTGTTGCGGTGTTTGTTTCCAAACTCCTCCGAAACGGCTGAACCGATTTGCATGAAATTTTGTGTGCATATCGGGTAGGTCTGAGAATCGGCCAACATCTGTTTTTTTTTTTTAATCGCTGAACAACGTTTGCTGGGTCAGCTAGTAAGTTTATGATTATTAAAAAAAATATACTATGTGATGTAACTAAAAATTTAAGATTTTCGGAATTTTTCCTATATGTGTACTTTATAACGTTGCTTCATGCCAAATTTCAAGATTCCAGGTCGTCTGGAAGTATCCTTTAGGTTTTGATTCCCTTGCGAGTAGTTGCGAGTTTCAAAATATGCGGCTTTAATTGCTGTATCTTTTGATTGCGTTGACGTAGAAGTTTGATTTTGTTACAGCTTAAAGATATTATAGACTTGAGTATTTGTTAAGAATTTCAATATAATACCACTACGCGTTCATGAGTAAAGGGGTAATAAGTTTAAAATTATTAAAAATATTTTTATTATATGATGTAACTAAAAATTTATGCTTTTCGCAATTTTTCCTTTATCTGTGTTATAAGACGTTGCTTCGTACCAAATTTCAAGATTCTGAGTTCACGGGAAGTACCCTGTAGGTTTTGATTCCCTTGCGAGTGTCGAAAATTTGCGGCATAAACGGGAGTATCTTTTGATCGCGTTGACTTAGAAGTTTGATTTTTTCACAGCTCCAAGAGACCATAGACTTGAGTATTTGATATGAATTTCAGCTTGATACCTCCACGCGTTCCTGAGAAAAAAGGTCTTGACAGACAGACAGACAGACAGACAGACAGACGGACAACAAAGTGATCCTATAAGGGTTCCGTTTTTACCTTTTGAGGTACGGAACCCTAAAAAGATGTCACTTTTTAAAATAGACAATAGTGAGTATTACCTAACTTTAAAATAAAGTAACTATAAGACATTTTTTCAAAATTATACAACCACATTATCTTCTAGGTGATAAAAGAGAAAAAGTTATCGAATGTTTCTGGACACTCAAAAGTGAAAGCTTCTATTTTCTTTGATGATTTCAAAGAAGCGATTTCATTGGTTTTCGTGTTTTAGGAAGGTGAGATAAAACATTCAATGGTGGTAACAATCCGGTACAATGGGGAGTAGTGATTGCCCAGTGGTATCGGTCCCGACTTACGAGTTGTAGGTCGCGAGTACCAAACCAGCCAGGCACTTTGTGTATTTTCTCATCACCACTGCTGTCAAAACGGAAAAGGAACCGACATGTCCTAGAACTAAAAATTCAAAGACATGTAACATCCACCAACCAGCACTAGGCCAGCGTGTGGTCTATGGTCCACTCCCTCTCAGAGACAGGAGGCCTGTGTCCCATCAGTGAGAACCTTACAGGCTGATTATGCTAATAACCATAACACAGCAGACAGCAGTGATAGCCTAGTTGTGTGGCCGTCAGACGGCCAAGTCATAGGTCACGAGTTCGAACCCAAGACGCACCTCTTAAAAATCGGTGAAGGAAAATATAGTGAGGAAACCGGCATGCCTGAGAAAAATTTCACAACAGCATGTGAAGCTAAGTCAGAGGCCCATGGGCAGCGTAAAAAAAACTCTCACACCAGGTTAGTCATTAACCACAAGAAAAAAGGATCATAACAATAGAAAACAGTAAATGTTTATTTCCCGAGAGCCTATCTAAACATGGAAGCATTTTTTTTAAGGTTGACTGACATGACATATAAAAAAAACATAGAGCATTGAACATAATTAAACATTTCAGTTAAACCAAGTAGCACACACCAATTAAATTGCGTAAACCTTTGTTGAATTAATCTGAAAGAGTAAAAGTGAATAATAATAATAACAGGTGATAATAAGTTTCACTGCGCCTTAAGTTGCGCTTGCGCTTGTTAGCGGGACACCGGCGACGTGTGGCGGTGCAAGCGATGAGCGGTAGCGGGGTGAGGTCAAGGTAGGTTGGGGTCAAAGCGTGTAAAGATGTGTGAAGGAATTATTCGTTGAATAAAAGAGAGAGGCTAAACTAGAAACTTATAAGCAAGAGTGGAGGTGGATAAATAAAGATTGATCTATCGCTATATGATCTGTCACTTATTGTGATATGTGGGACTTTATACCTTCCGATTTTGCAGTTAGTGCGTAACCATCTTGTAAGATGGTTATAGACTTGTCCTATCACTACAAAATTAGTTCGTAATTACCATCTTATAGATTTAGTTACAATTCATAAAATATAATAAATATTGATATTATTTCCAGACCTTATAATCAAATAATCGCAGAAAATATTGAAAATCTGCAATAACTAATGGAATTAATGACAAATCGCACGTTTTCGTTTTTTTATTGCTTAGCAAGCATCTATATAAAGTTTAACGTAACTCCACACGTAAACAGCTATTTATACAAAACTAGCACAAATTCCTTACATAAACGTAACCGGGATTGAACTTGACCGCTCGTGGCTTGCGCCGCGACATTGTCATAACTGCGCTTGCGCAACACGTCCACAGACTACTGGGACGCACTTTCTCCGCCACGTGATCATGTGTGATCGTACTAGTTTATAGGCAGGTTGAAATATTAATTACGGATTATTGTTTTAGTGTGCGATATGGCAAAAAGTTCAAGAGTTCTTGCTGGTTCAGCAGCTTGTAACATTTGCACACATGTTCAGTTTGAGGTTTTCTTCGACAATTATTTTGATCAAGATACCTAAGCGGTGTGCCTTTTATTTTGAGGGTGGGAAATCATCAAATGGCTCCTCCCGCTCTGGGTGGAGGAAGGGAGTGTCAGACTCTTACTGACTAAAACCCATCCATGTTCCTTCCTTAGCCCTTTATGTTCCGGGGTAGCGGTAATCCTTTCGGGCAATCCCGCTTAAGCGGTGTGCCTAAGAGCTCTTACACACGAGCGGCATGTTGCTAACGGCAGAGGCAACTGCATCCGTCGACACGTGTGGGCTACAACCGTCGACGCATCGACGGCAGCAGTCGACCTATAGCGACACTTGCAGTTGTAGCGTACCGCGTCCGCCATTTTGTCAGACGACTGCAAATAGTTCAAGAGTCGCAAATTTGTAAAATGAGTTCCACTGACTAAATTGATATACCTCAATGCCATAGCGAGCCTTTTCTCAGCTGAAATGCTGGTCCGCATTATGGTATCTTGGCGAGATATTGAACTTTTTAAAATAGCCGTTAGCTTATAAAAGAAGCAATGGACATTCGAAAATAATTGAACAACTGTTGCTCGTTTCCTGCTGCCGCTGATCTTTAAAGTTGAAATGTCGCCGACGCGTGTCGACGGCTGCAGTTACCTCTGCCGTTGGCAACATGCCGCTCGTGTGTAAGAGCTCTAAGGCATTAATTCTGCCGTTGTACCTTTATTGTGTGGGAAAAGTTTCAATATATAAATAACAACTTTTTTTTGAAAAACTACGTGGTATTTCAGATTACAGCCAGGTTAGTATTGCCTTTCAGCTCGTTTTGTCGACTTTTCAATGTGACTTCCGTATTTCAGACTAGTTTTTTTTTTACAAAAATAGTGGCGTCAGATCATTACCAAATCTCCAAGGTAATTGTAATTAATGTTAATAGGAAGAACTTTCACAAAGTAATTATTGTATAATACTTCGCTAACCATTATAATACGTCACGCATATTTAATGACAACGGAATTGTTCCTACATTAATAACGACAGAAGTAGTTGAGTAAGTATGTCTGACTCAACTACTTGTCAACATGAAAATATCAAGGAATCATCCGATGACAAAAAGAATTATACTTTCTGATTTCGTTCTCTTGGAGGCGCCGAACTTGATATTTTTTTCTAGAGTCAAATAAGTCTTTAAAATAAAGCCTTTTGATGTCTATTCCAGTGGGGAAGGAAGAACAAATTCCATAGTAGGAGTAGTTAGCTATGCGGGATTGTCCGAAAGGGTTACCGCTACCCCGGAACATAAAGGGCTAAGGAAGGAACATGTATGGGTTTTAGTCAGTAAGAGTCTGACACTCCCTTCCGCTCCACCCAGAGCGGGAGAAGTCATTGGATGATTTCCCACCATTAAAAAAGAAGGAGCAGTTAGCTGTATTCGAATTAAAAGAATGCGTAGAAATAAAACTCATTTTCCACCCAAGGCCTGTGCGTAAAGTATTTTCACACTGATTACAATCCACATTATACAACTGCACAGTATTTTTATCTCACGTAATCAACTCGATAAAACCCGTAACAAACTCTGCTGTGTAGTTACCAAACTACACTTGCGATAATCGTCCCTAACCTTTTAGTAAACAAGGTGAAGACCACAACACACGCATCAGTGAGTCAAGTAATTTGAACGAAATGTATTGAATATGGAAGAATGCGAGGTTGTGTGCGTAATATTGAAATACATGTTAATATAAGGTGATAAAAAATTAACTCTAAGATTATGATAAATAATATAAGCTTTTCCATTCATTTTATTGAGTTAAGTGTGTACAAATGTATGGAACAGCTCATATTTTTTGCGCGATTTCAGGATTTATCCCATAGTAAAAATTGTTCGTAATGATGAGTATAATGCTGAGCGTGAGGAAACCGTAATGTCTGAGAGATATCTTTGAGCATGTGAAGTCAAGTCAGAGGCCCATGGGCAGCATGAAAACTCTGACACCAGGTTAGTCCCTAGGCACACAAAAAGAAAGAACCAGAGATGAACCTATGGAGAGTAGACATGGCTACAAACTTATTAACATTCAAACATTTTACATCTTTATCAGTAATACCTCATTATTCCAAGAAAATATTTTAAAAGGGACCCGCAATCATGCTCTTCGTGCAGTCATCAAAACAAACTCTTGCCTATTAAAATACCAACCGCGGTGCCTCGTATCATTAGATCCCGGATTCTTTATAACCATTATCTTATCAGAAAATAAAACAACTACCAGGACAGCAGGAACGGAATGTGGGTTAAGTTTGGAGTACAATAAATATTTGTACGGCTCAGTGACCTCATGTAACACAGAAAAAAATATAAATTTGTGGCTCTTTTTTTGAGTCTATTAGTAGAAACTTGGGTTTTTAATGACTTCGTTAGTTTTGGTTTTATAAGGATTGATGTTGGAGGATGTTGGGATTAGTATAACAGCTTTTCGTTGGACTACTGCTATGCAAAAATTGGTTGAAAATAAACAGGGTAAATTGAATTCGTGGGCAATATTTTAGTAAAAGTTGTTCATAATGATGAGTACAATGACCTCTCGAAATATCGCTCATGAATTCAATATCACTCTGTATATGATACGCAGTTAACCATTTAACGGAAACTATGCTAATGATGCATCTAATTTCTCCATCATCGTCGGTCTAATTATAAATGTCGTTTAATTATGACGTCAATTGTTGATCCTTTGGCAAACATGAAAACAATCGATTGTTTGACAGCCCATGCACATATTTTGCAAATTCAATATGACAACGCAATTTTAAAATGGTTGCGGTTTACGTGATCTAAGGTTATTATAGGTACTTGACTCTACGATATTTTAAAGATTGCATTTTAATTGACCGTTTACTAAATAATTCAAGAAAATTCATTTGGAATTGGTTAAGGTGCCGTAATTCGGGTCAATCGGGTCAATCGCAGACACGTGTTTACTGTTATCTAACAACTAGAGCAGGTAATAAATACCTAATTATTATTTAACTCAACTGTTTTTATATGATAATAAGTATTTATGTGTATACATTTGTCGGAATTATAGCAGTTTTGTATGTGCAATACTGAACTTTTGGTGCGGTTGTGGACATCTGATGTTATGATATTCCCATATACTATTTCTAGGTACGGTCCCAAAAAATTGGGAAAATCAAACGTAAATAGTAGGTACTTATTATTTGCAAACCAAAGTTGCCTTACTCCTCAATTTATTATTCAGTAATATAGTATTTATTGGTCAGAATATAAAGTCTAGGTACTCCACAAAACTAGTAGGAAACACATTGAAAAGAAAGCCGAGTACAAATCGCACCACTAAATCAGCGGTAATGAGAAGCATATACACTCTGGCGTTACGCCATAATGTCCCCTAGGTACATGATTACAAGCGTTAATACGGCGTGAAAGGGAACTAGGGGCAAAGACCCCATCCTTGACGCTTTCACTCCATAGGAACATTACGTAACAAGGGGAAGTGTGTTTGTTATCGAGATTCTCAGATTTATTGATCAATCGTTCAAAAGTTCTATAATGGTTCAGATTGAACTGTTGATCAAGCGTTCTTTTAATAATCACTACATAGTATAAAGCAAAGTCGCTTCCCGCGTCTGTCCTAATGTCTGTATGTATGTATGCTTAGATCTTTGAAACTATACAACGGATTTTGATGCAGTGTTTTTTTTTAATAGATAGAGTGATTCAAGAGGAAGGTTTATACGTATAAAAACATGCTTAATATATTAGAGAACCACTGATAATTTCAAGATTTCTAATGCGAAGTCGTAAAATGTACTATATGAATTTAGGTATTTCAAAGATAGCAGGAAATCTTCACAATATAGGGAAAGGAGAATTGTTTTACTACGAATTCGAATACGAAGCCGCGGGAATAAGCTAGTATAATTTAAAGGGGAAAAGGTGCTAAGATTCTTGGCTCCACGTGTTCGCAGGCAAGTGCGACGTGTTAAAATAAGTGACAGATAAATAAGCAGGCCTGATCACCGGCGGTTACGTTTACCGGAAGTAAAATGAAGTGGAAGTAAATGCTGGTGGGCGGTGAGGCTGAGAAGGCTTGATTGCTGCGGCTGAGTTCAACCACGGGTTCAAGTTCTGTACACTTAGACTTGGTGTGGTTTGTGAGCCTACTTTCATTATGAGGGAATGTTGATTTATTTGAAGAAAGTTTAGTTTAAGAGAAAGAAAAAAAGCCATGAGAGTGGCAACACAATTCGTCAGTGTTGAGGGTAACCACTACTATTCTCACGATTATAAAACTGAAAAATGGTTTTGTAGAGTGTGTGGATTTCGTTACAATCTATACTAATATTATAAAGCTAAAGAGTTTGTTTGTTTGAACGCGCTAATCTCTGGAACTACTGGTCTGAATTGAAAATTCTTTTTGTGTTGGATAGTCCATTTATCGAGGAAGCCTATGGACTACGTAACATCACGCTACGACCAATAGGAGCCGAGCAGTGGGTGAAACCGCGCGCGAGCAGCTAATTTGGTATACAATTAACGTTATTCTGACCTGTGACGTTATTCTGACCTGTGACGTTATTCTGACCTGTGACGTTATTTTGCGGAAGATTTTAGACAAACCTCATCTACCTATTGCATTTTCAGTATTCCTCTTGAATAAGACTTTGCAGGCAATTAACATAATAAAATCCAAAAACTCAGTTCTGTTATAGTGTTAAACTTTCGCGTTAAAAGGGAAGGTCTGATTCCAAGGGAGTGACCTCAAACCACACAAGGCAACACCAATCTGTCTGCGTACCTTGATTACCTCAGTTGGTGACAAATTGTGACAATTATTGACATTTTCTTCTACTTTATGTAACTGACACTGACAGTGATGTGGCTGAATTTTTTGACGCCCTATGAGCTCTTCCCTTTTTTGACCACTTGTACAAAAGATATATTTTTTAGTTTTAAGTTGTATATATTGTTTTTATATTGTAAAGAGCATTTGTGTAATAGTGTCGAAAAATTAATATACAAAATACTTTATGTAAAAGATCAAAGACGCTAGTTGCAGCCCGGTTCTGGAATTGAGCCCGATTGATGGCAATAAGCTCACCCCTTATTACATAAAACTTTAACATAACTGGCGAATGTGGTTGTACAGACGCCAGCACATCAAGCTATCCCTAACTGTCAAATTTTCTCAATTAAAAATGAACCTTATGTCTTTGCAATAAAGTTGAAATACTATCAAAGAAATTTGACAGATTGTGGTAACTTGATGTGCTGGCCTCTGTACTATAGGTAGACCTCTGTCCAACCCTTCGCGAAAACCAAAGCTACATATTATGTTATAGCAGTTAGAATCATGCTCGTTGTTAAATAGGTAATCACAACATAATTATTACAAAATAGAAAATTTAGAAAATTAGCTTCATCTTGGAAAAAAAACGGCAAAACCAGATAAGTAGGTACTACAAATAAGAAAATAAGTACTCTTACATCAGGCCTATTAAAGTTTACGGTACAATCTGCAGCCAATCGCATATACCTACAACAGATGTTACTTTTACTGACCTTACATAACTCCACAAGGTCGTTTTCTGGCGTGAGGTCTTCAACCATCACTTGCCACTTGCCATAACGACCGGTAATAGGCCACAGTAATCTCACATAATAGCGGTTATTAATATTTCTCAATAGTTGTCGGAAAACGACGGTATTTGGCAACGTTACCGTCGCGCGGCGTGCAGAATTTGATACATTAAGGTGAGCGCGCACTGGGGCGTGTGGGTTGTTGACCATGTGAGTATTAAATAGCAGATACTGGGGAGTTTGTTGCGCCACTTCTTCCCAGCTAAAGCACTAGGAAGTGGTGAAGGGTGGGCGTTTTTGGGGGACTGTCTTATGTAACTTTGACCTTCAAAAAGTGCTGATCTTCAGCCTAATTTGAATAAATGACTTTTGATTTTGATTTGAGTACTAATTATTTGTAGTGGAGATTTATGATGACAGATTGTGCCCGCAACAGCTTTAGCAGGATGTACAAACGCTAGCTCATCAAGCTATCCCAAACTGTCAAATTTTCCCGGTTGAAAATAAACCCTATGGTTTTGTAATAAAGTCGATAAACTATCAAAGAAATTTGACAGATTGGGGTAACTTGATGTTCTGGCCTCTGTACATCGAGTAATCACAGTACACTCAAATATTATTGTATAACAGTCAACATTAAAAGTGGTCCTTTGTTAGTACTCAACTGCTTCAACGGACTGCTTCAATTTTTAAGAACGCTCAACTAATCTCAAATTAGTTTTAAAGAAATTTGACATTCAACAAGAAATGAAACTCAAACTCAAAGCATTTATTTCAATTAAACCAATTACAGGTTCTTGTGAATTGTTAGGAAGTCGATCACTTAGTAAGAAAGTAGAAGCTAATTGCTCATTCCAAAACGTTGATCTCTATTGAGAAGAACAAGCAAGAAACTGAACAGTTATTACACTATGATTTTATAGCCTTCCCACAGTACGGCACAACCACACATAAACTATGACGTATGGCCTGCCATACAACTCGGTTCGGACAGATATATTGTTTAAAATATAATTATGTAACCGTAACAGCTCGTCGACCACAAACAACGTTGGCGTCCAAAAACTTTCTTTAATCTTATTGTTTTTTGAACTGTGAACAGACGTAGCTAAGAAGTTGCTAACTTGCGTTGGAAATAGGAACTGACAAAATAATTGTGGGAAAAGACTTTCTGCTTGCATATGCTGTGGATTGTCATAAATTAGCCTCCTATCTGGGCACAAGCTACCGTGGCCTACTTGGAAAACCTTAAACAGACTTCGTACCCCAACAATGGCTCACCTCCCATCTTGCACCGCATGCTCCGTCACATGCACACGTGAGGACCTAATGGCTACGTCACTGAACGGTATTCGCGTTGCTGAATTTTGGGCCAAACTAATTTAAAATATAAATATATATTTAAGTACTATTTTGCCATCGACCCGCTAAGAAGAAGATTATAAATTTAAATTATTAGATTTCCATTTTTGATCATTAAAACGATGGCCAAATAGGTATGATTGAAATTAGTTTTACGCTAGTGCGCTAAGTTCCTAACATTTCGACTTGTAATTACTTCTAATATCCATACTTATTATCTATCTCGTAATAGTTATCTGTGGTAATTGGCCACGAAAACTATATTATTTAAAAGATTTCGCGATGTTATTAATATTCAAACACATTATTTGTTGAAACATAACGGGTCATTATGTGTTTCGAAACTTTGTTAGAATTGTTGGGATTACGTAAATCTGTATCCATAATAATACAGATTACAATAATATTATTTTCAATAACTGTACGTACAGACTGCTTACAAAAATGTGGATTTTTCATATAATTACTGACGGAAGTACCTAAGTTAATTTATTAATTTAGGAACGTGTTTCATTAAAATTAATGTACTTTGTGACTTACTTTACGGCTTAATTTAAAAGCTCACACGAGCGGAAAAATAATAAACAATACTTGTAAATAAAATAAAGCTAGCGACTCTAATTGCTGGCATTGTTTTATGTACAAGTTATGAGCAACGAAGCCATTATTTACGTTTTGTTTCATGTAAACTGCACTACATTGTATTTGAAAAGATCGCTGTTTCGGATGAAACAGGGATTTACATGGATATGTTGTCAAACTTTGAAGATTTAAGAAATTAATTAGTACCTATACGGTAGAAGGATCCTTTGAATTTCAACACAATTTATGTCATTGGCTACATAAAGTCAAAGTCAAATCATTTATTTCAAATAGGCACAAGAAAGAGACTTCGAACGTCAAAATGAACAAGAAATAGAATTGATTCTAGTCGCCCCGTAGCAGTAAGATAGTTGATTCTAAACATCTATAATTAACAGACACTATACTCAATTCTCTTGCTCTATGGCAAATTTTCGAAAAGCGCAGTACTCTGCGTCAGTCTTTAACACAATACATATTATGAAATTCATACTTCATGAGAAAGAAGTTTCCAACGTTTCTGGCCAGTCTGGACATAGGTTCGCTGAAGTTTCGCCATAAAAGCGTGATAAGGAAACAGACAGACACACGGAGTTGCTTTAGAATGTATATTAGTTTGGATTAGTATGGATAAGTGTTCAAATAACAACATGGAAAGAATTTTATAAAAGTACGCTGAACCACCTGACCCACAAGCAATAGCTATTCTATTGGCCATAAGCGATCAAATCCTAGAGTGGTTCATTAGAATTCCTCGCAAGTGGTTCTATCTATGCTGCCTGCATGGTAGGATCTTGGTTAGTGGGTCGGCAGCAGTGGTAGTTAGATACGTAATACGCCGAGAACTCGGTTTAAGTATATTACGAATAAGGTAAAATTGGCATTTTAGTAAAACGGATAAATGAAATTGAAGTGGTCTTTCGAATAGCCATCCAGATATCGATCTAAAAACATGGTATATGAAGGGAAGCGAATGGATTAATTAATGAGTTAAATCACACGTTAAGAAATTCAGATCTTCCAGCCCTGATACACCATGTTTTAGTCTGGGTACACTGGAACCTTTGGAACCAAATAAAAGGATGGTTCAGAACGAGCTACCACGCAATATGAGTAGATAACGATGACAATGAATCAGCTGACAGTAGATCTCTAAGTGAAAATTTGACCAATGAAACTGAACGCGATCAGCACATCTAAATCGCGTTAAAGAGCTATAAGTGTCAAGATTCCATAGAAAATAATGACACGTTACTGATAGCATTTAAACGTGCTGTTTTTGTGCTGACCGCGTTTAGTTTCATTGGTGAAATTCGCCCTAAGAAGACGCACTTTACGCGCTGACAACAGTTACGTAGCAACATATGACTAAGTTAAAATTCTCCGAAAAGCACAGTTCTCTCTTATAATTTCCCCACATTAGGTAATGGCATTCCGGACCATTGACGCTGACTTCATCATAAACTTAAGCCTCATAATGACGCGGCGGCGACCTCTCGCGCCCGGCCCTGGTGCAAGCCATGGTCCGGGGCGAGAGGGAGTGGGAGGCAGTCACCTCCTTCTGCGAAAAAGTTATGCTCGCGAAGGAGGTGGCGGGATGGGAGAGAGAAAGGTCCTCCCGTCCCAGCCGCCGCGGGAGACGCTCCGGGCGTCGGGAGCCACGTGACGACTCCCGGCCACCGTAGGCGCGGGCCTGCGGACGGTGAGTAATGGGTGACTCACCGTCCGGGTCTGGTGCTGATACCAGACCCGTGCCGTACGGCGCGTATATGTTCCACGCGCGCCTCAAAGAGATGTCAGCATATGAAGGGGCCCCTCAGGGCCAAGCCTGCCGGGTAAGCGGGATTGTCCGAAAGGGTTACCGCTACCCCGGAACATAAGGGCTACGGAAGGAACATGGATGGGTTTTAGTCAGTAAGAGTCTGACACTCCCTTCCGCTCCACCCAGAGCGGGAGCAGTCATTGGATGATTTCCCAGCCTTAAAAAAAAAAAAAAAAGCCTCATAATGACATTTATGTAGTGACTTTCATAACTTCGCCAAACATATTGCAACGCGCTTAATCCTCGCAAAAACGATTAAAATGCGCGAGAATCGAACCTGACACCTTACGTAACGCCATTATGTGGATAAAGTTGTCTCTCTCGCACTTATGAGCGAGCACATATGCTTCTCCTTGTTTAGCGAGCTGACCTACTGTCCGCGGGTAGTTTCATGGCACTTTCTCATTGGATGGTTATTGGCTTAGATTCGGTTAATTGCATTGAATTAGTTTCGGAGTTGCTTAACTTTTATAGGTGTAATTGATTCTTGTATTATATTACACGACCTACACCTTTTAATAAAAGAAAAATGTTCTTGTGAAACAAAGCATCTTCAACCGTTGCCAAATTAATGAAGGTCATCGTTGCTGAAGCGAACTTGCGAATAGGCTTGCTTGCTTGACGGTCTCGTCATTTTTTTTTCGAAAGACTTGATCATTTTACCCTCAAAACTTATTAACGACTAGCTGTGCCTGCGACTTCGTCCGCGTGGAATAGTTAATTTTCGGGCAGCATACCTTAACAAATGTTCGCCGTGATTCTTTAAATTGACATAACTTTTTTATTTATGAACCGATTGACATGAAATAAACACTAAATGTTAAGTAAAGCTTACTACAACATATAAGTGAAACCCGCATCTAAATCGAATAAGCCGTTTCTGATATTAGCGTGCACAAACACACAGACAAACAGACAAACCGACAAACAGACAAAAAAAAAATTACAATTTCGGGTTCGGCATCGATAAAATAACAACCCCTGCTACTTTTTTTTATATATTTCCATTGTACAGACACCACTTTTCTACAATTTTATTATATGTATAGATAGATATAATAAATCCCATAAGAAAACCACAACAATCTAGCAGGTGTGTTCTACAGTCTCACGACCTAACGCCTAAGATGGAGATATAATGTAAGCCAGGACCAATGAACAAGAAGTTCATTGGTCCTGGCTTACCATGACGATTTCTTAGTACCTATCTTTAATGTTATAAAAATACCTATCTCAATTTGCTTGATTTATGCAATTGCTTGAACCTCACATGTGGCACAGTGGCATAGATAATATCTATGTCAAAAACATGACTCTCCAACTACATGGTTGAGGCGGGGCAGGGTGGAATAAGTATGTATGTAACCCACAGTTACACCCATCGTTATGTATATTTCTAATACAAGTAATACTCACTTGAATAAATTTGGATGTCCTGCTTTCTTAAATGACAATCTCACTATCATTTTGTGCGAGGAGCGTGTTAACTGAAATAACTGATGTATGTTTCGGCCTTCCCGATGTATTTCGTCTTTAGTTCAGTCTTGATACAAAACGTGCTTCTGCTCGCGTTTTCGTTCGCATATTTCTTGTGTTTTTTACCATAGAATATAAACACATAACACTGGGCAATAGTGTAGGCTTTCCCGTTAGTGAAAGAATTTTCGGATTCCCGTTCCGAAGATTACTCTCAACATGCAAACTCACTCTATAGATGGAAAGATGGCAAGAGCTGGACTCCTTCGAGTAGCTCGACTTATTTATATATAAATATTTTTTCTGTCAATTCTAGCAGAGAACTTTCAGGAGGTTTAGTTTATCGAAAGAGCTGCAAGAAGATTCAGCACCATCTGATACGAGTGGTCTAGTTCCAACCCAGGCCACTGTGTACAGCTGATAAAAGCCACGTGCATGGCCGTAAGACAATACCGCAGCAACACATCCGGTCATCCGCGGTTACGTGAGCAAGTGGTTAACTGGTTACTTACTCTCCTCTCTCGTATGCAACCGGTTGCGCAACCAACCGTCATCGGCGCGTGCGCACCGCCCGAGAGGGAGGTTGTTGGAGATAGCCGAGATAGGCTAAGGAAAACTGCTTGATGTTAGGATCCGTTTGATAAGGTTTTGGCTGTACCCTCTGTGCTAAGTTTCATCTAGATCAGTTCAGCCGTTTGAGCGTGAAGGACGGACAAACATACAAACTTACACACACTCACACTCCCAGACTTTCGCCTTTTAATATTAGTGTGATATTTCGAATCACAACAGTCTTTCTTTGAGTTTTTGATTTTGATTCATGTGTGTGTGTCCATTTGATAAACAATTACAACAATATTTCAATGACCATAAATGCTAGATGTGCAAACACGTAAAGCTAGTGAGGGTGTTCCACATGGCAGGTCCTCGACCCGTGTCATGTACTACAATGGTTCCCACGCGTCTTCATCATCGAGGATGATAATAGTTTGATGGGCAGCGGCGAAGGCTGCGCGCACGCACGCATTGTCTTGTAATTTGATTAAATAACACATTTTGGAATAAGCGGTTGGGACCCTGTTTACATTGGGTTAAAATACAGAATACTGCATGTGAAAGTGCGACATGTTGTAATACAAGAGACAAAGGTCATTTCCCAAAATTGACATGGCATGAATACAGCATGCGGCATTGTTTATCACAAGCATAATTAATATGCACTCTCACCTATTTCTTTATGGAGGATTCTTTATTCTTAAAGGTAAGGGTACAAATTACAGCTAATTGCGCCGTAGGCCCTGGTCTTTTCCCCGAAAGTCCAGGCGCCCTTTAGAGGTTTCCCCCGTAAAAAAAAAAGGTATTGTCATTGTCAGAATATACTACTACTTAACAGATTTCATCGCCATCGTCATCTTTACGACTGTTCCAACGTACAGGTACCAAGAGTTGTTTGCAATAAATCATGAAGCCTGAAAGCTTACAACAAACCTTCAACAATTACTTCCTATCTAGGAACAAGTATTAGTGAAGTTATGAGGCAGTAAACATTCCCTAACTTGTTTATTTAATGTTAATTTCCTACCTATAGATAATATTTGCACGTCAGCTAGACTAAAACGCAAATATTTTAAGGCCTAAATGCGAAGGACGGCAATTAGATTGTCAATGAGCCAATCGTGCGTTTTTTTTGCATATTAAAATATTTCAATGTACATTCAGCTCTCAGCAGTGCAAATAGGCTAGCAATATGTACCTAGATGAAAATAGGTTAAATAAAAAGAGTATGTCAATTTAATTGTTATTAATTCGACAGTATACTACCTTTACGATTATCTACCAACCCGTACTGGCCCTGTGTGGTGGATTATGACCCTCTCAAATAGAGGAGGGAACGTTGTAGGCTGATTATAAGAGCTATACGACACATTCTTGCACTCAGATTTTAGTGGTTCTTTCCCCAACAGACTACTCAGACACTAATTGGCGTGGTCTTCACGAGTCTGACCAAGGAAATGTCTGAACTTTAAAAGAGGCTGTCATCTCTGAGTTTGTTTCAGTGATTCTTCTCAGAGTAGAAGATTAACAAATACCGACCTCACCTAGTTTGAAAATAGAATTGTTTCATTGACGTGTTAAGTGTTTTTTTTACAACTAATTTACATAAATAAAATATTATTTATCACAAAGCGAAAGTGAAGCAAGATTCCCGAAAGAGTCGCAATAATAAATATTTATTTAATGTACATATCATTAGTAGACTTAAGATAAGTTTACACAATATAATTTAATGTTAAATGATTCCGATATCAAGCGTGTGTGTGTCAGTGTGTGCTCCACATAAAGTAAAACTCAGGTCTACAAAAATGCGATAAAAATTCTTTCTCAAACTACTTTCGCTAGCACATAGTTGGAGCAGAAGGAAACCATGTACAAGTAAAAAGTGTTGCCAGCTGTCGGAACATAAAGGGCTATGGAAGGAACATGGATGGGTTTTAGTCAGTAAGAGTCTGACACTCCCTTCCGCTCCACCCAGAGCGGGAGTAGTCATAGGATGATTTCCCAGCCTTAAAAAAAAAAAAACTGTTGCCATCCGAAGATGTTATCTATGGCCCAAGGGACACTATCTACTACGATATTTGACTATCTATCTGCAACATGTAAAAAAACTAGTGTCCCTTAAAGAGGGTTGTTCAGTGTCGTACCTACACGAAGCCATATTAGTTAGGTTTACTTTAAAACTTTGATCCCCCATCAAAAATTTAGTCACGTGACAGAACATTTTATAAGGGGGATAAAAATCATCTGAATTTATAAGGTTAACCTGCCAGTATATGTTCTTACAACGACACTGAACAACCCACTTTCGAGTAGGACAATATTTTTGTCAAATCCGGTGTATCATCAGGTATCTGGTTATTACTAGTGAACTATATTAGTATCAATGTTTACCGAGCTAGACAATTGTTCTATGAATTTTTAATTTGTCATAAATACATACTAAAATGAACTTGAAAGATTGCATTGATTGCATTGCAAGATTTAATGTTTATTCAAAATCTCCCAAAAACTATTTTTGTCAAACCTATTTTTCCACTGCTGAAACAAAGGCCTCCTCTTCTCCAATTCTAAGAGGAGAGGACGTATTCCAACTCGTGTGAGTGCGGGTAAGTGGATGCCTTCAAAGGTTCTACGACATGCCAGTTTCCTCGCATGTTTTCCTTCATGTTAAAAGCGAAACCATACACTTTAACTAAAATCTTAGATTTCGCCTTCTACTTTGTAAGAAAGGAAAGCACCTTCCAAGAGCTATAGGAGGAAAATCATGAAAATCAACAAGCACTGACGAAAATAGAGTCGTACTTAAGTACTTAGACAGCATCTATAGAAAGTGAAACTATTGGTCCCAGTACTACGTTCTATCCGGGCCGTTGGCTGCCCTGTCCGGTTTGCGCAGGACATTGCGCATGGCTATAAAGGGGAACCTGCGCCTGCGCAAGGTTGCGACTCGGAACAAGGCCTCACCTCACCGTGTCGAATATCTTACGAACTGTTACAGAAAGTTTACGGTTTTAAGTGCCTTACGTGTATGTATTTCGAGTGGTATGCATGGAGCTCATATATCAGAATGATCAAATAATTAGACAAATGAAGTAATACTTTTTCTCCTTAGGAAACGGACAGTATGCATGTAAAACATGAACTGATTTTAATAATTGTCATCCAATAAGTCATAATAATGTATTATTTGAGATGAAATTGGCTGTTGGCAGATATGTCCAAAGGCATTGAGAGATAATTTTACTTAATAATTCGTATTGTGCTGCTGGGGTCAAAGAGAATCAAGTCCAGAATGCAAAAGGATACTAATACTGATTAGTGTCCGTCAGACCGCTGAAGAAACAGACAAAGGTCACAAATTAATAGAGTAATTTGCACTAACACCACGGCTTTCACGGCATCAAGTTTATTGCTAGCTATAACAAATGACGAAATGGTTGCAAACACTGCGCACGCGCGGGATCGCCCGCGTCGCAGGTTCGGCGCAAAATGTCGAATGTGTCGCAAGTATTTTGATACTGAGTGAATTTTAATAACTGTGACGTATTTAATTTTGAAATATTTATTTTTATTATATTTTTTGGCTACCTTGGGTTGACGAATGCGAACAAGTTCTTTAGGTGTAAATTCTGAGGAGCTTAGATCAACTAACTCGATTACCGTTGATAAAAATAAGCGCAGGTATATTTTTTTACTATGTATCCAGGTCATACCTACATAAACCTCAGTGGCCAAGTTTTTGTCAGTTTGTTCAGAGAATCTGCAACACTTGACACGTAGGTGGCTCTGCCTGCAACTTGTACCATTAGCCGTTAACCCAGTTGTTTTATTATAATTATATTTTGAGCATCAAATTAAACGTTAATTAGCATATTACGTTATATCTGCAACACTCACATCATTTTAAAGCTTTGGACCAATTACGTGACTAGTGTAACAGGTAGCAATGAAACGTTGATCATTGCAAATAAAATTAAAAACAATCTGTTTGTGAAAGGTCTAAATCAGAGAAAGGTCAGTGATGAATCATAAAGATTCGCAACGTCACTTCCTTTTAAACTACATGAGTCAATGATTCATTTATGTTTGACAATGACATAATTTTGTCAGCTTTCGATTAATTGGCACACCACTATGGCTATTTTATTTTATAGACATACATCGCTTAATGTAAGTAATGGTTTTTGCATACAGTGGCCATGAAATGGCCCATGATGTGCATTCAACTCAATTGTTAGTAGCACACCAGTGGTTGAATTTAAGTGACTCCTATTTGTCTGTATATGAAATTGTGAACGTTGCGTTGGCCTGTATGCATTGCCATGTTTAGCTTTTAAAAAGTACCTTTCAAATAGTTATTTGTCAATTGTTTTATACAAGCAGCTATGAGCAAGCGTTACAAAGTTGTGATTTCCTCTCAAATAACATTTTGTAAGCGAGTATATTACAATATTATTGTCAACACGAGCGACTGTATTATGTACAAAATATACCCCATGTTTGCATTAGCTTTAAAGCTCTTGACTTAATAAATATTTGTAGAACGTGTGCAAATTGAAAAAAAAAAACTATGTCTAGTTAATTGAAACAACAACGATAGTGTTGTTCCATAAGATATTGTTGGTTTTAGGAACATGTTTAGACAAAGAATTAGGTACATTTAAGAAACCTATCCGCTCAGGCATTTGTTGGAGGTATGTAATGAAGGAGCAGGTGATATAAATACTTTGTTAATACACATGAGGACATGAGCATTAAGCATAGGCACATTTTATGGTTAAGCCTTACGAGAGAAACAGACGCTCTTGTACATTACAGAAAGCCATACCAAACTAGCAACTTATCACCAACAATGTCTACCAAACAATAGCCAATCACACTACCACATACCGCAGTAAACAACCGGACTGGGAAACGAACCCGCGACCTTACGCAACGGTAACAGTATGACGAGATGAAAGTCGCTGATCTGTGGTCGGTATCTCTCTCACGATGCGAGTACAATGCTACTCGTTAGCTGGCTCCTGATAAGTATGATAATAAGTAAGAAATACAGAAGGTTCAGTGGAATACCTGTTAATGTACAGAAGCACATCAAGTTACGCCAATCTGTCAAATTCTTTGATAGTTTTTCAACTTTATTACAATACCGTAAGGTTCATTTTTAATTGGGAAAATTTTACAGTTAGGGATAGCTTGATTTGAGAGTCTGTACTTAACCCGTTATGAAAGTCTATGTGGAATGGCTGAGTGTCTTGTAAGTGATGCTAACATTAAAAAGGCTGGTGAGATTAATAAGCGCGGCGTAAAGTTATCAACCTTAATCCTCGAAAAATATGTGATCATAAGGTTATACTGGATGTAAAGTAACCATACTCCGTGGTTTTGAATAAGGGACATAGAGTTTTAGGATTGACCCAAAAGAGATGATACAGCTGACTGACACGAAGCTCTACTAATTATACGAGCAGATCTATGAGATCTACAAAGCCGAATCGTCTACCAAATATGAAAATAGACTTCGTGGAGTACGTCGAGTGTAGCTTCTGTATTCTATAATAGTTGCTGTTTTGTTATATAGTAACTGGTATAATACTAGATAGTTTATCAAAATAATAAGAAGGGATATAGGCACAAAATTAGTCGCGAAAGATAAAAGCGTGTCTAGAAAACAACATGATCTGTTAGTGATTAGAAGTGATTACGAAATACTCCAGAGTAACATTTTAATAGAGCAATCTACAGGCAACAATTAAAGTGTTAGCTTGTATGGAAAATGTCTTTTGCTTTCTTTCGGCAGTACACGTAGCAGTCCAAAATACTAATGTTTTCATACCACGCAATGTTTCGACTGACTCTAAATTAATTTCCATTTTATTGCCTAGATTAGAAATTGTGGTTTACGGCTGAACAAAATTACCAATTTAATTTAGCTCTACCTGACCTTTTGAATAAACGATTATAAAGTCGTAAATTATGTCTTTCTCTTGCATGAGTATAGAGTAGCAGGCGCGTGTTTTTAAATCTATACGAAAAATAAATCTCAAGATATTCTTTGTTTCAAGGCAATAATCTGTGGATCTACCAGCCGGACTTAAAACTACAGCTATGACCCTTACGAGCTGAGCAAAAAGACAAGAAAGAAAGAACGCTAAGCGATTACAATGTAACGGATGGACAGCTATCGGAAATATGTTAAAACAAAAAAATTTTGTCCAGCACATGGACAGCATTGACTAGGTAGAAAACTAGAGGTAGAAAGCTCTTACGAAAACTAACCAAAAAAAAACCGGATCATCTCAAACAAACAGAGAGAGAAAGACAAGGCTAACTTGTAATTTAGTAATTTCCACACCTTACATTTCCCATCAGAATGCAGATCCGCTGACATTGGCTTCGATTGTTATCGCTTGCACCGAATCGTGCTGCTGACTGAAGGCGTTGACCTCGCCAGAATTAAGACTGTTCAGCGAATGAAATGAAATTGTTTATTGAAAAATTGATTAGTATAATGTAATGTTTACATTAATATAGTGCCATAAAACTAGAGGTATAAAATAATAGGGTTCTACCTGAACTAGGAATAAACCTGTATCTCAGGCTCCGCAAAGACAAATAACAAAGCAAATAAACAAACAAACATTGGGAAAAACCTGGGCATGTGAAAAATTTTGATGTATCTATAATAGCAAAGATTATTAATAAACTATGTAAAGGAACACCTACAAAAATGGAAAGGATTTCTTCAAAAAGGATGTTTTCATAAGTACTGATATCTCTATCTTCCAAAACAGGGCATGCTCTCCTTGATTTCAAGACAGTAAGTTTGAAACAAGCTATGAGGTTATTATGGTGAGCTGGACTGAAGATAGCTCGCCTATTCATCATTGACTAAGATGGATGTAAGTTTATAATCCTAGCAAATCTGGAGATACCTATATATATATATATATATATAAAAACAAAGACTGCAAGCATGTCTATACATTATTTAATCATGTGGGCACTCGAACGGTGATCGGCTATCGTTACATAAGCACGCGATGTTGCCAAATCCAAGATGGTGGTTCGGACAACGTAGGAAAGCTGGTGAAGGTCAGCCGTGGTGTAACGGTGGACATTGCAAATGTATCGGAATTTTTACGTCATATGTTCTGACCCGCCCATGCTCCGTATGGGTGCTACCTACTGATGTGGGGACTTGTCAATACATCGAGATTTCTGAGCTTTATCTAAGATTAATGATACACATAAACGATTGAAAATCAATTCTGTAAATAATGGTGAAAACCGCACCTAAAACTTTGTTTCATACTATTTATAGTTATATGTAGATAGGGCAGTGTGTGGATAGAGAACTTGAACTGTCCTTTGTTTGCGAAAGTAAATTAAAAGAAATTCGGATACTTTTAAGGCTACGGCTAGTCGGTTAAATATGTTAGAATTTATCTAAATAGGTACCTCGCGGCAAGCGAAAAACAATCTTAACAAAAGTGTTGACGCACATAAAAAATTAAATAAATTACATCAAGCTGGTAAGTTCATATTTATCAACAGCCATTAATATAACAAACCGCTTCTTTCCAATAAGGCATTTAAATCCGGTCATCGATCCCCGCTTGAAAAGCTCTTGAAAATTGGCATTATTATGTAATGATGAGTCATTTGGCATTTGGAGTCAATAGGCTGATGAAGCTCAAGCAAAAAGCTACAATACTCGTTTCTTGTTTTTAGTGGCTGTGGGCAAATTGGTCCTTTGAATCGATTTAAGAATACCAAATAGAGTTTCTTGCCTGTCTCCTCCATCACCATAGAAAACGACAATTTTGGAACACGCGGCTAAACTGCAACTTAATAGTAATAGTATTTCTAACGGTTTTTTGGTTTGGGTGGGGTTCGATTCCTAGGTCGGGCAAAGTGTCATAGGGTTTTCTCATCAGGAATTTCGCATTCTGAGTCTGGATTTGTGCCCGCTGATGGCAATAGGCTCGTCCCATATTACATGAGACTTAACATAACTGGAGAATGGTGGGTGCACCTCTGCCTAACCTTCGTGGATTACAAGCGTAATGTTTTTGAGGATTTAGTTACCTATTGTCAGGTTGCAGAGCATTTATACGTGTGAAACGATCATAAGGAAAAGTAAAGCAAATAAATAGTTAAGAAGTTTTATGAACGGCGCGCATTAAATCACCTAAGTATATTTTTAATTCTTTTGCAATGTTAGCGTGCTGTAACAAGTGAAACCTAAGTTACAGTAATCTCTAGTTAGCATCTAACTCAGTACCTAGTCTTAATATTATGTTTCCTTCTGATGACTTATAACTTCCGCAGTGCAATTACCTGATCCATTTCTTTTTTTTTCGTTCCAGGTATATTCGTATTAAGTATATGAAACAAAGAAGAGTTTCCGAAGAGCCAAAACTCACTGAAGTATGGAACAGCTGACCTATGGTCTCCTTCTGTGACAGGACACCAAACAATATCATGCTGAAGAGAATACTAGGCAAGCAGACAAAGAAAGAATGGGAGACTAGCTTCATCTTTCTGACTGACCAACCCCTTGACAAAACAAAAGGTGCCTGTAATTGGTTACTTGGTGCTATGAGTTTGAGTTTGACTCCTGAAATTTAATTGAATGCTAACCTCAAACCTGAAGATGATATTTATCCAAGTCCTTTAATATTAAAATACTATGTCCATGAGAAGATGGCGGAAACGTATTATTTGTTCTGATTCGAGTAAATAAGTTTATTGTACGTGAGGCGTGGATCACATAGCTGAGTATTAGCAAGTACTCATAGTGCTCATGGCGACTACATATTTGATGAATTGGACAAACAATTGATAAAGAATGCTGGCTCTAGGTATATATTTAATTAAGTAAGTTGAAAACCTTGATTTTTTGCAGTAAATACCAGGCCTTTTTGCTTGCTTCAGCCTTGGTCTGTTAAATTTTGGAAGTCATTAGCATCGAAGCAAATACTTCATTACCTGCTGCTTATTAATTTGCACTGAGTTACTCAAGTATTGCACTATGCCTTTTGGGTATGTAAAAAAATCATTCCACAATAAACATTATAAATGAACGGTCAAATTGATTATGCTTCATACGTCAGTGACAATCTGGACTAAACTAACAAAATTTTCCCCATTTGGCTTACCAAATAACGACAACTCAACAAAAAGTGACTAAATGATTTTATAAAGTGACATAATACATATATCATATACATTATAACAAAAATTAAATCATCCTGTTCCTTGCCAAATTATGTTGCATAATTAACTAACAAGCTTATTCAAGCAAATTTCGCCACAGCACATGTTTCTTTTACAAGTAATTATCATTAAAATATAACACTTCATTTGTTAAGCGTAGAGTCCATTCTCGCTTGCAAACAACCTGGTTATCTCAGCACGATTTTGGCAAAAGCCGTTATTTAAGAATAAAGAAGTAAAAAAAGGAAATCTGTTGTGCAAGTAAACAAACCGTTTTGATCTTATTAACTCCGCTTGGCGGCGCTCGTGACCCAGATACGGAATTTTGGCTTAAAACTCTTACGCAACCCCGCGCAGTCGGTACGCTGGGCTTTGGAAAAAACTTGGTCCGGTCTACAACTGTTTTGTTGTATTTATTGGTATTGTCCATCCATAAGAGTGACCTAGTTTAGATTAAAGAATCATCTAGACCTTAATGAAATACCGTGTTATTTAATAGACACTGCTTGATTCACAACATGTGTTCATGACTGAACAGTCGACACATAGCAAACTTTTATTATATCTAATGTTCACAGAAATAATAAGCGAACATTGAAATACGTGGTGGCTTGCCTCGCTCAGAGGTCTCCTTCTTAGTGTGTCGATGGCAAAAATAGTAGTTAAATATATATTTTAAATTAGTTTAAAATATAAATAGAGGTAAGTTTTCATTCATTCATTTAATTCATCTCTTTGAGATTTATACACATAATTAATTCGTCGCTAAAAAGACTTAAAATATTAATAATCAGTATGTACCTACAAGTATATAAAACGGGAGGGAAAGAAAAGGTCAAAGGAGGAAGTTCAAAGGGCATCATCCATCCACATCGCTGTCAACAGGAAAACTTCCCAAAAGGCTGGCAGCATTGCCACGTTGTATCTCTTTGAATAAAGCTTTATTCAATTTGAACGCATTAACTAACATAAGATTGTACATCAGTCTTTAGACATGGTAATGCGAATCAAAACTACACTCGAGAGCAATGAATCCGGGTCACTTAAAGAATGTTAAAAATCTCGGAAACTAAAAATGATAAGTTAATGCAATAAATTGTATTTAATAGACAATGTAATACTCCTTAAATGAAAGTAAAAAAAATATGAGTCACCATACATTTTATTAACACAAAATTACTTAAAGAAAAAAACTGCTGATCTCTCCTTAAAACAAAAATAGGAAACATGAAATTTTTGAACTTTATTACGATTTTCTTGAATTTTAATACTTCGTATTGCCTCCTCGTGCTTCCATTACTGCGTTTACGCGGTTTGGCATGCTGTACACCAAGTTCCTTATACGATTTTGGGGAATATTCTCCCATTCCTCTGTGAGAGCAATTTTGAGCTCACGAAGCGTGATTGGGGGAGGGTTTCGTTGTTTTACGCATCTGCCTAGCTCGTCCCAAGCATGCTCGATCGGGTTGATATCCGGGCTGCGCGCTGGCCACTCCATACGAGTAATGTTCATCTCTTGAAGGTAGTCATTCACAATCCTACCTGTATGAGGTCGGGCATTGTCATGCATAAATATAGCATCCTCACCTAAATTGACCATAAATGGACCAACGTGATCATTGAGGATTTCTTCCACATATCTTACGCTAGTTAAAGAGCCGTTTTCTATGATCACCAGCTCTGTGCGACTTTCAGAAGAAATTCCGGCCCACACAAGTACAGACCCACCACCGTAGGCTACTTTTTCTTCGATGCATGCTTGCTTGAATCTTTCCCCTGGTCTTCGATACACTCTGTGTCTTCCATCGTGCTTGTAGAGCATAAATTTTGATTCGTCGGAGAACATAACTTTTGACCAATCTTCAATACTCCAATTTACGTGGCCCTGGGCATATCTTAGTCTTGAAATACGATGCCCACGCTCCAGTTTAGGGCCGTTTGCAGGTCTAAGGGGTTTTAAGTTAGATTCAGCAAGCCGACGTCTTACTGTCCATGCACTTGGGTTACTTCCTCCGAGGTGTCGAAACTGATTTGTGAGTTCAGTTCCTGTGAGAAAGCGATTTCGAAGCATGGTGTTCACCAAGTATCGGTCTTCTCGTGCTGTGGTACACCTGGTTCTGCCCGTTCCTGGTCTGCGTAGGTTAGAACCAGTTTCTTCGTAACGTCGGAGAACTCTTTGTACTGTTGACAGCGACACACCGACAGTCCTGGCTGTATCGCGCTGACTCCGGCCGGTTTCCAGCATTGTAAGTATTCTGGTGCATTCTTCAGGCGTAAGCGACATAATTTCAGCTTGAGTAATGAATATAGAGCACTATCAACATGGTTTATGTACCCACATAAATGACAGATTACAAACAAAAGCAAAACCAAATGCTGTAATTTCGTAGTTCCGTCTTCGAAAGTGGCCCTTTTTCAAATTTGATTTTTTTATGATATAACTTTACAATAACTAAGAAGTTTTAATACCTTCATTTAAGGAGTATTACATTGTCTATTAAATACAATTTATTGCATTAACCTAGCATTTTTAGTTTCCGAGATTTTTAGGATTCTTTAAGTGACCCGGATTCATTGCTCTCGAGTGTATTTACTCGCTAACGTTCAACGACTTTTTTTCTTATTCTCATTTATAAACGAGAGCTTTCGTCTCGCAACACCTTCCATTTTAGGGTTGATTAAATATTTTAAAGTAAAATCACTTACTTATGCAATGATCAGATAATGTATCTAGGGGCTGATTCCACCAATGAAACTGAACGCGGTCAGCACACATAGACGGCGTTCATATTCCACGGAATGTAATGCCACTGACAGCCCTTAAACGGGGCTTATGTGGTGATTGCTTTCCGTTTCATTGGTGACTTTAATTATTGGTGAAAATCTAGGGGTCATAAAAACACTTAACACACAACAAAGTTGCGTGTTCTTTAATTGTTGTATAATTAATACCTACTATTTAGGTAAACAGTTACACAAATATTATCAAGTTTGTAATCCCAACACTCATTAGCTTAAAGCTCTCTATTAAATGACGCATTGCCATTATGCTTGGACACATTAGCTAGAACTTAGCTTGTAATTAAGTGAAGACTGACGAATTGATACGTAAGATTATCCCGTTAGAATTATACTTCACTCAGAATAATAAAAAGTTTCTAAACAAAATGGGCCTTTTGCTAATGTTAATTATGTCTCTTATTAGCATAATCACGAATTTTGCGAAATTCTAGCTGGTCAAATAGAAAGCCTGCCGATACCTGCGTCGAAATGCGAAATTTTGAATATTCTGGTATTGAGATTGGAAAGCGAATCGCATTAGATTATTCAAAATTAAATACCAAACATAAAAATAATCGCTCCAAGTTTATATAACGATACTTAGCACGCGTATTATTTGCACAGTGTTCGGTAAAAGTATATCTTGTGTAATGCACAGATCCACTAACGACATTATATCACCAGTTGTGAAAAATATTTAATTATACTTAATTTATATTCTTGCAACATGCTCTAAGGTATTCGTTTAACGCTAAACCAAAAATTTTGTTTCGAAACCAATATAATTGATCTATAAATTATAATTCGGTTTAACCTTGTTAAATTAAATTATGTTTGACGTTTTTAATACTGAAGGTTGGTACTTACTCTTGAGCGCCCACAATTGTCTCTCCGTCAGTCCGTCGACGTATTCCTGCATCTCCACGCGACACTCCCCGCTGATGGTCTTCTGCAGCTCAGCCCACTGCTTCACCAGGATATCAGCGTCGAACAGTCGAAGCATGTTCTCTATCCCCATCAGTTCCACCACGTCGACGCTGTCTCTCTTCAGCGCATTCCTGGACTCGTCCACAGCGTTCCTGATGGAGTCGTTCAGTCGACTCAACACATCCTTGTTCGGTTTCGAAGTCGTTTTCTCCGTGGGCTTGGTGGTCGTCTTCACAATGTGTTGTACGTTGTGAGACTTCTCCGTTGTCGATTGTTTCGCTTCAGTCTTTATGTCACTGAATTCCGCGAACGATAGCCCGTCATCGTCCGCGAACACGTCGAAGGCATCCTCTGTCGTAGATTTGTCGTTTCGGCTTGAGTTTGGAGGCCTGGGCTTCGCGAGGGAACCGATCAGGTCTGAAGCCAGGTCGTCGTCAACACCGCCCTTGGCGGATCCTTTCTTAATGCTCTGAAAAGCGTCGATCAAAGCACTTCGTAACTTCTCCTCGCGCGCACTCTCCCTGCTATCGGGTATTTCAACCGCATTTACTAAAACTAACGCACTTAACAAAACTATCACTAGGGGAGACATGATGGAAAAAAATATTTTTATTTTTTTTCAAAGTTTCACTCGCACATACTTGTTAGTACGATCACTTATGCCTCAAAAATCGAAATATATTTTTTGATGGTGTTGAAGGTGCGCGCGCGGCGTCATAGTCGGGGCACGACTGCGCAGGCGCGAGGCTGTGACATAACGCCGTTACGAAGTCACTGCAGCACTTTCACTGTCGGCGGCGCGTGGTGAGGCGCAGGTGAGCGCCGCATCCTTGTAGGGCGGCGGCCGATGCGTACGGCTGAGCTACTTTATATTGACCAACTTATTAGTTAACTTGTTATAATTAACATTCATATATTTAATAACAAACATACTCAAACGAGCCTGTCCTACTGACCTCATGGCCTCAAGGGCAGCTGACGTGTACCGTATCGATGGGGAGGATTTTCAGTTATACGAGTATCTCAACATTGTAGGTACCTACAGCAAAATATTTGGAAAAGTGACCCGGAATCGATACAAGGCGCTTTTATACAAACCAGCACTTCAAAATAAACTTAACACAGCAGAGCTTGTAAGATACACTGAATTCAGTATAGCTTAGCTATATATTCTAAAACAAGCTTAAAAGCTTTACCTACTTCGCAATGGAAGCTTTTAGTTTAATGATTTCTTAGTTAGAGGTTGTAAAGTTTTACCAGGTACGAATTATGTAAAAAGCTCACTGCGCTGTAGACCTTATTTCATAAGAAGTGTAAAACTTGTGTTGTTGATTGATAAATGTTTGTGTGTCCGTATTGATGTCATGTTGCGGTAGCTAAGTATAACTGATGTAATAAGTATGTGTTTGAGGCAACGGTTGCTAAATTAGCTTGACCAGCCTCTTAGTATCGATGCCTCCATAGATTGCTACCGGCGACGTTGTTGTTATTCGTTATAAGCAACACAACGGACCTAAAATAAATATTGTTCATAGCTTCATAGAATGTCTTTATTTGTTAAAGAGGATAAGAATGTACCTATACACTGGATAAACCTTTTGAATTGAATGAACTAACAAACACAAATTAAAATATAATAACCTAACCTAGGTAAAACTATAAACAAATTAAAATAGGGCGTTGAAAAATTCATCCACATCGCTGTCGACTGAAAATGTACCCAAAAGACTGACCATTGTAACGTTGTATGTGTGTGTGTTGGTGTGTAAAAGCCATCGATATGGAAAAGCCAGCGGCCTAGGCCCCATGGTCAGCGGGACTGTCTGAAGGGGTAACCGCTGCCCAGAAACACATATAGGGCTAAGGAAGGAACATGGATGGGTTCTAGTCAGTAAGAGACAGTCGACACTCCCTTCCCGCACAGCCGGAGGTTGCAATTGATGATTTTCGATACTTAAAAAAAAAACCAATGGGTCACGGAATGAATAAACCACAGCGTTTCAATCGTTCACTTCATTCGTTCCATATATTTTAATTCCCATTATTTCGTTGTTATATTAAATGCAACAAGATCATAGTGTGCTAAGCACTGTGCAATGCGTTTTCTTCGAAGTGTAAATTAACCATGTTCATTTTTGGGTAAACTGTCCCTGTCATGTATTGCCTCTAGTGTCTTTCAGCACTTCAGTCGTAGTATCTACGTCACAAAGTTGGTGTAAAATATCAATCTCAAAAGTGCACCGTCATAATGACTATACATGTTTCACATTATTACAACACTCGTGTTAATTCTTGCAACAAAAACAACAAAAAATAACAATTTAAATTTCTTGAACACGACAGAGTTTTCTTAAATATGACGAAACTCATCCAATTCGTACAAGGTGATTAACACTCGCAACAAGAATACCTAAGACTTTACTACACACTTGTTTAATTCTAAATCTGGGTCGTGAAGCTACGTATGTACACGAATTTGTTAGAACTTTTACAAGTCGATGTCGACATTGCTTGACCAATAACAGTTAGTCCAAAAGTTGTTTTTAACTGCTTCATTGCTTTAGTATACTCGTAGTATTCGCAGTTGTCCCAAATAGTTAATTATAGTGCTTCGATGTTAGGTACTTTATATGTTATTCGATAGCATAGAAAACTTTTACAAGTCGATGTCGACATTGCTTGACCAATAACAGTTAGTCCAAAAGTTGTTTTTAACTGCTTCATTGCTTTAGTATACTCGTAGTATTCGCAGTTGTCCCAAATAGTTGATTATAGTGCTTCGATGTTAGGTACTTTATATGTTATTCGATAGCATAGAAAACTTGAGGGCGAGCTGGTGGTAAGTAGGCACTACCGCTTATGGACACCTGCGGTCCCGGAGGCATTGCACATGCTGATTGAACAGCAGGTCTATTCTGTAAAAATCTCTCCGTGACAATGTAAGTGAAGTGAACTGACCTTCCACCTGATTCTAAGGATTGACGCTAGTTAACTCACTCCATGCTCACTTCACTAAAGACTGAAGCTGTGGAGAAACAGTGCTTCAATACCCACACCATTCGTTCCACCTCCTGGACATGAGTTGCCTTGACCAAGCTGGAAGTCTTTTAACAGACTGAAGCAGGGAAAACAGGTTGGCTGAAGCAGGGAAAACCTGCTCAGGGATTTATATATCACTAAGTGTTGGAGTGTAAATGTGGTGCTGTTCCACAAACGATGGTACACTTAATATGGTGTCCTGCGTGTCCTGCCGTATGCACGTTACAGGAACTGATGGACGCTAGTGATGGCGCCAAACATGTAGTCGAATTCTGGGCCGAGTCCATTTAGATTGCCATCGACACGCTAAAAAGAACACCAAAGCAGTAACGTCTTCTCTTCATCTTCGTATCCATCGAGCACAGAATGCTTATCGGCTGCAAATCTCTTTGTCTTAGAGAATAGCTCTTGCGTCATGTCGTGGTAAAAAAATTTGCAAGTCTGCGTTATGGTAAGCGGTTCTGGTAGCCCAGGTTTTGATCCAACAACTCCTTTTCTTAACCCTCCAGGGACCATGGTTGTGACTGATCTGTCAAGTCGTAAAAAGACGAACATTTTGACAGTAACGGTCGCATGAAGTCGTCGCCTACGCAGCGCAGGTAGCAGTTTTAGGTCGCAAATATTTTATTCATAACTTTGCGGATGTTTTGTCTTTTTGTAATGTTTTTGCATTGGAGTGTGCTTATCTTTTATCTTAGAACATTTTAGAAGGGAGAAAATGGTTATGACAGACTGTGTGAAGTATTTTGTGTAGTGGGTATCTGCCAGTGGCATTAAATGCGGAATATTTCGACAAATAAAGAACTGGTGCTTCCATATCCAGAAGATAGCCCGTTGGTTAGCACTAAAGTAGTTTAAAAAGTCCAAACCCCAGAAATTCTACATATAAGTCTTCTCCATTCCTCCTGCGTGACAATTTAATTAAAACACAAGTGTCCTAAAACAGGAGTTAATATAAGATATTGCAAGATCAGCGTCAGCATAGTTAAGAAGTTAGTTCTTACATAAATAAGAGTGGAGATCATCAATTATATAATTTTCTGCCAATTTTTGCGAAACCGTGATTCCCCGTACGAGTGTGGGTAAATATTATGAGTGCGACTAGTTTACACCGCGACCTCGCCCGCGGCCTCTGCGTTGAGCAACGCTATGTTTATTGCTGGCCCGGCCCAATCTTTACAAAGATTAAATGCATCTGTATGCATTTAATCTTTGATATTATTTTCCTTATATGCACATTGTGGATATGTCTGTACATATCCACAATGTGCATATAAGGAAAATAATATTACTTTTTATTAATCTTGAGATTTATTGCGACAGTCTGTGTAACGCTGGGGTAACTTTTGATAAGTTACCAACAGCATTTACTTTGCTGTTCTTCTTGGAATGTTGTTTCACAAAAATATCCTGTAACTATTCCACAGCCGCGCCAAACTTCTTATACCGGACCGGATCATGTAATGTATTATTTTGTTTTAAGTGTACATTAATTAATCATGTTATTTACAATATGCAATCTAACACTAAAACTAATAAGATATTACATTATTGTTAGAACGTGGTGATACCGCCAGTCTCTTTGGTCTAGTCGACTACGATGACGAGGTATTTTTCTACGGCATACTTCAGTTAATAATTAGTTTTAAGGTATTAGTACAAAATGTATTGACGATTTCAGCCTAACTTGGTTTTTTCTTTTAACTTAAGCCAGAAATGGTATCGTAAACTCTGAATATAGCGAATTGTTTTTTTTTTTCAGAAAAGAAAAATTCGAGATCTTTTGTGGGTGCATGATCTTCGGCCTTACCACGAGAAGTAAAGCAAAAAAATGAATGTATGATTAATGGCAGACGTAAAATGTATGTAAGTGCTTAATTAAGCACGTCTACCTGTTATTTGTGCAGACCAGCACCTGAGCAGTGGTTACCCAACCAGTGGAAACAACCCCGACTTACGAGTCGTAAGTCATGGGTTCAAACACAGACACGTTATTTACTTTGTGCAAATAATTTAAATACTACTACTTTTAAAACCAAAATTAATGTCCTAGAACAAAAAATTCGAAGCCATGTGACATCCACCAACCCGCACCACCCGCGTGGTGGGTTGTGGCACTCTCCTTCTTAAAGAGAAGAGGTCTGTGTCCCAGCAATGAGAATATTACAGGCTGAATAGGATGCATTTAGCCATGACCCCATTTATACGTAAGTCAGCATATGGACAGGAGTTTTCGCCAACACCTTCTTGGAACTAAACGCTAAGTCATTGTGATGCACAGATCTGCTGACGCTCATGATATAATGAAGACATTTCTTGATGACCATTAAATACTTCTAAAGCTAAGAGCACATTACAGCCACAACGCATTTTCAAGTGCTTCAAGCGTTTGAAAAGCGGGATTGTCGGCAAGGGTTACCGCTACCCCGGAACATAAAGGGCTAAGGAAGGAACATGGATGGGTTTTAGTCAGTGAGAGTCTGACATTCTCTGCCGCTCCACCCAGAGCGGGAGGAGTAATTGGATGATTCTCACCCTAAAAAAAAAGTGCTTCAAGCCAACCACTGCACACAAGTCCACATATGATTTTTTTAAATGCTACACCGAATAGATATACCTAAATGTTTAGATCGTTAATTGCTATAATCCTACTTAACAATCGGTCCTGGCGATATGCCATCGGTAGGATTATTATAGCTACAGCGAATATGCATATAAAATACAATATTAGGAATGAAAGTCCATCTGTTACTTAATCATCAACGATCACCGGACGCCTGCGCCTGCGCGGAAGTGAACATGAGATAGGAAATGTACTATCAGATCGTGAAGATTTACTGCGCGCGTGAACAGCTACAGTATTGGGTGTCTAGGGACCCCAGCATCTTTAATATTATATAATGCTTGGTACTTTTATAATAATTGAAACCACTTCAGAAGTTGGAAGCAGACCGCCCAGAGACTAAATTGTTTTATAGTTTAATTAACTACTACCACGCTAACAGACTATCAAATTTATAAAATGTGATACCAACATAAAATTGACTGCTGCTGACAAATATATGCATATTGAGTTATTGTCTCTGCGTGGAAAACCAAAGGATGAAAATTACATCAGGAGATTCTATAGTCTCACGATGTAATTCACTGTCATTTTGAAAGCACATTTCAGATTGCCTATCTATTCTATAGGCAATCTCATATATGCTTTTAAAATGACATTTTGCATCATCAATTTGTGAAATCTGTCGCGATTGAAGCAATTTCCTCTCAAAACAGATCACTTCGAGTAGTCCCAGATGACTATGATAAAGTCGTAGACTATGACTATGATAAAGTAGACTTCTCAAACATTCTGAAATACTCTACGACACAGTGAAAAAGCAAGATATACCACGGAAGAGAAATGTAATGCGCATGTCTCAATGGCCGCCACAATAGGACAATGCAGCTTATGAAACAGTGCGTGCGATCAGATCGCGGAGCCGGATCGAATCTTGCGCAGGGCACTTATGTAACGCGGCTTTTGTTGTACACAAGCTCCTACTCGTCTTTTGCAAATATAATGGAACTGTGACAGATGATGTGTGTGATGTCTTTGTCATCATCTTACCCAATTTCGAAAGAGCATAATCTTTGTGTCCTATCAGAAATTATTACCTACATGCTATAAAAGCCTGGTCATCTGGCCATTTACAGAAAATATGAGACATGTTTAAAATAAACCTGTATTGAAAACTGCTTGTACATTGTTTTCAAGGATTGACCTACACTCGTTTGGTAACATACATATGCCTTTTTTTTGAGGATGGGAAATCATCCAATGACTTCTCCTGTCTGGGTAGAGCGGAAGGGACTGTCAGATTCTTACTGACTAAAACCCATCCACGTTCCTTCCTTAGTCCTTTATGTTCCTGGGTAGAGGTAACCCTTTCGGACAATCCCGCTTACCAACGTGTATATGTCTGTCCTAAACATTTTGACTTTTCCATGATAGTTATCGATGATAGAATGTCACTTTGGCTAGACCCTCTGGTTGGTAACATCCAGATCGCTTTTTTTTTTTTTAAGTCTGGGAAATCATCCAATGACTGCTCCCGCTCTGGGTGGAGCGGAAGGGAGTGTCAGACTCTTACTGACTAAAACCCATCCATGTTCCTTCCGTAGCCCTTATGTTCCGGGGTAGCGGTAACCCTTTCGGACAATCCCGCTTACCCGGCAGGCTTGGCCCTGAGGGGCCCCTTCATATGCTGACATCTCTTTGAGGCGCGCGTGGAACATATACGCGCCGTACGGCACGGGTCTGGTATCAGCACCAGACCCGGACGGTGAGTCACCCATTACTCACGGTCCGCAGGCCCGCGCCTACGGTGGCCGGGAGTCGTCACGTGGCTCCCGACGCCCGGGGCGTCTCCTGCGGCGGCTGGGACGGGAGGACCTTTCTCTATCCCATCCCGCCACCTCCTTCGCGAGCATAACTTTTTCGCAGAAGGAGGTTACTGCCTCCCACTCCCTCTCGCCCCGGACCACGGCTTGCACCAGGGCCGGACGCGAGAGGTCGCCACCGCCGATCGCCTCTACGAGGACACGGCGGTGCTCCGCCCAAGCGGGGCAGGTTTGCACCGTGTGCTCTACCGTGTCCTCTGGGCGATTTTCGCAGTGGTGACACCCGGGCGTTTCCTCCCGCCTGATGATGTGCAGGAACCTCCCGAAACATCCATGTCCGGTCAGGACCTGCGTCAGGCGGTAGGTGAGGGTGCCGTAACGCCTGTCCAGATCGCTTGCCTAGTAATTTCAACTACACCATAAACCTATTAGCTATAACTGAACCATACCTACCTGGTCAAGATCTGCCGGTAATTACTATCTTTCTTAACTGTAAGGATCATAAACGTGAGTTTATGAATATGTATGTAAATAGGGACAGCGATATTTACAGTATTATATAAGCATTGTTCGCGACATCGATTTCTTAACACGGGGAAACACAGGCGCTGTGGGAATCGGAGACAATTAGCCTCCCATCTACTAATAGTGAAGTTAATAAAGTCTTATGTTTGTCTAATATTTTCTTTGTTGATAAAGGAAAATTAATTTTATATAATTTATGTTAAATTTTTAATCTAGAGGCTGATAAAGAAAAAATAACAATAAGATGTTCAGGTGAATGTTAAATTTATCTATATGACGAGGGATCTATACCTATTAGTCATGAGATACATAGTACATGTCATATTTAGCATGTCCGTACAACAGTTATCTTTGTTAAAAGTGTTACTGTTATAACCGGGTTAAGCTAACAGTAAACTAATCTTATTTTTTTGCGAAGCATCTCCTTAAGTAATTATAGTCTTGCATTTTATCAGTTGATCAATCAACTAATGCTGCAGTTACTGACGGACAAGCATACTACCAGTAACCGCAAACCTAACCTTAATTAACACTAGCAAATTAGCACTATAGCTTCTGAACCTTCAACAACAAATCTGAAATCGTGAAAAAATAAATCAGCTGTTCCATACATATGCTCGCATATAACTCGTCAAAATGTAGGGAAAAGCCGATTTTTTTACGCGATTTCAGATTTGTTCCCATAGTAAAAATTAGAGATGAAACGGATAGTAGTTTGGCCGGATACCGGATACCGGATATTCGGCAAGCTACTAGGCCGGAGCGCCGGATATCCGGCTGCCGGATATTCGGCCCTTTATTGCGTTGACGCGATCACTTTGATTTGAATATTGGCGCGGTGAACGAGATCGGAAATATTCACGCGCATTCGGGTCGCACGTAAGAGTCGATCGGTGATTTTATGTTTGAATTCTGATAGATTAACAAGAAATGTCATCATCAAAAACACGATCGCCAATATGGCAATATTTTGATTTAAACAGTGACGATAACAAGCACGCGGTATGTTTGTTGTTTCAGGTTAAAATTTCTCGAGGTGGTGAAGGAAAAAAGGCAGGTACAGCCTGTCTATAAAGTCATGAAAATAATGTTTTGGGAACTGACATTATTCAAAAGTAGGGCAACACTAAATCATAGTACATCGAATGTCATCAACTTGTTTTGTAACTAGATAACTATTGCATTCTATATTGTTTTTCAAATGTACACGGTGTACGAAACTTTGAAAAAACGTGTTAAATATGCGGAAAACAATCCGGAGTGGAGGTCGGGAAATTATTTTTACAGTGTTTCAGCGATGTTTGTTAGAACACCAAGCTGGACAAATTTTATCAAATTTTGATGATGTTTATGCTCGAACAAGACATCTCGAATCGATCGCAATCACGACCCATACATTTGGTGGTCAGTTAATCTAAATCAGTACTCGCAGTTGTCAAGGTTTGCTAGAATTTATCTTTCAGCACCTGGCAGTAGCGTTTACAGCGAAAAGCTATTTTCAGAAGCTGGTCTGGTATACGAAGCCAAGCGAAGTCGCCTCTTACCAACAAACGCGGAAAATTTGGTATTTATTCATCACAATTTGCCACTTGTTAATTTTGATAATAAAACTTATAATTAATAAAACAAACATTTTTGATGTGCGATTATAAAAATAAACGGTGTCCATAACCTATTGGAGTATGATTTGCCTTCTGTAAAATAATGAGATATTTTAAAATTTTACTATCCGGTATCCGGCCGGATACTGTATTACTATCCGGTATCCGGCCGGATAGTCAAAACAAGGCCGGATAGGCCGGTTACCGGATAGTTACCGCATATCCGTTTCATCTCTAGTAAAAATCGTTTATAATGATGAGTACAATGTCCCCTTAAAATAATGCCCATGAATTCAATTTTACCCTGTACATTGCTTCTCTGTAGTCGTTGTTGGAGAAAATAAATAAATTAATAAGACTTATCGTACCTAATCTACCAGAGCTATCTTTTCAGGTCATCGATCCACCAAGCATCAATTTGCATGTAGGTATGTCATGTCTATATGTTTTTTGCATCATATATTATTATCAACTGCCTTACCTTCACCCAATTATGTTCAGGTCAGTTTCCAGTATAACCAGATGCAGCTGGATAACTAGTTTAGTATCATGTTTTATGAGTTGTAAAAATCAAAAAGAAAAAGAAGAAAATGACAGAAAGAAGACGAAAGAACTTGAATCTTTTGGGGAGGAACAGAGACACTACAACGCTGACGACTTCATTGGAGAGGCACTGCAAAAGGTAGAATTCTTATATATTAAAGCACGAATAAAACCGCACAGCATAGCTAGTTCTTTATTAAACACAATTCTTAACAAAACGCAGGTCTGATTAGGTAACAGAGTTCACATGAGAAGACTTCTCGTTCAATAGGTTAGCACTTGCCTAAGTACGCGTGATGTAGGCTAAGTTATAGTGGTTAAACTTGAGCGCAAACGCAGCAACTACTTGTAATGAATGAGTAGATGGAGCTTTAAATATATTTTGGACCAGCTTTTGCCTGCAACTTCGTCCGCGTGGAGTCGGTTATATCGCAATATCGTAAGAAATTTTCGAGTCAAAAAGTAGCTTATGTCCTTCCCCAGGATGCAATATATCTCTCTGCCAAATTATATCGACTTCCGGTCAGTGGTTTATGCATGAAAAGATGACAGACACACAGAGTTACTTTCGCAAATTCATAATATTAGTAAGGATTTGGAAACGTGGAAGTCTGAATCTTCGTAATTTTATTTCGTTTTTAGCTACAATCATCGTCGTCAGGTTCATACTACTACAGGTACTGTAGAGGCCGTAAGTTGACCCCCCCGGTTCTGTTATAAATTGGATGCCATCAATTGTTTTTTTTTACGACACTTCTATCCGAAGCCTTGCACTAACTCTCTTTACAAGGCAGACGAATTTCACCCTAATAGGATAAACGGGACCTACTCATTGGCCACCAACTATCGCAACCTAATTCTTGTTGTCGTAACTGCGTGTGGGCAGATCTACAGGTGCTGTTCATGAACGTACGTGTCATTCTGAGAAAGCTTTCATTTTTATTCAAATGCCCGTGAGAGTAGACGAAAGCAATGGGAACCTCTGCCTGACTTATGTAAATGTGTAATGTACGGTGTGCGTGTATAAAGATGCGAGCACATTTACGAATTCATTAAGTAGCTAATATACCTATGTTTATTTGGTGAAGCTACATTCTGCACAACCTAATTATTTATACGGGTATATTGTAAGTTACGTACTCATATTTGACGTAAGACATTAAGTTACCTAAAATATTAGAAGAGTAATAATCAAAATACGATATGATTGTCTTCTATCTTGCATTGATAAGTGCAGGTCCGGTCAGAGGTTCCAGCGCAGACACATTAGGTCACCAGTGTTAATTGATTGAAAAGGTATAGTTCATATTATTCATACGAAAGTAAGAGACTCTTTCAGGACTGTTCTCTGGATACAGTAATAGTAATCAGAGGTGCGTGTCTTGGGTTCGAATTTGAGACCTATGACTTGGCAGTCCGACGGTCACACCACTCAAAATCAAAATCAAAATCAAAAGTCATTTATTCAAATTAGGCTGAAGATCAGCACTTTTTGAAGGTCAAAGTTACATAAGACAGTCCCCCAAAAACGCCCACCCTTCACCACTTCCTAGTGCTTTAGCTGGGAAGAAGAAGTGGCGCAACAAACTCCCCAGCAGCACAGCTGTCTGTTTAGTTGGAAGAACTTGACTCTACACACATTTATCGCATGAGAAGTAATTAACATTACAAAACACATCACATTAAAATCAATCATTTGCCACATGTCAGCTAGCACACGTCAATATACCAATTTAAACATTAAAACTGACTGTACTCAAGCGTAAATTTAAAAAGAAAAAAAAGAGCCTCCAGGTAAAAGTGCGTGCCCGCTTACATGTGCAATGCTGTACTATGTCCATACAGCCGTAACTCGAAGTTACAAATGATAAACTAGGACCATCGAAGTAAAATCAATCAATTAATTGCTAATGATTACTAACTAGGATCAAGATAAATAAATATGATCAACTGTCGAGGTCTCTAGCTAACCACATTTTGCAATACAACTCATTAAAAAAAAAACATAGTAATGAGTAGATTATGTCAACAATAAATGGCTAATAAAAAAAAATAAAAACAACCAAAACAATGAATTGAATACATAATAAAAATAATTTTATGAAGCTAATACACGACAAGATAAAAACACTAGGCTATCTCTGCTACGTCATCATCACTAGGCTATCGGATTCATGTGCGTATTGTATAATTATCGCTTGCTTAAAATTCGGTGAAGGAAAACATCGTGTGGAAACCAGCATGTCTGAGAGATATTTCTCAACAGCATGTGAAGCTAGGTCTGAGGCCCATGGGCAGCATAAAAACTCTGACACCAGGTTAGTCACTAACCACACGAAAAGAAGAAGAGGCAAAAGTAATTAGCGCCAGAGACAATATATTGCCAAAAAAAAATCCTTCTCCTCTGAACTTGTTTACAGATGTGTACGCGCCCTGATGATACAATGTGACTATTGTTAGGTATTAAAGATGTTTGTGGAAGATTATGTATTGTTCTTTTGTACGTTAATGTTTTTCTTTTATAAGAAATGCTCTAAGGAGAAATAGTTTGTTCTCATACAAGACTAAACTATTTTCCCATAGAGCATTCAAAAATTTACGATCCCCACAGTAGTTTGCGGAATGTAAATTACGTAATTTTATATATTTTACAGGATAATGGAAAGTTGTTGTGGATGTCTGCGAAATCGTTGATAGTAATCATAATTAATTCATTATTATTTTTATGTAGTCATTGGTGTCTTCACTGATACATTACATACAATCGAACGGGTAGGATGAAAATAAATAAGTACACATCCAGCAGTTATTCAAAAAAGCAAATTCAGGAGTAATTATACGTATAAATTAACATATGCCTATTTCAGGGTCATTACAACAACCAACAACAATTACATAAGTGTTGCGTTCCCACTGTTCACACAATGGCTGGCCATTTTCCACTGCAAAGAGACGTAGAAAACATCGACTTAACCCAATCATCGATAGAAGTTACCGAAGGCCAGCACATCAAGTTACCCCAATCTGTAAAATTTCTTTGATAGTTTTTAAAGTTTATTACAAAAGCAAAAGGTTCATTTTCAATTGAGAAAATTTGACAGTTTGGGATAGGTTTATGTGCTGGCATCTGTACCATCAATCAATGAGCTCTAATATAGGTAAACCACTTCCAAGTCGTGTTCGCAAACTGTCTTTCAGCTCATTTAGGATTACTCATCAAAACAGTACGATAAGGTTCAGGGTTCCCTCAAGATGTTTTCCTTCACCGATAACAGTATTTAAGAGAGACTCAGTAACATATAAATTGAAAAAGGCACATTGTTTCATGCTCGGATTTAAACTAGCGAGTGCTCATCTATTTCTGGCTCCATTTTCTGCATAGAGAACTACGATTCGAGACGAGCAACTAGTTTCAACTTACTAACACACTATGAGACTCCTTGACAATTTATATGTAAATAGTGTATCTATTGATTGATAACCAAGGTATTGTAGGTACACTAAACTCACCTTCTGAACTTCCCTATTCTGTGATAACCATCCCTCACGCGTATCACGCGAGCTGTAATTTTGCTAACTAGCTTTTAGTAAGTGAGTAGCTGAGGTGTAATTAGTGCTGTATCTGTACAATGACATGCGAAATATTCACTGACAACTCACTAGGTGAGCCTTAGTGAGTTGTCAGTGAGTTTTCGCGGATCGTATACAACCCGTGACTGAAAGACTTATCTCAGGCCGGTTTTCCGTCGGAGTACTTGCAAGAAAAAATAGTAAATTCTCGAAATTCAATTAGAGTTGTAAACATATGCCATGCTGCTTTTATATTAATCCTTTCTATAAATTTCCATCGACACATAAACACAGACACACACAAACACACAACACATTAAGAACGACAGTGTACCACATAACAATATTGTAAATCGGTACCTACCTATCAATAAAAGATCATGCATTATTCCCATAACGATGGCAAGCCGACCAGTAGTACTCAACATTGTAGGTAACACCCAATAATTAACGTGGACAAATAGCATAGGAAGTAGCAAGCACTAGCCTCTCCAACACTGTGTCCGTCTCCGCCCACCGTGCGCCTGCGCACGCTGCCTTGCGTAACACTATCACTGCTTTATCTTGACTTATGGACAGTAGCTATCGCTGTAAATATACATGAAAACTATTACAGTAAACATAAGTCGACAAAAAACGACGAAAAGAGTAGTTCGAAGAAGTTTATTTCTTGAACACCATAAGATGCTCAGTTCTTCCCAAGGGTGAAAATGATAAAAAATCTTTTACTAAAATTCTGGCTCTATAATAGTAGCCTGTCAATGTCCCACTGCAGGAAAAAGGTCTCTCTTTTCAGAGATCGCTCAAGCATTAATTACCACGCTTACTGAAGATGGGTCGGCGATTTCAAGCTGTATAAATTAACTGTATAACTCCACTTGCCCGGATTTCACTACCACCACAACCTAGTGCATGAGAGACGATGCCTTAACCACTTGGCCATCACGACACGACTCTATATTTAGTCATAATTTCTAAGTGACACAAAACGTTATCTACTTGAGAGACAGAAGAATACTGAAATGCTGCATCGGTTTGACGTCAGCACGTCTATTTAATATCGCTAAAAACCAGCGCAGCATTAAGCTGAGCTAAACCATTTTGTGACGCCATATTTCCCCCACTTGGTCTTTGTGTTCTTCCCGTGCGTGATGTTTGACGCAAATGAGCGTTTTTTCTTCTTCTCTTTTTCAAATGTTTCTATCAACGCAATTGATAATGATCAGTCAGCATATCTGCAAATAATAAAGAAGCTCAACATCTTTCTGACATTAAAATAAAGCGGGTAAGAACGGTTCACTTTAATACGGCCCTCGCAAAGGATTAGCATTTTGAGTCCCCCAGGGCTCCGTTCTCTCCCCCCTAATCTTTACCCTGTTCACTAGCGACATCCCTAAGAGTAAAAAGGCCCAATTGGAGTTATTCGCCGATGACACGGCCATTTACTACACGGGGATCAGTCCGCCAGCTATAGCTCAGACTCTCCAGAACTCGGCCAACGTCCTCGGCGCTTGGTTCCGGAAATGGAGAATCGAGGTCAACCCCGATAAAAGCCAGGCTGTTCTCTTTAGGAGAATTCGTAGGGCCCTCCCCAACCCCCCTAATCCGATCACCATGTACGGCAAGCTGATCCCTTGGGCGAAGCATGCCAAGTACCTGGGTGTCACTCTCGACCAACACCTCAGTTTCGCAGAGCACATAAAGCAGGTCCGTTCGCGGGCCGCTTTCGCTCTCGGTAGGCTCCAATTCATGCTTACAGAACGCAGCAAATTGTCACTCCGCCGCTGAGCCAGTAGTTTTAAAAACCCCCGATCCAGCTGTCCCTTGCTGTCCCCCCCCATCGACGCCCTAAGCCGAGGTCCGAACCCCGCAGGGGGTGCCCTTAGCGTGTAGTCGCTTAGTTTTGTAAGTTAGGTTTAGTTTTTATTAAGCCCTGGCTGGAGGCTACAATTCTTTTGTGGCAGCCACAGGCAAGCCCGGTTAAGCAGTAGACAACCTTTTGGTTGAACTGCGAGATGCCATTACCAAAAAAAAAAGATTAGCATTTTGAAATGCATGGAACTTTTTCTAATCCTGTTTCTGTTAAAATAACAAAACAATTACAATTACATTTACAAACATAACTAGTTACTTTTTCCAATATTATGCAACTTTTAAAATAAATATCTATCAATAACCGATAAAATCTCTAAATAATTTCACATGAATACCTAATGTGGGCTAGTCGGCTACCCCGTACGATATAGCACAGAACATTTTCCTCGTATTACGTTATAGTGAAAGAGCTATGCGCGGGCGCACACTATACGTAGATGTGTGACGTAACATGCTCCCAATAAGCGGTGAAGAAACTCCATTGCAATGCGCCTTGTCTGAACACAACCTTATTAATTGCAGCAATCGGGTATTTTGATTACTTACTTTTTGATTCTATAGGACCTTGGTTAAAAGTTAATTATAGTAAGCGTTTCGGATTTACCTGCCCGCCAGAGCCGAATATGTGTAGCCAAGTAAAAACCGCTAGAGATACAACGCGCAGTGGAAGAGAGGCAAAAGGTGTTCGTCCATGAATTTAATTTGACAGAAGAATACTTTCTAAGGACACATTCCTACATATAACTCGTGGTGAAGTGTGCCGGTTTGAACTGTGACGCATGGGCATGACACATGACGAACGCATTGCAGCATAAATGATACAAGTAATCCTATCTGCCACCATCTAGTAGGTTTCAGAAGAAGACTACATTACTGAAGGGAATATTGGTAACAAGCTAAGTTTAAGCTGTGTAACCTTTTTTCGCATAATCGCATACCTGCCTTTGTTGCACTGAAAGAAGTTTAATGTAGGTAATGCCGCATTTGGTATGTCTTTTCTTCCGGGTTCAGAGTAATCAATTATTAGTCACCAAAGTATTAATATGCCGTTCAATTTTCATTGAACAGTTTAATAGTTTGACGACACGGTTGGCGCAGTGGCTGAGCGATTGACTACTGCGCAGCATGTCGCGGGTTCGATTCCCGCACGGAACAAATATTTGTACGACCTGCAAGTATTTGTTCCGGGTCTGGGTGTTTGCCTATGTATAATATGTATGTATTTACAAAAAAAATGTATATATGTATTTTATCAGCCATCTCGTTACCATAACACAAGCATTAAGTTGCTTAGCTTGGGACTATATGGCGTTGTATGAAGAGTCCAAAGATATTAAAGATATTATTATTATATTAATTTCAATCACAAAACTCGTTCACGGTGGGTTTGAAGATTCATCATCATTCTCCTGCCCTTATTCCAATTCATTTGGGGTCGGCGCAACATGTCTTTTTTCCATACTTCTCTGTTGCGGACGTCGACGCTTTAGAATATAAGTGATGATGATTATATACACTGATTATTAAATCAATAAAAACACAGTTGGTAATAGGGTTAATTAAGACCAATCGTAGGGCTCGTTTTATTTCCCCCAATCACAGACGCCACAGAGGCGATGTTGTAAGAAGGGCTAATGCATGGTCTGGACAGGTTCCGACAAGTCGAGACTTGTCGGGCCGCATAACTGCCGCCCTCCGCAATCGCGACTGAATAATGGCAAACAATAGGCGGACGGGCGGCGGACCATGTATTAGTCCCTCCACTACTTGCGCCCTGCTCAAAATGTATATAAGCAGGGCGACCGTGTATTTGAAGAGTTTTTCACGTTTGGAGTCTTTATGCTAATTTCGTTGTCTATTTGTGTGTCAGTTTAAATTGTTAGAGTCACGTTATTGCTGTTCAAGTTTGTTAAATATTAGTAAATCTGTTACGTTCTAGTGCTATTTGTGTTCCTAAATAATTATATGTGTTAAAGTACGATCCCGAGTTTAATTTAAAGTAAAATATACAGTCCACCCCCGACAGTTGGTCCTTGCGAGCCGGATCATAAGGACAGTTGGTCCTACGATAGCCGGACTATAACGACAGTAGCCAGATTAAGAAGATTAATCCCTCAAGAGTCAGTCATGGAAAGAACCATGAAGACTAGAAGCGTAGCAGCCAAGGAGAACCAGTCCGAGTCGGGATATGATAGCCGACGGCCCCGCGCGTTCGATGAGCCACCCAGGTCACCGTCAACCATAGCGTCCGCGTTCCCGTTCCCACGTACCCCGGTCGGTGCTTCCGCGAGTGTGACCGTTAGTGACCCTCTCGCGATCGCACCCCTCGCCACCGCCGCGGCGTTGAGAGTTGCGCCGCCCGTATGCGAAGACGCGTCCGCCGCACCGACTCCACGCGTTCCACACGCGAGTAGAGACACCGCGACGGCGTTCGACCCCAGGGAACCGTCCGCGACACTATCGGCGTCAGGCTATCCCGGTACGTTACCGATTCGAGACTCGTCGAGTACTGTTAGGTCCAGGAAATCGTACAGCAGCGACGTGGCTAGAGTGAAGAAGGCGGAATATGAGGCGCAGAGAAGAATCGCCGCGCTACGGAACGAGCAGCTAGAGATAGAGAAGGCGCTCGTCAGCAAGCGGTTCGAGTACGAGGTAGCGGCTATTGAGGCTGAGTCGGAGGCCCGTGAAGAGGGTACCGAGCACAGAAGCGAGGACAGGGTGGACGAGTGGCTCCAAAATATGGACCGGAGTCACCCTCCAGCAGCAGACAGGCTGCAGGAGGAGCAGCCCCCGCGTGTCACCACTGTGCCCGCAGCCCCGGCCACTCACGCTGAGCCCGCTACATGTGTAGACGCCGCCACGCCCACCAGACACGACCAACGGAGACAACGCTCGGCCTCACGTTCGCCCACACGGGGTGAACGTCGTATGGGAAGAGGCATAGAGCAATTAGCCGAGACATTAGAGAAGATGGTGCGAGTACGTCCGCCGCCGCGACAAGTGACGGAGCTGCCTACTTTCGCAGGCGCGGCCACCGAGTGGCTACCATTCAAGGCGGCATACGACGACTCGTCGAGTGTGTACCGATTCACCGCAGCCGAGAACCTGGCCAGGCTACGACACTGTGTGAAAGGCGAGGCCCGGGAAGCAGTGTCGGCGCTACTGTACACCGCGTCTGACCCACAGGTGATAATGAAGACGCTGGAGCAGTACTATGGACGGCCAGAGATATTAATGGGCAGGGTTATGGAAGACATAAAGAAATTACCCCGGCTCACAAGTGTGGCTAGCGAAGTGAACACATTCGCCGTGAAACTCCAAAACATAGTGTGTGTGTTGTCAAACATAGACAACCGCGGGTACATATATAACCCCATGTTAGTCAGTGAAGTGGTGGACAAGCTGAGTCCACACATTAAGTCAAGGTGGTGTGACTACGCCACCGAAGCGTCGGAGTCGTCGCGCGAACCCGAGATAATAGTGTTATCAAGATTCTTGATGCGGGAGGCCGACCGAGCGATGAGGTACGCCTTCACAGTAGCGACGCCCGCGCCCGCCCAGAAGAAGGAAATCAGAGGCGGGCCGCCAGCGAACGTGAAGAAGAGGTCAGGCCGGGAAATAGTGTACGCGACCGCCGACGAGAAGGAAGAGCGAAAGCTAGAGTGTTTGTGTTGCGGCAGTGACCATGAGGTACCTAAGTGCCCTAAGTTTTTAAAACTGAGTGTCGGTGAACGATGGGACTGGGCACGTACCGCGCGTGTGTGTTATAAGTGTGTGACAAGGCGCCACCGCCGCGAGCATTGCCGCGCGAGGCGCTGCGGCAAGGACAATTGTAGCCGCCCACACCACGCGCTGCTACACCAGGCGCCCCAAGGTAACGAGGCGCCACAGGGAGATAAAGGTAAGGAAAACCACGAGATATTATCCCCTAAAGAATCAGTGATGGCCGTCTCAGCGCCTAATAACAATACGTGTCAGCGAGTGTTACTAAAGATATGCCCGGTCACTCTGAAGGGGCCCGGCGGGCAAGTGTCGACGTTTGCCCTCTTAGATGAGGGCTCCACTGTTTCATTGGTCGACGAAGAGCTGACACGCCGCCTGCGAGTAAAGGGGCCAGTGTCCACACTATGTATACAGGGCGTGACCGCGCACCAACGTGAAGAGCAGAGCCAGGCGGTGAAGCTACAGGCGCGCGGTCCAGATGGAAAGTACCATGAGCTGCGGGCTCGGACCATGAAAGACCTGCAACTACATGGACAGGCAATAGATAGGTCGGCCCTGAGACACTACCCCCACCTACGAGACATAGATAGCGACGCATGTTTCGAGACGGCCACACCTAAGATACTGATAGGCTCAGACAATTGGCACCTTATAGTCACACGAGAGCTGCGCATGGGCAGGAAACATGAGCCCGCAGCGTCGCTCACACAACTGGGATGGGTGATCCACGGTACTGCCCCGCGTACTACGTTACAGGAAAAGGCGGGACAGATCGTGCTCCATATTCACGAGGCGTCTGTACGACAACAGACAGATGACGTGCGTCGTGTAGAGGAGCTAGTTAGGTCACACTTTAAGATAGACGCCCTAGGTGTTTCGTTAGCTAGGAAAACGAAACCTGAAGATCAGAAGGCGATCGACATGGTTCAGGGTACCATGAGGAAGGTCGGTGACCACTATGAGGTCGGCCTACCATGGCGTGATGAAGACGCCCCCATGCCCAATAACCATAGCTGCGCACTCAGGAGACTACGGACGATAGAGAGGAAGATGGACTCATCGTCACAGTTCGCAGCCCAGTATAGCGCTCTGGTCAATAACCTATTGAACAAAGGTTACGCCCAGGAGTGCAACGGAAAGGAAGACACAAGTAGGAAGGTATGGTACCTACCGCACTTCCCGGTCGTGAACCCTAATAAACCGGGAAAGATGCGTATGGTGTTTGACGCGGCCCACCGATATAGTGGAGTGAGTCTGAATGACTGCCTGCTGGAAGGACCTGATCTCCTGAAGTCGCTACCAGGGATACTGTTCAGGTTCAGAGAGCGTCCGGTGGCCGTCACAGCGGATATTGAAGAGATGTTTCTCCAAGTGAAAATAAGGGAGCAGGACCAAGCGGCACAGATGTTCCTATGGCGAGGTAATGATCGAACAAAGCCGCCGAAGAGATACAAAATGACTTCAATGATTTTCGGAGCCTCCTGCTCACCCTTCATCGCGCACTCAGTGAGAGACGCCAACGCGGAGCTGTACGCGCACGAGTACCCTGACGCCGTGCGCGCCATCACGTCGAGCCACTACATGGACGATTATGTCGACAGCTTCGCCACCGAGGAAGAGGCGATTAAGACGGCGCGCGATGTCATGACTATTCACCAGAACGCGCACTTTAACCTACGAGGTTGGTGCTCCAACGAATGTGAGGTCGTGAGAGGCATAACGCCTGAGAAACAGGCGCGCGACCAGGAGGTCAAGCTCGGACGGAGACCTGAGGATACCGACAAGACCTTAGGACTACTGTGGCAGACCGGCTCAGACGAGCTAGGTTTCAACACGGGACTCAGTCGGCTGTCACCGGAAGTCAGAATGAGAGACAGACCGCCGACAAAGAGGGAAGCTCTCGGAGCCGTGATGGCGGTCTACGACCCGCTGGGCCTGATCAGCCACTTCACGGTCACCGGGAAGATACTGCTGCAGAACTTATGGAGACAGAGCGTGGGATGGGACGAAGTCATCCCAGAACAGGACGCGCAGCACTTCAAAGAATGGATGACCAGTCTGGACGCGACGACACAGTTACGCATCCCCAGGTGTTACGGTAGAGGCCCAGACGACGTGGCCGACCTGCACGTGTTCTGCGACGCCAGTGAACAAGCCTACGCCGCGACGGCCTATTGGAGGACCCAAAAGTCTGACGGGTCCGTTGAAGTGAGATTGGTCGCGGCAAAGGCCCGAGTCGCCCCGCTGAAGCCTGTCACCATCCCGCGGCTAGAACTGCAGGCCGCGGTGATTGGCGCGCGACTGGCAGACACGATCAAGAGGGAACACCGAGACAAGCCCAGTAGAGTCACCTACTGGACCGACTCCCAGACGGTCTTACGATGGATAGAGAAGGACGCCATCAAGTATACGGCGTTTGTGGCACACCGCCTCGGCGAGATCGCCGAGCTTACTGACGCCAGCCAATGGAGGTGGGTGCCCACGGATAGTAACGTGGCGGACGATGCCACCCGACCAAACTACACGGCTAGAATGGAAGCCACGGACCGATGGTTCGTCGGCCCGGAGTTCCTGTACATGGACGAGGAGTCCTGGCCGAAGGAGAAGGCCAAGGACAGCGCGACCCGAAAGGAAAGCGAAGAGGTGACGTACACCGCGGCCGAGGTGATGACCAAGCACCCTTCTCACCTGCCAGATATACGCCGCTTTTCGAAGCTTGAGAAGCTACTACGTACGACCGCACTTCTCTTATTGGTCGCGCGAAAGTGCAAGGACAAGGCCAGCACATTGAGTGTCGACCTCATAGAACGGGCAGAACAAGTATGGATGAAACAAGCCCAGTCCGAACACTACTCGGAAGAGATAGAGACGCTGAAGAAAGGGAAACCAGTACCCAGGTCCAGCAGCATCTACAAGCTGGACCCCTACCTGGACGACGAAGACGTCCTAAGAGTGAGAGGTAGAATAAGTCACGCGGCGGTCCCAGAAACCGGAAAGAATCCAGTGATCTTGCACGGCCGACATAGATACGCACGGCTGATAGTGGAACACGAGCACCGCCGAGCTGGCCACGCCAACAACGAACGCGTGGTCAACGAATTGAGACAGCGCTACTGGGTAGTGAACCTAAGACCGACGGTGCGAGCCACGGCGCGGCAGTGTCAAGTTTGTCGCGTCCGGAAGGCCGCCCCAGTAGTGCCTACAACGGGAGACCTCCCTAGAGAACGCCTGACACCGACTTCCAGGCCCTTCACCCATTGTGGTGTAGATTACTTTGGCCCCATGACAGTGGTCGTCGGAAGGCGCCACGAAAAACGATGGGGGGCCTTATTCACCTGTCTGACGACCAGAGCGGTCCACTTGGAACTGGTGTCGAGTCTGTCCACAGACTCGGCCTTGATGGCCATTAGAAGAATGGCGGCGCGTAGGGGCTGGCCCCATATAATGTTTTCCGACAATGGTACGAATTTCAGGGGAGCTGATGTAGAGCTGCGAGCCGCCTACCGGGAGTGGTCCCCGGAGTTCACCCGCTTCGGCATCGACCACCGTATGAGGTGGAAATTTATTCCGCCAGGGGCTCCGCATATGGGGGGAGCCTGGGAGCGTCTGGTGCGCTCTGTGAAGACCGCACTAGGGGCGACCCTCCACCAGCGGGCCCTCAAGGAGGAGGTCCTGGCAACGCTGCTGACAGAGGCCGAACACGCAGTCAACTCTCGGCCTCTGACCCATGTTTCGGTCGATCCAAGGGATCCCGAAGCCCTCACCCCTAACCATTTTTTGCTCAGAACTTCCTCAGGTTTGCCAGTAGCTGGGCCCTGCGATGAGGCCAGCCGCAAGCAGTGGCGGGCCGCCCAGGCGCTGGCTGACAACTTCTGGCGGCGCTGGGTGGCAGAGTACCTGCCCACCCTGGTGCCCAGAGGGCAGGCCGACGACCACCGCCGCCCTCTCCAAGTCGGCGACTTGGTCGTTATCATCGACCCCTCCCTCCCGCGGGGAACATGGCCCCGGGGGGCTATCGACGCAGTGTACGTCGGTCCCGACGGCAAGGTGCGGTCAGCGGACGTAAGAACAACGGCGGGTGTCCTGCGGCGCCCAGTCACCAAGCTCGCCGTCCTCTGCGTAGAAGAATAGGCTTCGGTAGCCCTGCGCCGGGGGGAGGATGTTGCGGACGTCGACGCTTTAGAATATAAGTGATGATGATTATATACACTGATTATTAAATCAATAAAAACACAGTTGGTAATAGGGTTAATTAAGACCAATCGTAGGGCTCGTTTTATTTCCCCCAATCACAGACGCCACAGAGGCGATGTTGTAAGAAGGGCTAATGCATGGTCTGGACAGGTTCCGACAAGTCGAGACTTGTCGGGCCGCATAACTGCCGCCCTCCGCAATCGCGACTGAATAATGGCAAACAATAGGCGGACGGGCGGCGGACCATGTATTAGTCCCTCCACTACTTGCGCCCTGCTCAAAATGTATATAAGCAGGGCGACCGTGTATTTGAAGAGTTTTTCACGTTTGGAGTCTTTATGCTAATTTCGTTGTCTATTTGTGTGTCAGTTTAAATTGTTAGAGTCACGTTATTGCTGTTCAAGTTTGTTAAATATTAGTAAATCTGTTACGTTCTAGTGCTATTTGTGTTCCTAAATAATTATATGTGTTAAAGTACGATCCCGAGTTTAATTTAAAGTAAAATATACAGTCCACCCCCGACACTTCTCTATCAGTCGACATTTCGTAAGTCACTCCCTTTCTAGTCAGATCATATTCCACACAGTCCATCAACCTTTTGTTTGATCTCTTTGATAACTCAAAACTTTCCTGACGACATTTTCCTTATTCCTCCGCATGACATGGCCACAGATTTCCACACAATTTTTCAGTCACCGGTGTCACGTTCAGACTTCCTCGTACTCTTCCTATGTACTTATTTCTTATACTATCCATTCTCGTAACACCACATCCCTCTTAGCAAAAGATTCTTTACGAAATGCTTTGACTAATTTGCAACTTTCAGAAAGTCAAGGCCGATCCATGAGATAACATAAAATTTTGTTTTAAATTTAACAGGCTAAAAAAAATATTTTGCAAGTTTTTGATTGCACACTGAGTCATACACAAACGTCTGTTTTAACAGATAAACGTTAGAATAAGAGACTTCGTATAGCACAGCAGGGGTTTACGTCTACAGTGAACTCACGACCACTTACTCACCAGTCTACAACTTAACCGTTGCACCATTGTAGTTTAATTTAAATTACAAATACCATCTCAGTAAAAGCGATGGTCCAGCTTGATCCCGGCCACCGTGGGCGCGGGCCTGCGGACGGTGAGTAATGGGTAGCTCACCATCCGATCAGGACCAGGCCCGTGCCGGATGGCGCGTACGTGTTCCACGCGCGCCTCAGTGAGATGTCAGGATGTGAAGGGGCCCGTTAGGGCCGAAGCTTGCCGGGTAAGCTTTATTGTCCGAAAGGGTTACCGCTACCCCGAAACATAAAGGGCTAAGGCGGAACATAGATAGGTTTTATTCAGTAAGATTTTGACCTCACTTCCACCCAGGGCGGGAGGAGTAATTCGATGATTTCCTACGTTCAAAAAAAAAGTCCAACAATACCGAGTTATGATATTTACTTACGTTTGTAAATATCATAACTCGGTATTGTTGGACTCTTTTGGTACACATGCTTGATGCATTATCAATTATCATTATCATCACTGTCATCGGAATAATTTGATGAAAGTATTAATTGCAAAGTTATTGAAGTTATAGGTACTTTAAACTTATTTTTATAAGTTAAACAAATCTGCCAAAAGGAACTGTTGGGTAGTTTTCTTTCTTAATGTGTCAGATTATTGCGTGAGCCGTATACTCGTTTCTTACTGGTAATATCAATGAAGTTTCCTTATAAGATTTCGTACGAGTCCACGAAATTATTACTACATTATAAGATAGTGATTTGTAACACCTCACCCGAAGTCCAAGGCTGTTCACATAATTATGAAAGTGGAGGATATAAGTTTAAAAAATAACACCTGGTTACAACAGAATAGAGAACTTTTGGATGGGGAGCGACGAAAACCATGCATTTATGTAAAAACAGGAAAAGTAGCTTCTCAGAACTTCAAACAACAGTAGGTATTGAATTATTTCTGATGTTCCTCCTTCAGCTACTGTTATGACCGTACGTGTAGCTTAAAATGAATTTAAGCACGCTACTCAGCCTATTGCGGCTATCGCAGTCCACTACTAGATAATCGTGAGGAAACTCGAAAATTCCTGAGAGATATTTCTCAGCATGTGACGCTAAGTCAGAGGCCTATAGGCAACATAAAAACTTCTGACATCAGGTCACTAACCACAAAAAGAAACAAAACTCAGCTCCAGAGGCTATTTTCCACAAATATAGAATAGAATAGAGTCTTAAAATCTTTATTTCGGACACAAATATCCATACCCTGTTCGTACACATACTTACTTATTATAACCAAGTGTTAGTAGTAATATCCTTATTATCTAGTGTTTGTACAAATCAACCTCCGCACAAACTGCTGTACAATTGGACAGCAGAAGCTCTCGGTCACAGTTTTCAGGATTCTGTTCCGACTGCCCCTCACTCTCAGTAGCGACGCAGTTTTTTTTGCGTATAATAAAAAAATATGACCGGCCCACTGCCACTTCAGTGAGCTACTTTATAATTATATTACTCTATATTTATATCCAGAGATGTATCTACGTAATTTCATGTCATGAAATTATGTTTTTTTTTTTTGGAATTCCATTTAAAAAATGTTTGGAGTTCCAAACATTTACTATTTTAGAATGACATACCACACTCATCAGTGAATACAGCGGTAAAACAATGTGCTGTAAGTTATAAATACGTACCTATTGGTCACACATAACTGTCAAATTACTTTTTCAGGAGAATTTCCAATCTAATACCTAATTATTGGTTGACCTCTCAAGTTTCTGCGAAAGTTGTAACGATTTGCTGATTAATACATTATGACCTAGTGGACTTTAGACCCAGTCCATTAGGTAATTCATGCATTACTTAACGGACGGGATCCAAAGTCCACTGTCCAAGGTTGGTTGCACAAGATAACAATCATGTTTGAGAAGGTCTAGAAAAGTTGGGACCATCGATCGTTCGGAGATATTTTGGGTTAGATATAGAGTAGCACTCTCCAGGGTGCAAGATCGCTATTAGGTATAGTTTTGTCTGTGATTACATGCGAAGTTAGTCTGCCTGTGTCTCTTCCTCAGCGAATGAGTTAAATTGTATCCGAGCCAAGTATGTTGGAAGGAACAAAATCATATGATGCCTACATTCCGTGAACTTAAAGCAAACAATTATTTTTACTTCAGACAGTCACCACAAGTTAGTGGTGCTTTAGACAAATGTCCGTAAATATGATGACACACATTAGACGTAGCCGTAGTCTAAATACTAATTTCAGTTGCCATTATTAGGTAACGACCACCTTCCTTGCAAAGTAAGTGGGTCTGTTGGTTCCAAAGTGCAAAACTGTGCGCAATGTTTATGAAATCTGTTTGGACTTTGGACTTATGGTCTACTTGGCTGACGGTAGGAGGTGAGAGGCGAGGGTCAGGGGCATGCAGATGCTGAGAACAACACACCACCCTTCACCAATTATGTGACCTATTGCGTGATAATCATAGTTGTAATTCAAATACAAATGAAATTGCGAAAAGAAAAGATTCAAAATGAATACGGAAGTTCAAGGTAAAGATTTCACCTACTGAGCTGCTATACTTTTACCTACATACTTACCTTTAATAGTTTTAAACAAAATAAGTATCCGTGTTTGAGGAAATATAAATGTTAGAAAGTTGCCCAAACAATCGTGTTAAGTTAGCAACTGTTTAGTATTCATAAATTGTGTTCAGTAAAACTATCTATCTATTACCATTTCTCTAAAACACGAACGTGATGTTTGGATAATGCCTTTTAGTGGGGCCACAATGTAAAGGAACCATGCCATAAAAATTACTTGATTTTGTTTAATGTCGCAGCGTTCAGCGTTGAGCAGCGGAGCGACAAGCGGGAAAGTGCTGTTGTGTTGCTGTGAACGTGGGCAGCAACTCTCAAAGTTGTGGTTGTATTTAAAGTTGTGGGATGTCGCAAAAAGCAAAGAAAAGCGCCCAACACACTGTACCGTACAGTTTCACACCATTAACACTACACATAGGGCGTCCGGACGAGTTTGAAATCTAATTAAAAAAAAACCATATAATTATATTTAATTGAAATAATACTATTATTATATATAATAGTACTTATAAGAATACTATTATTGATATACTTTTTATTTTATCGAGCATCATCTGCCTAGCCATTTCCCAACTATTTTGGGGTCGGCTTCCAGTCTAACCAGATGCAGCTGAATACCAGTATTTTACATGGAGCAACTGCCTATCTGACCTCCACAAGCCAGTAACTGGGCAATACAATACCCCTTGGTAAGACTGGCTGTCAGATTTTCGGGCTTCTGACGACCCGTAACGACTGTCAAAGATGCACAAATGACAGCCGGGACCAACGGCCTAACATGCTTTCCGAGGCACGGAGGAGTCTCGGTATGTAAAGATGGTTAGCCATCCACGGCCAACCCCGGCAAGCGTAGCTTAACCTGGTGGCACATCAAGTAACCAAAATCTGTCAAATTTCTTTGATAGTATTTCAACTTTATTGCAAAGACAAGGTTCATTTTTAATTGAGAAAATTTGACAGTTAGGGATAGCTTGATGTGCTGGCGTCTGTACTTAGCCACGAGCTCCTCGAGCTCCTCGTTATTTCTTCGAGCAACTACGTTTAAAGTTAGATTACAAGCAAAAACGAAACGCGTTACCAATACAAATAAGTAAATTAAATGTCAAAAACAAATGTCAAAATAATAAAATTCGCGGGTGTTTTCTGATAATTCCACGTTTTTCTGACGATTTTATTTAGTTTTGCTTACATAAATTGTATTAAATTATGTGTAATTCATATTCTAGTTACTGTGAATCTTTGTTGTAGTGTGAAATTTGTAACTGTAGATGTTAGAAGTACGCAACTTGCACATGTATTGATTTTTCAAGTATTGATTTTCTACTTGAGGTGTGTTTATGTTCGAAGAGTACGCTCTGACCCGTAATCTGAATTAATTTGGACGAGGATAATGTAGAAAAGAGAATCTATGTGTATAAATTGTGTTTGCTTATCGTTTAATATATGATTTTCAGCGCTCTGTTAGGTATATGATGGCTAGGCATAGCGTGGCAGCTGTGATCCACGCAGAAGATGATGATAATACAGATGATGTAGATGACAGCTTCGGCATCAGTGTGGACCTCATCGACGAAAGATTATATTTAGGTTAGCTTCTAACACAACACATTAATAACCTGATTATCCTGAATTCTTAAAATTATACTAATAAGTCTTGCTGAAGTTAGTCAGTGGGTCGTCTTAGGGGCGGAGTTAACTAAGTATAAATTGCAGCAAACAGAGAACCTTTGCAATCATCACAGCTGTTGACAGTTGACTATGTAACTGCACAATAAGTTTACTTCTTGCACTAAAATTGGTCTATCATCACCTTGAAAATAATCAACATAAAAAAATCAATTTGCTGTAATTACCTATACCAAAACTATTTCCACATTTTCAATCTCTTTCCAGGGAACTTGGCTTGTGCACGAGACTACAAGACATTGGAGAAGCTGCAGATCACTCACATCCTCACTATAGATGTGGTACCACTGCCCAGGACCATACTGGAGAGAGCCAACCTCATCTTCCACTATGTTAAGTGTAAGTAAACTGGAAGAGTCATTCCTTGAATGGTGAATCAAGGTATGCTAAAAAGATACAAGCTAATAAGAGCTTTATTAACAGAAGAAACATACAAACATATTGTTTTGACATTGGCCCCAAACCAGGCAACTCTGAATCTTGGGTGAAACTTTTTCTTAACATTTAAATACACAAAGCAGAATCATGACATTGAAAACTAACATTTATTTTTTAAATAGAAACTGCCTATAAACAAGTCTGTTATACTATTTCCAGTGGCAGATGTACCCAAAGAGGATCTGATAAGTCACCTGCCTGAGACCAATGACTTCATCAAGCAAGCTCTTGCAGACGGAGGGACAGTCCTTGTACACTGGTTAGTAATGTTCTTTTTCTAGTTTCAAGTTACTGATTGTGGTGAGACCACCAATGGTTAGCTAGAGTTAATGGTTGAGAATGGATAGAATTTATTTACCAACAAGAAAATCCACCACCTATTAAATTCTTCTTACCTAGTGTTTTGATAGAAATTAATTACTTAAATTACGCCAATAGAATCTGTAACCAAAGTTGAATAATAAATTGTGTAAGTATTTTAAAATTGGTGACATTTTAGAAATTAAAATAATTAATTTGCCTATCATGTACATAAGACTTAAATATGGAGGTAGATATTTGAGTGCATTAAAATGAATCTTTATCTCCTTTAATTTCAGCCATTTTGGAGTGTCACGTTCAGCAGCGGTTGTGATTGCCTTCATCATGGAGAAGTATGGTCTATGTTTTGAAGAAGCCTTTTCCCTTGTGAAGAGTAAACGACGGTTTGTAGGTCCGAACCTGGGCTTCATAGCCCAGCTCAAGCTGTTTGGACACATGGGCTACACAATCAACAGTGATGATCCGCGGTATAAGCAATTTCGTCTGAAGTTAGCGGGACAGAAACTGAAGGAAGGTGACTAATGTTATATTGTTTTCTCTTGTTACCTTTCCATTTATGAGTCTGTTTTCATCCACTGCTGGACTTATAACTTACCAAACAAATTTGATAATAATGATAAATGTGTTTTATACAGATGAAGCTACCCCAAACTGTCAAATATTGCTAATTGAACATGAACCTTATTCTTTTGGAGTAAAGTTGAAAGTCTATCATATATATTTGACAGGTTGGGGTAGCTTGATGTGTTGACCTCTGAACATCCACAAAAATCCTCTGCAGGGCATGAGCCTCCATCCTCTCTTACACACCCTTAGCCAGTTTAACAATCAACCAGCTTTTTGCTGACACCTTTTTCCTCTCCCTCTGAGACCCAAGCTACACAGACAATGAGGGCTATGTGTTCGCAAATTCATCTACGGTACCATTTCCAGTGAAGATTTTGCCCCAGCTGTTTGCCAACCTCGTCAAGCCAGATCCCGGACTCGTGCGCGAGCGCCCCGACCCCATTGTGTATCGCTGTAAGAAGTGCCGGCGCATCGTGGCCAACCAGAGCAACATCATACCACACATACCTAAGGATGTCAGGGTGGAATTGGTTAAGAAAGGTAAGGTATAAACAATTTAGTTTACAGGGTGTAACCAAAACGGTATATGCTACAGACCACCAAACTGAACAACAATTGAATCGCAAACGTGGCTCGTCAAAATATAGAGAACAGCTGATTTTTTTCACGATTTTGCAGTTGGTCCCATAGTAAAAGTTGTTTAGTTTGGTGGTCTGTAGCATAATATGCTTTTGTATGTATATACCCTTTCGGTTACACCCAATTTTAAATGTCAGTAAAAATTGCGAGAGTTGTAATGGATCTGTAAATGAAATATTACTTTATGTAGTTCATCTTTATACATTTGGCTTTTATTGGCCTAAAGAAAGTATCTGAGCAAGGTGTTGCAACAATACAACTGAAGTACGAATGTACTATGTAACTACCTGCGCCTGCCGTTCTCCCAACACTATCATCTAATAAATACATTTATTTTAGAGAAAGTAATTTTTGATACTTATAGTATATAAAAGGAGTCCAGAAGTAAATTGATAAGCATATTGTGGTTAATTTTTACTTGCACCTAGGACGTCTATTATTTCCATGTATGAAGATAAGACCGTGTCCTAATCAGAAGCGACCGACGCGCGACTGTGCGCTCGTCGCACGAATAGGATCGCGTATTCGCTTGATGTCAAAATATTTATGTGTCCTTATACAGGGTGAAATATTTATGTGTCCTTATACAGGGTGAAATAGGGTATTATTTTAAGGGGTCATTGTACTCACCATTATGAAAAAAAAATCAGCTGTTCCCTACATTTTGACGAGTTATGCGAGCATGATGTATGGAACAGCTGACTTTTTTATAATGCCCATGAATTCAATTTCACTCGGTATAAAGAATCTAATTGAAATTCTCGAGGAGTTATCGCGTGAATGGATAGGACACCAAGACTTTGGTGCGTCCGATCGCTAGCTCGTACGAACAACATTCGTGCGAATTTTAAATGTTCGCGTAGTCGCTTTCTGTTAGGACGCAGGATATCACTTCTGCCGGGTAAGCGGGATTGTCCGTAAGGGTTACCGCTACCCCGGAACATAAAGAGCTAAGGAACGAACATGGATGGGTTTTAGTCAGTAAGAGTCTGACACTCCCTTCCTCCACCCAGAGCGGGATGAGCCATTTGATGATTTCCCACCCTCAAAATAAAATAGCATTACACTTCGAAAACGTGACATTCGCCCGCTATGGGGTAAGGAATGTATTTGAAAATTGCTTAACAATTTGCATCCGAGACCGTACTTTAAAACTGAGCATTTCTGACCTATTTAAAAAAAAACTGGCTATAGGCATGCGACCACCACCAAGCAAGCTGACAGGACTGAATTGCGCAGAAAACGGAGAGATCCTCTTAGAGAAACTAAAGAACCTTGCATCTCAGCTGATGGACATGCGATTTGACCAGTCTGAAGACAGCAGTCCTGGACAGAGCCAGAACCACAGCCAGCGCAGCGACAGCGACGAGGGACCTAGTCAGGTGAGATGATCAGCGGGTTCAGTTATAATTAAATGAATTATTAGCTAATAGACTAGGTTGTAATGTAAAAAAAGTATTACCAACTGTGATCAACTAATATAAAGCGGTAAAGTTTGTGTTTCAGTTTCAATAGAGCCAGAGTCACACGTCATTACTTGGCCGTCTAATTAAGGTAAATACGTAGGGGCCGGAGATGAGTCCTCCTAAACCTCAAGAAATTTGAATTTATGCAGGCATAAATTGTACAGATTACGTGTGACTCTGGCGATACAAAAACCGAACCGAAATAAATCGACATCGAGGTCTTGTTCAGGCGTTTTTAGTTGGCGTTTTTGATTTTGGGTTCACTTGGTTGTTTCAATTAGGGTCAACTTAATGACAGTAAAGTGATTTCTAATATTTCAAATTGAACTCATTTCCAATGTCATCGGAATCCGCAAAAAAATGGATCGAAGCTGCACGTCACTGAGGTCTGCTCTTCAGGCCTCGAGAATCTGATTATAAATTATTGTACTTATGTTCAGCCCTTATTCAAATACATTATTAAACGCAATGAGATTTAAATTAGTATCAAATGTAAAATTAGTATCGACGATGGTTTTGCTTCGCCAGCTAATTTATTTGGACTTTGTATGGGAGAAGAACTGATTGCAGGTTTTAAGTAACTGAGTAAACCAACATATTGCCGCAGGGGTTGGACGGCTACAGCGAAACGAACATGGTGGACGCGTCCATCGCGGCGCGCGCCGACCTGCCCGAGATCTGCCGCCTCATGTGGTTCGTGGAGCCCATGGCCTGGATGCGTGACGTCACGCACTGCGCGCAGGGCAAGCTGCACTGCCCCAAGTGCCACAATAAGATCGGCTCTTTTAGCTGGATCATGGGTCAGTAATAAATTCAACTTGTCTTACCATACTGCACTGGGGTGATTCAATTTCATTGGCAATTTTTCCAGCAATGACATTTCAGACATTTGATCTAGATCTCTATACGAGTAGTCATATTCACCACTCACGTTTTTTAAATTAATTTATTATGAGTAGAAATTGATTCTCAGCTGTAAGTTAAATTATGTTCCGAATCATCAATCCATTTTATTCTCCCAGGTTGCAAATGCCCGTGCGGACAGAAGGTGGCGCCCGCGTTCTACCTGGTGCCATCCAAGGTGGAGTGGTCCAACATTGTACAGAATGTTCAGATCACCGTCTGAAGCAACAACTGCTCACAAGCGGGGTTGGTAGTCATTGTCGTAAAAATCAAGGGAGTCGTATGATATGGATGACTAAGATAATATATTATATTATCGCGCAATGGTCAGATGAAATATATACAGCAAATATTTTGAGGTATTTGTTTCTACGCATTACCAAACGTTATTGAAGTTTTGTAATGTTGATGTAAATATAATTTGAATCAATGAAAGAACATTTTCGATAAATTGCAACTGCTGTGAGAATGTATAGAAACAAATACTATCTTACCTGTGCCTGGTTACAAACAACGGCAACTTTCTCGGTCGCTCTAAACGCTGTTCTACAAACTGCGCAGGCGCACAACACGTGCTTCTGAAGACAAAACACACTTGGGGTGCTTTAAAAGAACGTGTAAACTTACATGATAAAATCATCAGTTAGAATGTGTAGGGACTGACAGGAATATAATAAAAATATATAATACGGCTAGAATATTGCTAGAACTGTTTTTAAATAATAAAGAACCAATATAATCCAAACTGTCGTATAATGAAAGGTACAGATGTTGTAATTCTTACTAATAACCCATTCACATAATTTTAATTAGAAACCATTTTCAAATCTTGATATTTAACAGAATCAGTATAGTATCTCATATTCCATATTTATAAATTGCCTGAGTTAGCAATTTGAAGGGTTAATTATATAAATCCTATAAGGGTATACATGTGCCATATTGTTATTATGAGTGCTTAAATAGTTGTTTCGTATGCCTTCTGAACAATAATGTAATCTCTAGAAACTAGTCGTTTTGGTGCTTCATCTAGAAATTCTTCCATTAAAAATTATTGTACACATTGAAGCTAGAATTGATTTGTAAATAGCTCTGGCGAATTATTTTATTTAAAATCTAAATTATGTATTCTAATTAGTGTGTAATTAATTCGATTTGGTGGGTCAGATTCTACTACTCTAAAAACTTGTTGGATTTTTGAATGTCAAAAGTTAAAAATTATAACAAAATCGCTCAGTCATATTTCTATTTATGTTTTTCTATATGTTGCGATTATTACAAAATTATAATGATAGGCAGATAATTGATTAGTAAATGTTCTTCAATGTGTACAGATACTATGATTGTGTTGTAGATAATAATCCAAAAATGTACTTCCAGTAGCGATTTATTTCAAAGATGTCCTATATGATTGTTGACTGTTGGCTTGTATAGAATTTAATAAAAATATGTTTTAATACAATTGTACTCCTTTATTTAATGTTTTACTTTTTTCTTATTATAATCTTTGGTATTTTCTATCCTAGATACAATTCATTGATTTGTTGCTGCAGGAATTATTGAAAGTTTCACTTGTAGTAAAACTACTGTTACTAAATATATTAACTAAATATTATCACAATAAAATACATACTTAGGCCAATAATGTCAATTTTTGAGATCATTAAAATGAGTATATACACAAGTCACATTACAATTTTCACACTCATCGCAGTAGTTACTACAAATATTACATTAATAGATAAGACAATATAGACAATAATATTCCCATTGAGTTGAGCACTATTATTGACAAATGCGTGCACTGACTAATCCAATCAAATCGATGTGTACCTACTTTCCTGAAATACTGACGAGATCTAGATTATGTCTGGACTTTAAAAGAGACTGACCTCTCGGTAGTCGTAATAGAAACACTGGCCTCATCTAGTTTTGACGAATAAAAAGTGCTATTTAAAATAATTTAAAAAAAGATAATCATTTGTCATTATTTATCAATGAGACAAAAATTACGTGTTTTCGTCCATACATATATCACATAGCATGCTCAATGTATAGTGCGTCCATCTCGTCTCATGCGCGGTATGTCAGGTAACGCCAGTCTGTGCGCGCGCATGAGGTGTGTCTTGCGCTTCCAACTGTCGGCGAAGGCGCGCGCGCAGCCGGGGCATTGGTATGGAAGCTCTCCTGTATGTGTGCGTAAGTGTCGAGCCTGGGGAAAGAAGTCGGAGATATTTTAGACAGGAAGCAGCAGGCATGGTTTAAGAATTGAGTAAGGTAGTGATGTATTTGGCTGCCTATATTCTTTGAGACCAGTGGTGGCCTAGTGGTATCTGTGTCGACATACGAGTTGTAGGTCGTGAGTTCGAACTTCGAACCCAAGCAGGCACTTTACTTTGCATATTTAATTTCATCACCACTGCTCTTAAAATGGTGAAGGAAAACATCGTAAGGAAACCGTCATATCCTAGAACCAAACATTCGAAGACATGTGACATCCGCCAACCCGCACTGGGTGGCGTGGTGAATTATGGCCCACTCCCTCTCTTAGAGAGGAGGCCGGTGTCCCAGCAGTGGGAACATTATAGGCCGATTATGTTATGTTATTGACTGAATGTTGAAGTATAGTTGCGATGCTACAGTGACAAAAGCACACTGGGTCACGAGTCACTAAAATGATGGGTGGCTAAATGACGGTTGGGTGGTAGCAATACAGACCTCCAGAGTGACATTAGGACCAGTAAGCCATGAATTTTAAAATTAAGATAAGGGGAGAATATACCAGTTAATAAAAACTTTATTCACTTCAGAAAAAAACACGGTACACTATTAAAAAGCTAGAAACAGAACATGGGAGCCCTAGGTGCTAGATTTTTACAAATTCGCTGGACCTCACCCTAGGACTCCCCGTCGTGAGGTCCGGTCTCTTCCTAAGTGAAGGTCACAGGTCAGAGCCACCCGGCACCCACTCCGCACCGCCTCGCCTCGCCTCCTGCGGTTAGTGTTCTTTACACTTGTATGGGTATGCGCTCACTACTTCCAAGTTCGTGGCGTCACCGGATCACCTCGGTCGTACGCCCTCCACGCGCAGAGGGCGCGTGGACCACTCGGTGACAACTCACTGCTCGCATGATTGCCTTGCGTTCACTCCACTATGAGTTGCGAGGTCCACTTGTTGACCGCGCGTTGTTTATTGTTGATAACGCGGCGTCCACCCGTGGACCACCTGTCTACAGCGAGTGGACGCGGTGCGATGAGGCGGTGCGGGGTGGCTGCCGGGTGGCTTTAATGAGCTGTGACCTTAAAGCAAATAAGTAGGCGCTTTGAATGAATGCACAGATACTGACCAGTCCACTAGCATCGTAGAACCCTTTATTGCAGTGTTTGCAGACGTGGGTCCTATTGGACTGGTGCTGCCGCTGGTGGCGCCGAAGGTTGGAAGACACGGCTGCACGGAACCCGCACTCGTTGCAGCAGAACGGCTTCTCGCCCGTGTGTTTGCGCATGTGGACCTCTAGGTTGCCAGCTGAGAGTAATATGTGACGCAGTAAATTAAATACATAAATATCGTTAAATGTTTTACTCCGTCTCGCGTCCGGTTATATCCCAGTTAACTTGCGGCTTGTTAGTTTTACAAAGTCAGTTCTATTTGTTTCAGCAATTAAATAAGGTTAATTAAGGGTAATTTATATTATACGAAATAACTCGTAGTTTGTGCAAAATTAAAAATTCGCGATAAATCGTTTATGAAATGAACTTTATTTCAACAGGAATAGGGAATATATTTTATTATCCAGCAACGCGAATATTTTGACAAATTCGCTTTGCGCCAGCATGATGTATAACGTAATGAAATCTATTTTTGTGTTACTTCGATATGTTAAGTGAGGTAGGTCTTCTGAGCAACGAACTTCGAAGTCCAAACTAATTGATTGAGTAGGTATGCGATTCTACTAGTTTAACCGGTGTTAAAGGTAGCGACTAGACACCCATTCCCGGACTCCTACAGCGAGCCACCCTAAATATTTTTGTAGACAGGTCTACTACGTTTTTAATTGATCGTAAATCAAATGAACTGATTACGAAACTACAGTTTGGGTCAGTGGGTCGTCTTAGGGGCGGACTTTGGAAGAGGCAATTAGAATCACTTCAATTGTTTTTGTAATTTTATCCATATCTACATGAAATAAATGACTTGACTTTGACATCAGAAGGTCCCCGACTTGAGTTGCTGTTTGGGAGCTTGGGATAACACCAATTGACCACCAATCTATGATACTACTATAATTTATCACCCCAACCATCCACCTTGCAAGTCTATCAAGCCTGCTAATGCTGGCCCTGTACTTTTTGTACATTTCCATAAATAGTTTCAAGTTTAAAAAAGTATCAGAATTAATTAAAAGTAAGGTTTTCCTTTACATATTATACAATAAAAACATTAAAAGGCCTTTACCTTGTGCGAAGCTCCACCCACAGAAATAGCACAAATACTGCTATCTCCATCGTGCACCTTCATGTGAGACTTTAATATGCTTTTTATTTTGAACCTGTAAAACCACAAACTGTGTATATTACTCCATCCTCTGTATCGACTTTATATCTACACAAAGAGAACAAAATGGACTAAACTTAGTACTTTTTACACCTCTATTTTCTCATTATAGATAAAATCAAAAGTCATTTATTCAAATTAGGCTGAAAATCAGCACTTTTTGAAGGTCAAGTTACATAAGACAGTCCCCCAAAAACGCCCACCCTTCACCACTTCCTAGTGCTTTAGCTGGGAAGAACAAGTGGCGCAACAAACTCCCCAGCAGCACAGCTGCCTGTTTAGTTGGAAGAACTTAACTCTACACATTTATCGTATGAGAAGTAATTAACATTACATTAAAATCAATCATTTGCCACATGTCAGCTAGCACACGCCAATATACCAATTAAAACATTAAAAACTGACTGTACCCAAGCGTAAATTTTAAAAAAAGAGCCTCCAGGTAAAATGATATCATAAGTTATTGATAAAATAAAACGTCCCAACACTACAATTTCCAAAAGGTCTACCTCTGCATGTGTCCTGTGCATGAAAAATGCTATGAAGCAAAATAATCTTTCCTAAACGCTTGGCGACCATGATTTAGTGATATAATGGCGGCCTCGTTATGTCATGTGGGTCAAGGTTGCCCCAAAATGTAGGTAACTGGGTCAAGGTCACCTAAACTAGTTATTTCGAGGCCAAGGTCCTTTCTAGCTCGGATGTTTCAAGGTCATTTTTGTCGTAAAAATAAAAGTTCGATCGCTCGGTTCCTATGTCGAAAACGAATCGTTTCGACTACCACCAACGGCAAATTTTTGAAGATATTACCCAACGATACCGAGGAAATATTGGATGAATAATTTGAGAATGCACTTAACATTAGTTCCTTAGAACATTATTATAGATTCAACATGTTTTGTTCAGGGGCATTTTACAGGTTTTTCGTACCTTGAGTTCAAGGTTTTGACCTTTATTGCCCAATTACTATAAAGAGCATATTGAGAGATAAGAGCTAGGTTAATATAGCGCCTACAAAGTGAACTCAAGAGTAAGGCCGTCTATATCATTGGGCGTTTACTGGCGTCGTCAGTGAACTGTTTTAAATGATAAATATTTGGTTTGCTCTTAGACAAAAAGTATTTTTGTGAACCATAATATTTTTTAACACTTTGAACGCCAACGCGGTCACCGTGTGTCCGACAAACAATAGATTTTCTATTGTGTCTGATGCGTGGCAGTCAATGACTTAAACAATAAAAAAGTTTTAAGATCCATCATATCATAAAAAAGGTCATAAGTATATATTTAAAACAAAGTTGGCCTTCAGAGGTTTGCTGAAGAATTTAAGTAGGTAGGTGGTTAAATTCTATTACAATTACATTGAATATTAATCAAAAATACTTGAACCTCATACTACACTTGTCACAGGCGTACGGCCTCGCGTCGACGTGCGCGCGCGCATGGCACGCCAGCTGCTTGCGTCGCTTGAAGCGCTTGCCGCACGCTGCGCAAGCGAACTTGCGCTCGTCTGAATGTGATGCCGCGTGGTCAGAGAGAAGAGACGCTTTGGAGAACGCTGGCAATGAATATTAGGTAATTATTTATTTGTTTACAAACCGCGCGCCAAGTACGAAGTTCCATACAAGATTTCTTGTCCTATTTAACCCCTATAAACTTAATGATAATAATAAAGCCTCATAATTTATAAAACTTTATGTTTAGCAAGAATAAAAATTATATTATGTTGCTGATGCCATAGACCCCTATACCCACCCTACCCTCTTCCAACTGTCTCCATTTGTCGCTGTTTTCTATTTGGTGCATACTTACAACTTTCTAACAGTTACTTTTTGTGTATCTTCAGTCCAATGTTCCAACATTCACTATACAAGGAACTCTTATGCTGTATTTCAAGTTTTGAGACAGTGAATTAATTAATTAAAGATTATTGTTAAGGCGATATAAATTCCTTATGGATTATTTCTAAAAATTATTACATAAACAAACGAACAGTAGCAATTGCAAAGGGGAGGGCTAAGAATAAGAATAATTCCCATGTTAAACAATATAGTGGTGGTCGCCACGGGAATCAACATCTGTCTTACAGCTACTCCTTACCTCAGCGGCTAGTCTCACAATCAAACTTACTTTTTGGACAATGTGCACAAACAAATTTATAATCTGTATGCTCCTTCTTCATGTGTTTATTGAACCAAGTTTTGGATGTAAAAGCCTTCCTACACACGGGACAAACAGTCTTCTTAGTTCCCTCAACATTCACCTTCTCTTTCACAGTTTCTTGAATGATATCCTCTCTCTTTTCCTCTTCAGGAACAATTTGAATAAGTTCTAAATGTTCTATTTCTTCTAAAGGTTTTTCAGGGATCATATGGCTTGTATCTCTGGCTGGTAAGTCTATATTGTCAAAGAGGATATTTTCATCATAATTATCTTCAGCCACACTAATTTTGTAATCTGGTAAAGTGAGTTTGAGATTGTCTATGTGTCTGGAGTGTATCTCTGGTTCTACAATGATGCTGGTATTGGTTCTTGAGATGATGTTCTTGAGTGTGGCATCAACTTTGTGAGCTTCTGTGATGTAGGTAAATGCTGATTCTATTTTTATGATGCAGTCATAGCAAAATTGCTTTGGTAAGTTATCATCTTCTGAGATCTGTAAGATATTCAAGATAATAAGACAACAGTAAACATATATTCCAACTGGATTTTCAAATAATTAGGTACTACTCAATCAAATTTTTAACACAGGAGACTCTACACTTGTTTTACAACCCATATATATATATATTTTATTGGGTCAGCCTTATTACGTGGTTCCAAAGTGCTAATAAAAACTACACTGATCACTGATATTTATTTCACGAATGACGATAAATTTTAATTTCTTGTTGAGTTATGTGGAACGAGTAAACCTAAATAGATTTGTAAATTACAACGGGATATTCAGAATTTAAAGGGCCTACTCTTAAATGCATAAAATTTAGCCGAAGAACCATCAAAGCACAAAACTGTGGCAGAAACTTACCGTAATATTAGTGCAAAAACAAAACATCTCCACAGCTCTGGGATCAAAATTCTCCTTCTCCCACGATGCCATTTCTTTCATACAACTTCTACACAAACTAGACGTATCCATTATTGTTAATTTTCATTAAAAAATATTCAAATAATTACGAGTCGCCGCAAACGGCAAAGTAAATAAATAAATGTCAAAACGTGCGTTCCGATTACCTGCGCATTTATACAACTGTGACATCTTATCGAATTTAAGAAAGAGATATCACGATGCAACGTAAAACAAGAAACAAGGACACAGTTTGAACGTCACTAACTAATGTAACATTGTGGAACGAAGCAAACTGTTTCCAGAGCAAACCATTGCGCCACAAACAGATGGGCACTTGGATAGGAAGCAACCGCAATGTTAAAGATTTTATTATTAGTTTCCGACCAACTCTCATAAATCCGTCAAATAACAAAATTTAGGAAACACCTAAATAATAAAAAAAATAATACCTTTTGTCTTCAGAATTTATTGAACTATTGAGTGGGCACTTCTCAGAGACTAAAATCCTACACATTTCGTCCCTATTCCTGACGCACATTAAAAAGTGACAATTTTGGTATCACAGAGAACAGCCTTCAGCTGGTCGATACCCTCGCCGGTGAGAGGCGAGACCTCCAGCAGCGTCGGTACTTTGGAGAGCTCCGTGCTGAGCCGAGTGTGCTGTAGCATCAACAGCGCCTCGTTACGCATCTGTCTGTAAGCCGCGTCCATCTTGCTCAGGACTAGGATAAACTGGGAACAGAAACAGAAGCTTATTTATTATGTAAATCTACACACGATAAAACAAAAAACATCTGATTATCTTAATTCAAGTAACTAGACTACCAAGGAACGTCCAATTAAAAAAATGTCTTCGAAAAAAAATCCTAGCCGTCACATCTGTAGAATTTCTATTAAATTTGACCTAGCATACCTTGGTGCTTTTGAGCCTCGGTTCAGCCAGTAACGTGTAAAGCAGCACAGCAGCCGCCGATATCTGACATAAATTCGACGTGTCCACGACGTAAATCACCTGGAAGGTAAAAATGGTTAATGTGTATCATGTCTAATCTCTTATTGAGGGAACAGCTGTTTGGACACTTCTACGGAGAAAACATCAAGATTCTATCACTATAAGAGTTCTTAAGCGGTGATTAATTATAATAAAAAGCATTACGATAATTAAAGCACGATAGGTAGGTAGGATAGTATAGGTAAAGAAACGTACTTTTTCAACACCATCTAAATAGTTATGCCACAGTGGCGCCATCTCTCCTCCCACCTCTCTGATCGATGTCATTTGTTTCTTCCCATGTTTATTCAAATAATAAATATCGTAAATATTAGTTCCTATCGTGGGTACAGGGCTGTATGTGTTGTCGATTCCTTCAGCGTTTTGCAATTTCTTCAGTAACGTGGTCTTCCCCGATCCTTTTGGTCCTAGACATAGCACTGGGATTCTTTTTTCTGGCTCATCCATAATTAAATAGGTTTATTAATAATTTCAAGCTACACGACGTTTCCTTTTACTATTTTACCAAGGCGTAACTACAACAATAACTAAAAAATTGTTTGGTCAATTCTTTGTAGTTATGGAAAGGTAGTAGTTCTACTAGCCGCTAGATGGCGGTGAATGAAATAGAACGATTTACCAAAAAATGTTTTGTGCAACGGACAATTATTTTATTTGAGTCATCACCAGAACTTGTTTGGTACTTCATTCAATAATTTACTTTCACGACCTCGACTGCCAAGGATGCATAGCGTGAAATTAATTTATCAATAAACCACAAACAGTGGACGCTCCGATCCAGTGGCATAGCCGCGGGTGGTGTGTTGTCATAGTTATTGGAGTTGTGGGTGATGCCATTTAGGGCACTTGACTAGTCCAAGAGGCATGAGGCTACACCAGGCGACCTTAAACTTGGTTTGCGTAAGGAGCTCCAGCCTGCTAGTGATGTGACCCGCACACTCGGTACATATTTCAACTTTTAAGTGAAGGTCGAAAGAGTCGTCAGTAATGAAGCCGGTCATTAAATCTGTCTTGACTAGATAGTACTAGATTGTTATTGATAAAGTATATATTATAGGAAGTAATCTGATCGACACGACACCTATATATTTAAGTATATTTCTGATGACACCATCTTAAACTTTATTTATTAATTGAATAGTTTACTTAAGTAATTACATAACTTTTAGTTTAAATCGGGGGATCATTTACTCACTGGTTCCACTAAATTAGGGCTAGGCTTAGTCAGCTAGGTTTAGGCTAGTCTTAGTTTACTCATGAATAGTAAAATAGTTACTATTCATTAGTAAAAAGTATAAGTATTATACATTTTACTTCAAGTACCGTAGGTACCGCTTGGGTAATAAAATGATCAATCAAAAGAACGCTATCAATCGCAACATTATTCTCATTCAAATATAAAATTCAATATAACATCAGATACTGATTATGAAATACGCAAAAAAGTAAGCGAATAGTAAGCGCGTTAGGCATCTAGCCCCTCCCTACTGAGTGAGGTTAGCAACTGGTAAGCCCGCGAATTTCGGCGCGCGGCACTGCGTAACTAGGCCAGCGCACCCTTGACCTACTGACTCACTGCCAGCAAGCGCCCGCCATTGTTTTTCAACAATCAATAAATAATACACCGAGCAAAACTCTTTACACTCGCACATTTGCGCAACAGCGCCTGCTCATCATCGCCATTTTGTGCGTTAGTTTGCGTTTTCGCGCGCTGTCAACTTTGAAGTTTGCAACTTTTTTTTGGGTCGCGAAAATGCGCTATGGGCGGATTACGAACGGCCCACGAACCTAGTTACCTAATAAATAAATATTGATGTGTGGCGGCCTTCGTTTGTTAATGCTAAATTAGTTAAAGCTTTTATGATTCGCATTATTTAATGGCAAAGACTTACAAAGTAGCATTATTATAACGATAATTGTGTTTTTTGTAATTCAGTGTAACAAAACGTGCAAATTATTTGCGGCCAGGCAAATTATAGGGTAATGCATAATGCACCTGAAATATTATTGAGTTGTGAGCACGTGCAGCCTTCAAACTACGATTGTTTTCTACACTTTTGGAATATGAATTCTAATGATACTAAATAATATGAAATACCTACATTACATTATAAAATATCTACTAATGAATTAGTGGTGATTACCAGCTATCATAGTGCATCCGAGCGTCGACCTTGTAGAGGCTCTTTTTCACACAGAACAAACCAATGCTATTTGTTATCTATTTGGTATTTATCTATGTATAGGTTGTATAAAACAATGAAACAAATCGTGGCCTTCTTATTCTACCTCTATAATTAGGTATTTTAACGTAAACAATTACAACGCTCACAGGGATCGTAGTTTCGTGTTTTTTTTTGTTTGCGTTTATTTTTCTACGAGCAATCAATGTAAAATAATGAGTGGACTTTGGACATGCGCCTTAAATACTTAAAAAATACTCTATGGCAGGTAAGTTTATTTATTAAAACGGTCATACATTAAAATACATAAGTGAGTATATACGCACACACACGCTGGAGAATAAATTAAATAAATACATACATAAAAGCATTACGTTGCGGCCGCCAAGGGAGGTCGACACGTAGCGCGCGCGCACAGAACGAAACGAACATTTGCCTGCATGATGCCTTCGGCGGAACGGAACGGATACTATTTATAAAATTCGGGCATTTCATTGAATATTACCTACTTGTACCGAGACATAACAATCAACTTAATTAGGAAATATATTGCGTCATTCACAATTATAGATACAGTTATGTTTAAAAACACGATAATTTAGCAGATTAATTAAAACAAAGTTTGCTCTGAAATTATGTATAATACTTAGTTAATTTGATGGTCACAATCTGTAAAATATTATCAAAATGAATTTTTATTTAAAAAAAAATCTTTGTTACGTCAGACATTCTATAATCGCATGCAAATTAATCTAAGATAAATTAATATTATTAGGTACCTATAATTCTTTTACATATTGATTAAGTTGTCAGAGAAAGTTAATGTTTTATTTCCACATTTAGTTACTTTACTATATCTACCTACTCATATTTTCAGAAGTGCCATTAGAGGTATACACAGCGAGGTACGTTTTCACGCTTCGTCTATGGTCAGAACGTTTCAGACCTCGATGGTTAGATAAAAACAATTGTTTATGAAACTCAGAAGGATATTCTAGGATAACTTATACTCATTTCAATGCGATTGTTAAAACTAATACCTACCTGCTGTAATTAACATAGCCACAGTGTCGTTTCGCCATTGTCTTACAATTTAGTAGCCATACGGCATTGAGAGAAACAAAAAGAATTAGGTTCTTTTTGAGTGAAATTTTCACCTTGTTCTGTTCACATCGCAGATTTAAACCTAAGTACTATGACCTGAATCGTGCAGTGAAAAAAACTTAAATCATTATGAGAACTTTTTCAAGATTCACTTTTTTCACGTGACTCAATGTTACAAAGAGGCTATTGTTGAAGTTTTTGAGGTTTCAAGGAAACGTCGACGATAAAAAGTAATCGAATGGCGTTACTTCTTTGCAATTTCTTATAAATAATGTTCGATGGCTTTATTTATGATAGAAAAGCTTCATAAACTTTTACTGCTTGCTGTAAAGCTCAACATAATATTGTCCTATCACACATGCCTTTATTTGAGTTTGTAAACTTTAAGCATACGTAGTCCCCATTACAGCAATTAGCTCGGTAATCTAATAGACTGTTTATTTTAGAATCCCTTACCTACAGAACAAGCTGAACTTTGCAACACAATATGAATCCAGCAACTAAAAGACGCAGTACCTCAGTCAGTTTAGCCTACATTGGTTTCCTCTCAGTGTCTTTCAGGCTTTTTTTTTCCATTATAATTCATACAGATCTTTGGAAGTCCCGACTCTCAAACACGTCTGAAATCTTGCAGCCAGCAACGTTTTTTATCTAGTAATTAATGATAAACTGAACATTCGTGAGATGAATTCTTGAGCCAGATAGTCGCACCATATTTATACCTGACGCTTCAGTGCGCGTTTCGCGTGGTCGTGTCGTCAGCGTCACGTCACCGCTCACTGTCACTTTCCGCAATGGCCGCCGGTGAAAGGCATGGCCGCTCGAATTCTACACATTTTACTATGTTTGCACGTATTGTGCTTGCAGGGTTACAGGGACCGTGGTGTGCTGTGTCTTTAGAAGGCAGCTTCGATGCAATTTGATGTTTGTTTTAATGAATCGGGAAAAGTGATGGATTTGATAAGTACCTGTAAAAATGCTAAGCACGGGTCTTCCTACTAGTTTCTAAAATATTCTATTTATCGAGGGGTTTGAGACTGGAAAACTTACGAGTAGTCCAATGAGAATAGCTACAGTTCTAGGACTATCCAAGAGCTGTATTCTCATTTCAAAAAGCTTTTATCCAAAAGATTACTTAAAGCTCAAAAGGTTTCTCTTTAATGAATTAATTCCAAATGTTTTCAGGTCTGGAGGCAATTTCACATGCCAGCATACTGTATCTGAAACTGCTTTAAATACAGTATCAGTGATCTTAGCATCGTTTTTAGAAAGCTGATGCAACGTAATGCACTAGCAGTAACACGACTGTCCACAGACGAAATGAAAGATCTTTGAAAGCATTGTTAGGTCTGTAGCAGATTAAGCGGGATTGTCCGAAAGGGTTAGGTACTGCTACCCCGGAACATAAAGGGAGGAACATTAATGGGTTTTAGTCAGTAAAAGTCTGTCACTCCTTCCGCTCCACCCAGAGAGGAAGGAGTCGTTAGATGATTTCCCACACTCAAAAAAAAAGGCTGTAGCAGAATTTGTAGTCGATGATGCTGTTTGTTAATGGCTGAGGATCTTGCAATTGGAGAGGTCTACGACCGGGTAACAGCTAATGATGATGATGATGATAATATACAAAGATTAGACTTTTGGATGAAGGGCAGAATATTGAACCATACTGGCATCAATAGATTGAAAAATTTCTTGCATTGAACTAAAGACAAATGGAAATCAAAGCATTTCGTATCTCTACAGCGAATTTTGACAGAATTAACTTTGTTATAAGCTTTTCGGTAGCTTAAATCAGTTCAATACATTTCTGATTATCCCTTACCGTTAGCGCTGCGACTTTGTCTAGACCCTCATATTAATGCCTATCTGACGTATAAAATACGTAAATAGGGTCTCTGTAATAATTCTTCCAGTAAATATTTCTACTCACTTATCATTCACACAACACACATTACTAAGTTGTCAGTTTTTATTCTAAGTCAAAGTCAAATCGTTTATTTCAATTAGGCACAAGAAAGGCACTTTTGAACGTCAAAATGAACTGGATATTCAATTGATTGTAGCCCCCTTCCAAAACGTTCGATTGTTAAAAAAAGAAAACAGTTAAAGAATAGAGATACTAAAAACAATTCCCTACATCGTTAGCTTTGAGTTTGCAATATAACAAGGTAAGAAATGGGTTAAGACTATATGCCTATATGGTTTTGATTGATAAATGCCTAGAAGGGAAGTACCTATTCAATTGAAATCTAGAAATAATACACAAAGTCCAAAAAAATGCAACAACAATTAAGTAACACAAGAATGAATGTAAGAGATTAATGCGGCTCTTGCTCTTTGAACCGCGGTTTAATAACTCCAAGAAAGTTTAGGGTGAAAGACACAATTACTGTCCACAAAAAAATGTTTTTAGCTTTTTATTTTCTAACAAAGATATTCGTGACTTAATGCATGTGCTATGGTTTGTGTATGTGACCGTTTTGGTGAATCAGGCGCTTGAATGTTCCTTTTTTGGAATTTTCCTGACAAGGCGGCATATAAATACACCGACTGCATTATTTTATGGATGCACATTGCGTATTAATAAATGGACGAAAAACGAAATTTTTTTTTTACAATTGATTGCCTTTTAGTTCGTCTAGTTTTTTTACTATTGTGAGAATTGTATTCCATTCAAATGGCTCATGTTTGAAAGCCAAAAAATACTCTTCAGCGACTGACATTTCCACCTTACAAGTTTATAGTTTTTGCCCTTGTAATTAATATGATATGTGATTAGGTAATCCAGACTATGATAAAAAGCTGTTCTATTGCCGTCGGTCGCACGCAATGCTTTCGTTAATTAAACACATTTTTCTGCTGGACTACAGTCATTTAGCGATCGTGCCATCTCCGTCTAATGCCAAGGAGTTACGTATAGCCGTCTCGTTCCAAATCGACAAAGTCCGTCTAGCAATGTTATCGCGACGCGAAAGTGGCGGGTCGCGTGCGCGAGCGCCGGTGAAAGAGTCGATGACCTGCGCGGGAGCAACGAACGTCTTTGCGGCGGCGCATTGTGCTGAACGCAACCCCCTCCGCTCCCCCCCTCAACTCGAGCCGCACGCACGCATCATATGGAGCGGACACACCCCCCCGGCGCTACTTTGATTTATTGTAGTATAGTCACATTGTTAGGAAATAAATGTTTAGTTCCAGGTCCAGTACCCGAAGGTGTACAATGTGAAAGATGTTATCAGATTTTCTAAAATTCCTAGGTGAATGTCCAATGCAACTCAGCTGGATCCCAAATTTTGTAAACGATTGAAATTCTCATTCTGTAAAAATGTTTTTCATGCAATTCAGTGTATAGAGTCGGCGTTTGGTGATGGACTCATGAGGGTTGACTCAAATACTAATGAATGTCGTAATAATTGGTATAAAAACTAAAATTTCATTGATAATATAATTTACCAAGCCGACAAAATCCTCATATCAAAACAAATTACGAAAATAATATCAAACTATCGAAAGTGGATTTGTAACAACTCCAAACACTTCTGACGCTAGTAAAAATGTAAACATTAAAGCAGAACGTATAATATTATAGCAATATAGATAAACCACTCTATATGATATAATCTAAGCGATGCATTAGATGCACACAGGCAAACGGTGCAATCTTGCACGCACACCAACCGACGTTTCTAATAGTGTAGCAGGACTAGTCCACATTGGTGACTTATCTAGGATTTTTTATTATTTTCTTTTTTATTAAAAAAACTAAGGTCATAAGGGATGACGTCATCCCGGTAAGGTTGGGTTGGAGTTTATTAGCCCGCTTACCCTACAGACCACATGGTGAAGCAGGCTCATACAAGACTTGTTTACTTAGCCTTAGGGCTTCTGGAAGAAAGCGGGATTGTCCGAAAGGGTTACCGCTACCCCGGAACATAAAGGGCTAAGGAAGATGGGTTTTAGTCATTAAAAGTCTGACACTCCCTTCCGCTCCACCCAGAGCGGGAGAAGTCATTAGATGATTTCCCACCCTCAAAAAAAATAAAAACGGCTTCTGCAAGCTCTATCTAATCTAAGTAGGAATGTTAAGTAGTCGGTCTTTGGGTCTTCCATTTAATAAAGAGACAAACCCAACAGCAGATTTGGGTTTGTTCGGATTTCAAATAGCAGGGAGAGTTAAATAAAATCATGTTTCATCACTAAAGTTAAATTGCTTTGTTTTTCCTAATTAACCTTTCAAGTTGTCGAGGCCTGCCCAGGAAAAGGTGGCGAGACAACCTAGACGCATACCGCAAGGGATGGACCGATTTGGCTTTAGCCCATACTCTGCCATGAACATGTTTGTGTGTTGAAGACACTGAGCTTAGAATAGCACAAAAAATAGTCGCAGTGTTAGAAAAGGCTGTTTAAATCGATTTGTAGGAGGTCTTTGCTTAGCGGTGGGTCAGTCAATTAAAAAAACTTTTTAATACTCATTCAATTTCCGTCTTTTCCTACACGCATTTTGCAGCGTTTGTAACTACGTTTTATTTTAACGAGTTCGTTCTAATTCACTATTTCCATGCCATATGTGTAAATAATACAATGTTTAATGTAAAAAATGTAGTGCAGCCGACTGCTTTTAAACCAAGTCGTCTACGGTTTACCTTTAGTAGTTCCAGACAATGGACTTAGAAGTGGCACAAGGACGAGCATGTAATGCCACGTTTTCATGGGGTGATTCATGTAAAGCAGTAGCATGATGGAAGATGATGGAATGTTTCATTATAAATTATCGTTGTAATTTTTTCAATAGGTAGCATAGGCGTCTTCGAATTCGCTTGGTTTATTGGTCGCTAAGTTGTGACGATTTCCTATAGACTCCTGGTTCCCTAACAATATTTTCTGTTGCGAGATCATACATCTGAATAATCGTAAAACAACGTCGTAGTTGAAAACAAGACAAAGTGGCATTTCTAAAGAAAAGTCTGCGGAAAATCTTTCTCTTTACTTATCTACTTTAAAGTAATTACTACATTACCCAATAAATTTCCTAGGAATAATCAAGAACTGTAATTTGCAGGTTTAATAAACAAACTCACGCAAGTCAAAGAAATAACATCTTTGTGTTAGGGAATTCTTCCGATCAATAAGTTTCAGTGGTTTTTCCCAGTAACGCGACACTTTGATAACATCTATAGAAAACAGAGATTTCGGTAACTTTCTCTCGTTTTCACAGAATCATTTATTATAATTGGAATCTCCGTAATGTAAATTCTTGTACTCGCGTTCAATTAAAAGTTATAAGTTTTATTAAAGACGTCATTAAGTTACTTTAACGTTTGCTTTTTATCTTAAGTTAATAATAAAATATTGTTAGGTATGCATAAAACGTTTTATGCGAGGTTTCTGATCTTCGAGATTGACTGAGGTAAATGAAATTATTTCTCATTTCTCAGATGTAGTCCCGACCGGAATTGAATGTCATACTTAACCGGACAAAATTTTCGAAACAATGAAAATGAAATGTCTACCCTTTGTTGACATTTCATTTTCATTGTTTCGAAAATTTTGTTCGGTAGGCATGACATTTGTCAGGTAGGTATGAAGGAGTTGCTCGTCGTGGGATTATATTAATTTATAACAGACTAACAAAATCAGGTGGGTACTCCATTGGAAAAAGATGTTATACTTTACATAGATCACATACACCACACACACATCATAACACATACACATCACATCACATCATCATCGCATCATCAACATCTTTACTTTCAGCAGAAAAACTGCATAGACCATAGACAGGTGACCATAGTGCGCGCGCCTTAGGAATAGTTCGCCAAGTGAAAGTGAGCGTGTGTAGGTGTGTTTAGAGCGTGTGCATCGACTCACGCGCACACGCGAACGATGCGCCTGCGCTTTCCGACCTACAGGGTGCTGCGCTAGCTCGAGCTTAGGGAGCTTTCCTGATTGTTTAGAGATTGTATTGTTTTCTGTCTAAGGTAGAGTTAGTGGACTTTTGTTTTGCGTTAAAACGGTTTTATAGAAAAGACTTACCTACCTACGCGGATCTTCCTGAAAATTGCAAGATGTTGTATGTATGTATATGTAATAAGTAATCGGCGATAAACTTTCAGCATTAAAAGGTAATGACTTGGCTCGATTTTAATCATAATGTTTTTTCATAAAAATCTATTTTTGTGCTACCCATTGGATTGCGTGTACCTCGGCCAGGCAAAGAATTTCCATTCGAAGGTGCAATGCCGCCAGTCTCAGTATATTTCCCGTTGACAGTGATGCGGAAAAATTTTTCGTCGCCATTTATATTAGTTTAGATTTTAGTTAACTTCTGCACTTATTATTCTATTTATGATTTACTGAGGTTAGTGAAGTAAAGTTTAAAAGCACATGGAATAAAGATTTTTTAAATCTTCATTATATTAAAAAATATAATGAAGAACATTTTTTCAATTGGGCAACCAGTCTCATAATTTTTTAATTTGTTTTGTGGCGTTAAGTGCCCTTCATGTACCTATTAGAAATAATTTATTTGGCTTTGACTTTTTTGAAATTGAAAAATAAAATGAAATATAATACGAGCACACAATAAAATCACGCTATATATCGCGGAAGCGTCAAACGCGGCCGGTGGCCGGCCTCGGCGCGGCTTTCTTATGGAAAACTGCGAGCAGGGCTGCTGCCTACTGCCCACTGCACTCAACCTAATCCACCACTGCATCAGACTGCTTTGAAAAAACTGCAAATATTTCGAGCAAAAAGTTTGAGTCAAAACATTGCCAATCATGTTGGACTCTATCGTCTGCCAGACACGTTCTTAAAAAAAAAGTTCTCAGAGTTTTGTCATACTTTCGTTCGATTTTTAGTCTATGACAAAGTATAAAAACTAAAGAAGGATTTTGAAATTATCTTCAAAATGAGTAACGGATGAGCGAGCGTCCGGTCATTCGAATTATATGAGTAGGTATTTGTTTAGATAAAAGATCATTATCCTTATTAGAAACAGTTATTAATATGTATATGTTTTAATTGAGTACTTCATTAAGTATAGCTTTTATCCTCGACTTCTACCACGTAGATGTCGGAAGATATGCCACGGAAACTTACTACCGGGATTAAAAGTAGTTCATGTGTGTTGATCCAGGTTATAAACTATCTGTGTATAGTCACGAGCACTAATATGTATACACCTTTCAATATTCAGGAGCGATTTTCTCGTAAAATAACTATTTCAACTTTGAGATACGACATGTTTGATAGAACTATGGACTCGAAAATGCAATGTGTGTGACAACATACAATTTCATTCAAAAATTAAGGAGAAATCCGCTTTTGAAAATAGCTATTTTTATATACATGAACAAAATTCATGACTGTACCAAATTCGGAGCATTCATCCAGTGAAACATACAAGCAGACAAAAAATCTACATTCTACTAACTTATTATATTTATAGATAATTTGAATATAAATTATAATTATAAAATCGCAATCAGAGTCGTGCGTAATTACGGTGCACCACAATAATTCATTTCTAGTGTTGACTCAGCCGACGACGCGCCATGCGTTACAAGTAGCGATAGTGTGCACTGTGCCTTTCTTTTTTACACAAAATACAATGAAAAGGATTCAAGATTCACCTTTATTTTGGTACTTTTCTAACCTACCTATTTTTTTTTGAGGGTAGGAAATAATCCAATGACTTCTCCCGCTCTGGGTGGAGCGGAAGGGAGTGTCAGACTCTTACTGACTAAAACCCATCCATGTTCCTTCGTAAGCCCCTTATGTTCCGGGGTAGCAGTAACGCGTTCGGAAAATCTCGATTTTTCTAACCTAGTTTGGGATATTGCTGTAAGATATTGCTTTTTCAAAAACAGAATAAAATTATTCACTTTCAATGAGAAACACTGGTTGCATTCATAGTATCGAAACATATACATGGTTATCCGTATTCCGTAGAGACTCAATATTCATCTCACTCCTACTTATCCCATTTTCTTTTGATTGATTTCCGTTCAGGATTGAACACACACAGTTCCCCTGGAATACACAATCAGCACGTTTCAATGCGTTCTGATCTGTTTCCCGAATCAGTGTTCTCGTTTAAGGAGATAAATGTAGATCCCTCCGGCTTAACGGAGCCACTAGCAACCGAATATGGCGGGCAAAGTCTAAACAAAAATATTTATAAAATCAATTCACTGTACTCTATTATAATTTTATTTATAGACTCTCTAAAATTCATTTTTACATAACCCTTCATGGTTTTCAAAACAGTACTATATTTAGGTTATTTCCTTACAGTGAACGTTAATTTGCCTAATCTATACAGCATTATGCATTATTTCAGGCCCGCTGACACTACTCTGAATTTTGAGCAGCGCGTGCGCAAGATGCAATTGATATCCTTGAATAATATCTCATGTTAAGGCGAAAGCGCTTGATTGAGCTGCGAAGTTTAGATTGTCTTCTGTTTTTTCAATTGGCAGGTTACTATTAGGTTCTGTGTTGATTTTAGTAAGATTTTCAACCGTAAAACACCAGTATTTGTAGAATTATAATCGTCAAAATCATCCTGCAACTCTCCAAGTTGGATCTGGTTACTATACAATATATGTCAGCGCATTCCCCTTAAGTTCTCTGGGATTAACTTAGAGACAACATTTATGAGGGAGTGTTTTGGTGTCGTACATTAATATTATTTTAGATTTTCAATATATGATCGTCGGATTTCTGCTTCTGGTGAGAGGCGATCCCTTTTTTGCCGTCGTCGTAAAAGGATTTAGTAGGGGTCAAGGGGAGATGAAGGTTTGATGTGATGATCAAAATAATTGTAGGGTTCCTTAAAAGTGCCTCTATAGTCTTGAGGAGTGCGCTTCGGTACCGACCTTACTTACTGGCAAAAGCTCTTATTCATCATTGAATCTTATTCATTAATTGTAGCAGTAGGCGAATTATGACGAAACTCCGTCCGCCTTTGACTACCCCGTAGAATAATAGTGGTATCATCAGCATATAGGCTGACCTCAGATATTCAGGAGAACAGACGTATAAATTAACTGCACAGTTAGTAAGCCCAGTCCCAATGTACGGAGCCACTGCAGCAACTTACCTACTCGTAAATGTCTCGATTCCCGACCACGTTATCAGATCGAGCTGTATCTCTTTAGTCATCTCGATCTGATCTCCTTCTAATCTATTGCGATTGGGTATGCAACTTAAGATGGTTTGTTGTTGTTTGAACGTTGTGGTAGTTACGGGATTCGTGTAGAGGTGTCCATTACATAATATGTACTTTCGAATCTTTTATTTGGTAATTATCGATGGTTACAAGCCATTTTTGTTTTTAACAGGCAAACGTGGTATTAGAGATTCAGTAAGAGTCTGACACTCCCTTCCGCTCCACCCAGAGCGGGAGAATTTATTCGATGACTTCCCAACCTCAAAAAAAAAAACATAGCCACTGATTTTCGCATACATACACATATCTCCCTATAGTCTTTTGGATACCCCTCTCCTTCCACGCAAATTAAGATACCTTTTAAATGAGCCTAATTAAGGTACTCTTTAGAGGTTATGAAACTACCTACGTAGATTAGAAGATAAAAGAATTAATATTATATAACATTATGATAGTTATACCTGAGGTATTTGATAGTAATTAGGTATGCATAAATGTGCACAGCTGCAATTTCTTGTAATAAACCATTTGAACAGGTTTGTGTGATATCAACATGATTCGATTTGAGTTAATATTGATTAAAACTCGTCTGAAAGTGATTTAGGTTAAATCTGTTCGTTTACCATTACTTTAACGTAACAGTTCCTTGTAGATGTTTCTAAAAGTGTGAATGATTCAGAGAGCTAGTGGGGTATAATAATAAGTTAGCAAAAACGGGATATTAGAAAGCAATGAACCTTTTAAAGTAGAGCTGAAGGTGGATGATGATGACTGATGATAGAGCTAAGTAACAGAGGCTTTAACCAAAACTCCAGGGATTTTGAATCCTGTTTTTGTGGTTTTGTGAAGTTATGTTGACTCTTGGCCACAGAGAGTGTTGGGAATGAAGTTCTTTCCTTTCATGATAACAGAAAACCGCAATTAATTTTCATCTATCTCTATCATTCGTGGACCATATGGCCAAAGCTAACAAGCTTCACCAGGCAATAAGTTTGCGTCAATAGGCTTCAACAGTCCATGCCAGAACTGGCCAATACACAGCACGTTTGTCATTAGTCCCGGCGCGGAAATGACGGGCTTTAACAAACATCAAATTCAAACTTTAACAATCGCTGTGCTAAGTAAATGAAAATAAATAGCTGAATATAGATCACAACCTAGTTAAAGACAGCATCCCAGTGTATGGATAGCATAAAATCGCGTGCTATATATAAGAAATTCAGCACATACCGAAGTTAAAACAAACATCTAAATTATAATCAGCTTGTATCATTAGATCTCGCAAATCTCGGACATAATCCGTCACGTATTATATCACGTTGCGCGTGCGCGGTGCACCGATGCATTTCTCTCGCGCCCCCCTCCCCCCTCGCCGTAACAGCTCCCCCCGCACCGGTCGCAGAGTGAATGCACTCTCGCTGGCTGTTATGTAAGCCTGCTCTTGCGCACAACGCACACATGCACAGCCACGCGACACTGCACTGTATGCATGTGTGCGTGATTGTTAGTGTTTTTGTGTTCGGATTATGAAAAGTCCATGCAGATTAGATTTTAATGTGATGGCTTGGGTTCCCGCGGTGCAGAAGAAGTTGGTTTCCTTACACTTTTCCAGGGATCATTTGGAATCATAGTGATAGTGACGAAGGATTTTTGTAATTTTCTTTTTGTGTCGAGAAAACACACGTTGCTTTTATATGTATCAGTTTGTGAATATGGAATCATTTTTGTGTAGTACTTACCTACCTATTAGAAAGTTTTCGAATACGACAGACACAAGGACTACGAACAAACGCCGTCACTACTACCGCCCCCACCTAGACTCTCCAAGTCTACACCAACAATTACCATGAAAATGTGTAAAACCCAGGCTTTTGTCTCAAAGTCGGCCGGCAGCCATAGTCACCATCTGTGCAGCAATGCAGCGCTTACGTAACCTAGGACAGACCTGCAGGGGGGGGGGGCACGGAGGGGAGGGGGTGGCGAGTGAAAGTTAGCAGACAGTAGGTATTATAAAAGTATGACTAGGTGCTGTTTGTGTTTACATTTGCATATTTCTTTCATTAGATAAAACTTTGTAGAAGATGCAAGATTGGCAAGATCTCTCTATCTTTACGAAGGGTACTTACTATACTATATGTGAGCTTGCATTTTTACAGGCTCATTTTACAATACTTGTCTCAGTTCCTATGTTACCCTAGATAATATACTCCAGCTATGACTTAGGATTTCATTTCATCTACCTTCTCTGGATTTTCATTTCTTGATAGAAGTCGATCGTGCCGTACCGCACGACAAGGTTCATCAACGCTGTTGGGTTTCACCCAGAGCTACAGAGCTACTTTCGTATGATCTCTGCACTCGTAGAAAACCTCATTTTCGTTATGAATGAGCTATGAACCAGTTGGGCAGGCGAAGGTAGAGGGCAGCTTTGCGAGTGAATATGATATCCAGTGAATCCTCAGCAGTCAGGTTTGCTACCAACGTGGTTGGGAAGTTCTTTTCTACACGAGGTCTCAACTATCCCTGCCGGGTAAGCGGGATTGTCCGAAAGGGTTACCGCTACCTTCGAACATAAAGGGCTACGGAAGGAACATGGGTTGGGTTGGGTTTTAGTCAGTAAAAGTCTGACACTACCTTTCGCTCCACCCAGAGCGGGAAAAGTCATTGGTTGATTACCCACCCTCAAAAAAAAAAAGGTCTCAATTGTTCTAGTGTAGAACAACTGAGCCTACTTATTTCGTGCCTACGTGAGATAATGTGGTTCAGGTTATCAGAAACATCAGATTAAGTGTTTGAACCTGAATACCTGATACAACATCTGAATCAACTTCATCCCTTTAACAATAGCTTTAGTAGAAGCGACACCACAATTTTGCCAATATCACGTAAGTGTAATTTACTTGTTAACCAAAACAGTGTATTCAGGGATATTAACTGTTTAACAAGTTTACACACTACGAGTAATAAATATATAAGGTGTTAAAAATCAACTCTAAGAATTTCGTGGCAGCTGTTTTTGAAAAGTTGTTCGTAACGATGAATGCAATCTCATCGTTACGAACAACTTTTACTATGGGATGAACCCTGAAATCGCGAAAAAAATATGAGCTGTTCCATACGTTTTATTGAGTTACGTGTGCATAAATGTATGGAACAGCAATTTTTTTTTTCTTAAAGTAATTTCTTAAAACTAAGAAAGAAGAAGAAGAATAAGAAGTTGTGATTTGATTTGAAGAATAATTTAAGGTAGTCAGTTTGATAAACAATAGTTATTTGTTATGCAAGGCTGGAAAGTTGATTTAAGCGCGAGTACTTCTATTCAAAGGTACGAGACGCAGAAAAGCTTTGCTGCCGAGCGCAACACACAATTTTTCACCTCACTACAGCGAGGAAACTGCTAGGTGTAAGAAAACAGGTGTTGTTGAGTTTTATTTTGTTCGAGCGTCTCAGATACATTGACTCATGTGAAGAAAATAAAAGATCCTTGGCAATGTATCTTATGAGTTACATAGAATATCTCCAAAATTAAATAGGTACCCTGTATTTTGTTCTATATCCTACTTGTCCTCTAAGGAGAATGAAAGAAAAAGACTAATTTAATACAAATAACTAACTAATTTAATTTAATACATATTTATTTTTGCTAAGCAAAGGATTCAATAACATATTATATTAGTATTTATTTTATTTAAAAAAATTAACTTAAATTACTACACAATTGGGTATTTGACAGGGTAGTATTTTTATGGCAAATTCAAATGTGACGTCACAGATTTTTTAATCAAATGGAATACTTATTAACATTAATTCCAATTTTACAATTATATCCTCACAAAATATTTAATTTCTGTACTGTGATGGAAGTTTTTAAGGTGAGCGGTATTATTTAATATTTTATTTTAGACCGTGTCATGCATTTTCAGTGGACTGGCAGTATAGAAAATTGTTAAATAGAAAGGTTCGAATTTTAAAAACTCTTTCCACGCTAGAGAGCAAAAAGCGATTTTCGGCTCAGATTTCGAATGACAAACAGACTCTTTCCGAGCCTGTGAGGTGAAAATGATATTCCCGCCTGTACTATGATAGATCATTAAACGCAGACAACTTCAAAGTCACCGCAATCATGAGTAATTACTTGCAGCTTAACTGTCAAACTTGTTGTTGATTTAAAGGTGCTTGTAAATGTCTACCAACAGAAGATCAATTGTTGGTCAAACGATTCATGAGAATGTATTATGATTGCAATTACACAGTTTTGTTTAACTTGTCATGGAGTGAAATCGAAGTGAGATCCAACACTCTACCTACAATAATAATAGCCTGCCATAGAGTCATGTATGTATTACTACGAGATCTATGAATAACCATGCGACTGAAAGCAAAGTGAGTTTTAAAGGTCTAGTTTAAGAGATACACGTTAAAGGTATCTCAAATCTTAGGTACCCACAAGCCCGTTTTTAAACGGTTTTATTTAGCTTTAAATTAATATGAGAAACAAACAGGGGTTCGTTTTTTATGTTAATTTAGGGCTGAATTTTCAATCATCAGATATTAGTTTTATTGGAGAAATAAATATGGCAGTTTGACAGCTTTTGCATAGTAAATATGTGAAACCGCCATTTTTAATCTTCTGTAAAAGTTATGAGCAGATTGAAAAATCGGTTGTTGTTTTTTTTCATTATACTTACGTATTTTTTCATTTTATTGTTGTAACCCAATGTTATGGGGAAGGCAGAAACTATAGAATACTGACTATCTTGATTCGTAATTACCTATTCTTTTCCTCCTAGGTAGGTACAACCGCTTTAATACGTGAATTAAAGACAAGACAACTGTGTTCTAGCCCAAAAAATACTTAGTTGTAACATTAAGAGAAATTAATTTATATGTTACCTTTGTGTTACTCCTCGCAATCACCCAGTCTATTGTGCAGGACCACTTTCCTATCTCAGGGACTACTTTCTATTGGAGTGCACAGCTGCCATTTCGAGCTGAGTTTCTTAATTTAGGAATCAAAAGGATATTATTTAATAGCTTATACAGTTATAGCAGTAGTTTTTTCGAACAATCGAAGAAATTATGTCCGACTTACCTATTGGGCATTTTGTATTCGTTTTTTTTTACAGTCAGGCTATACCGATTTTCAACTCAATATAATTTCTGTTCTCATGGCAAATAGCTCATCCAGAAAATAATAAGCGTGGTAAATTTTAAAGGGAGGTTGGTTGTTACTTTATTAATGAATGCTATGAAGACATTGAGGGACGTTTTAGTTGCAAAATTATTAAAATATATAGAAAAAGAAGGAACAGGGATTTTAGCCTCAATTCAATTCAATTTATTTATTTGTGAACATAGGTATATAATACACTCGAGAGCAATGAATCCGGGTCACTTAAAGAATGTTAAAAATCTCGGAAACTAAAAATGATAGGTTAATGCAATAAATTGTATTTAATAGACAATGTAATACTCCTTAAATGAAAGTAAAAAAAATATGAGTCACCATACATTTTATTAACACAAAATTACTTAAAGAAAAAAACTGCTGATCTCTTCTTAAAACAAAAATAGGAAACATGAAATTTTTGAACTTTATTACGATTTTCTTGAATTTTAATACTTCGTATTGCCTCCTCGTGCTTCCATTACTGCGTTTACGCGGTTTGGCATGCTGTACACCAAGTTCCTTATACGATTTTGGGGAATATTCTCCCATTCCTCTGTGAGAGCAATTTTGAGCTCACGAAGCGTGATTGGGGGAGGGTTTCGTTGTTTTACGCATCTGCCTAGCTCGTCCCAAGCATGCTCGATCGGGTTGATATCCGGGCTTTGCGCTGGCCACTCCATACGAGTAATGTTCATCTCTTGAAGGTAGTCATTCACAATCCTACCTGTATGAGGTCGGGCATTGTCATGCATAAATATAGCATCCTCACCTAAATTGACCATAAATGGACCAACGTGATCATTGAGGATTTCTTCCACATATCTTACGCTAGTTAAAGAGCCGTTTTCTATGATCACCAGCTCTGTGCGACTTTCAGAAGAAATTCCGGCCCACACAAGTACAGACCCACCACCGTAGGCTACTTTTTCTTCGATGCATGCTTGCTTGAATCTTTCCCCTGGTCTTCGATACACTCTGTGTCTTCCATCGTGCTTGTAGAGCATAAATTTTGATTCGTCGGAGAACATAACTTTTGACCAATCTTCAATACTCCAATTTACGTGGCCCTGGGCATATCTTAGTCTTGAAATACGATGCCCACGCTCCAGTTTAGGGCCGTTTGCAGGTCTAAGGGGTTTTAAGTTAGATTCAGCAAGCCGACGTCTTACTGTCCATGCACTTGGGTTACTTCCTCCGAGGTGTCGAAACTGGAGGTCTACTCTTATTCAACGAAAAACGAAGTTTCGGTCGAAATTTCGCATGTTTCCTACCACGGTTCCATTTCGTACGAACGAAAATTCTTTGACGTTTAGACCTACTCTAATTCGAAATATTGCGAACGAGTATTTGAATTTGACAGACGATTATTCGGAATTTTAACCTCAAATTTGACGAAACCAAAAGTGTTACCGTTTGAGTTTCGTTTTCCTTATAATTTTGTGAATATTGTGAGAAAATTATTAGCGATGGCAACAAGAGTGCTTTTTATCGAAGCTACATTACGTGAAGAACGTGTAGAGCGTAGAAGGAACCGGCGCCGCCGCAATCAACTAAATATTAGTCAAATTCCCGACGGGTTTAAGATCGTCACGTTACAACCGTTTATGATAATATTATTGTAATTTTTGAAAGTTTTATACCTACCTTACATTTTTAGAGATATTTTCTTAGTGTAAATCTTTTTGAAATATAATAATGTTGATTTTGCCTCGTGTTTTAATTTATTTCGAACTTTTTTCTTACATTAAACCTATCATGGATATTCAATCTTACCGCCCTTGATGGTTTTTTGGCCACTGATAGCTGCAAGTGAGATTTTTCACCGATAAAGTTTATGGGGTTAAAGTAACCCTTTCCTAAGAACAACTTTGGCCCAAACTTTAATTTAAAAAAAAAAGTTACGCTTATCATATTTCTAAAACACACTTCGCATCTTGTTGATTATATCCTTGAGCTTCTTTATAACTTATAAGAATACTAAAAAGACAATACCGATACAAACAACAGATCAAATTCGTAAATTATTTGAAAAACACAGCTAAAGTACCCAGCCTTTACGGTATGTAAGTACCGCGATTGCGAAGTATGTACCTAAATAGGCACTTGGGAACATGATTTATTTAACACAACACTTAAGAAACACACTATAAAAAACTTTTCAAAGTATTCAAACAAAAAATCGTAAGTTGACATGTTATGATTAGATTGTGAATATACCGATATTTTTGGTTGTCATACGTAACTACCCATTGTTGGCATGAAATAGTACTCTTCAAATTGGTCGGTTCACAATGACAGTGAAAGGGTGTTTTATAGTGTCGCTGTGAATTTCGTCGAAAATAGAATTTTTATCTATACATTTATATTTTCTGCATGAATATAACAAGAAATATTTAATAAATCACATGTTTAGTGTAAAATGTAGACATATAGCAAAATAGCTTATTAATTTTAAGTTAAAGTAAAAACCGTAATTTACTTTAAACGACATCAAAAAAGACCCAGTCAATATTATACATTCCATTCGTTCACAAAAATTGTCTATGGTTACGAACTTCTTGTGCGCGTCCGAATATGAAATAGAGTAGGATCACTATCGAAACTTCGTTTAAATTTCGTTCGTTTGCGAAGTTTCGTTTCGGAGAAAGAGAGTAGACCCCCTGATTTGTGAGTTCAGTTCCTGTGAGAAAGCGATTTCGAAGCATGGTGTTCACCAAGTATCGGTCTTCTCGTGCTGTGGTACACCTGGTTCTGCCCGTTCCTGGTCTGCGTAGGTTAGAACCAGTTTCTTCGTAACGTCGGAGAACTCTTTGTACTGTTGACAGCGACACACCGACAGTCCTGGCTGTATCGCGCTGACTCCGGCCGGTTTCCAGCATTGTAAGTATTCTGGTGCATTCTTCAGGCGTAAGCGACATAATTTCAGCTTGAATAATGAATATAGAGCACTATCAACATGGTTTATGTACCCACATAAATGACAGATTACAAACAAAAGCAAAACCAAATGCTGTAATTTCGTAGTTCTTCTTCGAAAGTGGCCCTTTTTCAAATTTGATTTTTTTATGATATAACTTTACAATAACTAAGAAGTTTTAATACCTTCATTTAAGGAGTATTACATTGTCTATTAAATACAATTTATTGCATTAACCTAGCATTTTTAGTTTCCGAGATTTTTAGGATTCTTTAAGTGACCCGGATTCATTGCTCTCGAGTGTAGAATAGATGTTACACTCAGTATGAATGATCACTATGCCTACCATTTAATGGTGTACAAATATTAAAGCAATTAATTAAATTCAAATAACATTTCCAAAGAATAGAATAAAATCAATAATAGGAATCGAATAAAGAGTCAATTTGAATGTCAAGAAAATACACATAAAATTCTATGAACATGTCACTTTTAAAACTTGAAAACGCATTATCAATCATAATTATAGTCTACTTACAAGTTTCTATGTCATACAATGAAAATACTGAAAAAACTTTGTGGCAATGTCCAATAATTATAAAACCTCCCAAAAATTCAAATCTATCTGCTGAGACGCTGATATAACGAGTAACTGGAGCAATCTAAAATAATGTAACATACAACCCAATCCCTATAGTCGATAGGAGCCATTACGTAAGGCATGCGGCCCGTGAGAAGGAGAAATGTGGCAGATCAGCGCCCGCGCAGCCGAGACGCCCGCGCCGGCCTGTGGCGCTGCGGTTACGGTATGTCTTTACACCAGATACTTGTGTTTTGCAACTTATCTCTCACTCCGTATTATTTTATTGTTAATTTACTGTTGTCTACACATGATTGAACGGTGATGTGGTTTGGTGGCTGAGAAAAATATGGAAACTTGGGAATCAAGACGAATGGAAACTCCGGGCGCCAGAACGTCAGCGCATTTCATCTAGAATATTTTTTTCTCCCATTTGTTTACACTGTTTTAATACATAATTATATTGCATGAAATTCTCAAATAAACTCATATTGCAGTGGAATAATTACAGGTTGGCTTTCTCAAACTGCATATATGCTTATTTGGGTTGATCTTTGCCACCGGCACTAGACTCACACTAGACTAAGATATATTGGCGCGCGGAGGTACTAAGCCGGGGGGAAACTCCGTTTCCGCAGCAAATTGCGGCGGAGCGGACGGACCTCCGGCGCGATCTCATGGCGGCCTGGAATCAGCGACTGTCGCAACCCAGCGCAGGGCACGCCACGATAGTGGCGGTAAGGCCCCTCTTTGAGGAGTGGCTAGAGAGGCGTCACGGCGCCCTCACCTACCGCCTGACGCAGGTCCTCACCGGACATGGATGTTTCGGGAGGTTCCTGCACATCATCAGGTGGGAGGAAACGCCCGGGTGTCACCACTGCGAGGATCGCCCAGAGGACACGGTAGAGCATACGGTGCAAACCTGCCCCGCTTGGGCGGAGCACCGCCGTGTCCTCGTAGAGGCGATCGGCGGCGGCGACCTCTCGCGCCCGGCCCTGGTGCAAGCCATGGTCCGGGGCAAGAGGGAGTGGGAGGCAGTCACCTCCTTCTGCGAAAAAGTTATGCTCGCGAAGGAGGTGGCGGGATGGGAGAAAGAAAGGTCCTTCCGTCCCAGCCACCGCAGGCGACGCCCCGGGCGTCGGGAGCCACGTGACGACTCCCGGCCACCGTAGGCGCGGGCCTGCGGACGGTGAGTAATGGGTGACTCACCGTCCGATCAGCACCAGACCCGTGCCGTACGGCGCGTATATGTTCCACGCGCGCCTCAAAGAGATGTCAGCATATGAAGGGGCCCCTCAGGGCCAAGCCTGCCGGGTAAGCGGGATTGTCCGAAAGGGTTACCGCTACCCCGGAACATAAAGGGCTACGGAAGGAACATGGATGGGTTTTAGTCAGTAAGAGTCTGACACTCCCTTCCGCTCCACCCAGAGCGGGAGCAGTCATTGGATGAGGAACCCAGGCTGAGGTGGTCTTAGTCCAAATTGCATTCGATGTGTGGCCCAATCCCATTTGAGTTTGGCTGTTAATTTTTGCACTAGGTATGGTTGAAAAAAGTGACTTATTGAAAAATCTCTCCTAACCTATAATAAAGATACACAAGCCCAACCGTACGCTTCCGAGTAGATGCTTCCTACAGACTATTTTCAATGACAATGGACCTGGCCCCCCTCGGACTCGCTCATTGTCCCGGAGGCCCACTTGCCCATGAACAACACATATCATTCTACCACACTGATTTCGGGAACATTAATCATAATCTGTTTCTCGAAGAATAACCAGCAATGTATTAGTACCAGATTTGACTGCCAAATTTCAAAGTTTTGAAAATTCTGTATTCTGTCTATTAGAGGTAGAATTATGATGCTTCAGAGCCAGCAGTATCCATAACCAGGCTGAAATATTACATTAATTAAGAGTTTCATCAAATCTACATATACAATGTTTGTAGCGGTCAGCTACGTGTTGGGACAGCGACAAGCCGAGGGTCAGTAGCGCAGTGGTCAAGTACTTATATTGTTGAGTCACCAACCAGCGATAGGAAGCCTGACCTTGAGTAAGACTCACTCGGTGCCCCCATAATGGATCTTCTTTCTTTTTCGTGTGGTTAGTGGTCCTGGTGTCAGAGTTCGTGCTGCCCATGGGCCGCTGACTTGGCTTAACATATTGTTGAGAAATATCTCTCAGGCATGCCGGTTTCCTCACGATGTTTTCCTTCCTCGTCTTCCTGCCTAATACTTTGATGCTTTACTTCTTTTCCTCCATAATAGATGGAGTTAATATATCTGTCCTCTCCTCCTATCCTAGCAGGGCATTCATCGTTCGGGAGCCACGTGACGACTCCCGGCCACCGTGGGCGTGGGCCTGCGGGCGGTGAGTAATGGGTAAATTACCGTCCGATCAGGACCAGGCCCGTGCCGGACGGTGCGTAAATGTTCCACGCGCGCCTTAAATAGATGTCAGCATATGAAGGGGCCCCTCAGGGCCAAGCTTGCCGGGTAAGCGGGATTGTCCGAAATGGTTACCGCTACCCCGGCACATAAAGGGCTAACGAAGGAACATGGATGGGTTTTAGTCAGTAAGAGTGTGACACTCCCTTCCGCTCCACCCAGTGCGGGAGAAGTCATTGGATGATTTCCCAGCCATAAAAAAGGGCATTCATCGTATCCAGTGTTAAAGTGTGAGTATGCTGTTCATTTCGGAATGACGGCTTTCTCCACGCATTCAGACATCGAATACCCTGCCACTCTACAGTGAGCACTCGTAGCAAATGATATCTCGGTAGCTTTTTGCGTCATGGTCATATTGTTGGCATTTGTAACACCTTGTTACTAATGTAAAGTCTTTATGCTCTTAGGTCGCGCTTTTCTCGAAGGGCATCAACCGCTTTACATGCGTGAATGACTTTCTGCTTGAGCGACTGATATGGGCCGGCCATTTGTGAGGTACCAGATGCTACTTTACGGCAGAGGTAGAAATTTTAATTTTCTGCTTCGAGTTCAATTTTCTGGCATCCATTTTTGAATCTCGGGTAATGGAACAATTTCAGCCATGGCTGATTCAAGGGCTGGATTTTGGGTTCGTCCTTTTCGATGGCGAGGTTCTAAACCTCCTTGAATTGAAGAATTTAAATAAAAATAACATGTCCATTAATAAACTAACAAAACTATAAACCAAGCAAAGATTTGCAGATGCATTACAACAGTACCTAATGCACTAAAGAAGGTCACTATTAAATAAATTATTGATTAAATATTGCTAACGAGCACGTATGACCGCTGGTGGAGCTCAAAACAATCCACAATCAATCAATGCCTATAGCCTTAGACTAAGTGAACAAAATGTGTGAAGGGAATACCTTATTCTAAATAAAATATAACATAAGCATACTTCATCACAAACATCACGCCTGTTATCCTCAAAAGGCAATAAAAATATGCAATTGTAGCATCCTGAGGTCGACACGACATTAAAAAACGTTACGTTAGTTACAACCTCAGCGAAGGATCAATTGACTGTGAATTGTTGTCAAAGCGGAAAGCAATTTTGAGATGGATTATACTCGAATCATTTCTAAATCTGGAAACGAATCGAGACATTACTGTTTATTAAGGATCCCGAACGGCACATCAGCTCTTAATCTATCCCTTTTCCAGGGTATCAGAGGTTAAGCGGGATTGTCCGAAAGGGTTACTGCTACCCCGGAACATTAAGGGCTAAGAAAGGAACATGGATGGTTTTACTCAGTAAGAGTCTGACACTCCATTCCACTCTGCCCAGAACGGAAGGTGTCATTTGATGATTTCCCACCCTCAAAAAAATAAGGGGGTATCAGAGGTCATGCCATAAACATACGAATACACCAACAGTTCCAGCACTGTAGGTACAGAGGCCAGCATATCAAGCTACCCCAATCTGTCAAATTTTTTTGATAGATTTTCAAGTTTTTCACAAACTAATAAGGTACATTTTCAATTGGGAAAATTTGACTTATTGGGGTAGCTTGATGTGCTGGGTTCTGTACTTAGACTTCTTTGTGGACTAATAAGTTACAAAGTTTTTCAAACCTTTAACCAAAAACATCGTTGACATCCGTCCGCGAACTTCAAGCAAAGTGAAGCAACGTTGACCGATCAGTCGCTCGTAAAACATCATCGCACGCCTCACGCCTCGTACTCACAAGGTTTCGTAACTGATGAGTTGGCACGTTCGGAAGGTATGTGTAACAAGTATACAGTAACTTATTATTAACAACTAATTTAGTTGTAGATTATGTAGAACAATGGAGTTTTTAGTTCATGTTATCATGTGCTTATCCCTTTCCCAACTATGTTAGGGTCGGCTTCCAGTGTAACCAGACGCAGCTGAATGCCAGCATTTTACATGGAGCGACTGCCTATCTGACCTCCACAACCCAGTAACTGGGCAATACGATACCCCTTGGTAAGACAGGACTGTCAGATTATCGGGCTTCTGACGACCCGTACCGACTGTCAAAGATGCACAATTGACAGCCGGGACCAACGGCTTAACGTGCTTTCCGAGGCACGGAGGAGTCTCGTTATATAAAGATGGTCACCCATCCACGGCCAACCCCGGCAAGCGTAGCTTAACCTGATGGATCGACCAGTGCGGCTGTTAGTACTTAGCCACGAGCTCCTCCTGTATTCTTATTAATTAATTGTACATCCAATACCTGCTATGTTTCATGCTATTTATTTTCGAACGCAATGTAAATTATTACCGAATAAATAAATTAAAAAAAAAATAGTAGCAATTATTAAGGACAGCTCTGATTTTTATTTTTGTTTAAAGTGATGTCTAAAGCCTTATTGGTTATTTTATTCATGGCTCTTCTATGTTCTACGCTACGTTCTCTGGTTTGTCATTTAATCAAATTCAAAACTCATTTTATAGAATGGGTTGCTTTTAAAAGTCAATAATGACAATTATATGGACTGTCGCCCAAGATCCTTTAGCCCTTCTTATTGCTATGTTGTGCACCAAACACTTTATTGTTTTCCCAGCAAATAAAGTCAAAGTCAAATCATTTATTTCAATTAGGCACAAGAAAGGCACTTTTAAACGTCAAAATGAATTTGAAATAGAATTGCTTCTAGTCGCCCCTTCCAAAAGGTAGATTCGTATGGAGAAGAATGGGGATGAAACTCCACCGTTACTCTTTAAAAAATGTTTTACAATATTTTGTATACATGAATTATAAAATTATATGTGAAGACGATGCAGCCAAAATAAAAATACTACAAAATGTGAAAAGAAACAAATAAAACAATGGCTGGTAAAATTAATTATGTCATAAATATGTAATAATATTATATATAATACATTTTTTTCCAGAATCAAAATAATAAAATTTTACAGGCCTCAGCCATACACAGTATACCTTCTGAACATAGGCCTTCTAATCGCCCCAAAATGGTTAATAACTACAATGTATCTATAGTCATTAATCTTAACTGAATACAGTCGTGAATTCGTGATCAATATATCGTTGAACGAGGTCAGCGCGGCTGCTGATGACTAAGTTGATATGTTCACAGGTTGCAGCGAGCGGCTTTGTCGCGGAAACGAGGGCAGTGCCACCTGTGCAGCCATAGACAACAGTTTATTATAGTCCGTAAAAAAAGTTTTGAGAGATAACGTAAGTCAACAGTATACAATGTAACATTTTATCAGTGAACCACAAACTAAACGTGGCTTGAAGATACACTCTTGAAGTTATAGCATAATCACTCAAGGAAAAACTTTGGTGATTTTTGGAAGAATACACACAAAATGACTCCAAGGGTAGGCTCTCCGGTGAGTGTTGGTGGCGTGCATGAGCCACGGGACATAGCCTGCGCTTTTCAGCGGCATTTCAGTGTTGTATCACCGCTCGGGTCCGCGTCGCAGATGCTCGCTGCTGAGGATCGCACTGGGGATATTAACGTCAGATTCTCCGCCAAGGGTGTGGCCAAGGTTATACAGAAGATGGTGAGAGGCAAATCCCCGGGTCACGATAGTCTGAGCATCGAGCATTTGAAGTATGCGGGTGTACACCTGCCAAGAGTCCTCGCACTATTGTTTAACTTGTGTGTTAGTCATAGTTACCTGCCTGATGACTTAATGCGGACAATTGTAGTGCCGATCGTTAAGGATAAGACGGGTGACTCATCGGATCTGTCGAATTACAGGCCGATCTCTCTTGCGACTGTCATAGCTAAGGTGCTGGATAGTTTGCTTGACCAACAATTGGAAAAGCACCTCCATTTGCAGGACGCTCAGTTTGGGTTCAGACCCGGTTTGTCTACTGAGAGTGCTATCCTCTGTCTCAAGCAAACTGTTCAGTACTACACGGTCAGAAACACACCAGTTTATGCATGTTATCTAGATCTTTCAAGGGCCTTTGATCTGGTGTGTTATGACAAGCTGTGGCAGAAGCTACAATGTGAAACAGATTTGCCAAGTGAGATTATATCCTTGTTTAGATTCTGGTACAGTAAGCAGCAGAATACTGTTAGATGGGCGGGTGCGCAGTCGGACGTGTACGGGTTGCAATGCGGAGTGAGGCAAGGGGGTTTATCCTCGCCTCGCCTTTTTAACCTGTACATGAACCGGCTGATCGGTGAGCTCAGCAGAACTAATATTGGATGTTCTATCGATGGGGTGTGTATGAACAACATTAGCTACGCCGACGATATGGTTTTGCTGAGCCCATCGATAGGTGCACTGCGAAAACTTTTGAGCATTTGTGAGTCATATGCGGAGGCTCATGGGCTCAAGTACAATGTTAAGAAGAGTGAACTTATGATCTTTAAAGCCGGTACCAAAAGCTACTCATCTGTACCACCAGTCACTCTGGGCGGCATTCCCTTAAACAGGGTGCAGCATTTCAAGTACTTGGGCCACTGGGTCTCTGACGACTTGTGTGACAATCGGGACATTGAGCGGGAGCGCAGGGCGCTGTCTGTACGGTGTAATATGTTGGCTCGCAGGTTTGCGCGTTGTACTAGACCTGTCAAGGTGACACTATTTAAGGCGTATTGTCAATCGTTTTACACGTGCAGCCTGTGGACCAACTTTACGCAGCGGGCATACAGCGCACTGCGCGTGCAGTACAACAACGCTTTTAGGATTCTGTTGGGCCTGCCGCGGTTTTGTAGTGCTTCGGGTATGTTTGCTGAGGCGCGGACGGATGATTTTTTCGCGATCATAAGGAAGCGGAGCGCCTCACTACTCTGTCGCCTACGAAGCAGCTCCAACGGCCTCCTGAAGGTGTTGTCCGAGCGGTGGGATTTACCACTATTACAGAGGTGGATGCAGCTTCATGCTAGCGCTTCTCCTCGTAGTTTTTAAGAATTATTTATTAATTGATTTTAAATTGTAAATTTGATTATATTGTGATGTATGTATGTAAATTATTGATTAATTAATTTTGTAATCGTAACTTTGATAATTTTTATTTTTAATTTTTATTATTGAATGTATTATTGTCAATATTATGGACTATGTCTGAATTTAAATAAATAATAATAATAATAATAATAATAGTTGTTAGTTTAAGGGGCAATGAGTGATCTCTCCAATCTGATTCATTTATTGATTCTAAAGAGGGAGTCTTCTTATTCGTCTTGTGGTTAGTGGTGACTTACCTGGTGTCAGAGTTTTTATGCTGCCCATGGGCCTCTGACTCAGCTTCACATGCTGTTGAGAAATTTCTGTCGAGCATGCCGGTTTCCTCAAGATGTTTTCCTTCACCGATTTTTAAGCAAGTGATAATTATACAATACGCACATATACCCGAAAAATTAGAGGTGCGTTTCTTGGGTTCGAACTCGAGACCTACATTTATGACTTTAAAGTCCCGCGGTCACACCACTTTTTGTGGAAAGAGGAAGTAACTTCTGTTTACTTTTGTAATCTCAGTTTTAACAAAGACAAGAAAGTTAAAATTGTGAAATACTATTGTGAGTTATCGCCTAGCTCTATGAAATCAATATCTCTAAGATAAAGCCCGTCTGATCTAGGCCAATAAAGTGGCTTTCCACTCGTAAAATGTACACAAAAACCTGTAAGGGACAATAGAAAACTGAACCTAATAACAAAGGTACAATTATTTTATTTACTTACTAGCTTCTGCCCGCGACTTCGTCCGCGGAAAATTGCGATATACTGTAATTGTTTAGGCAGCGCATGCAAATAATTCTGTTTTCGGAGGTATTTTTTTCCGACTTGCTAGACGAAAATTGCGATAGCTCGGCTAATATGTATGATATAAATATAATTTATAGCCTATAGCACTCAGGAATAATGTAGTTGAAATTGGATCATTAGTTCCGGAGATTACCCCCTACATACAAACTTACAAATTTTACCTCTTTATAATATTAGTATAGAACTAGTATAGATGACACTTTTGCATAAATACAACGAGTCTATCCATTCCATAACAAAACAAAAGGCAGAAACCTGGTCACGTACAATTTAAAATTAGAATAAAAGAAAATACAGAATTGGTCGAGGTTTTAATTTAAAGGCATCTTACAAAGTGATGTTACGGCCAGTGTCGTCGAAAACGAAAAAAAAATTGTCAATGGACATAATCAATTTTAGAACAACCAACGTGTGATGTGTCAGTGTGCCTCAAGATTGCATCAAATATATTTCCAGTTCAGTAGGTACGTGCCAGATAATGTACCTAGTGCCTATATTCCTTATGGATCCCTGTAGTGACATAATATCAATTAACATTATACTGATTACTGAGGTCGAGCGAACTGAACTATAGGTGGATGTAGTGTTACATGTGTTTTATAATCGATGTAAGTAAACTGAAATTCTTCTGCATTTTAGAAGTATTTGCTCGTTTCAAAATGAATAGTAACTCTTTGGGAACCATTCGATATTTGCATATTTTATTATCATTTGAGTGAAGTATAACTTCGTGTGCACTTTCCATAGGCTTTTTCAATTCAAGTAGATTTTCAGTCGACATATTATTATAGAACAAAATATGCCTATAATTATTAATGACTCACATAATATAATAAACACCTACGACAGTGCGATAATATAGGTATTGCAATTCCGCATTTTAACATCCACTCGACGCCATTACATACATTTTTGAAATACCTACTGTACGCATCTCATTGTATAAACAAAATCAACAAAGCTGGTAAGTAACTAAGTAGGTAACATTAGTTTCTTTGAAAAAAAAAGTAATACACCTAATGTAGCTTATTTTTAAAAACACTTAAGCCGCATTTACCTAAGTGTTGCATGGTGACGACGACGTTCAGTTATAAAAACAGTGATAGATAGTGTTCATGACATACCTAGATATTATTGATGAGGTGTGTGTTGTTTCAGCTTTTAATTTCTGTAAATTGTATGAACTCAAACTCAAACTCAAAGTATTTATTTCAAATAAACCAATTACAGGCACTTTTGAATTGTCAAGGTGTCGGTCAGTCAGAGAGATGAAGCTAGTTGCCCATTCCAAAGCAGTAGGTACCCATGGAGAAGAACGGGCAAGAAACTCCATGGACACTCTTTTAAACAAAATATGGTTACAAAATATTGGTTACATAGTTCATATTAATATTATACATGTGAGAACGATGCAGAACGTTAAAAGCATCAGATATAAAATATGTAAAAACTATTCAATAATTAAATTAAAACAAGCCTTAGCCGCTAAGAGATGACCAGTCCCTACTGACAGCGCCCGTTCACGAACATGACGCATATATTAGCACCATTCAGCTCAACCATTTTGAAGGGAGCTAAATGATCCAACACACACGCCACCATCAGCGAGACATTAAAGTGAGCATGACATACTCTCAGCCGCCAAAGCACATTCAAGTCAATGAAAGACGTACCCAGTAAATGTTCACTTTATATTAGGTACATAGTACTCACATATGTGCTAAGCAATTATACAATATTAAGAGATTGAATTTATACAATGCAAAGATGTTTTTTTGTTGTTGATCTTCCGCAGCTCCAACAGTTTTTAGTAATCTAATCACATCAATGAGGCTTGATTGTCCTGAAACATCTTTACAAAGGAACCCACCATTTGGTACGAACCTCGGCTTAAAGCGTCGCAGGGGGAGGACAGCAAGAGACAGGCTTTTCTTCGGAGGGTGGGAAATCCCAATCAAATGACCCCCCCCGCTCTGGGTGCAGCGGAAGCGAGTGTCAGACTCTTACTGACTAAAACCCATCCATGTTCCTTCCTTAGCCCGTTATGTTTCGGGGTAGCGTTAACCCTTCAAATTCAAATCAAGGGACAGGCTGGATCGGATAGGTGTAACAACAAAATCTCATGTAAAGGCTTTTATTTGCCTTTTTTAGCAGATTGGTCAATCAGTTTACAGCAGATAAAGAGCGGCATGCACGGCTAAACTGCACTCACCATTCTCCCCACGTTACAAACGACCGGTAAAACTGCCAATAGCTGTCAAATTAGTTAATATTTGATCGTTGCCGCGTACCATATAATGGTGACCTCCCACGAGCCCCAGGTGTATGCCGCGACCTTTGCCAAGGCTCACGGTGCGATAAACTTTCGTAATTAAATTCGCAACTGCACGCACATAACCTGACGTTTGGCAAACACATACAAATGTAAAAATAGCCTTAATATGTATGGAGGGAATTGAATTGTTCATACGTTTGCCTAAAAAATGCCTAGGTCGTCTGAGGCGGCCTTTAGAATCAGTGTTTTTTAAAATTTCGTTAAAGCATTGTTGGTCGCGGACATGCTATTACGTTTTTGATTATGATTGTGTTCTTAAGTTTTTAGTAACTAATGAGTAAGGTTAACTATGCAGGAACAAGATGATGTGAAAATATCGGTCTTGTTTCTCTCGGCTTTCGGAATAACGTTGAGTCAAACACCTTAAGAATTAGAATACCAAAAGTTACCGGTCCATCTCACGATTACAGAAGTAATCCATTTACATTTTCTTCCTTCCTTCTCATTAAAGATTAGCATTTAAGCAAAAAGTTTAATTAAATCTGCAAAAAGTTGTAATTCTCTTTACGACTCGACCTATACCTTTTTTTCAATCAAGGAGTCTTAATGACATGGCAACCAGTTGGAAACGTACCGACCTCCTTGCGACCCTGGGTCTGATGATGATGGCCAGCGATGGAATCAGAGATAAACGCGCGAATTTGATGCTATCTATGGTCACGCATAGACATGCTAATATTGGACAGCTTTGATTTACAATAATCTGTTTGGCTTGGTTGTGCCCGCCCTTTCATTGTTCTTTTAGTTAGTAACATAATCTTTGGCTGTCTTTGTTTGAAATTTGGACCACCCAAAGAAGTTAGATTTTCGGTTGTTGGAGTTTTTCTATTTAAACTCCCAATTTCTTTAACTCTATACTTCAGTTGTTTATTCAAACCATACATGATCAAGCTTTTCTGAACTTAAAGTTGTTCACAAAAACTTTGAAGTTCGCATTCATAAACCGTTTTACAACTGCCAATTTTCATGAAAATTTTAAAGATTATACCTAAGCGAAGAAGAAACTACACCCATCAAAAACTTAAATCATAGCTTTTTTATTTCCAAAAATTATTTCTTGTCATCACAGAAAATCAGAAATAGACCTATTGATAGAGGTAATAGATGAAAAAGATCATTTCAGAGGTTTTATGTTTGATGACTATGTTTGATATTATTAAAGCTGAACTAAATATAACCTCATTGTGATCGAGGGTGAATGAAACACAATCGATAGGCCTTGCTCGGTGTGGTACCGCGGCCTCGATACAGCGCCTTTTATAACCGAAGGGGTGGGTGCAAAGGTCAGCTCTGGAGTACCGGCCTCCGGTCAACTGAGCATGTTTGGTATATTTGACTGGCTGAAGTATTGTTTCTAACTAATCAAGGAATGAGCAGTAAATAAGGTGTTGCAGAGGGTGTCTGTTAGTGAAAATATTTTCCATATTAAGAAAGCTTTTAAGTTTCCCTTTCCATTTTTCATTGAATGGAGTGAGCTTGCCGGTATATGAGTAATGTTCGCTTCGCTTCGGTACTTTAATATCTTATAATTCCAAGAGCATCAATTATCAAATTGTTTTAAGAAGGCATATTGTTTTTTTTTTAATTAATAGTATCACTACAATACAAAGTCAGTGTGACGCAGTTTGGCGGGAAAAGAATTCACCTTGAAATGACGCGCTTCCCGCGCTGCGACCTCGCTGGCGGCCGCGAACGTTCGGGCCGCTTCGGAAACGTTCGTGCAAGATCGTTGATTGTCGATGATCTTCGGCGCCACTCGGGTGTCCTCGCTACGAATCGGGTGGTGTTCATTTTAATTGGTTTGAGATTAGTTGGTGTTTCTTTGAATGTTTTGGTTGTTTCAATTTCATATGAGATATATTATTTTCTTTTTCACAAGTTCTTATACTTAACTTTCTTCAATTGTAATGTCCTGGTAGGGATCTTAATTTTTTGTTTTCGAGGAATTTTCAAAGCTCCAAGGCATCCATTTTATTAATGAAAATCATTGCTCACAAAGTAACAAGTAACAAATGCAAGAATGATTACCACTTAACGGAATTTCCATTTTCTCGTCAGTTTTTGCGATCGGTTGACCAGTTGTTGACATTAATTGGTGTTATTACGTTTCATAAATCTGCGTAAATATCGCGATTTATGATACACTGCGATTCGAAAGTGCGTTCACAAATAACGTGAAGGCTATGAATGAAACGACGCAAGTTGGATTTATCTTTTTAGGGTTCTTCATTTAGAGTTAATTTCAATATTGTGACTGCTGTTTTTAATCCATCAGTTTTGCTTTTCAGCATTTTTTTCTGGAATATAATGTGCTTTTTATATCTACTTAAAAAAATGTGTCTACAAAAATCAAGGACTATTTACCAAAGTAAGATTTAAAAATAACTTTTTGGTTGATAAAGGAAAAAAAGAACCCCTAAGAAGATTTTTCGTTAAGTAAATAAGGAAAAAATATTGATCGAGTCATGGTCCCGAAAACTATAAATAATGGAGCTATTATGTAATTGGTCCTTTCTGCTCCTGACAGCCGCGGTGAAAAAGAGGAGCCCCTGAAACAATTGATTGAGCGAGCTCCCCGCGCTTTCGTTCCGCAGCGCTAACCGCTTGACCCAATTTCTTAAATCCACAACCATTTCAGGGTTTGATAATGATAACACTAGTTTGACTGCTCCAGTCATAAAAATATACGCGAGCATCCACCGGTTGACGGGGGCGCGGTTGTGCCGCAGTTCAGTGACTCGTGGCCCGCCGCACCGAGCGGACGTACGTGCGACACTCGCCACTTATCCTCCAACACGTTACGAACGCAACCTTCGGCGTGGAACTGTATTTTGAAATTGTGTGTGTTCTCAATTTGAAAATTATCTGACAGTGACAGGAGTGTTGCCAGTGTTTTTAAGGAATTTTCGTTACATTTCCTTTTGGATGAAACTGATTTTATTGTAATATTTTGATTTTTTATTATTGTGTGCATGTGGACGGATCAGTGAACCTTTGGATTGCGATTTGGACCTGGTGAGTATTATTTGGCACCTTTTGTTTTTACAAATTATGGACACACTTTATGGTTAATTTACCGAAACCGTTAAACAAACACAATTATTGCAACAAAGTATACAAAACATTTAACTCTTGCGTGAGTTTAATCTTAAAAGGCCAAATTAACAGCTTTTTATTGTTGCTTAAAACATTTTCAACAATTTAACTACACAAACATAAGATAGGTTAGTCCCAAACGTAATTTATAAAATATTATTAAAAATAAAAACACAAATGTTTTTCAGAGATTTTCACAAGCTTGTATAAAAACAAACATTTGAGATTGGCGTGTTTTGCGAACCTTCAATTTACACCCAAGATCTTGGTAAAACATTTGTAAATTGAAAGTAAATATATTTTCTAGCTCAGAACTGCGCGCGCGTTTACTTTCATTGCTCCGATTTTTTGTGACAAATAGTTTTACATCATCGGTACATAATTTCTTGATTTGATATATTTTAGATTGGCAACACTTGTATAATGTGGTGGATAATGGACCACACTGGTCACAAAAGATCGTGGCCCTGAATTGAATCGGCACGTAAATCATGACATAATTTGACCACATTGGATATAAACAACTTGACTGCAGTAGCATGGCTGATCAATGAGGGCCTATAATTGACAAGCCATTAGGTTCGGTTACCATAAAGGCATTGTTATTTACTAAAGCTGTTTATCTGTTGAGATTTGTTTGTAAAAGCAGCGGAGGTTTTATACGTTTGTTAGATAAGTCGTCGTGTGAAATCGCCCGAGTGATTTGTTTTTTATCTGAACTTTCGCCGCTTTGCAAGATTATTTCCATATTAGGTATTACAACAGTCAATTTATTCATAGTATTTTATTCATTAGTTTGAATCAAAACTAGACAGTATTCTGCGCAACCTTTCTACATTTGGTCAACAATCTTATGGACCCTGAAAGACTTCAGGAAAAAGTTTCATATTCTTTTTAAGAAGTGCTAGGACGGTTGCGGGATTTTTATTAGTATAATATAGAATGTTGCAGTTCGAATCATAGCATTCTTTCTATGGGAAAGCCAAAACTATTCATTTCCCAAAAAAATATTCGATGCCTCAATCATATTTATTATGAATTTTGTAATAAAGATAACTAAACGATGCCAAAATTCAAGAAATCTCTTGATCTTATTGTCAAAACTAATGAAATTCGAAGAGAGAATTTGGACAGATTTGCCATTTCGTGTGAATCTGACACTACGTAGGCGGTAACATCAAAGTATTACGTCTTGATGTTATTACGCAGTTTCGGTACGCTTCCTAAGACTCTGTTATTGATAGTTGATGTAATACCAATTGCTTTGGTACATCAAGGTCATAAAGGAAGCTAAAACTTCAGGTATTTTATTGATACTCGTACGATTTATGAAATCTCGTCAAACCAGATTTGGAATGAAAACGAAATTTCAGATTCCATTTCGTTCATATTTATTAATCCGACATTGGACCACGTTCCAATCAGAAAAGGTTACGTGCCGCTGTCCTAATTTTCCATTATTTTAAGACAATGTGGCAACACCGTTTAGAGAAGTCTTGACTTTTGGCCACAGGTGCAATTACTCATAATGTTCCTAAACCTGCGGACAATTGCTTGCTGTACCTGTGTGTACGTAGCGACCTTGTGCAGTATTATCTAAGTATTGCGCAGTTATAAAATGATTCTGTCGAAAAAACAGCGGCTCTCTGAATTTTTTCAGCATCTATTTGTGTGTGTTGTGTCTGAAAGTGAATGGCTGTTGTTGGAATAGTAAAAGTAAAGTCTTTGCGGTTGTTAGCCAAGTCTTAAGGTATCCAGTTTCAGTTCTCACAAGAAGGCTTTGTTTAGTTTTTAATCCAATTCTGAATTCATTCATGACATCATTTTAGAGCAAGCTTTGTTCCAGTTTTGCGAAAAATCCCAATTTCACAAGATGCATGTTCATCTTGACTTCTCCAACCGACTTGTAAAGCGTTTCTGCAGTGTTCATTTGAAAATTTGAAATATTGCATATTAAATAACTTCTTAGTACGCAGCCATTTTCTTAGCGATGAGTAATGCTGTAACCTCCAAACCTTACCGTCAAATTGCTACAGGGAAACGTTAAATTGTAAACGCTGCAACTGAGTTGATGGGGCGTTTTGGTCCAAGAAGCACCTGTAGGATCCTTGACAAGCTTTAAAAGCTTTGGAAAGCTTATGCGACAAAACTTAGGAGCAGGAAAATTTGTCAGAGATCTTTTAAGCTCCACGAAGCTTTGCAGGCTGATTCAAACGAAAATAATGGTCAAAGCTCCCGAAAACTTAGTCCTTGCCAGCTTTTTGCACCTAACCCATCACACACTCCATTCTACGCATGACAAGTGTTACAACAGCCGCACACCAGAACAACAAACAATTACATTTATTATAAAATCACGGAACAGCGTCCTATCGATAGCTTATCAGCTGCGGCCTTGTGTTTATCTGAGCACTGCTCATCTGTTCACGTGGGCATGATTGTTTCAAGAGCAGTCAGCTAACTGCTAACTGAAACTGAAGGCAAATAGTCTTGTTGGTCCGAATTATCGTATGTGAATTAGAGAAAATGATAAGTACCTAAGTATATTTTGAAATTGCTGTATCAGAAAACTTTTTTCCAAAAACAAACCATCAACTTCCAAAAAAGACACTACAAAGTATTATATAATGTTAGTTTTGGAAGTTGGTGGCAGGAAACAAAAATACAAAACAAAAAACAAAGACTTATCTTTCCTAATTTACATGATAATTCTTTATAATTTTTTTTATCCCACACATATTCGTATACCACTTGATAACTGAATGTGGCAGGAAATTATTATAACATCATCAATATACACTTAGTGGAAAAAATTAGGATTATTGAAGCTAACTCAAAACCTACCCAAGCAAAGCATAATATTTACATATGAGACTACCGCACAAGCTCAATCTACCAAATGAAGCCCGTAAATCGGTCTAATAATAATCATAGAAAAATCGATTAACATACAAACAGAAAAGACGAACGTAGAACCGAAAAAGTGAAGCCTAAATGTGTCTTAATTGGGATGCCGCACGAGGATGAGGATGAAAGTCAACGCTTCGAAGAACCCTAGCAGAATAGTCACCGATTAAATGTTTATGGCTGCATGTTCAGTAGAAGGAAAACCAAACACTATCCAACGATTTTATAATAGTGTTCCATTTAAGGTTTTAAACGAAACCTCGTGCGGCCATATTGCACTCCATAATATCTTTGCCATCTATAAATAAAGTCGCAATCAACATCGTAAACATTTCCAATATGCTCTATAGTAAAGATATTTCTTATGACAGATTTAGCTTTACCTACAAAACTGGGTTCGCGAACAAAACGTTGCGAGTCCCATCAAATTTCCTGTGATTTTGGTAAGATAGTCGATTTATGTATAGTCGATTTAACAGAACTTTAGATTCCTTCTTTCTTTAAAAGGAGTTTCTTCCCCTGCATGGCTCTCCCAACTTTGAAACATCCTTCAATTTGTACTGAGTTTTCTTTATCGTTATTGGCAAGGCCTTTCCAACTAGCATATAATCTACCAATTGACAAAAATGTTGACCATGCACCAGATTTTGGTTCTGCACTATCGTCTACTAACACCTATCACATGTTAAAAAAAAACAGTTTCACAAGTCAATCTACCCATACATGTAGGAGTTCTAAGCTTATTGCCCTAGCACTGTGCACACAGCCCAGGCCTGCGCTCTGCGGTCTTAGGCCATAAAATATGTTTAGCCATAACGTTCAGCGCTCATACTGTACCGCTTCCTGCTTCTACTCCATTAATTGAGGTATTCCAAGAATCTTCTGCCAGTTGCTTCAACTCTAACGCGCTTTAGCTGGGAAATTCATATTTTCCATCTCTGAAGAAGGTGACGTTTCATAATCCTTTTCTTCTGTGTATTTGGTCCATTATAAATGTTTGTTTTTTACGAATTGATGAGTCTTCTGAAACAAATTGAACTTTCAAAGTTTTTTTTTGCTTAATGATATCATGTTAGTGCCCATATAAAACGCATTTAGCTATCAATACTTTTTCAGTCGAGCGTTATATCGTCATTAACTAATCATGAGTTTCTTACTACAAGAGAGTAATGTGTTACATCAGCTAAAAACTTCGAAATCATTCGACTTCGCGTGTCATCCTCCAAGCCATCATTAAGATTCGGTACAATTGCAACTGAAACCCAATCTCACGCTATAACGACGCTTACGTAAAAGACATTAAGATTTAAACTTGACTGCAAAATTTGATTTATACTTTCGAGTAATGGTTTCAAGCAAACGATGGAATCACATGTACATTTATAATGGTGAAATTGCTTTCTCTTGTTAACAATAACTTTTATTTTTTAATTTAGTTAGCTCATCTATTGCGAAATGGGAGGTCTTTGGCACACGAATGTTCGTGTGTAGCCATATTTTTGATCGATATTTCGCTTTTCTTTTCAGTTGATGGACGAATATTCAATGGTTGTAGAAGACTTGCATAGGGATGCCTCTACAGTCTACAGTGACTTAACATGACGACAATTTGAATTTAGTTGTTTTCTGACTAGTATCTTCGCAGTTGTCATCTTCCTTTTACCCCAACTTATTTGGTGTCGTGGCAGCATTTTTTTTTTTTTTTAAGGCTGGGAAATCATCTAATGACTGCTCCCGCTCTGGGTGGGGCGGAAGGGAGTGTCAGACTCTTACTGACTAAAACCCATCCATGTTCCTTCCGTAGCCCTTTATGTTCCGGGGTAGCGGTAACCCTTTCGGACAATCCCGCTTATGACAATCCCGCTTAGTCGTGGCAGCATGGCATATTTTTTAAAAGGCCCCTTTTTCAAAGATTAGCTATCTTCTAAGTAGTGACATTTTCTATCCTTTTTTTGCTTCACTAGTAATTATATATTTATTGTTTAGTTTTTTTCCAGGCTATCTATTGGCTTATACGTAACGTATTTCATAATGCTTTCTAGCGAAATGTCTGTTAAGTTAATTTTAAATTAATATCGAGGCTCGATCGAAAGGACAAGGGAATGGCGCATTAGCAATAAATAACAAATGCAATTCGAACATTTTCAGTAGCATTCACAAGATAGCGATAAATCATTGCGCTTGCGCCTTGCTTCCGCATAGACGTGCGCACGCGACGCGCAGAGAGTGAAAGTATGATTTCAAATGGACGTCACCGCGATTACGCAGACGAGGTTATTTTTTTATTGTTATTTTAAGAAGTTCTTGTTTACTCAAACTAATGAAAATGAAAACTGTTTCCTTAAGAGGAGTCGATAGATAATCCACAATAATATATACTTCTGCAATAAAGTCTCATTGTTCGGTAACTCGGAACTTCACAACATGGACGCTCCAAGTTTTAAATATAGCTAAATGACTATTCAATAGACTCGTACGCTAATAGATTTGATAGTAGAGTACCTACAATATTAGAACGCTATCATGTTGTATTGCTATAGATACAATTTAATTCCTTAATGGATAAGCTCTATCAAGTGCTGCTACCTACAACCGGCACAAGTAGAGTATTTTTAAAGCCAAGTGTACCATAGGTTATTGCTCTATGGGCCAAAACGATTTTAACTTAATATTTCATGATTCCAAGAGCAGTTTTTAAACAATGATAAAACGCGATAAATTCTTTACTGTGTAGTAGTTTCCGAAAATACTGCTGATATTTTCCCAAGCATAGAAGAAATGTGTAGGTTTAATTTTAATGGCATCGACCGAGTTCAATGGTCTGGTGATGGGCATAAAGTTTTATTCAGCGAATCCCATGGGCTATGGGCTATAAATATTCGTGTTTCGTTTCGTACATTGATAGCCGGAAGCATGTTCTGTGGGAAACTCATGTTTGGAATCATTTAAACAATATCATTAGGAAAGGAAATGCCAGTTAGCAGTGTATGTTTATTGTTTGGAACGTACTTAATGAGTCGATTGAAAACATGTCTAGTACTTAGTTTTTAATTAGACGTTTTCATAGTTTTTAGCTCAACACGAGTTGAAAAACTTCCCAAGAAAGTTCTATGATCTTGTTTACACATATTTTCTTAACCAAAAACCTCTGTTCCACAGAATTTCTTCCTCTCCTCTCAGCGCAGCGTCGTTACATCAATTCCCACATGAATATTTAACAGGTTTTTTGTAACATTTCCTGCAAAAACAGAACTTATATTCAACTAATGTGGCTAAATATAATTAGTTGTTTGTGTTGTCGGACACGGGGGTAACGAACTATGTATATTTTTGTTGGTCGCTATCATGTCGAACTGTGACCTTTAGTGAGAAACAATAGTTATAGTTAATGCTTCGTCTAATATTGAGGAGATGAAAGATGTCTGTCTGTTATTGGTTGCTGGGTCTTGAGATGAAAGAAGGCCGTGGATACAATGACAAGTACCTGTGATAGTATGACTCTTAAATGGACAGTGGGTAATTTATTATGGTCCGTATACCCAAAAAATATTTGACTGTAGCATTAGGAACCGTGGTGTATTAGGTGGTGTTTTATGCCCTCATGCAGTTGTTTATTCAGTCCTATCCTATATAATAGACAGCATGTCTAAAATAAGCGGGATTGGGTTACTGCTACCCCGGGCATAACATAAAGGGCTAAGGCAAGAACATGGATGGGTTTTAGTCAGTAAGAGTCTGCTCTCAAATCATCAAATGACCCCTCCCGCTCTGAATGGAGCGGAAGGGGTCATTTGATGATTTCCTACCCTCAAAGAAAAAAAACATGTCTAAATTTACTTGGCGAAAGTAAATGTAAAAATAAATAAAATATCGAATATGTGAGAAAGTTACATTGTTTTAACAAATAGAGTAAGAAAATCAAATAAATACATATAGTATGGTCACTCGTCTGTCCGACCGTCTGCCACAGCCAATTTGCTCCAAATCTAATAGACCGATTAACTGTAAACTTGGAACAAGTATCAATTAAATGAAGGTTGAAAATGGGGTCACTTTTGGAAGACAAATAAAAAAAAGTTTTGCATAGAAAAAATAGCTTACTGTAAGAAGTAAAGTAAAAATAAGTGACCATTCCCCTTGTCTCCGAAACTATTAAGCCAAAAATATTGAAAAAAACGACAGAAAATAGTTCTAAGTAATACATTAGAGAAAAGCCCACAACACTCCTATGGTGTTAAAATGACATGGTACATGTCTCAATATAGTGCACAAAAACTTTAATTTTCAGCTGAAATGTATTGGAGTTTTATCGTACCTTTTGTATTGATTCAATCAGACTAACTATCAAACTACAGTAACTTGATTAACTTTAAAAAAATCGCATCGATGAGGTCAGAATACATTGTAATTCCATGCATGTATGCATTCTAATACCTTTCACTTACGCGAACAGTTCATCCTTTACATTTTTAATGCAAACCAAGTTATAGACCCGGCCGGCATTTTATTGTAAACACTTGCGATTTCAACAAGAATTTAAATGAGCCTGATTAAAAATCTCAATCTGAAACAATTGACCTTCCTTTGGCATGTTTATTTTGTTCCACCATCGCCCACCGGCCGCAATTTCTTTTTTTAACGCGTGTAATAAAATAAATAAACTCGGACAGTCCTAATTCTAATCTAACGGCGCCAAGGTTCGCGAATTTTTCTCCAATACATTCGTTTCCTTGACACACATTGCGTTGATGCGCCCGCGCAGCCGCGACGCGCGTAAAAATGGCCGCGGATAAAACTAGCCTTTGAATCATTGTCTGATAAATTCGTCGGTTTTAAAGTTTTCCGTTAATGTAAATAACGGATTATGATTGATTGTTGAAGTGGGATTAAACTAGCAGCCCAACTTTATTGTTTGAAATTGTAAGACATGACGCTATGTTTTATTTTGCTATCGATTTTCAGAAGTCTATGAGCCTCACTTATTTTCAGAATCGTGTGAATATAACACTGCACTCGGGGAAAAGTTCGATTCTAAGATCCCTAATTTATTAGACACTCTTTTTTATTTTGACTTTGTCGTCCCTATTATACCTCTTTATCGATCTCTGTCATTTACGAGATCTCGGCGAGATTAATAGATCTGTTCGTTATATTTATAAGAAATAATAAGTTATGTTATTCTAATAATCTTAATTTTTTTTAATGTTTAAGTCTAATAAAAAAAATATTTACAACATTATTTATTAATGAGATAATCAGTCTTCTTCATTTATTAAAATTAAGCTCTAAAGATTTTAAGCTTATTAAAATGAGTTCTCAAAATTTTGGAAAAAGCTTTGGAATACGAAGCTTAAGGTAGTTTAGGGAGCTCAACGACCCGACACACAATCACGCAACACAGCCAGGTCTGCAGGACATATAAAATACTCACAGCCGCCAGAGAATTATAACATAAGACATGTATTAAATCTTGCCTCCATGGTACTCCTTTGCACAGTTATTATTCTCTAGAAAAGTCATACAAAATATCTTGATTTATGTCACGTAAATCAATATAAATAATATTGACAATATTATTACTATACACCCCCCTCCCTCCACTTAATTTACTTATTTTTAGTTACAGCACAGTCTAGACACACCTTAGAGCATTTAGACACACAAATCAAAACTGACACAAACCTCTCTAAACAGTGTAAACCATTCCTTTCAAATATTGGGCTTTTGTTTACAGCAAGTCTCAACTACAAGGCAGGGCGAATCAAACTCGAGAAAAGCGAAAATCAACTTCTTTAAGACCGTATTTGATATAAATTAAATCTGGAACCATCTTATAATTAGTTTTTCCCCATCTCTAGCAGGGAAGAAAGTTGGTTGCCATGGAAACAAACGTCCTTGGCGCCAAAATGTCCCAATTCCAACTATTTCGCCAGAGAGTGGGACTTGGCGCCAATTTGTTTTATTGTTTTTTTTTGCGATAAATGTCGGTATGTAGGGCGCAGGGTCGAGGTGTTAATCGAACAGCTTTAGTATATTTTTAATGTGTGCCCTATTTTCGTTGTTGTATAAATTGTAACACTTTTAGATTTTCAAGGATTCTGGCAACCTGGAGAAAGGAGACATCTTCTTGTTATAATGAACATGACATGTTTTATGTGTTCCATGTCTTTTGGAAAAGGTGTGTGCTAAATCCTGTTTTTTTTTTTCATGTCAATCAGCACTGACTTTATGCTGAATGGTTTTGCTCTGTGTCCCTTAAAAAATTATGGTACATTTTAAACAGAAGCCACGTTTTCTAACAGTTTTTACGAAGGCATGAAAAAAATTTGCTCTTTTAGGCAAAGGGCTGCTGAAATCTTACAATCTTATAGATATATCGGCTATATAATTTATGTATTATGTCTAGTAGATATCAGCTGATACACTATCAACGATATCGTTGTATCACCATAGTATTCCGCTCGTAAATTACCGATTACGATATGATTTGATTATTATACTGATCACGTGGTGGGAAGACACCGGGGCGGAATATAGGGGTAGAAGATGCAGTTTTACAGAATCATATAAAACATGGATTGAGTCACAGATCAAGGGTTACATTCCCTATGCAGTTATTAAAAGCTCTGCAATGTTTGTTTTATGAACATATAAAACAACATATTATTCAATTCAATACCCCATAAAAGTAAAATCTAAATCAATTTGAGCTACTGTTTATAGAAGTAGGAGTAAATGCTGGAAACTTTGTCACTTCATCACTTGTCCAACGGTACATTAATAACCGCTACAAAAAACAAAACTTAAAAAATACCGTAAACTCTAAGAAAAAGTAAAAAAAATAATGTTTTATAGGTATATCGTTAGCTTTCTAATGTATCACTTGCAACCCTATGTAAAGGGTTGTCATTACCCACCGACCTTTTTTATATTTTATGGCTTGTTTAATGGCCGCCGTAAAATTTAGCCGTAAGTAATAAATACTCTTTGCTTACGACGACATGCAAGCTACAATGTTAAAAAATGTTTTCTATCAATACTCCATCGTAAAGGGTTTGTTTTATTATCTGTGGACAGAAGAAAATAAAGGTAAGTTTTATAGTCTATATTTCATTGCTGTAACCATAAAAAACCAAGTGAGTGAAGAAAAAAAAAACATTTTTAGGAAGAAGCGTCAAGCGTTGTTAGATTTTAATTTTGAGCAAACTTAAACAGTTGTAATATTAAATTAATTTTGTGTTTATTCTACAGAAACAAGTGCATGCAAAAAGATAATAAATACTAAAAAAAATATATAAATCAAAACATATCATATTCACGAGCACAAAACAGAAACAGTCAGCCTCACGTCTTCATGACTGTGACAAGAAGGCTTGGACTCTTCATGATGCTGTGGGGCACTATAGCACAGCGCAAATTCTCGGTGGTCACCCAAAATTTAATTATTTTAGATATTGCAATTCCTTGTTTACTATTATTCGGAAGCAGGCACGTAGTCGCTCGTAGATACCAACTAAGTTCAGTTTACCTCGACGAGATCTTATCCTCTAGGGAGGTAGTTCTTTTCATCTTTTGATATATCAGGGACGTGCTGCTTTATATTTACCTATTCTATAAAAGGTTTTTTTTGTACAACTTGTACAATCCATTTCAAATGGTAGCTAATGTTTGTATCTAATTAAGATTGTTTGTGTTAATAACATTGGTACCGCTGAATCTTTTATGTTCTTCAGTATATATCATTTCATTGGTTTCTTTCTCAGAACGGAGCACAAATCTGAGAAAATAAGAATGAGCTTATTTAAAGACTAATCTAAATAAATCATTCGAAACTTGTTTTCATTATAATCCAAAGTCAAATATTTATCCACAACTAAAAATACTTATGACACCAGTGCACACAGTAAAGTAAGAATGAATCGTAGAATCGTCAAAAAAATAGGCACAAGGAAAAGCGTGAGTAAATCTATTATGTTCTGCCGACCATTAGCGAAAAACAGAGAAAGTGGTCGCACTCATAGTGTTACGTATTCGCGCGCTGACAGTAAAAAAACAAACGTCAGTCGATACGCGCAAAATGTTCGCCAACCTTCGCCGGATTTCGGCTGCCATCGGCGCAAAAATGTCGCGATGCGCAGCCACAATAACTAGATCTGTGCATCTCCCTGCAAACCTACGTCACGAGCACCCGACGGGGGGCCAGTGCCACTATCTCGGAGGCCACGATTCGCTGGTCCGCGGACATCCGCGCCTGTCTCGCCGACCTTGGCCTAGTTTGATAGTGGGCTCTAGCCCGCTCCGCAGCTGTTACACAGATAGCTCTGATAATTCACTTCCTAATGGACTTTTTGTCTGTTATCAGCGAAGAGTATAACGAAAGTACTATGGTTGTGACGTCATTATTGAAGTTACATGGCCTATAGGTCAATTATAACGATATCATCATTTGCATTTCTTTACAGCATGGACAGACATACGAATTTGTGCGTAGGATTTTATCTGCAGTAGTAGGTATTTACTGGTGATAAAATCGTCTGGCTCGTGGCAACGCTGCTGTGATTTATGACCTCTGTTCACGGTTTATGTTCATATTTCATTGCACTTCACTGAAAAAAAATACAGAATGCATTAAGTATTCTTTTCGAAAAATGTAGGCGACTTGCGTTTTAAGACAGGCAAATGTCACTGAATATTCTGTTTCAAAACTTAAAGGTGCCTAAAGGGCTAAGCAAAAGGGCAGTCCACATGACTACCTACTGACTACATACACGAGTAATGTATGATGCGAGGTGTAACTGGTTGTTTTCGAAAATAAATAGTAGCGATGGCTGCAAAACCTAGTTCTTCCTAAGGTTACAGTTTTCCTCGTTCGCGTTTTCCAGCTGAATTTTCTTTTTCTTCGAAAAACTGCCTATACTTTAAACATTTTAAAACATCCAAGGTCCTCAAGTAGTTACTAGATACATCTATCTCTTTCCCACATCCTATTCGTTGTTTCATCATTCGTCGCTGCTAAAACCATTCATTCATTAATTGAGTGTGCAATGAATTTCGGGGACATCCATGACCTACTTTAGCATATAGAGTAGCTATGGCTATATAAGACAGCGCCAATGCCATGTGTACGGTGCAAAAAAAAAAGAAATTGATGAATGACTTTTACGCGCGAAAAGTAAGTCGCCATTTTTCTTATGATGCGGGAAAATTCGTACAGTTTTAGGGATTGTTCATCAAATTAAGTTGTTGATGCTTAATCAATATTCAGGGTTAAGAGACGATCCATTTTAGGCTACACCACCAGAGTATTTTTGTAAACATTTTTGTTGCAATTTGTATGTTGATCAACATAAAACTTAAGACTGACCTATTTGCAAAAAAAGTTAGAAAATTTTAATTTCGAGGGCTACCCTATCGGTTTATTTAGCCTTAAATGGAATCGTGTCTTAATTCAAAATATGTATATATAAAATAAAAGACCAGTAGTTACCTACAAGTGAGATCATTGTGATGAAAAAATATTTTACAAAGAAATAAAATTATTTAAGTACGTTTCTCTAGGTTAAGTTTGACTCAACCATTCAATGCCTCACCCCAACATCTACATACAAACCCGAAATCGGCATTGACACACAGACAATCATTAGTAACTACAGTGATAGTGAAGGCGAGAGAGGGACAGACATATCGTTCATTCGTTCTATTTCTGTCCCCCTCTTGTATTATTTGTAAATAATTTCCTGGTACCAAAATAAAAGCCTTGACTTGACTATATAATAGACGATAGATTCCATTAGCTAGTTTCCTGTGGTGTTATTTGAGCATTATTGTCAATAATACAATTTAATTTTAATTTTATTAAGTGGGTGAATTGTTCGCAAAAAGATTTTAGGAAAACAATAAATGAGAGAATCAAAATCTATCCATAGGTAACTTAGTATATTTAAAGAATCGACAGAAAAATACATTATTTTAATTCCACTTTTTTACTTTTCCCTTTGTTATTGTGACTAGGATAATAGAATGCGTGTACCAGAAACAAGATAGAGTGAAACCATATTGTTAGTAGAGTTACCATGGACGCTAGAATTAACAATAAGATTTTTGGTATTGTTTTAGGTCGAAAAGCAGACGGGCAAGTTTAAATATAAAAAAAATATGACTGAGATTAAGTACCTAGATACCAACTATTGTAAAAAGGCTTATAAAATACTTTATAAGGGAACAGGGAATTATAAATTATTTGAATTAAACGATATCATAGTTACTAGTTGTTATGCCAGTCACGCTCTATGGCCACTGCTATAAAATTATTTCTTATTTGACATCCCTAATTTAACCACTGAAGCATGCTGCTTATTTTCTTTTATTAAATATGCATAGTGTGAGTAGAATGTTATACATAGCTTCGGCCATGGACAGGTAAACTGAACAAAGTAGTCGTAGCAAAAGCATTTGGTGGCAAAGTTAATTGAATTAAGTCCATAAACACACCGGGAATCCACCAGCCCACTCGGTTCAGTCCCCCACTCCCTGCGCGTGCGCCGACCTTAGCTACGTACACGTCTACATTAAGCAACCTTGATCTCTACCTATTACTGAAAAATGTTGCATTAAAAACACCCAACTTATTGTCTTGCACTACACATGTAACCCACACGGTTAACAACTCTATGTTAACGCAGGTAGAGTCTAAATTCGTTAATTATTCCTTTTCGTAGACCTTGATGGCTGGCCTTGTCTCTATCTGGCGTCCGCTCTTTCCGCCTTCGCCGCATCAATTTAAACATTATTATTTTTATTGAGATATTTAAAAATACCTTTGTGTTTTTTTCCTTCAAATTATTATTAGATTTTGTTAATTAAGTGTAAACTGCAATTGTAAATGAGCTTGTATTATTAAAGCCAAAACAAAAACCAGAATTCGTTTTGGTAAACCAGAATTACATGGTAAAAGCGCTATCTACAAGTCGAGTCTTGGCCTTGAGCTACAATAAAGACACTACAGGCACCAAATAAATATAATCTTTGCAAAAAATTGAGTTATAACTTCTTCATCCTGTGGATGTCATTGAGCCACTCAATACTTACACTCCCCAACCCCATACCCATAAGATTAAGGCCGTCTATAAATACTGACCTACTAAAACGACCTATTTAGTAAACGAAAAAAGGCAGGCGAAAATTCGTGGTCGGAACATGCTCGCGCGCACACCGGCACAGCCGTACGTAATCACTAAAAGTGTGTCATGATCACTGGGTTAAGTTTAAACGTTTCAACTGAAGGTTTTTTATTCTGTGGCGTGGTGTGGCGAGGCGGGGCTCACACGTCACCACCATGCAAGGCTTAAGGTCAGTTTTTCGCAACTTCACACCATCATGCGAATTGTCTCCTTCGATGCTTAGGAGAGTCAAAATCAAGGCTGTAATAGTTATAAAATGGATGGCAGAACGTAAAACAGCAGCATAGATGATGCTGGCTTGAATTTAGGTCGATCTAATTCGCAAGTAGGTTATCGCCTCGGATAAAAATAAAGGTGTATAAATTGCTTAGCGAAACACCTGTCATCGCCCTGATCTAGTTTTTTAGGAACTTTGTGTTACATGCTACATATCCTCAAGAATCTCCTTCTGATCATCAAATTATATAACCCAGGGCCTGCTGAAGAGGACACTTTGTGTAGTACTATAATCCACGTTCATTGGATTAGATTAATTACCTTGAAGCTCCACGTGATGCGCCCACGCGCACACTGGCGCCTCCAGTATTTTCATCCGCGTAAACAAATCCGCATTTTAAGTTATTTTAGTTCGAGTGTCTCCAAAACTACTGAACTCAATTTGATATAGACTCACGATTACGCACGCTGTAGTACAAAAGTATTTTTATTTATTGGCACAATTTTTAGATACACGTAAGACTGACAGATTTGATTTATAAACGGCTATTAATTCTTTGTAAATTAAGATTCTTTGGAAGAAGCGCTCACTACCGCAATCGTGTGCGGTACTGCTGATCTCATGATCGAGCCGACCTCATGGTCCTGGGTTCAATTCCCGGTTCCGGCAAAGTGTTGTTCGATTATTCCAAAATACAGGAAAATACCGGCGTGATGCTTTGTTACTATGTAGATTTCTTTATTTTCTACGTATTTCATAAGGCTTCACGTGTTTGATTCGAATAAAGAGACCTTGTAACTGTATACCAAGATTGCGTTCTTTGGTGCATCGAAACCGCGCGAACTAATTAGGCATAAGTCGGACTGGTCTTAAAAAGGTCATTAGAATATGCTAATATTGTCCGTAATAAGTATTAAATGAGCCGTTCTTTATAGGTTCCTTAGAGCATTTGACTTGAGAGATTAGTCGGACATATTAAAACATCCTGGATATCCTAAGTTCTGAAATTAATGGTACGTAGCATTATTAGTCAAATTAATCCAAAAAAGTAAAAATAGCAATGTATTATTTCACCATAATCAAATGGCTTAAATAAATTACTATAACGATGTCATAAATGAGTCATCGTATTACTATGAACCGGTGTATCGCTGCACTTGCACAAAGTGCGCACAAAATTTAGGGCGCGTTGCGACAGTCGCTGCGTCTGCGCATATGACCGTTTTGATTTTAAACAATAACTGGCCGATTGCACAAGTGCCCTAGATACTCGCTAATGTATTTGTTTGATTAATTATTTAATTATGATGGTCTGGGGCCGTGTTATGACGTTTTAATGCCATCATGATTTCAGTGCGAGAGAGAGAGGAAATTATTCATGGCCGGTAGCACCGTCCTTTTTCATAATAAGGTCCCTGGTCGGGTTGACAACATGTTTAAATGAACCTAAAGAGCAAGCAAGTAAAGTTTATTATTGAAGGGTTTGTGGAACATTTTGGTTTTAACAAAACTTTCAGACAAAGCGACATTCTCCTTTTCAAAGGAAACAAAATAGCGCAAACAATCGTTGTAAAAACGAATAACATTAAAACACCAACGCTTTGCTTCGTTTCCATCAAAATAAACTCTCTAATACATCATGTTTAAATAAAAAAAGTTTATATAATTTTTGCAGATCATCCTTTAGCCCTGCTAATACTAATCTGCTAATGACTCCACGCCCCATGTTCGCACAAACTGTGCGACGTATTGAATGTTTATCTACGAGTGCCATGCACGTATAGCGCGGTAAATACGGCCATACATTATTTTATCTGCTCGTTCTGACGGCCTTGGTCCAATTTGGTCATGTCGGCAGATAATATAATTGGTTGTCCTAATTCCTTTAAATGACTACTGATGTGTCTCAGTTGTGAAGGGTATATAAATGGATAAAAGTTGGGGTGAAACTTGGAAGCGTCCAGTTTAATATATTGCCTTTACACTTTCTGAAATTATGTGAGTCCACTATAAATAATACTTCAGCTTCTTTAATTAACTAGTTTGCAATATGAATTATGCCTTGCATCAAGCGGAAACTCTTATTATTTGAAGTTTACTTTAACCGTTCCTAACTTCATAGAGCGAGTTACCTAGCGGGTAAATTCTAATAAATATTATAACTAAAAGAGAATTGTGATCCCTCTGAAATCGCCAGACGGAAGATGCTGAAAAACACCTTCCATAAAATTCTTCCATAAAATCTTCTGTTAGAGATTATGATATATCCAAATCTATCTACCAGTCATACACATATAAATAACAAAGTATTTAGCATTATTAAAATGATGAACAGTCGCAATCCTTAATCGCCGCAAGTTATTGAGGGAAAGGGGTCAGTGGAGCACATAGACCAGCAATTTGTCGCTTCTATGTATTGTTGCGATATTTTGTTCAACATTACTCATGATTTACATAACAAAAAAAAATATGTATTGTCTTGACTTAGTGTAGTCGCGAGAGCCTCAATTTTGCCCGGGAAAAATAATGGCCCGGAGTTAGTGTTAGGATTTCTTCGTCTATCATCCTCAGGCCTTCAGCCTTCACACTGCTGAGTGCTGGGCATACCTTTTTTTTTTCAGGCTGGGAAATCATCCAATGACTTCTCCCGCTCTGGGTGGAGCGGAAGGGAGTGTCAGACTTTTACTGACTAAAACCCATCCATGTTCCTTCCTTAGCCCTTTATGTTCCGGGGTAGCGGTAACCCTTTCGGACAATCCCACTTACCCGGCAGGCTTGGCCCTGAGGGGCCCCTTCATATGCTGACATCTCTTTGAGGCGCGCGTGGAACATATACGCACCGTCCGGCACGGGCCTGGTGCTGATCGGACGGTGAGTCATGCTGGGCATACTTAAGCCTCTCTTTGATCTTGTCAAACCCCTCTCAATATGTTTAGGCTTTGGAAAATTAAGCTAAATAATTTTATTGGGAAATAAATTTAGATAGCTTAAAAAGAACTTGAAATCCATTTCAATTTAAGTGTACGAACCCATGCCACTTACAATTAATACTGTAATTTTCTTTTTGATGATAATTATGCCACTTCTCAAAGCTGACAATCCTGATATCCAAGTTTGCAAGCGCTTGATTTTATTCTGTTCTATGTTCTCAATTTATTTTACCGTTCACCAGTGAGATGATATTTATGGATGACTAAATCCAAAACATCCCTTAACTATTCTCAAGTTGAGGAACCTGAAAACTCATAGAAAAAAAAAGAAGGAGCAATCTCGTTGTGACGTCAGACGTTGTTATGATACCTTGAAATCTATGCATTTATCTTCAGCACACGTGTCGCACTTATCAAGAATACATACAAAAACAATACTACAACTGAAATTGGTATAAAATAACAATTATATCTGTCTTTACACGATGCAAGGATGGCCTTGCCGATACTTTTAAACATTTTCGCAAAATATCTTTATATTTACACAAGTGACGGTTTTATTGATACTTAATAATATATGACGTCACATGTTTGTTCGGCGCATTGAAACTCCTGAGAAAATTGGTAAGAATATTGCTTCTACAGTGAGCTGAGATGAAAAATGAACTCTTGTTCTAGTGTTTGGAACCTGCACACGTGCTCGGCACATGCTGAGTTGTGTATATATTTTCTTTCAACATTAAAATTCTAGTGCACAAGGTTTCAGAAGATACAGTTTTACTAGTTTTTATTAGCAAACTACGCAATATGAACTACAAATGCACAAATCTGTCACTAAGTCTTCCAGTTTCCCACGCCACCACAAACAGCCCTTTCATCACTGAAGGAAATATCAAACATTCATTTTGATCACGACGCTAGCGCACGGAATCCGGTAGTTATCACTGCAAACATCCATCTGGACAGAGACGAATAGATGCTGGTAGAGTCAAGTGTGAGCGAGAGAGAAGCAAGGTTATCCTCAGGGCCGGGCATCACGAGCCGCAGTTATCGATGCAAGTACTATTGAGTATCGAATCTACTGTTTATCTGTAAATCGTGTTAATGACATTAAAAATTGGGTTTTAGGGAACGATTTAGAGGTTAGTAAGATAACTCGAAATGCAATTAAATGTTTATGTAGTAGATTACAGCCAGCCTTGTAATGTGAGATATCGGTCAGGCGATAGTGTGCCTAGACTCCACTACCATCATGCTAATGTTTCCTAATAATTGTTTTTATGACAGTATTATGTGCAAAAAATCTATGTCAATTAATACAAAGTTAGTGTAGCCTTAAAGTGTGACCTTAGCATTGACTTAATAACTTATTTCACAATTTAAGTAAATCGCAAAACTCAGTCTAGTGTGAATCGCTGAGTGCGATTTTCGCAATTTTACAAACTCCATTGCTCTAGTTGTAACTGCATAATGTGTGTATTTTGCGAAATTTATTCGATTGTACCGAATTGCAATGTTCGATATTTATGTAGAATTTAATTTAGTCCACAGCGACTGAACAATTTTCCTCGAATAGTTTGTTTTATTTTTTCAATTGGTTTGTTCTGGTTTTTTGCATCATTTGTGTTAAAAGAATAATACAAGATGTATTTATTAAGAGCTGTTCGGGACATTTATAGATGGTTACGTATGATTGCGCCACGCTATTTGGCAGCTTGTCGCAATAAGACATTGCGCTGGCGACTGATCTCGCACAAGTGACTTATGATGAATAATAAGAGACAATGAGTAACTTGGTAACTAAATACGAGACATTTACTGTACCAATTTCAACATTTTAAAGTTATTTGATATTTTAAATCTTTTTTACGATTGATTTTACGTCAATTGATTAACAAACGCCGCCTTGGATTAACATCTTTTGATGTAGATTTTTGTATCTGGCAACACTGCTATTTATACTGCAGTTACCGATTAGCCAACTTCTAATTTGTTAGTAAAATATTATTGATTAAATACTAAAGCCAAACAAATTGGCCATGGGATACTTGTATCGCCGCCGTTTAAAACCAACCTTCGTGTGTGGGTACCCTTTAATCAAATCAAGTTAAGTAATACACAAAATCACTTAATAACATAGTAGAACGTAATATTTAATCTTAACTAGCGTGGGTACATTCTTGTTGACATGTAACTTATTTCATTGACTATTTATAGCAACTTGATATAGGGATGTGATTCATGTTACTATGACAAACGTGGCCGACATGGTTACGACATTGGCGCCAAAATGTTTGCTTAGAACTTATCATTCTGCCAATAAATATATATCTGGGAATTTTAGATGATTAATAAAAAAATAACCAGCTATCACTTATTTCCTTCACCCAAGGTCGTAAAACCAAAAAAATATAACTGACGTTTCCCGCGATGAGTTCGAAGTTTAAAAAGTATAATTTGATGTGTGACTTCTTCCACATAAATAGGTGTACCAACAAACAAGAATACGATTACCGAAAAGCCCAGTGACCCCGCCAAAAGCGCCAAATAAGTCCACAAAACGTACAGACATATCCCCGCGGCAGTGAGGCCACTCGCTGACATAGACCTAGATATTGTGACATTGGCACTACATTCAAGCGCTGAGGTCGCGCGTTGCCAGTTTAAAAATAAAACGCGCGCGCTCTGACGTTTGTGATTTTTGACAGATGAAGTGCGGAATTAGAATTTTTGATTTGGAACGATCGGTTCTGGAAGTGTTTGATCTTGGAGTTTTGGAATGTCAAGGATGATCGATTTGAGGTAAATATAGTTCTACATTATTTATAGTATTTATTAGTAGAATTGTATCATGCTACAAAAATCCATGCAGTGACCTAGATTACTCATGAAGCTTTCAAGGGCTAGTTCAAGAGCCTTTATCTTACTAAGAATTTGATTCAATACGTAGCGAATAATAATTATTATTTGACAAAACCACACAAGAATAAATACCTACATTCTACAAATTAAGGAAAATAATTCACAGAACACGTAGAGTAGAAACAAAACGCCAGCCGTAAGTTAAAGATGCTTTTTTTAACTTCATTCAATTTTTAATCACAAAAATAAAATTCATTTTGACACATGTCAAGGCTGTAATGCATGCTATAGAACGTAGTCGGTGACCGTCGTGAGGTCTTCATTATGTAAGCGGAGGTCCATGAGACGTGCCAGTTAGGTCATATGTCTGACTGCGAGGCGTTTTCCTACTCGACACATTCTAGGTGATAAAGTCAAAGATACGTGGCTGGAAAGGCTTCTCGATATGTATATGCATAAGTTAGATAATTTATTTAGGTCAGTTCTTATGTTCTGGCACAGGATATACCGCCGATGGAATCAATTGATCAATCAACTTGGCCTACCGAAGTCCATTGTTTCTTAGCTCTCAAGTTACGTCCATCTTTCTGTCTTCCTTAAGCATAACCGTGCAAAAAAATGTGTATCGTAGTTTTGAAAGTAGAATCAAAACAAAGACATAACTTTTAATATTGATAGCAACAAAGCACCTGCTTCGCGAAACCAAGAAAGATATTACATCTATTACAACATTTATGATCAAATCAAAAGAATTATTCACATTTCAATAACATGTATCACATAAAATTATACAACAAACTAAACAAGAATGGAAGAAACTGAATAAATACATAATATGTTAGAATAAACCAGAATAAACACTATTATTACTAGAGGAAATGAAAGTGATTCTCTACACTTTCTATCATACACTCGATCAGATTTACATCACTTTGGTCATTTGCTTCTAAATGACTGGCTCATTCATCTTAAGCCATATTTACATGATACAAGCATCTTGCTTCTACCATACAATGATATTGCAGCTACAAACGACTTGCATCGTAGACAGTGCAACTTATTTTTTTGCTGCAGTGTAAGGTATGCGACTAGCAATTAAATCGCACCCCATATATCAGGCTCTATGGTCGCAAGCGCAGCTTTAGGTCTTGGTTCCGACCCGGAACAAGCGTTTTCCAGTTTTTCCTTTAGGTAATTATTTGTCGCAGGACAGAGTCTGGTTTTTTTCTGCTCCTATAATGGCAATAAGGCTGTCTCCCACATTGGACTAATGATTAAATGTGCTCCTCTGTCAAACCCTTCCGTGTATGTTATATTGTTGATTTTGTATAGTTCCCATTCTAAGTCCTCACTTTTTAAACAGATCCTAGTACATAATTCAGCGGCAATAGGGTGCATATTGCCGCTGAAATTAAACAGCGGATCCATGGTTGTGCGAGGTTGCTTTCAGTGTACTACTGCACTGTGATATCTTAGTTCTAAACAAAATGTTTCGTGTACAAACTTGCAATAAGGTAAAAACACCAGGAAAATAAATAGGTATTTAATTAGTAGAAATCGTGTAAACATAAGTAGTTTTTTTTGTAACGATAACTGAATTATTTTCTCAAAGATAAGTCTTCAATTTCAAGTGTAATACTGAAACTCGTACTGTTTCCTTCAAGACTAGTGGAATCAATATTTATTTATGTCAAGTATTCGTAGCTACGCTTGGGCGCCGTCGTAGCTTATACGTAGCTGTGCTACGCCTTCGTAGGCGGTTGCTACGAACTACGCGTTGGAGTTATTGCGCGGAAGTAATTATTTTTCTAAAACGATTGTTTAAATATTTAACTTGATTAAATAAAGTTCATTAAATGTGTTGTGTTAACTAGAAGGGCATTTTAAAGCTTAGACATAATAAGTTTAGAATACTTTATCTATATAATGTGATTAGGCTATTATACTTATACATGATATGAGAAACAATGGGATATACGATATCAAGTTACTGCTAGCTAATAAACACCTACAATATGTTAATTTGTCCCTTTCAATCAATGTAATTTTCACTCGGAACACTTAAACTAAATGACACCTGCCGTCGTCTTTTATTAATATTCAATACAACAAAATGAAGGAATCAATACGTGGCGTTTAATTAATATCAAAATGTTTATGAAAACTATTCATAAAATGTTCTCTTCGAGTATTTCATAAAACGTAGGCAGCTTTTACAAAAACGAAGTTACATTAGATTTATTGGATATTCCTGGAATAGGGGTGTGCCGGAACGATACAGGACTATAATTAACAGGTAATGTGTAGAAGGTCTATTACGAAAACTATTACTAGATAATAAAAAAATTATTAATGGAGTTTCTTGCCTTAGGATCATATTTTCTGACTAACCGACTAAATTGACAAAAAAAAATAGTTTTTTTTTGTTTATGTTTAAACCAGAATAGAATAGAATTTCATAATTGAAAACTCTAAGTTATGCGTTGTCTCGTAGCGCATGTGATGTTGAGGCCTAGGGCTCTAGGGTATTTAGCTTGTTATTACTCATGAAAGCTTTATTTTTCATAGACTGAATATCGTAAATTAAATTGTTTTGATCAGCAGCAGAGAACTCCTTAATCAAGTAAAATATAACGTGAAATATGGGAGAACTTCACAATTTTTTTTTGTTGGGACATTAATTAAACTCGGAGAGGAATAGCTGACTGATTTATTCTATATCCAAATCACTGAATAATAAAAATAGACACAAATACCCATGAACAAGTACCTGATCCACTCGACGAGCGTGTTTCCCACATAAGGTAGTCCCCAGTTATTCTTCTGTAGCCACCCGGCCGGCAGCATGCCATTGCTAGGCAACGTTACACGTGCCTGCCCCGGGGCAGCGGGTGAGCCTCCTACCCTGAACCACTGCATCAAAGCCTGTGGCGTAGTAAAGACGGTAGCTTAGTTATGACAGCACAGCATTTTATAATACAGTGGCTTTGTGAGATAATGTTGAAAACACGTGTTTGTTATGTTTTTGTTTTGCTTGAGGGTAGATCGTAGGCATAGCTTTTGCTGTGCTGGCAATGAAACTCGGAAACGTGCTTTTAAAATCATCAGTTTTTAATTATTTTGTGAGTTCTCCATTACTTGTTAACTAGAGTTGAATATTTATTTGTCAAATATGTTTTTTTTAAACTTAGATTATGAACCGATTTTTTAATCTTTTCATTATTTTTTTCTGAGGAATACAATTTGAAAATGTTTGTATGGAAATATGTCAAATCGATAATTATTTCAAATAATTTAATTGACTATTTTGACTATCATAAACTAAACCCTTACAGAATTTTGAGGAAAACCTGAAAAAAACCCTAGGTACATAACTTGTAATAAAATTATTCTTCATCTCTAACGAAACGATAACATTTACCCTCACAATCAAAATTAGAAACAACTAACAAAGCTTGCTCTACACTATCGGTGCGAGCGCGGGGAGACGCCCACGCGGTGGAGTGGGGTGATCCACGTGTATCAATGAAGAATGAACCCTCACGAGCGGAGCGGTGGCGGGCGCATTGAGGACGTACCCTTACAAAATATGAGTAGGTTTCAGCATTACTGATTTATTTTTAATTTTTCGGTCAAATTTCCGCACGTGTATGTTTCCGGGTTACTCAATGAAACTTTTTTGCACAAACTTGGACGTTATTGATATTTTTGTAATGTTTATCGTGAATATATACGTATTATAGCCATGTAGGAGTCGTATTTTTAATGGTTTCAAATCTAGCGGTGAAATTAATTTAGTAGTGATTATTATTAAAAAAACACCGAACACAATTTGTACCTAAACTTAACGTTATTCCAGAATTTAAAAACATCAAGAAGTGAAAATACGTCTCCGATTACTTTCAACTAGTGATATAAAATGCGGGGGTTGCTACCCGTGGGGTAGTTCCACGAGTCCACCGCCCACCGCTCCTGACACCACCATCAAAAGATTAAATTTTTGTAAAGATATATTATTTATTTTTGTTGAAAGTCCTCCACTATTTACAATGGAGTAGGTAATAGGCTTATAAGGGACTAGCGGCACGCTCCTGATTCACAGGGACATCACAAAACATCCAGATTTGTTTAATACACTAGTTTATTATTAATGTATTATACACATAAACCTTTCAGAAAATATTGTCGATATGGTGGTGAACATCGCATCAAAATACATACAAAAAACAAAGTGGTTACACATAAATATAGACATGAAAAGCAATAGAAATCATGTGATGTAAAAAAAAATATAACATATTATGTAGGTACCTCACACTACTCAGTAGGTAAATATGTCTTCTGAACTAAATTCATATAAACGTAGGTGTGAAAAATGTCAATGTTCTCATAGGATTTCCTATCAGATTACTTATAGCAGTGATATTGGTTCTAAGGCGTAAGTAATCATTTCCTGTCGGGTGCTTCCCGGGATTCAAGTAGGAGTCGATCTTTTTATAGTGAACTCGTGCTGCTTACGGAGATGTTATGTGTATAATTGCTTAAGGAGACTAAAGCAATGAAGACTCTATGACCTCGTTACTAGAGTAAAAGTTCTCAATTTTATGATGTGACAGGATTCTACACGAAGGAAACTTCATTATGATCTACGGTTAAATGGCACAAGTCACACACAGTTAGGTTACTTTCCTGATAAGAACCCACTTTCTGATGCTCTATCAGAATTATAATACGAAACTTATCTATAACTATTTAAAACCATTAATTTATAAATTAAACAAACATATGCGCTGTGAGAACAATGTAGGACAGTTTAACCTACTGATTAGAACGTAGATAAGAAATAGATACCTATTATAGTTATACATTTCTTTTCCTTATACAGATTACTTAGAAAATACTCCTATAATCGGAGCATCAAGCTATTTAACAAGAATTTCTCATAAATATTTAACAAAATCCCCGAATTGTAATCAATTACGATGATACGGTTATTTCAATGGGTTATCCTGTTGTTTTAATTAAATAATTAATTTAATTGATCTACATGATCTACAGCTGTATCGTTGGTATCTTAATGAAGACATGGAAAGGCTTTATATCGGAGCGCTAGATCTTGTTCTAACATAACACGATAGTATCATTTTGTTTTTAATGCATATCAGAGTTACTAACGTTATTAATAGTAATAAAGAGGAAAAAATATAAAAATTTCTGATAAATAAACTAATTGCGCGTCGGAAATTCAGTAAATTCATTTGTGTTTCAGCATTTCATAAAGCTTTTTCTTCGTACTTTCTATCAATCATATTTACACGATGCGAGTTTCTTGCCTGTAGCATACTATAAAGTTGGAGTAACAAATGGATTGCATCGTGTAAACCTTCAGTGTTGCTTCAAGTTTTAGTATGCCAAAGAATATTATGATCGTAATTATACATACTGCACATAACAACCTTGTACAATATTCTGACAAATAAATTAATTCTATTCTATTCTTTAAATCGCAACGTGTGAGTACAGCGATGTTTTGTACAATATTGCAAAAATGTATATGATCAGGCTGTGTTTTTGAGTCATCCAAACCACTGGTGTACAGTACGTACAAGGCGAAAGGTCATTGTATTCATAAACTTTCTTTCGGACATTGCCAAGAGCTATCGCACTAACCTAGCCTAACGTGGTGTTAGGTCCAAAATACTGAAGGACGGAATTACTACCCAACTCAAATATACACCTTACCTCGTTGCTGATAGAGCTGACATTCCAAAGCCTCCTGTAGAAAGCTGATTTTACTCAAGCTAAAGACAGCATGAATGAAAATTGATTCCTGAAGTCACTACCAATAGGTTCATTTTTACTTGCACGCTTGCAAATCTGAGGCCTGAAACATGTTTGTAAACTTTCGAATTAAAACCTTAATACAGTCTGCAAAATATGTTTTATTTAATTAATCTAGTAAATAATCTGATGAGCTGAACTCATTTCGTAGTAAAACGAAATTGAAACGCAATGCGAAACTCCCTTTTCCTGCAATGCGCCATTTTTGTCTTATGGGGCAGAACTTAGTTGAGCGAACACGACACTCCTATGTACACACGAATCTTTTTACGTCACATGAGTGAGTACAGTTGTTACGTGGAAGAACATCGACGTTTTGGAGAATGTACTGACTTGAAACTGATCTTAATTTAATATGTATAATGCAATATAGCTTAACAATTTGCAGGACAGAATTAAACTTAAAACTGAAAATAATAACATAGGTAGAGTAGGTTCTATGATCATCAGTCTTTTACTTAGTGACTCGACTCTTCAAGTTTGCAATTTATAATGAGGTTCATAAACAATATGCCTACAGCTTGAAAATAAAGTTGTTAAATAACAATATTAAAGACAAATTCATTTAACTCTCCAAAAAAGCTTTATTTTTTATTCAGGAAGCCTTAATCATTTTGCCAATTCCAACAAGAAGATCAATAAAATATGTTACAGGTTTGTTGATTCTAAAGATAAACATGTAAAAGTTAGCTCCGTAACAGGGTAGACAGGAACCAAGCGTGGTACATGAATGGCGTCGTCGTTGCGTCCCTATTACGCAACGCAACAAAGGTTATCCGCGTAGTACTACGGATCGATACGCAGGGGGGAGAGGGGAGGGTTCAAGGCCGAGAGTACGCGTACCATTGCGTATCAGGGTAGGAGCTGAACTATCAAGCACTATGTACTCCTAGATACTTGTAGTTTCATGTTTGTGACAATTATTGTTTATGTACTTGTATTATAACTATAATTTTGGATGATCGTTTTGGGCGTAATGTGTAGGTTGATTAGTATGGTGGGTACAGCCTTTGTTTTTGTCAAGAGTTTCAGTTTAAATATAGCGTTTTATCAGATATTCAGCCTTCCTAACACTCAACCTTCCAGTACCAACACAACTTTTCTCAATATAAGTACGTAGGTACATTCTCTCTGTGACAAAGGTAGTACATTCTCTCTGTGTAAGTACCCCTGAAGGCGGCGGTTATAATAATAATAATAATAATATCCATGGACATTTCACACCACGCCATATAGTCCCAAGCTAAGCAACCTAATGCTTGTGTTATGGAAACGAGATGGCTGATAAACTACTTATATAATTTTTTTTGTAAATACATACATATTATAGATAGAAAAACACTCAGACCCGTAACAAATACTTGCAGGACGTACAAATATTTGTTCCGTGCGGGAATCGAACCCGCGACATACTGCGCAGCAGTCAATCGCTCAACCACTGCGCCAACCGTGTCGTGAAACAAATGAGCAGTCGCGCGGTAAAGTACTTGACTTTACCGCGCGACTATCCAGGCGTTCAAACATTCCCTATCTACCGAAAACGAATAAAAACCTTCCACAAATATCCAGGCTATCGGGGAAGCTGATCCTCGTCGTAACAATGATCGCAAGGACGTTGACACCGCAGTCAAGTCCTCTCGCTTCGTCAGCATTTTCCCTAAAAGCTTTCGAGCCTACTTCAGAGGTTATTCACCGTATTTGACCTTAAAATGTCCCGTGATGGCGATCGTTAGCTGAAAAATGGAAAATTGTGACGAGTTATTAATATTGTGTGAAGACACGCAGCTTTGTTGCCTAGGCTTTACCTAGCTGGCTTTATTTACCAAGATTTGAATTCCTGAAAGTTTGATTGTAGAAAGAGCTTTGATTTGAAGACCAGACCTTGAAAGTATGAATGACCTGTTTATATAAAAGTCTCCTCCTTTTGTTCCAAATAAAGTAGATGAAGAAATACCTACATGTAAGACAGAACTCATCTGAAACTGCTACTTAGCGATTGTCGCTTTCAATATCTCGTCCACTACAAATCCGAAACTGTGTAGTCTCTTTATAAAGTTGAAAAGCTATTTAATTACTGAGCGACGCATGCGCCGATGTTAACGAAAACAAAACTAATTCGTGTACACATTAAACTTTCACTCTCCGCGGCAACAATTAACTCAGTGCGAGTGACTTTACGCGGGCGCAAGTTGCAAGGTACAAGCGACAGGACTAGTGACGGAAAATTCTAGAACACCCACTGATAAACATTCGGTGGTACAAGAAAGCACTGCAACTATAGCAGTGCTTTTACTGATTATTAATATTTCTAGTTTTACAAGTAGACATTTTAAGATAAGTAATGTATGCATCTTTTGTGCTTAACTGCTAATTAACAACGTGGTAGGGTATGTACCGCGTACTACCAAATAATCACCTCGATTATAGAATTTGCAATTGCAATGTTAATAGTACATAAAACTATTAATAACTTTTAGTTTATCTATCATCGATCATCATTTACGAAGTTGGTTGCGACGCATCATCGATCAATTTCGAAATTCATAATTCAATCTAATTAATCACTGTAAAAAATCGTTCGGCTTAATGCAATAATTTTCTATAATCGTCCCTCACTTAGACCAGACCCCTGAACACTCTGATAAGATCTGTCCATGTTTAGTGGAAGAAATCACGTTGTAAACTAACTGGTACTGATAATGTGATGGTAAAGAGATACTTGCACACGCCAACTGTAATTAAACTGACTACGAAATTCTGTGGTTTATGACGCTGTCATTGGCTTGAGAGCGTGAATAGTAAGAGCTGTGTGAATCGATAATAAACTCGGTGTAGTGAAGTCGTCGATAACGTAGTGATTAAGGAATGTGTAGGATTAGCGGTGGGTAGAGCCCCGGTGGAGGTGGTATTACAGTAGTGAATCATTGAAAGATGGAAATACGGTTTGATGTCCACAACTCTACGGCAATGCGCGTATTTTGCGTACAGGTGGGAAAATCGGTTATTCCATATACCGTAATCGCTCCTAAAAGTAAGCAACGTCTAGAACAATTTTATCGAAGTTTCGCTTTCATTCTTATCGTGAATCTACTTACTATCCATGTAAAAAATCGTTCTCTTACAAAAATGGCTGGCGTGCGTGACTAGTATTTGTAAACACAATAAAACTTTTATCTCATAAACAGAGGACGACACGCCGGGTAACACAGGGAAAAACGCGGAAAATTCCTTAAAAATCGAGTTCACCGCCACCGCAGCGAATAATAGTGCACGAACAATAAACCTTTTATTGACATCGTAAAGGTGGACGCATAAAAATCATTTAACTTCAGCATTTACGATCGCGGCGATTTCCTGATGGTGCGCACTTTCGCGTACCCCGCACCCGGCCGCTTTTCACGGCTTTCCTCAGAAAACTATATCTGTCCCGCTCCCGCGTATAGAGCTATCTCTCCCCCTCGCCAAGTTCGACGACCGGGGCAACGAGCGCGCGAAAGTACTTTCACTGCGCCGGCGCATGCGAGTCTCTAACGCTCGTCTGTTGTTACGGGCGCGTTTGCGTCTTTATTATACGAAGTTTTGTACTGGCGATTGCAGATAACGCGTTCGGTGCGGTGAAATGGCCTTTGCTGGGTTTGCAGTGAGCCCGCAACAGTTTAGATGTTAACTAGTGGTAATTCATCTAGGAATGCGACTTGTCTATCCGTCTGCGCGCGCGTTGCTCCAGACCAACTCTAGTCGCACTTGTAATGAGCCTTTGTTCTGGTATTATGGGACCATTTTCATTTACTGGCATGCGTTCAGAGCTTTCTCAAAGTTACAGTCATCGTTATTTTAGAAAATAGTTCGTAAACCTTTAATTTATTACCTCAATGCAACGCGGCTTTAATTTCATGTTAACAATAACAAACATCCATTTACATGCCAATATTTTTACATCAATTAAAAACTATCACCGCTCAACAATTAAGTACAAAAAAGTTTTTTTGCACAAATGGTACATAATAGCGTTGTCGTCTTGTATATCAATCGCAGGTAGGAAGCGCGAGTGAAAGCAAGCCTTTCTGTCACGCGGCGCACGCGCACAGAACTTAACCGCAGTGCACAATGCAACTGAATCTAGATTCGGTCAAGATCTGCAGATTTGATTCGATTTTAATCTGGTTAAGTTGTTAGCGATATTGAATGAAGGGGAAATCTGAATGTTGTTGGCTGAATCACGATGTTTTATATGTAGTATACTTGTCAGAGCTTGAGTTTATGTCAAAACTTTTCTTAATTGAATTGAAAGGTATTTTATTTCAAGATAATAACGCACTAATATAAATCTACATTGAAAATAGGAAGACAAAAGGCGATCTTTAAGTGCAGTCGCATTGTCTAGTAGATTTTACATTCATGTTCCAAGAATTTAAAGCCCTAGACAGAAAGTTCATTTCACTTCTTAGATGGTGTCACAATTGATGTATTATTACCTCTTGATCAATATGCATGGGGTTCCAAGAGATAGTTGCATAACACATGACGACACAATCGCTATAAGAGAAATGACGCCCACATACAATGCGATAGCGGCCAGTGCGGAGTGCGGCCATATTGTCCATGGACGGATAGAAGAATACATTGATGTCGGCAAAACTTGGTCCGTTGAATAAATTGCTATTTTATTGACCTCTGTGGAACGTCGGGAAATATGGAAATTGCTCTACTAAAGGAAAGCTAAAAAAGGGTTATAATTTTAATGTATGTACATTCAAAGACATGCTGTTCAGTGGGATGTCACTTATAATCTAAAATGGCGACTTATAGCGGATACGAAGTGACACCGAAGAATTTGTTTTATTAACATGACGTGTGACTCCGGATCTCTTATTTGTCTGTATAATATCTTGTTTATTGGTACCTTTTTCTTTAGGATACGCAGACTACCGGCTAATGTACTGGTCTCCTATCTGCCGATTTACCGATGTAACTTAACCCAAATAATTAAAACATTACTTAAAACTCAAGTAATCTAACTGAACTTAGAATATCCGCATGTATGCACAAGGCCCAAAGAAAAGTTAATTGTAAATTAACTTTTAATTTATGAAATTTTCACATAATTGTCAACGGGTGAACGTAATTCAAACTGGCATAATCATAACGCTGACTTTATTTCCGTAAGCGGCGCGCGCGCAGGTAAAAGTTGCAATTATGAGCTCTTTCATAATGACAGCGTTGAGAGATTAAACGGCTAACACGATCGGCTTTACGTAATTATAGTAATACGTAATGATAATACCTTGTGTCTATTATAATTAACGTTTTTGTTGGTATATAAATATAAATTATCGGTGTGTTGTTTGCTCAATAAATCAATTTTGATTAGTTATCTAATAAAAAGCTTCTAATGAGAGCCTGTAAGTCTGGCTTATTATTTGCATTTAAACCCTACTGAAGCAAAGGGTGATGTTACTTAGATCATCAGCCATTCCATCACTCATCCTTCATGGTCTAACATCCACATTAAATGCAACTCCTGAGTCATTAATCTCCAAGTCGATCTTAAACTCTGGAGAAAAGCTAATTAACTACGTCTCTGGTCACTGAGCTAGTAATTTATTAATACGAAATGAGTTAATTAGCAATTATCTTGTTTACGGGACGCTGCGGGCAGCCTTATCACGAATACGATATTAAAAAAATAAACCTCTTAAATGTTTAGAAATCCTGCAGTGCATTTCTGTAAAAACTAAATGACGTCATGAGGAAGATGACTCTGGAGAGTCATCGTATGTGTGTAATAATAATAATATGTCAATCTCTAGAACCAAAATATGAAATTGAACTACCTAAGAGAGTAAAGTGCTGTGAATGCGGGCTTCTCTTGCAGAATCTGCTTATTTTGTTACCCTACCATTCGAGGTTTATTAAAAATCGATCAATATAATGGGTGCGGCCCTGAGTTGCACTTGCATGCGCGCACGCCGTATTTCGCGTGATCGATTTTTTACCGCCCGCGCCCGCTAATTGCATCGACTATGATACCATTTACGTTTCGATTACTACTTGTGTTTAAATCGATTGTTTTATGATCGTTGGGTTTATTTCGGTCGGTGCTCGTTCGATTGAAAGCCACTGCGTTTAATAGTGTCCTGGTAAAGAACCATGTTTGTGAACCTAGCTTGGTTTAGTCAGCGTAAAATACCAACAACACAAAATTTACAACCATTTTTGTATAACTAGTCACACACACAAAAGTTCGAAATGAAATCAACTCCTGAAAATAAAACCATTTATTACCGCAATTATTAAAAGCAGCTTTTCAATGAAAACATAACGACTGATAGAATCAATTTCTTTTAAACGAAAATTTCTTTTATGCTGTATAGGAAAAGACGAGAAGATGGGGATGATTCACATTAAATGAAAACGTACATATTTTGCCTTTCTGGAAAAATCTGCGAAAAATAAATTACACAATCTATTACACCCCAATTCCCCCTTCTCAAAATAATCCAACATAATTAGGCTACAGCAGCGGAAGCCTCACAACTTGAATAACTTAATTTTCGTAACCCCAATACGTAAAGTTAGGGAACTCCATCAAACGATGCCCGCTTTAGGATCGCATAACCGAATTACAAAAATAACCGAAGTTATTAATAACCGTTAATTAAAGGACAGAGTCCTTTGAGAGATTATCTGGCTTTTATACCGAAATTATCGAGATTTGGCAAATACTAGTTTTGGGTTAGCGGTTTGACAGAGATGAATGAAATTTTGGCTAAATAGGTTATTCCGATCAATTTTAATTATATGGCAACTTTAACTACGTGTTGGTAACTACATTGGTTAATTATCAGCTCTAATATAACTAACCTAAATAACAGGTTGTTTGACACGGTCAAAAATAAAATATGAAATCACATAGAAAAATGACCGCTCGTTGAAAACTTCCATCACCGTACAGAAATTAAATATTATAGGACGATATAATTGTAAAATTGGATTTAATATTAATAAGTAGGTATTCCATTTGATTCCAAAAATCTATGACGCACATTTTAAATATTTCACACAAATGCCGCGTTTTGAAAATTCATAAAATAGTACATATAACATTATTGAAATTCAGAAAGTTAATTTAGTAGCCCAAAAAATGAACATTAGGATATAAAGTCTTATCTAGCAAAAAATTATTTAATCATCCATTTACTATGAAATGAAAAACGTTCATCCCCCAAAACCATATCCACAATTCCTCCAAGAGAACCCGAGCGCGGATAACTCCATATATTATAGATCTCCACAACGGATGCTGAGCTGACTCATCAGCAAGGCGTTCAATATTTAAAACGCGAATACCATAAGCCGCCCGCCACGTGTCGTTTGGGCGCGCGTTTGAATCCCGGCTGCGTCTATTTGCGGTAAATGGGTCAAGCCAATCCCAAGTTAGCTGCAAGAACGAATACAAAAAGAGTAAAGTGAACACCGGCCGGTGCGCGCGCGCATCGTTAACGAGCGGTTTAACTGGAGGTTTAATTTTTGATTTGTTGCAAGTTCTTTTGCTAGATTTCTTGAAGGAAAGTTTTTTATTGCCAATATAGGTAGGTAGAAGATGATTCAGTAACTGCATTATTCAATGCTGCAGTACTTTTTCGCCCGTTTTCAGTAAAGCTCATCTTTTGTCTTGACAGTTACCAGGGCAGCATAAGTACCAAACAGTATTTCTATCTATGCATGACTTCACACGTGACTGTAGGTCAAGTAGTTACTAACACTCGAATCTCCATACATTCCAATTTATTGAACATTACACGTCGGAGTCGAGTCACCAAGTCACCAAGGTTGGAAAAAAGAATAGTGGACGACATTGGACGCACATATAATACATATACATGATACTATACATAGCCCGTACCTAGGTACATAAGGCGGAAGTGTCGCCTTGTCGAGACCTGTTCGCCTTACCAGTAATGTCGATACATTTAACGTGTCTATATACGACATTATTATAAACCATACTTGCATGAGATCTTGTAAAAATATACTGCTGTTTATTTGCTAAATAAAAAAACTTATATATCTGTGCTATTACCAGCCAAAGGTGTCTAATTCAAACCTTAACGAAGGAGGCCATATTTCTGCAATCAAAGTATCGAAGTTAAAGGATGTTCCACTAAACTGCAGTTAACGTTAATCCCAGTCAGCAGTGTGTCGGTGTCGGCGCACGCCGCAGTGCATCGGCCGCGTTGCGCAACCGCCGCTATTAATACTCACCCCCGCCTAACGCCGGAACTCCTCCGGTGAAAGTTTGCACTATATTTTTATTACTATACATATATTATTCGGGAATTCTCGGATGCTACACGTATTTTCGAAGATTTCCCTAATCTTGATGACGATTCTTTTTCGTTATTTTTCAGCTCAACTTGCCTGTCGACACTCGCTTTTCTAACTATAACAACTTTCTGAAAAAGATTTCGGTACAAGGCTGATGACGACTCTGAATAAGTCAGTTAAGTGAATCTTAGTTATATATGCTAGTCATACAGCGTTAGGAAAGCACAATGTAGTTATTATCTTACAATTTGCAGCTCAGGATCCAGCTTTCAATTATGTTCCATTAATAAATGCCTTTAAATAAGCCTATGTTATTTGCCAAAGACATAAACAGACGCTAGCCAGACACCAAACGAACATAAAGATAATTCCTACTTTCATCCATGGACACCATTACAACATAAATACATAATCATACTAATTCGTAGACCGCAGTTCGATCTCTCACCTCCGGATAATAATCTCGAAATGGCCTCTATGACCAGCTCTTACGACCTTTACCACAAAATGTATAATCAACAGCCTTTTGTAGGTACACTGTGGCATTTTGTCAATGTGGTCGCGGTTTTACTTTCAGTTTTCATTGCAAGTTCGTGATTAAAAATTAATACGGGAATATTTGCGTAGATACATTGAATAGATAGACAATTGTACTAGAGTTAAGCCAGTGACATTGTAGAGGTATCAAAAGCTCCTTATTTATTACTTTTCATATGTTCCATCATTAAGCTTTTCAGTCGCGAAAAATTTTCTCTCGTAAATGTACACTACAAAGCGATACGAGTAGTCACATACCTACCTACCCTCGTTTTGTAAACTCGAGCCAATTTGTTCTGGGTAGTCCGTAGTTGTGATCCAAATAACTGATATATTATTGTTCAAAGGCTGATCTATTAATATCTCCTACTACGCCCACAGCCCATTATCCACAAGCTTGGACGAACACGTTGTTTACTTCAAAAGCATGTACCTACCTATCTGAGAGAAAAAAAGGGACTTCTGAGAAGTAACGATTTATGCAAGAAAGAAAAAAGGAAATGTGATGGCAGAATAGGAAATTGTTTGGCGGCGAAAGTCATTTGTTGGGAAGAGTTTGAGATCTTTGAAAGGGGTTTCAGACTACCAGTCTCGCGAATTAAATAGTGAGCATCTCGTGAACTAATCAACCAAGAGTCGTGTACGGAACGGCTTGCAAGACCCATTGTGAAGATAAACCAGATAAAGAAGTCTTAGAACAGGTCTTCCACAGCAAGGTTACAAGCATAACACGCGCATTATCTAATACAACATTATCATTACTACATAACGTCCTCGCTTATTTATACACAATATTATAAACAAACGGTATTAATTTGTTGTCAAAACGCTCAAGACTGGCCGCCACTTCCGCGTACCACTTAAAATTTGTCGTCTAAGGTCACTGCGAAGGTTGACAACCACAATTAATTAATAATACGAGCAGAAACGATCTCTTAATAACATTTCTAGTTCATTGGATAAAATACCAGAATTTTGCTAATATTTAATAAACTAAAATGACACACAACTTTGCAAATAGCAAGGCTTATAGGATATGTTTTCATAAGTATTTGTTTATTATATTTCAATGTTAACCTAGGAACAAAAGATAACAACTTCTCGAGTGGATTTCAAGTTGATTACCTATTTAAAGTATTTGCTTGATTACTGATCGATTATATCAGGCAGTTAATATTCCGTACATGCAACAAAATAGTAAGTTTCACTTCAAAGCTTATTCCATTCGATTAAACCTAACAATCAATTGATTTTTAATCGATCATTTTCTTTAACAAAATGAGTTGAAAGTTAAGCCACAAAATCTTACGTTTACTTCATCCTAGACCACAAAAAATTAAAACTTTATTATTTTTATCCACCCACAATTACGGGCCTAAAAAGCTGTATCTCCTCGCCTATCCTTCTTTAGATTATGTTAGGTCTAGTTCTACATAGCATCGAACATATGTTCTGTATGAAAGTATGACCAACATAGTAACACAATCCGTTTTCTCCAAAGCCAAGAAAGAGTACCTGAGCCTTAATAGTGCGTAACTGCCCAAACCCGACGTGCACATCTCAGCACATGTTTCCCAAGCTGTCAGGTGTTACAAGACGATTGTTTCCTACCCTCCTGGCCGTTGGCCGCGGGCCAGGGTGCGTCGCCCCGCCCGGCCATTGTCTCTTCATCGATTTCAAACAGAAATAGACGTGATGCATTGCTGGGCACACGAGATTCTTTTCGTGACGTCACCATGTGTGGGAAATTGTGAGCTTTGTATGACTTGTGGGAGATTTTTCTTGAGTTTTTATTCTGCTTCAGGTTAAAGGTTCATGACTGTACTCTAAGTAGCTAATACTGGAACAACTCTAATTGCCAGTTAACCAGACATACGATTTTTATAAAGAACCCAGCTGTACATTCGACACCCACTGCGAGACCATGTGGAATGGAGATCTTAATTCCACATATTTAATTCTCGCTAAAGGCTGAACATTCCTTGCCGTTCTATTCAGTTGACACGTACAACCTGCGCAGGATTAGCAGCTGATGCATTCAAGTTTCCTATTAATCCTCATTAGAATAAATTCACTACTTTGAAAATTTTTAACAGAACTTGAAACAAATACTAAAATAGAAGAGGTTTTTGTTTGACGATGTTATTGAAGTAAAAGTAATATAATTATGATCTCTAACTGTACCAAACTTGTTTTCAATGTGGAAAACTTTTTTAATGCTTTTAATAAATGAGATTTTGCAAAGTTCTTGAGTAAATTATTATTCGACCAACTTTGCTATTAGCTTTTAAAGTATCTAGGCAGCTTTTCATAATTTCTGAAAACAAAGATAAACATTACAATTCCAGTTAGGTTAATTGGGTTTTTAGCATGTCCATAAATGCAGGAAAACACATGAGGATTATCGATTCACGGTAATCACCCTTAGGTAATCGTAATAGGCAACATCAAAGATCAAATTGTGGCAATTGAATTTACACACTCGCATGTGTGGCAATTTTACGAACATTTGAAAAGAGAAAATGTTGCAGGGATTTGATACAAAAGGCATATTCCCCGAAACCTAATATAAAGATAATGCAGAATACCTGTAACATTTCTATAAAGTCATAACCACAACAAAAAATTCATTTTTGGTACCTCTGCGCTTGCGCACGCGAAAAGCGTCCCGCGTCCCTTGTCCCGGGGTCGACGGACTTGCCGCGGTCACGCCGGCCGTTCCCCGGCCGCGGGAAAATGGGGAAACTATTGTGGCGCACAATGCGTGCGCGCTTCCGTGTCAACCAACCTAGGATGCTCTGCCCGCTAATTACTGTTCGCGAACAGATAGGTCTTAGCACCTGTGGGATCCTGGTAGCTTGTGCGTAACGTATGCATAGTATAATCATTTGCATAAATTATAGATGTAACTGTACGTGTACGTTTATCAAGATATTTTTACGATATCTAACACGTAGGAACCTAAAACTGCAGACTCGACTCCGAAGGTCTGGTCTGAGAACCAGAATTCCGTATGGACACAGTTTATTCCAGAAAAAACAAAATTGGAATCGGTTTCCTACTAGATAACAAGTTAACCTGAATTTGGCAACACCAGACGGTGTTCAAACGAACTATAATAATATCAAATTTCTGTTTTTTTTTTAATTTGTATTAGATCACAAATTCTGGCAATCCTAATAAAAATAACAAGTGTATTATGTAGATGTGGTCGATAGTGCGTATGAGTTTCCTGTTGGTATATGTACGCTTCGGTGCTCCCCTTTATTGTCATGTTACCCTAATAACTGTGTGGGATCTTGCCAAAGGATTGTAACAGTGAAGTCCTGTTAAAATAGTATGTCCTCTTTCAAATTATGTATGTTAAACGTATAATTTGCGGCGGCTGTGGTTTGTGTGGAAACACAAACATTGTACACATTTCTTTCTTCATTCATACATTGTATCTTCGAGATAATATTATGCAAACGCATTTGAATAAAAGTGAATATTTAAAAACAGGATAAATATGAAAAGAAACTCAAAAATAGTTGCTAATTAAATGTAATATTCTTTATTTCAATGGCAGCTCGTTCTCATGGAATACATTCAAAAATCGAATAACGTTCCTCAAAACAAGCATTGTGTGGTTATTATTTTATTTTATACGCTGACAATACTGAGACATTGGAAACGCATGGGAATGCCAGTGTGAACATTTTATTGTTATTAAAAAAGTATACAAACTTTTTGATGATAAAAATAACTTACACTATATTCAAATAATACCATTCTAATTACAACATTTACCAATGACAGTATGAATAGTAAGTTGAGATAAATATTACATTTTAATGTACATTAAAATTGAAATGTTTGATTCCATTTTATTCAACAAATGCAACATGATTTAAACACTTATTCCACATATAACTTAAGACTACTTAGTAGTGTTTAATACTTTACCATAATCTATCTTAATATCATCATAAATTAAATTTTAATCTACCCTTGTAGCCAAAAACCCTAACATATAATTTATAAATTTACAGCAAATATTACAGAAAACTTAATAATACTAGACGCCACAAAAAACCTGCGATAGTCGTATAAAAAAATGGCTTCGCAATTCGAGCTTTTTTTTTTTTTTTTTTTTTTAAGGCTGGGAAATCATCCAATGACTGCTCCCGCTCTGGGTGGAGCGGAAGGGAGTGTCAGACTCTTACTGACTAAAACCCATCCATGTTCCTTCCGTAGCCCTTTATGTTCCGGGGTAGCGGTAACCCTTTCGGACAATCCCGCTTACCCGGCAGGCTTGGCCCTGAGGGGCCCCTTCATATGCTGACATCTCTTTGAGGCGCGCGTGGAACATATACGCGCCGTACGGCACGGGTCTGGTGCTGATCGGACGGTGAGTCACCCATTACTCACCGTCCGCAGGCCCGCGCCTACGGTGGCCGGGAGTCGTCACGTGGCTCCCGACGCCCGGAGCGTCTCCCGCGGCGGCTGGGACGGGAGGACCTTTCTCTCTCCCATCCCGCCACCTCCTTCGCGAGCATAACTTTTTCGCAGAAGGAGGTGACTGCCTCCCACTCCCTCTCGCCCCGGACCATGGCTTGCACCAGGGCCGGGCGCGAGAGGTCGCCGCCGCCGATCGCCTCTACGAGGACACGGCGGTGCTCCGCCCAATCGCAATTCGAGCTACCAGGCTGACATAAAATACAAGAGATCATTGCTCCACTACTTAGCTAAACAGACTAGAACTATGTGTTCGCCGCGTACCATCATCTGTGGTATATACCGCTTGCACTCCAAAATACCTTTGCCAACTGGACCTTCAGTCACCTTTGGCACTGAGGAAATAGCTGCTGCCGTACCTTTGGCAACCGGTATGCCTGTTTAGAGAAAAATTGTGATGTGAGTAGGAATCGAAGCTATTCGCGTTCATTATAGCATTTATTCAGCAGCATTAAATTGGCTTACCCATTGCAGGTAACACTTTTCTCTTATTGATTTTTTTTCTCTTCCATATCTCTAGAACGTCAGTGAGCGCCATATTCCACTGTTTGTCGAAAGCTACTATGGTCGCATATAGGGCACCTCTCACTTCCCTATCCCTGCGAGTGATTATCTGGGAACAAAAAAAAATATTTTTGAAACAATGAAAAATTGTTTTGTTGCCATAGAGATACAGCAACCGGTCCACGATTTCAGTATTGTATTGTATTTACCACACATAGCAGATATCCACAACAGAGTTTGATTGAGCCGTCAAACGATGATATAACCAGTTTCCATCATACTTAAGCCTAATGTTAATAAATGTACTGCAGTGCAAGTTTTCTATTAAATGTAAACGCAACCAATTTGTTTTACTCTGAAACAAACCCCGTATATTAATCTTCACCTCCTGTTCCGTTGTATCCTATGGGACGCAAACATGTCATGTTGGTATACCAGAAAAATTAATAAACCGGACTTGTTTTTAACGAGAAATCAACAAAATGTCGACACTAAAATTACTTACATTTTTAAATAAATGGAAAATACCGTTGGAAAACTTTAAGGTACGACAGAGGAGGAAGGGCCTTGTGAATGGCGATGAGTAATGTTCATCTCTTTGTTTTCAGACGGAACATTGCATGACAGCGCGTGGTGACTCCCTGCCTCATGTGTTTACAAGGAAACCTGCTTTCCAACACAGCAATATACCAGCAGGCTCTATGGTGAGTTTATTTTAAAGTAACAAGGTAAAGAGTACTTAGAGATTTCCTGTGTGATAGGAGATCCTATAGAATATGATTTTTTTTTATACTGGTAAGGCTTGAAAATGACGACGTCTTTAAGCACTTTTTGACTTGAATTTCTATGTTAACACAAATTCTGCCACTATTTTTTGTATAAGCTCAGTGCCTTAAACACACATACCTATGTGTTCGTGGCAGTGTATGTATTAAAACCCAAAGATTTAAGGGCCAAATATGCTTTTGCACTTTATAGCAACACATTCTGTAAATTCAGTAGAGCCGTTTGATTACTTGTCTCATTACGATAAGCCTTTTTTCGTTAAGCCCGAGAGCGAATGTAAATAAAGCCTCCAATGTAGGGTAGGAGGCTGATTGTGCCGTCATCAGCGTCATTTATACGTAGATCCGGGAAGCGCATTATGTCTTTCTTTATTACAATATCTCTTGGAAGTTTGCCAGTTCAATCCAACTTTTCTACGAGCCACGAATTCTAGAACATTCCGCTCTCCTTTTAATGGCAATATTTATTCTGTCCGACGAAACGTAAACACAATAACATTTGTAACGTGTAGTACATGTATGTCAACCTCGCCTCGTGGTGATAGATGGCGCGGTGCACGCCGAGCTTAACTACAGGTGAGGTCAGTAAGGATACTGTAACATTGACACCATTTAAGACCACGTATTAGAGTCTACCAAATACTACGACCTTCAGAGGGATTCTACCATGAAATTGTTATGACTCTAGATCTGCTAAATCACCACAACAAGGTGGGATACAGGCACATTTAAGTGTTATAATTCAATCAGTAGCGAACAAATACGCGGTGTTGTTGCGGAAGGCGAGGTGGCCTCGTCGGGGGCCGATTTAATTCGTAAGTACTGCGCCAAGGTCCGCCGCTTATATCGTATGGAAACTTTTAGATTTTTCCTCCTCTGTGGCTTTTGGTTTTTAAAGCTGTTAATGACAAGGTGACAGAATTATGCGTGTGTGGAATCACGAAATTTTTAGAACAAAGATTAATGTTTTCGACCAAATTTTTTTATTTTAACCTTGACTGCCAAATGCAATGCCAGAATGTAAGGTCGCTAATGGAGTTGACGAACTTTCGTATTTATTGCCAGATTTTGACCTATTCCTAGTCTCTACGTTCCTCCATGAGATTGGAAGCCAGCCAGGTGAAACTGAGAGACAGACAGAATGCACTGCGAGACAAAAACACGAGCAGAGTTCACGCGAGTCGCATGGTCACAGTATCAATATTTATATTGAGTGGAAATATACACGGCAGCAGTCCACAGACTGAAATAGACCAGAGTTTAATGGAAGCACTTATACAATGAAAAAATAAAAAGGGTAACATAGAAAAAGGATATAACAAGAGATGAAAAGAATATAGGACACTTTGAAAAGTGCGTTCTTATTTATTTATTCATCAGGCTTTAATCCCTTGATTAAAAGCCCATCTTGCCTTTTACTTTACTTTAAAACCAGATAAGAAAGCTTAACATAATATGAAGTAAATTAAAAGTGTAATATTCCCCTCAGGTCACGAAGGTCAACTTTTAATAAAGTCCCGCCACAAAGGGCACGAACTTTAATATATAAACCCATTAAAATATCCATTACACTGTCTGTACGCCCCATATATCGAGCTTGCGCCAAATAAGGGCAATGTAAATAAAATTCAGCGGTTTTAATGTGACAGCTAGAATGACACGGCGGCTTCCGGGTTGAAAGTTGCTTTGGGCCCAAGGTCAGCTTCTTGCCGCCAGAGGGCACTACTCTGCCGGCAAGTGTGCTTACGTCACTCGGTACTTTTGCGACCTTATGTTCAGTACTTGTTTTAACGCCTTATGCAGGCTTGTTCAATTGAAGTGGTGTTCGGTAAAGTAAGGTAATTTTAAGGCTTTCGATGATTCAGAGTGTTTTCTTGTAATCCTACTAGAACACATCAAAAATAGATGGATAGATGGCTTTAATTTTGTTTTCAATATAATATAAAGAAATCAATCAATTATGGATATTACACCACAGACTTCTGCATAACATCTAATGAATAGAGATAAAAAATAAATGTACAAACACCCGGAGAGTCTCGGACAGGTGCGCCATTTGCGTGCACAATACCTATGGCTGGCACCTGCCAATATTTATACACAGGCAACAGCTAAGTACATACATATACACGTACTATTACGTCAAGAATTTCCATCTTGATATGGGAAAATGCTGCAAACATTTTGTCTGACCGTATATGCCGTCTGAATAAAACGCTACTGCAAGCTCTGATTCAGGTGAAAGGGAAATTGGGGCCTTGTGATTTAATGGTGATCTCATAGTAACCTTTTCAGACCGCCTTTATCTGACGCCACTACCTGTTCAACGGTCACAGGTACTTACACTCCAAGATAAAGGGCTCAGTAATGGCTTAAAACTTAGGCAGTAAAAGCAATATGTAAATATCTAATATAACTCCTTAGAATATCTGAAGTAGTAACTTGTACAGGATCAATGCTAAGCGGATGTAATCCAGGAAGATCATTGGATCCAATTTAGCCATCATAGTCCAGTCGTCAGGCGACAGGGATGCCTTGAACATGACCTAGCTCTTCAAATCCATCCAGCTTGTCCGGAATCTTCCAGGAAATTTGTAGAACTGAGGTCAATGGTAACAATATGCAATTTAACAATCATAGTCGGGAAATTGCATCAAGTGCAGAATGCAGGTGAAGGGAGGACGCACCCGTCCCACGACACTTGCTTGCTCATTGGGTGAACTATGTTGATTGCATGGTTAGATGTTTCTGTTGATAAGAGCACGGAAGATACCTAGAGCAGCCAATGTGTAGAAAATGAACTAACTAATTTAGAAGATGAAAAGATGAATAATTGTTTCTATGAAGTAACTGTGCTTGGCTAGAAAATTATGACGTCAATATTCCTGTGTTATGAATGCACACTATGCCTAGATAAAACACCAACAAACCGCGAACAAGCATCTCAAAAATACATGCATTTCCCGGTTGACAGAACTCCACAACATCGGACATCCCAGGAAGAGACTGGTCAAATGGATAATGCGTAGTTCTCCGTCAGGGCCGAAGACATTTGGCTCGGTGTCGCCAAGGCGAAGGGCGCTGGGCACTGCCCAGTGTGTTACGCAACCCATCTATTTTCAACAAAGTGATATTGCTGGCGATTGTGCGGAATCCACTGGCAGATGTAGCCGCCTACCGTTTATAAGGAATGTTTGCGTAGCCGGCTTGATAATTGTACGTAATGGACAATTTATGGAGTTTTAAAGCTGTTAGAAAAAGGAACAAAAAACGTAGCAAAGTTATCGCATGTGTTAGGCTGCAAGCTGATCCTCACACAGTTAAGGAAGATGCCGTTTCCTCAATGATGGTCTTTTTTCCATATTTATTTTATATATGATCCAGGTGACGAATAAACTAATATACAGTCATTGATGTTCCTCCACAAGTTCATGATCTTACTATGTCATCGGTCCATCTGGCTAGTGATCTGCCTTACGGTCGTTGTCCTTAGTATATTAATTTACTACTAACTACGCCATATAATCTATATATAGTTTCCAAGTCATCTTTGATGACGTACAATGATGTTTACAAGTCACACGTTTGTTGCATGTTTTCTTTTCTGACCAATCGGAAAATTTTCTTATCCTAATGCTTCAAATCTTAGATATGCAACGGCGGCATCATGGTTTATTCTGATCGTTTTTCCTTCAACATTACGTTCTATTATAATAGAGTTAGCAGCAGGCATAATAATGTGGGAGTAACCACTGTTACTCGAACGGAAGGAAAAAGCTCTGGTTTCGTAACCCGAAGGTTGCAGCCGTGAAGGTGTAAGGCCGATCGCAATCAGGGATGTGCCGAATTTTCAGTAATTCATTACTAAGTAGAGTAATTTGGGTAATTATTACTCATCGTAGTTGCGTAATGGTTTTTTTAAGGCTTGATCTTTGAAGTGTTAAGAGGCTTTTAGCGGTAGATGTAAGGTCAAGTGTGTTCTTGTTTGTAACGAGGCAAAGAGCTAAGTCAATAATGCTTGTAGATGAAGTGGTTCCAACGAAGAGATTCGTTTAAACGGGCCAAAATTGATTTGCACCATCTGCTCATGTTTCGATAAAATTGGACTATCAATATATTTTTTATCGTTGTCAAAGTCAGCTTAAATTTGAGGCAAAGATAAACGCGAAGCAAACGTCTGTCCTATGGTAATGCAGTCTAAATAGACGTAACTTTAGTGAAAGTGCACAAGATATGCGATGCAGCGCTTGAGCCACGTTTCTCCTCACTTCTCACACATGCGTAGAACTCATCTCCATGTTTATAATGATGATGGAATCTAAGATATACTAGCTATTGACTGTGGTACTGCTTTCAAGCCTCAGACTAGAAATTAAACTATCACAAATACAACTAGATAATTTTCTGGATTGGTTACTACTTCTAGGTCGTAAAGCTCGATCACAAGTGAAGAATTCTTTTTTGAAGGATATGCTTACACTTTGTTCCTGTAGCCTCCTACTCAATTATATACTTATGTCTAGTTGTAAAAAACAATATTATCATTTATTCTAAAACATTTAGCTGATTGATGAGACAAGTCAAAAGACAAATTATTTTATTTCTTGTTCACAAAATTTGCTTTACTGTGCTTTGAATTTAATTTTGAACTTCGTCCGCGTGGAAATTATCCCACGGGAATTTACTACTGGAAAAAAAATGTCCTTTATCCTAACCCAGGTCACGGTCTACCCCCACATCCCAAATTTGATCCAAATCCGTTTAGCCGTCTTAGCGTGAAAGCGTAACAAACAAACTCACTTTCGCATTTATAATATTAAAGGTATGGGTTCTAGCATATTAAGTTTGGATTGCAATGAAGTAGTGGTTTGGCTTGGATTCAGGAGCTGTTTATCATCTATAAATATTAACATTAGCGATCAATCAGAACTGTCGGCTTACTAATATTGAATAGAAAAGTTTTAAGTTTTAACAGGGATTTGCATAGAAATCGATTTAAAGTTGTGAGATCGATGTGAAACCTGTACGACTAACTTGTAAAATCCATAATTCATTTAACGAGTAACCAGTATTTTTGTTTATAATCATTGCAGTCTTGCAATGCAAAATGTATAAGGTACCTCGTTGACGACGCTAGTTAGAAGAAATCAGTTACTAAACACAAGAACCCAGAATGTTAAAGACCTAGTATGTGAATGGCGCTCCGTACACGATGAAACCAATCGCAAACTCAAAGTATTTATTTAAACTTAACCAATTATAGGCACTTTTGAATTGTCAATGGAATCGTCCAGTCAGAAAGATGAAGCTAGTTGCCCTGAAACGGCAAGAAAGTCCACAGTCACACTTTACATCGTGAGGATACCAGCATGTTTGAGAGGTATTTCTCAACAGCATGTGAAACTAAGTCAAAACCCATAGGCAGCATAAAAACTCTGACACCAGTTTAGTCTTTAACCACACGAAAAGAGAGAGACACTTTAAATTAATCAAAATAAAAAGGGATATAAAACGAAAAATAATTAAAAATTAAAAATAAGCCGTGACAGCTAAGAGATGACCAGTCCCTATTGACGGTCTAAATACCTACTAACTGTAACAATCTGGCTACTCATTGGAGATTTGAGTTTGACACGTTACTTTTGAGCATCGTGGGCGACGGGCCTAAGAGAGAGGGATACAAATATGAGCACATGTATCGTAAAAGAGACAACAGACAATAACTCATGTGAGCGAATCGCCAATGAATGTAATTATAGACTGGTGATAAGCGAAACCATTTTAGTATGACTTAATTGATGTAACAGATGACTGTATGCTTCTATTCTATCTGCGAGTGAAAGAGACGCAACTTCTAGCGATACTATACAGGATGGCAGGGACTCTAACGCGCAAATTGTAACCATAAATTCAGCACATGACTTGACCTTCAAGCGTAGCAACTTTTCGAAGGTTATCAAAAAAAAAACATATATTTCATAGAAAAGTACAATACCTACGCGGTCAAAATGTCTCGAACAGCTAATTTTTTCTTTAACACCAAGAGTTTCATAAGATTGTACGGCACTGTATAATAATATGTCCTTGCCATCCAGTATTATCTTACTTTGAATATACTTCGAAAGACTAGAAGAAAATGCTATATTAGTGGCCCGTTTCAGCTTCTTTTGACAAGTTCCTTTCGTCGAGTTTCGGAGTTATCTTATAAGTAGTAGTGCCGAAAATTTTGAAAGAGGCTTTAAAGTATGCGCAGTATTTAAGTACCTATGATAAAAAACTATGTTTCCCAGTTCATATACACGTCAAAGACCGATAAGCAGCAACTGCTTAAACGTCGTTACCATAGCAACATGACGTCGTTAGTAAAAAAAACGGTTTCGACAATCGCTTATCACCAGTTGAGCCATATTCGCTAGAGATTACAGTTTTTCCTCAGTTACAATGGGCGGCAGTGTGGTATATAAACCGCCTCGCCGATAATCTAATTCAAATACAAACAAAGCATACTTTGTAAATATTACCCGACCTTGCCAATAATATAGTCGCGATACATCCTTGACTGCGACGCGTCTAAGGCCAGAACACACGAAATAAAGTTCAATGACGTTTGCTTTTCGCCGCTTAGAATATAGGTCGCAGTGGTTAAGGCTGGTTTGGTAATAATACTTGAAAAAAGGTCGTATCGTGATCTATATTCGGTATTGGACATTGTGACACATTTGGTAAGGGCCCGTGTGTTTTTGTCGAACGCCACATTTGTTTCATTAAGGACAGTCTCTTAAAAGATCATATTTAATGGATCTTTGTGTCTCAGCTCTGCATATTGAAGAGAGTAATGTCTTACACTTAATGTAGCACTTAAGCCATTGCAATTTGTTAGAATTTGTTGCAATAAGTACCCAGAGGTTAACCTCCCACATGCTCTTCAAACTCCAGTCGGAATGTCTTGTCACATAGCGAGAGGAAGATTGCCCGACCTTGAACAGTCTTCAAATATTCCGCCATCTCCCAAAGCTGTGTCCATTGACCGCTAGAGAAAGTAAACAGACACTTGTGCGACGTACGTGCGGCCTTGGCGAGGCCGTCTCTGGCCGTCAACAACCAAAACAAGACTTTACACTTCAACAAATTGAGTACAATTTCGTCCATCACTGATTTGGCGGTTCGAAAAATTTGATGCAAGCACCTTTAAAAATTGCACCTTACTCAGTGGTTGATAGGGTACATATTAGTGGATTAAGTTGTGGTGCTGTGTCTATTGCGGCAGAGGCAGGCCGTAGGTACCCCCACGACGTCGCAGTGAAAGTGAGCGGTGACGCTGCACGCGGAAGCGTATCGCGGCAGCTAAGGTGAAGGTATGATAATGTGATTAGTATTTACTCGCATGCTTCGTTCAGGTAATACTGGATAATAAAACTGTTTATTTATAGGCGCGTGGACGTTCCAGTTGCACTAGCCTGTGCTCGCGTTTTGACAGCTAAGAAAGTGGTTCTACAACTGCGGGCTGATGCCGAATGATGCATTTGACACACGGCTGTGGAATGCTGTTAGTGGGTATTTCTTGGTTATTAATAACGGGTGGTATTAAGCCAGCATACAGTATTTTTTATATTGCAAAAATAACGGATTTTCATGTTTGTCACCTGTTAACAGTTCTCAGCATCATAAATTGTAAAGACGTAATTGTCTTTTCAATTTATCCACGATTCGTAATGCCAAAATCCGGATCGAAGCCGGTTTTGTTTTTAAAATGTGATTGACTGATACGCGTAACGGATATCCCCTTTCCAAGGTCAGTGTCAAAGCCGAAACAAACGTCAAAGAACTGTCACGTTCGAAACGCAACCGGACGCAGTTATGTAACAACTTAAAAATGTGGCAAAAAAAATAAGCTCAAGTTTTTTGTTAAAGTTTAAACAGCGACTTTAATAAGATATCTTATTTAGAAAACAGCTGCAGTAACCTTCCTCATACAAGGAAAAGCTTTTATTTATTGAAAAGTAGGAAAGTCTTATCTTTCTCCTTTCCATTTTTATTAAATATCATGATTTTATTACTAATAAACGTATTATATTAGGTGAATAGCTACACACTGATTTCTCTCTTTCAGTCGTCAGAAATTTGACTTTTGAAAGAAGAAGACAAAGCGTTGAGTAACTATACAGACGATATACAATGTTTATTAGTAAGGGGGTAGAACAAAAAAATATTTGAAACCGACTTGCATTTACATTTGAAACTGTTACAAAATATTGTGACTCCAGCAAAACTGTTCGATATTCCATTCACTACGTGTTAGAAAACATAATATCTGTCACTTGTCAACAGCAACCGAAATGTAGCGACGATGTAACATGTCATAAGCATCGTGACACTTTGTTAGCGGCCGTTGCTTTCGTAACTTTCTTTTTTATTGACAACATAAGGCATCTTGTTTTAAATGCTTGTCATCTTTTTTAAATACTATTCCATTTTTGCTGCTTTAAACGCCCATATCAAGTCGAAAGGCATCCAGATCTGGAATCAGGTCGAAGCCAACTGTGACATTTGCCAATTTCTGATAATTTAGCATATCTTTATGACTTGTGGACTTATCACCCATCTCATTTATATCAAAGCCCACGACCTATCACAACTCATCAAAACTGCGAAAGTCACAAACTCGGTCGTGTCTCGTTGCGCGATCGCTCCAGATCCGGCACTCTCGTTTTCGGCGCGAGCGCAGCCGCCACGGTCACGGGCACCTGACGCCGGTGTTTTTGTTTCGTTCGGCATAATTCGGCGTTGTGACGTCATACGTTGTGACAGTGGTCACCTGCCTTATTTATGATAGTGTTGTAGTGCGTGGTGTAGTTTATTGTCTCGTGTTGATCTGACTCTTGCTTTCTCTTTAAAGGTAAAGTTTAGTTTAGTTCATTTAAATTCGGCGTTATTGCTTGATTATATTTCAATCAAACAAATTAATTTGGGAAGCAAGACGTACAGTTTGTAATTCCCTCAGAAAATCGTTCTTTATTTACCTAAATTAATTTTTAAACCAAATCAATAAAACAGCAGTTATTTTCAAACCTCCTACGTCTGGTGCCGTGACTTCCGCGGTTTTTCCTTCATTTCGGGACCTTCGCGTGCAAAATAAAACAATGCTTGGTACACTCTGTGCATTGAAGCGCAATGTTCACGTGACGATGATTTCTTTCCACGTCACGCTTGACGGGACTGCGTGAAGACGCAAAAACTGTATCAAGATCATTTAAATTTTACTTTGATGGCAATGGACTACAATGTTGACGAAGTTGCAATTTTTCACTTTTTTCAGTGTTTGCCTATTTATGTATGCATAATAAACTAAGTCTGTAAATATCTCTTATTCAGTAGAATATCGATTTAGAACCGTGACTTTAATTCAAGATTAGACCATGACCGTGAGGAATCGACCTTACTCATAACTTAAGAGACAACTGAAACAGACTTTAAATTAACTCATTTGATTAATTAACTTCTCAGTAAACTTCAAAAGACACTTTCAACGTTCCCTAATTTGCTTAGAAGGTCCAACTTCATGCCGAAATAAACGAAAACTTCCATTTAACAAAACCAAAGACCAAAAAACCCACTGAGCCACAGACCTTCATCAGAAACTGCATTGTAGAGGTAGGAAGGAAAACGGAGCCGGAAATTCAGCCGTGCATAAAGATCCAGACGAAAAAATACCGGAATCAAATGGGCGGCCTTCCTCGACATTCGACAAGGCCAGCCCTTTATCGAATGATAAAAAAACACACAAACACGATGATACCAACGTCTCAAGGTCTTGGCCCTACTCACTGGGTAAAGGTCGAGGTGTATTTGTTTTTTATTTGGATAACAATAGCCTCTGGAGTTTTTTTCCGTGAGTTCTCATCTTGTTTACATGGTAAACTGGAAAATTGTGTGGCAGGTATGTTCGCTATAGGGCGCCATAAACGTTTATGTTATATCTCCTCAATTTGCATTATATGCATGATTCAGCCAAAAGTTATGCGATATAAACGTTTCCAAGATACCACGAATTTTATCGTTTCCGACATCGTCTACATAAAATATTTAATGTAAGGATCTTCTGCCGACTCTGTGCGATGAAGTAGCAAAGGCCAGGCGTTATGACAAAGAAAACAGTGAGCAGCTACTGCTACTAAACATCTGTACATAAGAGGGCGCAGTAAATCAGCAAAAAATCAATACGGCGTATACTTCGATCAGTGTATTATTGATCGAAGGGCGTATATTTAGGAATACAATTCAATATTGTTCTATGTTCGTAAATCTGTTACTTGGAGAGATACCTAACCTACTTTTTAAAACGGTTTTATTTACCTGAACATAATTATTATCTAACATTCCAATGTTTGTCAGTCGGCAGTGATAAAAAAACCGCGCAAATACGAGTAGAACACGCGCCCTGAAAGTTCCACCTCCAAGTCGTTGCTCGCGGCCGGCTTCACTCAATGCCATAATAATAAATAATAAAGTATGTTAAAATAATCCATATATTTATTGAAAATCCGATTAAGTTATTTTTTTTTAATTCTTCGATCCTTCTTCCTTCAATCATTTCCATTTTAATTGACTTAATTTTATTTTATTTCAATTTACATATTTTTACATATTTTTTCGCCTTGTATTAATACATAAAATGCAAATAAAGAAGATGCGGGAAGCCACAAACAATAGTTTGGCTTTACCGCAAAATCAAAAAGGTTTAAAGCCTTATTTTTAAAACCACTATTTCCAAATCAGAAAAAATCGTGATTATTGGCCAAATTTTTAGTTTTCCACCACTAATCACCAGCATCCGCGTGTCCTTGCAGAAAGCACGACGAGAAACGAACAAACACATAACAATATCTCGCTCCTAAAGTCGTTTTAATATAGGAAGCATGTACCACGGAGTATAATGGGCGTTAATTACAAAAGTGATTAATGGAAATGCTCTTTAGTTTTTGCTTGCGACTGAAGTTTTTGCTGAACAGGGAGGCTTTTTTTTACTAAGGTTTCTTTTGTTAATGAAGGATGATCGTGTACATAATACAATCTTAAAATAATGCCTCAAAAACGTGAGGTGTCCAAACATAATATGATTCAATCGATATTATATTTACACACAAGCTTTAGCATTAGTTATTGGCAAAACTGTATAAGCCCATAACTGTTACTACTATTGTGTGATATTTCGTAAACGGAACCTGCTGGTGGACGTTTAAAAATAAATAAAATAACTATAGGTGATGCCTGAAAACGTAGTCCGCGAACTTTAACATTTTGAATTTTGCGGAATGTCACGAGAAAGCTAAAGAAAGATAAAGAAGAGTTTGTCAAGTTCTTATTAAATAAAGTACGCAATTCAAAAACCGGCTGTATGACGTAGATTTTTGTTCCTGCGTCGCAAAAAAAACAAAACACTAAATTTGTCAAGACTAACTAAGGCGTAGTTGTATTCTTTAAAATAAAGACATCGCTCTTAGCACAATGTAACTCCACAGTAAGCTAGGCAGCGCTGATTAAAAAAAACACCAATTTATACTTAAGCGCTGGTCAGCGGAAATATAAAAGGAAAAAAACGCAAATGTTTACGTTCTTCAGTAAGATTAATGCATCAGATAAATTAACTATTATTATATTAATGTTCCGGTTCATAATATTTCTAAAGGTTACGGAGAACGGAGCACTGTCCTTGTCAAAATAATATTATTTTTGGATAACTGCACCAAATGGCCTTAATAAAATTAATTGATTAGTAAAATTATTTTGATTGACCGTTAAAATTATGATAGGTGTAAATTTCCGCATTTTCAATTAGCTCTTAGATCATGATATTATCATAATATGCATTCGTTATGGCAGGCTTATTTGGCCTTGCATTGCAATAACAAATATATATGAAGTGTGTGCTGCAGGGGAGTTTGCCCATCTTGCCAATTAAAGCTCTGGGAAGTGGTGAAGGGCGGGCGTTTTTGGGGGACTGTCATATGTACTTATGGCGTTCAAAAATCGCGCTGATTAATTTTATAAAAATATATAAATTCTAGCCGTAGAGCCTTTGCGTGTTAAAGTCCGAAGTTTTTGTGTTATTTTTTCATACAACATTAATCACTCTAATAGACCTTTTCAAAGAACTTGTAACTCAGCTTATTTTGGCAAAGATGGGAAGTTAAATATATCATGTCTGCAAAAATAAGAAGAGTTATTTTATTTAGATATTTTTATTTCCAATTTAATAGTTACGAATGCTAGCATACAAAGAGACCGTGAAATATGACGATAAATAAACCTTATAGGCTGATATCTGAGGTCAATCTAACGATAGATATGATATAATTTGGTATTTTAATCCGTTTATGAAATATCTCAAGTACAAACGGTTACCTAATAAAGTGACGGTCCGTTTATGATAATGTTCCAAGTAATGTATTTAGGAAATACTAAAGCTTATGCTAATTGCTAGAATTGCCCTTTGTTAGAGCATTTTTAAAAACAATGTCTTCATTTGAAAAATTTTATTTAACAATTATCTTGTGGAAGATTTCCTCAACCCATTCTTACGTAGATCGATGCAGATTTACAAAAAAGCTTTTATACTTGTCCTATCAAACGAGCATACTTAGACATACATTAATGTTTTAAGTTATTGAAACATAGCCAAGTGCACTTCACAATCAATTATGCAACAGAGAACCAACAACATAATTATCACGAATCACACACACTACTCCACAAATGCGTATTATCGTAATCAAAACAATATTATCGTAGAAGTGCATAGAGCAGGAAGCTTGCGCGGGCGCCGGCCGTGACAGTTGCCGCGAGGTCGCACAGGCGCACTGCAACGTAATAGTGACGCGTTTTGCGTAACAATACTTTTGTTCTAGTCTCTTTGATCGATTGGTTCAAAGTCACCCGATGATCGGAGAAATTATAGACTTTTTCTAGTTCTGTAATTAAAAATAATTTTAATTGGCACCTAGCTGTATTGTTGATTTAATATTGCAACAATAATAGTCAACTTTTTCCTTATTGACATAACTTTTTTGTGTAAAAAGTGAATGTTGAATAGCGTTTAGAAAGAAGCAGACATTCGAAAGAGCGCATGAGTACTTCCGAGTTAAAACTCACGCTAGACAGAAGCAAATTAAATAACCACTAACTTTTAGTAACAATGCATTAAAGTAAAATTTAATTTAAAATAACACTCTTCAAGAATGATTGCACAATCAGGCAATGTTATATTACGAGTGCAATTTTCTCGTTTTCTGACATTAGTCAGCTTCTAAATCTCACAGTCATACATTGTGAATTGTGATGCTAAACTTTCACATGAGGTGTTTATGCGCAGACGCAGTGAAGATACAAATTGCGCCAATCACTGATGATTCAGCGATAGGTATCATATACGAACACGTGTTCCCAGCATGTCGCTAAATAAGTTTAGAACTTTACCTTTCTGAGAGCCATTAGCAGTGCCTATAAAATACTCATAAAGGTTAAGTAAGCAGTACCCGTACTTAAGAGCCATTAAGTCTATTATTACACACAAATTCTAAGCATGCCGATTAAAGTCATCAATGTGCATAAGACATACATTACTAGAAAGTAAATGGTATGTAAGACCTGCAGAGACTCAATACGTAGGTGCACACATTCCTACTTTGGGCTAAGACCTTTTGTACGTTATCTAAAAACCTCTAGGAGCTTTTAACATTTCTTGTATTTATAAATTTAACGATATTGCATAATGTTGTCCGTTCACACTCGAATGCCAATACAAATAATGGGACAAACTTGGTTTAAGCGATGATGGCGCGACACCAACGAAGCATATGACATTTAAAACAATAGCAGTAAAGTTCAGAGTTGAATGAGATCTCGTTAACTTAACAAGGAAAATGGCCAAAGGAAAAGACGACGAAGTTCTGAAGTTAATCTACGCATTACAATATTTATCTCTATTCATTTACAATAAGTTAGCTCAGATTATTCTGCTGTAATCATTGGGGAAAGCCTCTATGCAGGCAAAGGTCGAGTTAGCATCTGCGGGGTCACTTAAAATTACTGTTATAGTACTAGGACCCTTTGCACATCCAATCTCGGACCCTAGCATTTGCATCAATCTCCCGCAGCTCCCGGCGAAAGTAATGGCTTAGACAGACAATGGATTTATTAATCATGTTGCCTATCAGAGCTATGCTGTTCGCGAATGTTCAGGCCTTGCTTTACATGTATTAACTGTAAACGCCATCGGTCTTTGTCTGTGCATGTTGAGGCTGCAACCGCAACGCATGTGCGTGGGAAGATGAACCACACATTATTATTATGTATGAGCCATTTGTAAGCTTGTTTTTCCATCATAATAGCTTTTATTTATAAGGAAGTTGATATTAATATAGCTATTAAAATACTTTCATAGTTAGGTTTTTGTTTAGTCATTTGATGACGTTTTTGTAGTTAAATAAGCCCAGTTTTTTTAGTTTTTAAATATGAATGTGAAAATGGATGTTTCGCACTTTTCTTATAGCAACAATAAATAGGAAATGTAGAAAAAATGCAGTAAAAGTGGAATATTAGTATATTCTTTTAATTAGACAATATATGAACGTGTGTGGTGTAGACAGCACGTCCGTCACCGTCGGCGGTCGAGCGGCGACTGCGCTTCGAGTGCGCCTCGGCCGTCGACAGGCGGAAGCGTGCGCGCGCGCACCCGCGCAAGGCTACGCTCATGACCTCGCACCGTCTTTGTCTAGCGCTATCTAGCGTCTGTTTACCCGCGAGGCCGAATGCATCATACCTTTGCTTGGCGCGTACTTGAAAACTAAATGATTATTGAAACCATAAATTTATCGTTAGGGTATACGTTTCTTTTTGAAGAGAAACCTTGTAGATAAATTTAGTGATAATGAATCGAGGTGCTAGGTGTTTCGACTGACGCGCTCTTTTTCATGTATATAACATTTACATTGTTTTGTTTCACATTTGTTACTTAGATTTTAAATAATGTAATTATATTTTTATTTTCAGATATGGGGCGATATAAGTGACCGCATCAACTGTATGATCGAGTGGGAGCCGTTAGTGAGATGTAAGTTGACAAACTAACACTATTAAGACAATGATGAATATATAATGAATAAATAATAAAAAGGAGTATGCTTATAATCATATAAGGTATATAATCAGCAAGATAATGTTATTCCATCAGAAATGCGGCATCACGTTGTTAGAGCCTAGTTATTTCTAGAACAAAACGATGCATAGATGTAAATTAATTAATTTACACAAAGCATCCGGTTAGACTGAAAACCGACTCCAACATAGTTGGAAAAAGGCTCACAGATGATGAAGTGTATGTGGAAATGGCGCCATTATCCCAGTTGAAAAATATAACTTTACACCTACGGGGCGCTCTGTTTTGCTTTTTGTGTGCTTTAGACCTTTGCACTAGGTACTACCTAGAATTCCGAGTTTTTGCGGTTTAGGTACGACATAAGCAAGTTACCTGAAATAATTATTATTTATCGGTCACCGTTCTCACAAAAAAATCATTATAATTTTAAAAAATTATTATAAGTGAGTTTCTAAATTTGAAATGAGGCAATTTTTTAAGCGAAGATCTGTAGATTTTTGATAAGGTATCCCAAAAAAAAAATTAAATACCAAAAACAAAAATATTTGAAATCGTGTTCATCACACAGAGTTAGCTTTCATGTAGTCAGTTAAAATCCACTGGCAGCTACGAGCCTGCAGTGTGCGGAGGTTTTTTTTAACCTCACTTTGAATGTAGGCGACCTTGTCATTGCTCACAATTCGGGGTGAACAGCTAACGTGTACCGACAGCAGAACAAGTTGAGTAATAATAATTTTGATAAAGATGTTTTACTATGGCTGAGATTTTAAAAAATATTAATATGGAAACCGTTTTATGGTGGACTTTATTATAATCAACAATTCAATGACATGAAAGTCCATTTAGAAAATAATTACTAACTACTAAGCGTAACAATGTGCTGCTGCTTTGTTTTGTCAAATCGTACTGGCAATTTATAGCCGGACTGCTTATAATTTACTTCTGTACACATACAAAAATACTTAACTCATGTCTTTTTTTCCAATGCGGGTGCGACAAAGAAACTACAGAACGACTTGCGACAATCCTTACATACTCTCTTAGGTTGGGTTGTGTTTATACATCTTCATATCTTGTGTAATATTGATGTAAAGCACAATATCCTTAACAAATTACTAGAAAAGTCAACTTCCTACATCATTTTCCTAGGCTGAACAGGACTGTAGTCGCCTGATACTTACATCTAGGCATTTCATATGCATTTGCATACTTATGCCCACAATAATATCTTCCGCCTCGGTAATAAAGCTTGTTTATCAAAACGTTAGCAGAGTCGTTATCCTTCGATCAATTTTAACTTAATGAGTTAGGTGGGGTTTATATAATATGAGCTTATAATCTTATAATGGCTGCCCGCCACCACATGTTTTTCATTATTCAAATTAAAATTGTACTAGGTACTCGAATGTTTAGCGATATTTTTGATATTGGCGAACTATAGTTTTTGCATACCCACGTATGAGAAGAAGCCATGAGTTTTATTGTAACATGAGATTTAAAATCATTTCTATAAGATTTTAATAAATCTAATAATACATATTATTTGTTTCTTTTGCTCAGAACAAAGTGTTGATTTTAATTTCAAACACTAACATAATAGAGACGCTAGTAATAAATAATAAACGCTAAATGCCCCCTTTTGTAATAATGAAACAAACCACAACCTTCTACAACAAACGCTGTTTAATTGAACGAGATTACATCAACATAATCAATAGGTTTCAGGAAAAAACATTAATATTATTTCCTGAACATTAAGTACCTTCTAGAACCATGACCGCTGTCACTGATTAGCTAATTGGACACTTAAATGGACATAATCATTATTCATTGTACTATTAATAAGTATCGTGTCAGACCCTAAAGTTCTAAACCTTCAATTTCTGAAAGAGGTCCGACCTCTGCCGATGAAATCGATTCACGACCTCCCGTCAAACAACTTAATTTTCAAGTTCTTCATAAGTAGATTTTTCGAGATACGGTCTTGTTAAACAAGTCGTTAAATTTCGATCAAGAATATTAATAACATCTTACAGATTCGCAATTCATAAAGGCCACAGCTACAACAAAACTCGAGAAAAACTGAAGTTAAAAAAAGCTGCGCATACACTCCGGGCCTTTCATGGTAACGCCTCTAACTGAGCAGTCAATTACGAATGAAGTGTTGCCTTCAAGGCGAGCGGCACCGAAATCGAATAATGACTGATAAATGTCTTAAATCTTCTAGGAAGTATCGTGCCCGATTCGTCCTAGCAAGCCCTTGTTAACAGCACGCACACTGACGTGCAGGCGTGGGCACACGTGCACACAGGCGCGCGCAACGCACACACGTTCACAAAAATGGCCATGAGATAACTGACATCACAGCAAGGTCCCGCCGGTCGGTACGGTTAGCAAAACAATTTTTTCGTTCGTTTAAAATAATAAAAACGCAGGTTTTCAATGCAAAGTTTCTGTAATATGACGTCATCGGTTGTTCCTCTTCAACTCTGCACTTTATTTGAATACGCGAAAATTTTACATTATTACCGCAAAAAAAAAACACTCGACCAACAAAAAAGAAATATAACGTGAAAAATAGCTTATTTCTCGCTTTTTAGTGGGCCGGTATGGAATCTATCTAGTCTAATGTCAACTGTTCACAAGCCGACACCAAATAGTGCTTTCCGAGACGAAATGCTCGAGGTACTATAAAAAATACCCAAATCAAAATAGGTCAGCCCATAATATTTGAAGAGTTCCCTTGATTTCTCCAGGATCCCATCATCAGATCCTGACCTGATCGAACCACCTACGAAGTTACACCCTATCAAACACAAAAATAATTTTCCAAATCGATCTAGCCGTCTTCGAGCAATCGGGGTCTATACATACATTAAATAAGATTCCGTAGAACTGAAAACCTCATATTCTTTTGAAGTCGTTTAAAATGAGGTAAAATATACGTTTTATGATTAGATTTACATAGTATGACGGAAGACACGTTTCGGAAGTAATGAGACCTCTGGCTTACGATTTATACGTGCCGTGTCCACTATCCACTAAAAGATCTGCCTATGAACTTTTAAACAAAATAATTTAAGATTAAATGAACACGCATTTGTCATAATAACTGTGTCGTAACACTTAATTCAAGCTCTGATTCAGTACATCTTTCAGTAATAAATCAATTCATTCTGTGTTAAAATTTAATTTTGATATGGTACTCTATGGATCTAATATCAAACAAATATTTTCAAAAGCTTTTTAACCATTCAGATGCCCTGACACCAACCAATTTTCAATTTTCAGTGTGACCACTTCCATCATGCATTTTCTTATAGCCTCGCACTGCTTTTGCTGCCAGTACTGCCACGTGCATCACGCATGCTGCGTAACATATAGTAATGACAGTGTTTGTGTCGGCGACAGCCGGCCTTCGGACCCCAGTACCAATGAATATTTTTAACTTAGCTTAGGGCCCACGCAACCAAACGCATGCTTTTTAATTCCTGCATACGCTTGAACTAAATTTCATTGTCGTTGACACTGAGCAACTAGATCAATTTAAGGTGACCGATAGACCTTTAAAGCACAATTAGGAGTTGAAATTAATTTGGTGGGCTCAACCTTTACCATTTTTTTTCACTATCTTTTTATGTGACTGAATTATAATGGAATATAGGGCTTAAATTGTGCGTTTTCTATTTATTTTTCAGTAATATTGAAATACACAACAAAGAGATATTTAAAATAATCAAGTAATTAGCATTCAAGGTAACAAGGGCTCAAAGCGATGATTACGATTTGCTCGCATGTATTTTGTATAAGGAAACGAATTTGTACATCATTGCCAGTACCTATATCTAAATGTATTTACTTACAAGCCTTCAAGGGCTACGGCCTACGTAATCACTATAATTACCGCGTTTACAGACAAAAATACTTTAGTTTGAAGGAAAGATGTGTTAAAGAGGATAAAAATAAAGAATATTTAAACAATTTTTTTTGGCCATACTCTGCTGGAAAAATATAATTAAAAATAAATGTGTGATTCATTTCGGATGATTCAAAGAGGGAGGATAAATGAATCATGTAATCATTCGTGAATTGTGTTTAATGAGTACAATATAATTTGCCGGAACCGACGCCATAAAACATGTTTCGATTGAGCAAAAAAAAATGCTTATAAATAAACAAATGGTCACGAGCTCCCAATTTATTTGCACACAGTACGCCAGACGCCACGCATTGCACCGCACCAATAATAGTAACTTGCAAATCGCGCTGCGCAGACGCCGGCCGGACGGACGGCCTGCAAGGCTCTTCCTAGACGACTGTGACTCAGCACATACACTTCTAGAACCGTCTGCATGCCCTACTAAAACCATATTCGTTAATTCGTTCCTACTATTAATTTCACTTAGCATCAAGATAGCTTGTTTTGTGGGACATCCGGACTGCTTTAGGTATCATGGGATATCGTTTGACCAAGGTTTGTATTATTTCTCATGGTCGCTGTTACTTTTATAGGATTCTAAGTGCGATCAGCTGCTTTTGGAAAGATCCTGGGAAGCGTTACTAAGGTTAACCGCAAGGCAAAGCTTAATTGAGACACTTACACCAAGAAAGGAAATGCCAATAATGAGGTCCCACTCGCCTATTACCGTTCTATCAATAAATCTATGAAGCACGTTTACATGACTTCAAGTTCTCTGCGTTGCTAATTAAATCAAATGCAAATTAATTAGTGGCGGTACCAAGGCAACTACTCCGACGTTACATGCGTCGCAACAATAAGTAGGAGCACTTTGTACTAAGATGCCCTTGTAGTGTTGAAATTACGTATAATTAACACGTGGCTCAAAATGAATCAAACGTAGTAAGGTTAGCTAATTATTAACTTGCAAAGAAAATTTTCAGATTTTAAAACAAAAAAATCCATTCTCAAGAAGGATAAACCCTCAATCAAGAAAACAATTTCGTCAAGCAGGCAAAATCATTCAGAAACTTCTTTGATATCTGTTCTGGATTTTGCAAATACAAACGGGAAATTTTTAATTTGTTCCTCTAAAGTTAACATAGAGGACAGGATAGTCTGGTACAACATTTTTGTCATACGTTAATTGCTTGCAAGCACCATTTCGCCGACTCAATTCAAGAATTATTCTTTCATCAGATTTTCGTCACAAAAAAAAAGATGGGAACTAAAAAAACTTTTTTTCACTATGTAGTGTTTGTTTTGGAAGTCGGTTTTATTTTTTGTAAAAAAGTTTTTATTTTTTACTTTTTAGTTGTGGTACCAACACAATACCCCCCCCCTATTTTAATACCACTACCTGGTATGAAAATTACAGTGACAGGAAGTTATTAGAACATCGTCCACATATCTTTCCAACAAAAAAAGAATTTTTCAAATCGGTTGGCAAGCAACGGAGTTATGCGCGAACAAACATAAAAAATACAAACATCCGAATTGAGAACCTCCTCCTTTTTGAAGTCGGTTAAAAAGAGGCGGGATAGACTCTTCTTTTTCCGTCACCTGTCGAATTCTTATGGGATCCTATATTGAGCTCTACTTAAACCTCGCGTAGTAAGTTTGCGCGTATAATGTGATACAATGCACCTGCTGTTGACTTAGCTTGCAGCTTCACTTGTTTGCTGAAGAAAGTGGAGCAGACAGTGCTGTCTCACTGAAATATTTATCAATGTGTACTTTTCTTGCTTTGCTAAATATAAAATATTTTCCTCTGCAAACATTTTTACAGCATGAAGGTAACTTTCAACGATTAAAGCCGAGTTTGCTCCATCAATGTCCAGTTAATGCTCCACAATTTCCAGTCTCTAGAAAGGGCTTTGTACTATTTCGGCATTAGGCAAGCCATCAGTCATCAAAGCGCGCATGCGCAGCTTCCGCGTTGGAAACCAGCCAGTTATGTACAAAGGATGCATTAAGGACCCAGAATTATGACACACGATCTAAACACGGATTGGCTGTAAAGCATTTTGGTTTTAGAGTTATGCTTTCTAGTTCGTTATTGCCAGCTATAGAAGCACATTTGACGAATACAGAATAGAGGCGAATGGCAACGCTTTCCTCTTAGTGACGATTAAATCATACTTTATATTTCGACCACAATCAAGAAATAAAATGTAATTTTCCTAACACGTAACCTGTCGATAGCCTTCTACAATCTCTGGCAATTTTTTAGAAATGGCTATCTTATCTACACGACTTTTTCATTTCTTACCCTTTATAACACAATTTCTCTTCAGTCAGATATCATAGCCGTGGTACGAAAGTGGTGTTTACCAAAATACCGAAATTAAGTAAGCTGTACAAAGTACATCTTGTGGTCCTTACCTTGACTCGAATTCTTTTGTCCACATACTCCTTCAATAATGAGAGAGGACCATCTATCGTCTCCATGCGAGTGAGCACATTTTTCACTTTGAATTCTCTTCTCGTTGTTACCAAGCCTGAAAAAAAAAACTTGTATTAGTGGATTTAAATACAGCCTTTACGTTTCACTGAAATTTCGTAGGACTGATTATCTTTTTGGATTCTAGCGTCCATTACCCAGTCTCCTAGCCAAATCTACTTAAATCATTCCAAAATATGTCCGGTCCTGCCAACACGGAGTAAAGAAACGGAACAGAGACAAAGCTCCTAAAGAACGTGCAAAACGTATACCTATTGTGGTAAGGTTGGCACATTTCGTACGCGAAGAAGCAGCCAGTGGTACGCGCCTCACGCTTGTAGTAGTGTATCTATCATAGCGTGCTTCGTCTCTGCTGCGTTTCTTCACTCATGTGCCTACACGAGGGGTAAGCCGATGCATTTAGATTTTGTTATGGAGTTTCTTGTTTGTTCTTCTCCGTACCTACTGCTTTGAAATGGGCATCTAACTTAAAGTTTCTGCCTAACCGACCCTTTGACAATTCAAAAGTTCCTGTAATCGGTTTATTTGAAATAAATGCTTTGAGTTTATTTGACGTGCATTTTATGTCGTGAGATGATGTCATATGCTACACGAGGAAGATACGAAAGTATGTCCCATGAAGGTAAACTTGTGGCATACGCAATAATAAAACTTGTCAACTCCTAAGTCCCTATCTGGTTAGTGCAGAGATGTTTTTGCATCCGTTAATGAAGACTATCAATGGTTTTACAAGGGTACAATATTTTGGTGGAAATAAATATCATATTCAATGCACTTTTTATTAACCAAATGATGATGATAATTATCATGTTTCAAACTGTAATTCTAATAAAATAAATTCTAAAAAACTCAATATTCCGTTTCAAAATTCAACCAGGATAGTGGTGTTCTAAAAATCACTCAAAAGTCATCACACCACTAAGCCAAATATAATTATCTATTATTAATTACAAGAGACAAGAGAGTACGTATTAGTATATTACGATAACAATGTCGAAGAAAAAGTCAACGCACCCGTTATCAGTGCGACACAAATACCTATGACACCTGTAAAAATATCGCAAGTTGCTTGCGTCACCCAGCTCGATGCACGGACGGCGATGCGTACACGCACCCATCGGTTTGGTTTGTCTGCCTGCCCTGATGTCATTGGCCAAAGATGGTACAAATGATCTTTTACAAATTATGTTTCTTGAGGGACAACTGGAGAAAAGTAATCCCGTGTATCTTGTTTCTCTTTTTTGACACAAAAAGGCATTATCATGCCTACTTATATGTATACAAAAGTTGAAATTATTAAGCTGTATCGTCGTGCGCTGTTGAGACGGAGGTGAGTGGCACTGTGTCTCTTGGACTTGGCTCAGTAGGACTGCGCGCTGTAACCAAGGTATCTTCCCCTTTTAAGTGTACTTATCCAAGATTTTTTTTAGGCTCGCGAATGACCACAATTTCACCCGATGCTAAGATTGGCGTAATATTTTGTTGTTTTAGTAATAACTGCTGAGTGAGTATCACACTAGGAAATTGTTCAATAACAAAATCTTATCAATTCCTACATATCAGCAAAGGTTACGTGATGTTGTGAAGAAAGCAACCATTGATGAAGTTGTCAAAGTCCTGCGCTATAAATAGACTTCTTATCATCAAATAGGTAGTTACAGCTACATTTCGCAACTACACACTACAAAAGTGTCTAGGGATCAACATATATTTTTGCAATAACTTTTCTCTTGATTGATATTAATTTAAATTTTCTTTAAGGATTCATCAAATAAAGTGTTTTCGTTTGTCACAGTAACGATAAACCAAGTCACCTTTGCATTAATAAAGAAATTTGCCATTTTCCTAATAAAGGGATTTTTGACATTTGAACCACTAACATTAAAGTTCGAAAAAAAGACTGAAATAACAGTTTTCTTTAAAATTTTATTGGGTAACTTAAACAATTAATAATCCGTGTTTCTACCGCGAACACTAACAACACAAGAACATCGGTTTGGCATACTCAAAATGAGTTCATCCAAATCACGCTGTGGAATGGCCGCCCATGTTCGTTGCAACAACAAAAAAAGGTCTTCTTGCAACTGGATACCCTCCATATTCGGCAGAGCTCTTCTCTGTAGCATATCCCATGCATGCTCAATCGGGTTCAAGTCTGGCGACTGAGCAGGCCAGGGCAGGACATTGATGTTAGCTGCGGCGAGAGTCTGTCTTACAACTCTTGCGGTGTGCGGTCGTGCATTATCATGCATTAACTGAAATAAGGGACCGATTTGCACTTGTAGAGGAACGATGACGTCAGATACAATCGTCTCAGCATAAATTTGAGCGTTGAGGTTGCCTCTGATCCAAATCAACTCAGTTCTTCCGCCGATCCAAATACCCGCCCATACCATGATGGTTCCACCACTATAAGGATGGACTTCCTGGCAGGATTTTAATCGCTGTTGGCGTCCAGGGGTTCTCCAGTGTCGTATACGTCTTGTATCCGGTCTCATACCAAAACGAGACTCATCAGAAAAGCACACGAAACGCCATTGTTCTTCTGCCCAATTTCTGTGTTCAAGAGCCCATTGATATCGAATCCTACGATTGTGCATTGCTATAGGTGGTACCCGTAGCGGTCTTCGGGAATGAAGGTTCACTTCATGCAAGCGGTTTCTGACTGTTTGGTCGCTAATTAAGTTCCCTGAAGAGTGATGAAGCCTCACGGCTAACATCATGGCGGTTATTGTTGGAGCTCTTCGAGTTAAGATTTGAATGTATCGGTCTTGTCTCCGTGTGGTGCAGCGATACCGTCCTTCATGGCGCTCAGCCACGGTACCAGTGCTTCGGTAACGTGTCCAAAGTCGACTGATAACACCTTTTTTTGTTGTTGCAACGAACATGGGCGGCCATTCCACAGCGTGATTTGGATGAACTCATTTTGAGTATGCCAAACCGATGTTCTTGTGTTGTTAGTGTTCGCGGTAGAAACACGGATTATTAATTGTTTAAGTTACCCAATAAAATTTTAAAGAAAACTGTTATTTCAGTCTTTTTTTCGAACTTTAATGTTAGTGGTTCAAATGTCAAAAATCCCTTTATTAGGAAAATGGCAAATTTCTTTATTAATGCAAAGGTGACTTGGTTTATCGTTACTGTGACAAACGAAAACACTTTATTTGATGAATCCTTAAAGAAAATTTAAATTAATATCAATCAAGAGAAAAGTTATTGCAAAAATATATGTTGATCCCTAGACACTTTTGATGTGTGTATTTATGAAACTGAATATGACTATTACGATATAGTGATAAACGCTTCTAAATATAGACTCTATCTAAATGAAATCAAGAGCGGCTACGCGAAACGGGTTTCTCATTAGAATCGTGTTAGAAACGAGACGATTACTATCGATACACTGGAATTAGTCGAATCGAGAGTTTACAATCGATAAAATAAGCGTGTAATTGTAATAAATTATTAATGATAAATTATTCCAGTTGTTAGGTTCTTTTTGTAAACATTGTTACGTTAATTGAAGCCGACCTTTGCTTTTCTCCATGTACTAAGTCCCATTAACCATTGTGTATGACACACAACAGCCCTGTAGGCAGTACTAGTTCTATAACCAACCGACAATCATGCAAGCAATAAACAAACACGGCCTTTCGTAGCGGCTGAAGTACATTTCACCGTCCAAAACAAATAAGAACTAAAACCGATACAAAATCTATTATCCAAACTCATCAATTTATCATCAACTTATTTAAAAACTGTAAACTATCAACAAATCTATGCAGCAGCGGCGTCGGAGGTACCAGGACGGCATGGCTCGCGAGCGGTCGCCGATCGCGAATTACTTTCACTCCACTATCCCCGGGCGCTGACCGCGCGGCCGGGGTCGTCGCCCGCGAGCCGAGCGCGGGAAACGCCACCCGCCATCGCACCATTCAGAAAAGCGCGCCATGTTTACACAGATGCGCGCCGAAACGCGTGCCGTTGCATCACTTCCGTTTGCGTTCCGTTCCGCCGCTTATTGGCGACGTACCGATTTACTTTTATGCGTTTAACACAATTATTTGCTTACGCAATCTGTCCGTGCGGTACTTTTATATACATATGATTTCTATCCTTTGCATTAGTTATTTCATCCGCATTGTGTATTATACAAAACTATTCGTTAGTAAAAATGGAATTCTGTACCTAATTATAACAATGATACAAATAATAATACATAGATTTGTTGGCGACGATAACAGTGAGACTGAGAACGCCGGTGTCGAGCAAGGCGCGTACGCGCAAGCCGCTGGCTTAGCGTGATAGATAACAGAGCACGCAACTATTTGTTATCTGCTTTTATAATTCGTAAACAGTGTATTACACGTACTTAATTGCTTTCTTTGGTTTCTAATTTACTTGACTGAAATTATAATTTTCTTGGAAAAACAAAGTCTTCCTTTGTTAATTTGAGTTCATGCGAAAACCAATATTTTCATTCTTCTTGTAGAAAATATCTTGGATAGATTAAAGAAGAAAAATACTGTTGCGCAGATTTAAGCGAGACACGTGTCCATCATAGCGTGTTTATTAGTAAATTAAGTGCAAACAGCAGGAATAAAAGTTAAATTTAAAAAATTATAAACTGCCCACACCAACACAAACATCTAAAAAGTAAAAAAGAATATGGCCCTTTAAGTTAAATCTAAGTTATATGTAAAACTTTGTAGCCTTGGGGCTAATTAAAACGCCAAACAGAGAGCAATAATGAATGTATGCTATTGTAGATAATCGTCCCCGGCAAGACGCTTGGTTCAAAATATTACCTAAGTATATTAAACTTAAAAGGCCAAAGACACATATTTTTTTTACTTTGTAAAGGTTTTTGTATGACGTCAGGGTCTTTTTTTAATTCTTTTAATTGTCTTTTATCTTGTATGACACAATTGTTTATCGGCATTTTTTAACACGCTTAGTAAAAAAAAGAATAATTTCTCACCCACTTTTTAAGATAACATTTCATCAGCCTAACATGTTATCTTCAACATAACGTAGCAATCCTGTCTCAGGGGGCCTAGACAAGTGTCAATCGTCCAGTGTCGATACGATTTCGAAAATTGTTGGTCGAACAATTCGTGATCTCAGCGATTCGGATTGTCAAGAACGCCACTTGTTGATCGAGTTCCATTACACGATTTGACAGTGTCGCACTTAGCGATCAAACGATTGATCACGTGACATTTCGAAAGCAGCCAATTTCACACATTTCGGATTTATCTTATTTCATTATCGTTAATTAAAATGTGACTTTGTCTAGGCCCCCAGGAATATCGTTGTTAGTTTAATATTATAAATGGAAAGACTCATAATTGAAGTGTGCTTGAAAATATTTTATTAAAGTTCAGACGAGGTTACACGCAAAATAATTGGGATTCCTGCTCAGTATTCTCAACTAGTACACACTCGTAAAATTCCGATCTGAGCGAACGGAAAAGACGGGCTCCTAAAGTACGTCTACACAGTCAAGTGCGTCGCTCTCAGAATACGCAAGGTTTCTATTCTAAATCCTTTCGCTATTTGGGTGTAGAATAAACAAATTTAAAGATCCTTTATGTATTTAGAACCTAGACTTATTATTATTATTATTATTATTATTACTGAAAAAAAGTTATTCGTAAAGAATCAATCTAAAGATTTTGAAGCGTACATTCCAACAGTACTCAGCTCGTATGAAATCCATTTCGTTTGCGGTTTCCTGACTCCGCCTCAATACATGATCCTCATTTTTCGCCGGGAGTTCAGTGCCAACAGCCCTAGGCGCAAAATCTCTGGATGGCATGTCAACGACCGAGACTCCAGGCCGAGTGAGACGGCGAACGCCACTCATGTGGAAAGCGGTTATGCAACAATCGTACACGCGAAAGTCTAGCGAACGATGTTACGTTCGCGGCGATGCATCTAGATGAACGCATTGCGATTTATTCAGATATTCTCGACAATCGTAACGATCTGTCGGTCTAGTGATGGAGCGATTGGTTATGAATGCTCTTTTTTGTTGAAAACATCTCATTTAAGGAAATACATTGCAGTCGTGGTTACTAAAAAACAATGAATTGCGAATTCCTGAAAAACTAAATACAAATATTTAGTTTTTCAGGAATTCGCAATTCATTGTTTTTTAGTTTGGATACATTGTAGCGTTCATGCAAACAAAATTCGTGGATTCCCTAATATAATATCCCTCTATTGTTCATAATTTTGAAGCACATTTCTATAGTTGAATGAGGCGCCGAAGTAAGACTATTAGTCAAAACAAAAGTAGGTACTTAATTTCTTAACTACATTAAGTCTATGTTCGTCTGCTTTCGAACAAGCACTTTCTTAGATAGACTCAATAGATGTAAATGCGCACGATTGTTCAGACCGTGTTTCAGTATTGCAAAACAATATGGCGACCGCAATAATTATACTCTAGAATCTACCATTACGCTTATATTAGGCTTAACGATTGCACAAAAGTAGCCGATAATAGAAACGAACAAGGAGTTTACAGGCCAGCTGTGTTTAATCTATGGTGCGCTGTACCTGTCACTTTCCACCACCATTTTTGTCGATTTGGCGGGAAAATAATTGGTAATAGTATCACGCGATCGCGTGTTTGAGTTCAATGTGGTTTGTTCATTAAAAACATTTTAAGTTTAATAATTAACGCACAAGGGTGCGTATATCGCGAATTTGACACAGAAATTACCATGGGTTATCGTTATTGTTTAGTCAAAAGAAATAAATGTATTTTATAACAATTTGAATTTAAAATGAGAACATACTGATAGCTGAGAACCTAATTGATCTCACGCGAAATTCCATGACAGACGATAAGCTAAGAAGAAAAATCTGAAGTAATTTAGTTTATAAACTGACAGAGAACATGCTCCTGAACCAAAATTGTTTAATTTTACTATCCACGAATAATTAGGTACCTAGATCATCATCCGCAAAAATTTAAACGAAGCCTTTCCGCCCAATAAAAATTCGCAACATAAAAGATTGCCACGGAAAACCAGCTGACGTAATCCGAACCACTCGTTCTAAGCCAAAACAAATTGTGGATAAAAAAAAAGGTTTATGTAAGCAAGGCCGTCGGGGCAGCGGGTCATGGGCGCTATGCAAATGAGCTGATGCCATTGTTGATAGCAAGTCATTGACTATGCGGACCTGGATACGTTACGTCCATTCACGGTAATAAAAGGATTTTTATTATGGACTTTATTGGCGCTTGGATGCTACTTCATTGCGAATGACTAGCGGTGGTCCTTAGAGCCTCGATGTTAGGACCAGTTTTAGAATACGATTTTAATCTCCATTTGAAACACGACTAGTATTCTTATGACGAAGATATAGCTAATTAAACATATGTTTTGATAGATTTATGTCTGAACTTCTAAATGAGAGTGGTTTATTAGTTGTACGACGTGGTCCGACATTACGGATAAGCTCGGCAGTAATGCGAAAAGCTATGCAGGGAGGGTCATTCATTATTTACGACACCTCGGTATGGATGCGTGAGATGTCAAAGTTATACGTGGATTAAAATAACGACTTAATAGTTTGAAATATAGCTTAGGATTTTCTGCTTAATACACGACGACCCTAGTTATGCTAATGGCAACTTGAATTAATGTTTCGTATGAAATGATTAAAGTTCAAACAACTTAGATATAGCACATATAGATCGAATAGCAAAATTTTACTAGAACACGCAATAAAATGATCAACCACAAACTATCCATTGATTCTGTAATCCCCATCGAATGCCAACGGATCGAACTTTGATGTTTGAAAAGGCGAAGCCCCACAACTGCCTGGGTGGGCTGCGTAGCTTGTCCTGGGGGTAGGCCCGCGAGATGAGGTGCGGGGGACGGGTTCGTCGGCCGCAGTTGACATAGAACCGCGTGCATTGAACGCGCGGCCTAGACTGACCTCGCGCCGACCTGGGGCTCCATGTGACAAATGCGAAGGCATTTGATTTCCGATGATATTTTTGATGATAGGTGACTGAGTTGAGGTAGTCAAAGTTTGCTTCATTTATGATTTTATTGAACAGCCAGACAGTATTTATGTTATACCTTCCATGAAGTATTATGATGAGAGTTTTTAAGATTTTGACCTATAAACTGGAATTGATCTCATACAAGTATACTACATTGGCAATGTTTCTTCATGTATACATTCATAAATGGAAGCTTTTAAATTTATTTTTATCAAAACTAAAGATCAGATGTCATTCACATTTGTTTGCAACAATTAATCACCGCATAGAACCAATGCGAAAATTCATGGGTTCTGAGAAAAGCCAATTTTTATATATTTTTGAACATTTCTCAGAATTTGTCACTAAATATTACATCTCAAATTGAATGGCTTTCATTGCTATTCCTTTGGGTACTTAAATCTTTCGTGTAACCAAATTTTTGATGTTACACTTAAAAGTTATAGTAATAAGTTTATTAACCATTTTCAAAAATCATCTACATGCACAAATTTTACCCGTTGTCCCAAAAATGTTCTATGGCATTAACACTTTCACTGCCCAGTTAAAACTATTCTCAACTAGCTTATTTCTGGCAACCCTAGTAGCACGTTTTGATTTGCACCCGGTAGGCGGGTGCTGGGCATGGTCACAAGCCACATATTATATCTATTTATATGTAGGACCCGGGAGCCGCGTTGTGGGCCCGGGAACAAATTATCGTTCAACCCGAGTGCTGGGCACTAAAAGTGTTAAGCCTATAAAATGACATTTGCAGTTGGAATGTATCAGAGAACATATTTTTTTACTAAAATGTCAAGTTTGTTCTTAGGATGAATTCACACCAACTATGGAACCCTTCATTGTGTGTTACTCAACACACACCTGGACAGTTTTTAAATGCTCTTACCTATGACAAATGTGGTTGTGGATTTAATCTCCTAAATTCACTTACACTTTACTGCAAACCCTTGGTTTCTGACAATTGTTATGATTGAATCCAGTACTAAATCTCAAACTCATATCAAAGTAGAGTATGTAAGTAGTTATGATTTGCTATGTTAAAAAACAACCAAACGGCAGATGAGGTTGGACAGCAGAGTTACTTATCAAATTAATGACTAATTAATGTTGATTTGTACAGTATTGCTTTATACAGGGCACTGGTATCACACGAAAGTGTCAAATACTACAAAACCCAGCCTTAGCATTACTATTTGTAGACTAAGACAGATGTTTTCATGAACCATGCGTATTTGGGATTGATGGCAATAGGCTTACTTCATCCCAGCTGGGTGAAAATTTGGCGTTTTGAGTAACTTAAGTAATTTTAACGTTCGAAAAGTACTGATTATCAACTTAGTTTAGATAAATTATTTTTGATTTTATCAAAACATAACCTCAAAAACTTACCTCCATACTGTGCGAACCGCTGTTTATTCTTCTCCTCTAACCTTTTCTCCTCCTCTGCTCGCTTTCTTTCCTTCTCTTCTTGTCTCTTTGCAACAAGTTGTGTGTTACCAAAAGGAATTATTTCATTTTCTTTTTTCATTGCAGCTTCAAACTGAGCAAGGCTTTCATACACTGGTGCCGATTTATCGGGTACATTCACTTTTTTAGAGTAAAGAACCTTCATAGCATTAAATCTAGGACTTAACGGATCAAGTTCTGAATCTGAAGTTGAAGTATCAGAATTATTTTCCCCCGACATCGCAAAATTTTAGCAAAACACAACATCAAAGCAATTAGCAAGTAGGGACGAGACCACAGATAACAAATTACACCGCTGTCAAACTGTCAATGTCATATGGAACGCGTTACGTTCTGTTTCACGTATTTGAAGATATATTTTACCAGAACTTTACATTTAATAAAATTATTAAATTAGGTATATCATACCTATTAGATTTGGCTATCTTACAACAATTTGACCATGATGCGGAAATCGTTTTGGAAATAATAATTAAAATAACTTGAAGTCGTAGAACTGAGTAAATTATTATAATTGCACATTTTTATTGACATTGCAATCATATTGATCGCGTGATAGAATGCTGAAGGTTCTTCCTTAAACTGCAATAATGAATTCAATTTTAAGTTCGAATTAGCAAATGAAATAAACTTTTAACGTAGGTATTATGTAGGTAGGTACGCATTAAGTTCACCTACTTGGTATCTTTACTAAAATATTACTTAGATTAATGTGTTTATTTCATTATAAATACTATTTTACTACAAACAAACAACAGGTTGTGTAAACAAGATAAGTATTAGCAAGATGTTAGCTCGTCGCAATTACGCCAAGTCAATGCAAGGTCCTCAGAGCAATATGCAATAGGAAGTAAATGATTCAAGGTTGCGTCTCACTAAAGTCTATAAATCTTTCAATAGGCTATTTATACGGGAAAATTTATTATTAAATGCTTTTTAAGAAAAAAATATATGAACGCACCGCCTTAGAATAAATTGTTAATGTGTTAGGTTCGGTTGGGGTACCTACGTAGTGTTCGATGTATTCACAACTACATACTTACTATCTAAAGTATTTATCGGAATTTGGAAGAGGACAATTTTTTGAATACTCTAGATTTTTTTTACAGTTAAGTAGTTCAGCTATTCCACGCTAGATGACGTAGGTAGTACTTTTATTTGAGAGTTTCAACTGCTTTATTTAAAAGAAAAAAAAACAAGTTAATAAATGGAACCCGTAAGACGACACACTGACCAATTATTTAAGTATAATTTATGAATTCATTATATTTAAAAGTTAGCAATTTCGGCGCAACCAACTTTCATTATTTATAGTATGGCTGTGCCTCTAATTTAATCCTATGATAAAATCAAGGTAGTGCATATTTGATCGCAGTCGCCTATTAATTGACTACTTATTTATAGACGAGCTATGAATATTGCAAGGTCAGTTAAATGACATGCAGATTCTTATTAAGTACTTATTAGTAATCTTCTTTCCGATACATATCTGCAGTTATAAATTGTACAGTCGGGGAAATTCAGGGTAATTTTAGGTTTGGCAGCTTGGCCCACTGCGTCAATTTGCCGGTATCCAAAATCAGTTGTGATTTCAGCACAGGAACTCAGTTTACCCACGTTTGTTTTTCAGTTTGGTCTTGACGAGCTTTTTTAGACTATCAGAACAATTTCAGATCACAATCGTCATTCTTCGGCAATCGTTTGAAGATGTAAGCTGCCAAATGATTTTTTCGCTGACTGTACATTCGATTATCGTCTTTTTACTTTAGCCAGCACCTACAAAACAAAAAAGTATTCACGGTTCAGAAATTAATTATTCTGGAAACAAAATCGACGCACTCGACGAAGAAAGCGGTACAAGGAAGCGTTTAGAAAAGAAAAGTAATTCTTTTTGCTTCACATACGACAATTATAGTGAAAGACTGAGCTAGCATTGTTCACTTTTTTTTACAAACGGCCCGCGTTGATTGGCTGCATTTCTTTGTTTCGCGGCGCGCGCGCAGTCTTCCGTGCATTGTAAGCTCAGCATAATATGATTACGAGAACGACTTATGTTTGTTACGTTAATAACTTTTTTCTTTGTTTTCTTTTAGTAGATCTGAGCATTTTATGGTCAGTTAATTCTAAAGATATAGTGGGTTACGTAACTCCTACAGGTGTTAAGGCTACATAATTACAAGTTGTAGGTACTTCTTTGTTTTTTCATCAGTTGTCCCTAAATTAGAAAAAAGTTCAGTGCTCCAGATATGCCATCTTACACAAGCTTTGAAGTATAATCCTGCCAGATATTTCTTGAAGTAGGGATGGGACACAAAACAAAGCATTTAATCAGAACCTAATTAGCGGTAAAGTTATTTTCCCAAAACGGGTGGTAGCGTATCGCACGCTGTTTATAATAAGTAAGTTACTGTTTTATTTTTCTTATTTATTCACTGCACCTATAACGTAGGTACGAAAGCTATGTACTATTCACCAGTTATTTGTTAGTAAAAGAACAATTATTTGTTAGGTGACACCCGAAATAGCCGTGTATTGTAAGTTCGTTGACTGGCACATACGTCACAACACCAGATTAGATTTATTGTACTATGCGCTACACGTGATGCGCAAACGATCCGCGAATGATATATTAATCTGCTGTATCTACCTACTCTTTAAATAGGTCAACCACTGTCAGTTTCTAATATATAGCCATTTTAATGTCTTAAATTAAGGTCTTATCTTTAGTGTCATTAATATTAATTGTTTTTTAAATGGCAAATAAATTAATATTTATATTGTTTCTGTTTTCAGAGCGGCGTGAGCGTGTGCGCAAAAGGGTGAGCGCCGCGCTGCCTCTATGCTGTATCGACGCAGATTTGATATTCACCGGGACGTCGCCAGGTGATCTCGGCGCATCGCCGCCGTCACACTTACAACACTATAACATTAAATCCAGCTGAAAAAAGAAAAAAAATCCACTTAACCTGAAATTTTGATGTAACACAATTTTTATTTATTTATGCAGACCAGCGCCGTCTTGTGGCGAGTAGCAAAACTAGTAAACTAACCCGCTAAACATCGGCAATGCATAATTATAACAATTTTTGCTGATTAGCGTTGGCTAATTTGATTCTTTGATCTTTTTAAGCTGCATATTTTATGTCCCTTAGTACACTCTGCTTTCTATAAGTTTATGTTGAGACTTACTAACATATAGCACTAACGTTCCCCTCATAAAAGCTGACTCTAGCATGGAACTCAATTAATTTACTTGCGAACAGTGTTAAGACGTGAAAGCCTACGCTCGTAATCTTAACAGGTCGCTGCTGAAGAGAAGTGGATTACGAGGAGTGAGGTAACCTGGCCGGGAGGAGGACAAGCAAGCCGAACAAGCAGAGCCATCTGTCGTCCAGCGGCATCAACAAACAAACCGATATGTGTTCCCCCGTAACTAAGTACCTAAAATTTGCGTAATACCTACATCGAATAATGTACGTTCCGTCCAAGAAGCTGCCAAACATTTTGAACGAATTTATTAGTGTAAATACATTTTTGGACTATTTATATTTGTGTATAGTTCGCGAGTGCTCGCGTGTGTAAGAGTGGTGTGAAAGCGCCACCTAGTGGTAACCGTGCTAAAGGTGGCGGGGACGCATGCGCCATCGGGACAGGCGCTGGCGATGCCATTTATTGAAGACGAATGGTGGTCCGCCGAGAATGAGGGCAGGATGGTTGACCTCTCCAATTGCCTGCAGGTAATACACTCCAAGTTACCCTTTGTACTGTGACAAACACATCAATGTATCTTTGGAGTAGTAATAACAATACAGAAAATCACATAGAAAAACATTGTTAGAAGACTAAAAGAGAACATTGTAAAAATGATAAATATAATTTCTAGTTTATTGACCCGGTGATTAAAGCAGATGTGATTAAAGTCACAAGCACTTCAAATCCGGGCAAGTACAAATGTGAGTTTTCCACAGAACAGATATAACTGTTCTGTGGAGTTTTCCAATTCATATGTACTTTCCGAGTTTATTTTGGACATTAGTGGCATCGATGAAGGAAAACAAGCAACACTTAGACTTACAGTTAACATAAGGCTGAAATCGCTAACCCGTCCTTAGCGAGCTTGGAGATCAATGCTTATGCATTATCTGCAAAAGAAAAGAGGCCTTTACCCTTCGGCGGGACAATAATAGGCTGGTATTATTGTTACAATATTTACCAATAACTTCCGAACACTTAAAATTTTTACTCATAACTTGACTAACATAATTTGATCTCACCTAGGAATATTTTTTAGCAATTTCAATTAGAGTTAGGTATACACACAAACATAACAATACCTTTTATACAAGAATTGTACAAAAAACATGTGTTAGTTCCAGGACGCGGTAGTCGCAGCCGGCGGCCAAGCGGCCGCTCAATTGCAGCAGATGGCGACATCTCTTGGGGATCTCTCGCAAGCCGAGCTCACTAACATCGTCGGGGGACTGACGCTAGAGCCAGACACCGGCGAGGCGGCCGACCCTGACGACATCCTCAAGCAACTGGGAGAGACCGCTTTCGACAATTTTGAAACGTTTTTTACGGATTTAACCAATGCCACCGCGTCTTCTGTACCGCCTATTGAAATAAAGGTGAGTTACATTTTTATTGTGAATGTTTGAGACGGGGCAGTAAGCACAGGTACCATAACTGTTGTCACCACAAAAAAAAACTTTTAAGATAACTTTTTGAGACATTTCATGCATTGACAATCAGTCTATCCATCGTAAAAATGTAAGTTGGATTTTCTCATTTACTACAAAATATATGAGAATATTATTTTGCAATTATTGACTTTTCTAGTATTTAAAATCTCATTTGGTCCGATAGACTTTTTTAATCCTTACACGCAAGAAACAAGATCGATTGGCATGAAAATAGTTTGTGTTCTTTATTCAAAATCTGTGAATACCGATCAAATGCCTCAAAAAGATAAGGACAGTCTAGGAGACTGTCTTTATCATTGTTTTTCTGTAGATACAGCGGGTATGGTACACGCCCTTGTTGCCCTGTATTTATAATCGATCCTCTATTTAGTATATACCGTAGACGATAAGACACATTGATTCGGTGTAAAAGTTCGGCTTTGTAAACCGTCATCTCCGCCTCTCATATCCATTCGAGAGTCCCTCCATAAAGCTCGACGTATTTTTTCTGTGGGAGTAACTTTGTACATACTACTACTAGTAGGGTACTGAATTGGGTAAAATTTGGATCCAGCGCTCAAGCAAACCACTAAAATAATGATCTAGACACAACTAATATTCATCCATATATATGGTCCACATTAGAACCATTGAATATTCGTTGTGTTTAGCTCATTATTGTACAGAAAAAGTAAAAGTTATGGGAAGACCTTTCCCCAGAATTGGGATGATCCTTGGTATAGGTACAAGTAAGGTTAATGTGTCCACTACTTATAAGCTTCACAATGTTATCGATAGGATTACAATAATTAACGCAGGCCACTGACCCTTATATTGTGAAATCTAATAATTTATTTGCTTTAATAAAAATTTTGTTGTTTGCATCATGATGGAAACAACAAAATTTCTTACTTTTTCTTTATAAAATATAATAATAAAAATATTTCTTACATAAATCAATAATTTATATATTACAAATAACATTATTAGAGTACCTATATAATATAAATGAATAGCATATTTTATTATAACGTAAATGACAGAAGGTACATAATTATTAAAATGATGTTTTTCAATTTCAGCAAGAAGAGAACAACAACATTTCATCGCCAGCGTCCAGCAGCCAACTCCAAGGCTACTACCAACAAAACAGTCAATTAGCACTGCCAAACAACGGCCAACAACGGTTACAGCAACTGTTGAGATCGGGCACAAGTGCCATCAACAATGCCGTTACGAATAATATTAATAATGGGCGATATAATATCGCTTCTGCAAATCCGCTGCTGGCTGAGAAGCTATCAGCGTCACCTAGCGGGATAAAGCAAGAACCAATCAGCTCGGATTATAACACGACGAGTATGAACTACGGCAGCGCGTCGCCGATGCAGAGGATGCCGAGCGGGAAGCCGCAGGTGCATGATGCTGGTGGAGGTAAAGGTGAGTTTTATTACTTAATAGAGATAAGGCTTGGCGGAGTAGTAGTGACATTTATTTTTAGTGGCATCTAGCGGATAATAGCAGAACTACGATAAAACGGACTTCAGTTGGGTGTTTTCCTACTCGCTTCTAGATGGCAGCACTAACAAAATAACTATAGTTCTTTAAATGGATAATAGATGTCGCTACTCCCCAAAGTGCAGTTGCAGCTTCTGATGCATTAGCTACCTCCGTCTATGCAGTTTTCTCCTCGCGTACACAATCCACTTTCGATTTCCGCTCGAGGAAGTACCGACGATTTTCCTTTCACGACTTGCCGCTTTTACCTCGTCAAACGTTTAGGCCGGCGGCCATGAGAAAGTATTATAAAACTAGGCGCACTAGGCAGCCAGTACACCTAGGTATGTACTTGCATCCGAGATGCGTACCTAATCTTAGTATTATATCTAATCGATTCTGGGAAGGATGTGGCGTTTAGATACCTAGTAGCGTTGTACCGAACTACTGTTTTTCCGAAATGAAATTGAGAACTACCCGCCATAGGAGTAATTTGATGACTGATCACGCAGATTTCAGTTATTGGTGCGTGTAGTTATTTAAATATTATACCTAATGATAATGCCGATGACGCTTCTCAAAACATTAATATTTTATTGCAACAACATTGCGCATAGACTTTAAGGAAATTACGGAGATTCAGTATACAGGTTTAGGTACTGACTTCTACATACTATGTCATGTAAGTACCTAAGTATATAGTATTCCATTATTCGATTCTCTTTGTCAGTATCTTCAACTAATTAGCAAAGTATCTGCAACAAAACTATTACTTTAGAGACATATAATCTAGTCGGTAACAAGACGCGCCGAGATATATTTCCGACGCAGTAGGTCAGTGGCGCCCCCGCGCGGCCGGAAGCGAAAGCGACGCGAGCGGTGGACGGCACATCTAACCGCTTTCCCCGCCTAATAATCTATCTGAAACTGCGTACATACTGTAGATAGACATAAACGTGTAATGGGAAAGTTAAACTTCAAGCTATTTTATGATCCAAAAAAAATATAAACAATTGGTAAAAATTATAGAATTGCGCCTATAGGCGGTATCTTGCTGATATTTGTGAGTACCTAGAAAACTTGACTTAATTTTAATAACCAAGGACTATTAAAAAGGCTCCCCGGATTAGGGTTACCTCCGTCCGGATTTGCCCGTCTTTAACCGTTTATTTTAGAAAATATAAAAAGTTTAGTGAGTTTTGAAAAAAGAAAGCATAAAAAGTAAAATGTCCGGACTTGTTTTACAAATGTGCGACTTTTTGAATGGATTTTTCAAATATCGACCTATTTGATGACTAGCTATTAAATTAATTTTTCCTTTTCAAATAGAAGGACTGCCCGGCCCGCGGTGGCCATTCGCGGTGCATATGCGAGCATACACCACTCTAGGTAATTATACATAGAATATAGCTGCATCTATTGTATATAACTATTGCACATAACAGGTCTTTAATGATCACTTTCTTGTTAGTCTGATGGAAAGCTCATGAGAAGTAGTAGATGAGGTAAAGGTACCAAAAATTTCGTTAGTATTTACAAGATAAGTAGGTACATTAGCTAGGTAACTAAATGGAAATTAGGTAGTCGGTATTCACCTTGTAATTATAAAAACGAATAATACCTAGAAGAAGAATTTCTTCTTAGCGTGTCGATAGCAAAAATAGTACTTACTTAAATATATATTTATATTTTAAATGGTAGGTATTAAATTCATTTAAAAAAAAAAAAGTTTCGGATATAAACCAGTAAGGCTATTCGCCAGGTGGAAGTGAGCCAGTGCAGGGATAAGTGCTGAGTATGCTTCGTTTATTTGTAGGATAGTTGCAGTTGTTAATGCTCGCTAGTTATGTCATGTTAGAATGACTATTGTAAAAGTAAATAACAATGGGCTACTGGGCGACGGTTAATCTATCCGGTCACGATGCGCTATCTGGATTATTATGGAAGCGATTTGTAATTATAACTAAAAATTTTATTATAAACTAGTTACGGTAGGTACCATAGGTACCTACTAAGTTGCTGGATGAATGCTATTAATGAAACGATAAAAAACTTTAAAGTTTTTATCACTAAATAAAAAGAACCTTTTCGGTGGAGCCGCCGCCGTTCAAGCACTTAGGTCTTCACCCTCTGGGACCAAAGTTACAAGTGTAGTGCCGAATTAAGGAAGTTTCGCTTTTTTCTGTTAGAGGCGGCCGAACTTTGAAGTGGATTTTTTGGCAAAAAATAAACTGCGACAGAATTGTTATAACTTATTCATAACTAGTTGTGTCAACGTTTTGTATTAAGTTAGGTTAAAAGTTCCATTTTTTCTATTGGGTTCTTTGTTGTATTCCTGTATCTATAAGTATTCTAACAAAGATGTTCAAAGTTTAAATGGTAACGGCCTCCATATTGGTGCCCTAGATACAGATTTGCTTAGTTTAGAGGTTTGGTCATCTTTTTAGCAATAACTGAAGAGGCAAGATTTATAAAAGCATGGTTAGACCAGCCGTCTTGTATGGATCAGAGTGTTGGGCCACAAAAGGAATGATTGAAAGGCAATTGCATGCAGCTGAGATGAGAATGCTAAGAGGGATGTGTGGTGTTACCCGAATGGATAGAATACGGAATGAGTATATAAGAGGAAGTCTGAAAGTGACACCGGTGACTGAAAAGTTGTGTGGAAATCGGTTGTCATGGTATGGGCATGTTATGCGGAGGAATGAGGAAAATGTTGTCAGGAAAGTTGTGAGCATGAATGTGGATGGCTATACAAGTAGAGGTAGACCAAAGAAACGATGGATGGATTGTGTGAAAGATGATATGGCTAGGAAGGGTGTAACTACCGAGATGACTACTAATAGAGAAGTATGGAAGAAGGAGACATGTTGCGCCGACCCCAAATAAATTGGGATAAGGGCAGGAGAATGATGAAGAGGCAATACCTATTAATAAATTCACCCTGTAAAGAGGATTGTTATTTCTTTACTTACGTGTTTGTATACGTACTTCATTTTTAAACTTCTCGCTGCTAGATGAGTGGGTTACTGTCTTATCATGCTTCAACTGTTAAATATTTGTTGCAAGGCTTTAGCGAAGTGTCTCCCCAATTTTTCAACGACCCTTTCATCTCACTGCACAATGGTGTTCTCCCCCATATAATATCAATTTATCTTGAAGTATACTTCAAATATAGTATCATCAAGTAATAAAGAGGTGTACTCTATATTACTTGTGTTACTTTTTCGTAGAAAACCGTCTCAATGGCTTACTGACACTGATGACGTACTTTCTTTATCATACAAACAAACTTCAAACAACGCCTACTCTCCTCGTACTTCAAAACACATAACCTGTTTACAGACGCGTCCTTCCTTGCTAACAACGTCTATACAGGTAAATTCCATCAACAACCTTGACACTAAATTTTTTTCAGAACCAATCGCAGTTTCATAAATGCTGCCCAAGCTTTACACATAATTGTGTTTATACAGTAGGAAAACTTCGGGAGTGAATCACTTTAATAATTAATTGTAGGAGTATCTTCCTAGAACGTGATGTGGGGTACTAGGGCTCCATGTCAAGGTGGGTGTCGCGACACCGCTGTGAGTCTGTGACGTCATCCCTAGGGGGACGATGTAATCACTCCCGGGCGTTAGGGATGTTTATTTTAATTACTAGGTTATGGCGATGGGCACCTAGTGGTTGAGTAAGTAGAGCGTTGCAGTTTGCGTGAAGGACTTTGATAGCTACTTAATATAGTTATATTTTTTGGCTTCTCTTAAAACAGAAACTTTTTTTTTTTCTATTATCCTATGAATAAATCCAAGTTAAAGCATTTTTCAATTTATTATTTGAAGTTATCCATTACCATTACCATTACCTAGAATAGATAGGACGCTCTTCTAAAAAAATTGTTATAACAAATTGAATTTATACACATAACATTTGCAGGTTACCAGAAATATAATCATATTTACACTTAAAAGCTACATATTCATAATGATATGTTCAGAAATATTATGTACTAGCACTTTGCCCGCGGCTTCGCTCCCGTGGTCTTTCCCGTGGGACCCGTTATTTTTCCCGGGATAAAAAGTAGCCTATGTTACTCCTAGAAAACTAAGCTTTCCAACGGTGAAAGAATTTTTAAAATCGGTCCAGTAGTTTTGAGCCTATTCATTACAACCAAACAAACAAACAAAGTTTTCCTCTTTATAATATTAGTATAGATAATAATCAAAGAGCATCAAAAAATTCGTCCACATCGCTGTCAACAATCGCTGTTCCCAAAGTTAACAAATTGAATAGATCCCAAAGTAAAATATGATGTCCTTTTTAGTAGCTCTGCATTTATGTGCAGGACAAGCACTTGACCTGTCGCTGACGTTCCTTTTCTGTCTTCTTATTTAATGATTTCACCTCTTCAAACAAATTCTTCTATTGGGATTCTGATTCTTCTATAAATTTTTAAAATCTTCTTTGCTTCCTTTTTTCTAATTTCCGTCTTCACAAACTTCAACTTCTATCGGTATAATCTTCATTATAATTTATTTGACTCGTTCGTAGTCTTCCATAACGCGTAGATTGCAAAATTTTAATTGCTGGCTAAGGGTCGCCATGTATTATAATGATGTTGTCGAAATAAAAGAGAACTGTTTAGTTCCACGATTCGTATAATAATGTCAATAATTAGTGTGTGCAGTTACATATATAAGGTTAGGCGAGCTGCACACTACATCGCAGTTTTCTTTCATAATATATTTGTAACTAGCTTCCGCCCGCGGCTTCGCCCGCAAAATAAGTCGACAAATTATACATATAAACCTTCCTCTTGAATCACTCTATCTATTAAAAAAAACCGCATCAAAATCCGTTGCGTAGTTTTAAAGATTTAAGCATACAGACAAACAAACAGACAAAAATAGCGACTTTGTTTTATACTATGTAGTGATACCTACTTCCTATACATTTATCATATTTCCTACCGATTACGTACGTACCTAAACTTTTCAATTCCAAAGTCGCGAATGTCCGGATTGTTGTACACAATGTCTTTGAGAATAATATGAGAATGTCAGAAAACGTTCCTAAAATGTAGTACCATTGTAGGTATCTAGTGAATCTAGTGTATCTAGGTCATCGACGTCTGCTAACGTTCAGCGTTTCCTGCTTATTCGCTTCCGACCTCGTGGCATGGTATTTACTCCTTTCCTTGGAAGATAGGATATAACTTTCTACGAAAACTGTAACCATTTTGATTCTGAAATACGAATTAATTGTTCTTCTTCGCTAAATTATAGCTACTAGTGACCTATTTGTTTTCAGTAAATGAACATAAGCCCTGAAAAAGTATGTAAAAGGTTTGCGAAGTGCCCTAGAAGTTATGATGAGTGAGTGAGTGAGTCAGTCAGTCAGTCAGTGTTGAAATTGAAATCTTCTAGGTATTAATAAAATCCAATGTTTAAAACTGGACTAATTCTACATCTTATCCTGAGAACTTGAGCTATCTAGCGTTTTCCAGGCCGAAGGTCTGAAGGTTTGGAAATACGACGAAACGCTTTGAGAAAAGGTAGGTAGTGCCTCCTGTTTTTAATTTTTTTGTCGTCTTGGCAGGGCACTGCGGGCACTACCGTGCCCCCAAATATTGTAGGAGCAACTAAGCTAAGCACATTCAGCTCGTCAAATCATCTCGGCATCTCTACCGAATGAAGGTTGGTCGTGATCTATTATCGAATCGGTCTTTCAATCGAGTTTAGTGCTAAAAACAATTATGATGAATGCCTTAAAATAAACCCTTATTTATGATGCTCCCCTACCAATATGGTTTCCTCCTACGTCACAGTATTTCGACGTAACGTCCCGACTCATAATAAACGTGATAACCTGAAACAACAAGTCGTAATTAGAGGCCACACAATGCTGTACCCTCGTTTTTAAAATAACTCCTAACAGAACTCATTATTGTGACTGTTGTCATATTACCACGTGCTTACCTTTTGCGATACACTGGGTATATTCAATTAAACTATATAACTATCTAGTTATTCTAAAAAGTGTACTATAATTGTACTCAATTGTGATATAGGAAGTCAATTTGTCAGTGGTTGCAGTAATGTGTCCTTAGGAAACTCCATGCGATTCGATTGTAAGATATCCTCATTCCATTAGGTTTTTACGAAGCCTTAAATATCAAAGTCAAAGTCAAAACATTTATTTCAAATAGGCACAAGAAAGACACTTTTGAACGTCAAAAATGAACAAGAAATAGAATTGATTCTAGACGCCCCTTCCAAAAGGTAGTTTCATGTGGAGAAGTATGGGCAAGTAACTCCACCGTTCCACCACTCTATCTTGTAGCGACTATCGCTGTCGGGGTATATACTCGTGTCTTTCTATTTTTCGGAATAATTATGTCACTTGCAAACTGTCGCCAAATCACCCACGTTATTTTTCCCCACTAAAATGTCAGATACTCATCAAAAATTGACTATTTTTGACAGCCGCATCCCCAATCCTTAGTGCACGGTGCAGCGCGTGCGTCACTTGTGCGCCAGTGTGCGTGCACAACCATGACCCCGTTTTCACTGCGCGCAAACAGTGCGCGTGTGTGCCGTGTGCGTACGTGCGCCGCGCATGTGTGCGGCACATGTGCTTGTGTTATGTCACACGAGATGGAGCGTGCGTTTTGCGATGCGTGCGTCTGCGCAGCTGTAGAGGTTGCTCTGCTTTCCTTATTGTTTTGTGGGTATTAGGGTAATACAAGGAATTAAATGTGGGTTACAGATAATTCGTCTGACATATAAACATAATTAAGGTTTTCATTGACCCTTATTCTAGTTGTTTTGATTTATGACTTACGACTTTACTCTCGGAAGTAATAAAAATAGGTCATTTATTTGAAAACACCAATAAAATATCACAAGATAAATGGCTTCCTGCCAGTATTACTTACGTGTCATAATTACCAACAATAAATAACTACATTACGCCACCGAATGGAAGCCTTTCTTACGGTCCAGTACCAAGGACCTACACTCGTGACCCACACGAAGATCAGGGCAATTCAGGTGTCTATTAAAAGTTTAAAACTATTAAAAGCCGGACGTCCGCTGATTAATAACAAATCTATCGAAGTGGAGCATACTCCGACACGTCTCTATTACGCAAGCGCACATCCGCGCGTTTCGCCTTGAGAACTGTTAGCAGCGCGAGCGCAGTCGTTGAGATTTCGAATTTATAGGATACACATAAGAATATGAGATGAAATTGGAATGGAGGAAATTCCAGGGTAAATTTAATTCTTCTTAATTTATGATGTTCTTAATTGGCCGAGTAGTTTTGAATGCGCCAGTTATGAAATGGTGATTGATGGGTCAAACTTATATCTTGGTTACACTTCTACACCAGAAGTGTTACATCATACATGTTGTAACGTAATTGGAGACTCCACCATCAGAGAGATGTGGTTCGTTTAAATGAAAATTATCCGAACATTCTCGTTTTTGATGTCGCTAAAAGCAGGTAGCCATATTACAGAACAACTAGCTACTGCAGCTACCTACATGTCTGCGGCTAGACCTAATTCTAAAAGGAAGTTCGACAACTAACATAATGGTCTTTTGCAAGTCTTAAAAATCCGCTATAGGAGAGCCATAAGCCTTAGACAACTGCAGCCCACTTTTGAAACCTACGCGAGTTCTCACGCCATTGTTTGGCTGCTACAACGATGCCATAGTTCCACCGATTTCACCTATTTAGTTTTATTTCATTTATTTTTAACTAACTGCGAAAAAGGTTCTGATTCTCATTTTTCTTGGATGAAAAATATCCTAAATGTTTTACGGGTCCCTAGTCACAAATAAGAAGTTGTTTATCGGCCTGCCTTTTTGTCAGTATTTACTAATTTTCTAAATAATTCATAAGTAGCATTTACTATGTAAAGATAAATCAGTTTTTTCTCTTACATTTCTTTTGCGGACGAAAAGAAAAGCGTACATATGGGTATATACAGTTGGTTTCCTTTATCAAAATGTTTCATTTGAAGCTACCCTCATATTAGCCTTGTCAGTGGATGTAATAAGTGTTAAACATCTAATCAGTAACTGCTAATCACACGCCAATCTAGGAACCGACAACCTAACTTTCATCCAACATTTTTTACAACCCGCGTCACTGAAGGAAAATCCAGTGAGTCGTTATTAAAACTAGTAATGATTCCGACAACCTTTATGAACAAAGTGTTCCCGGAATCCGATAGCAGGCCGGCAGCGGACATTTCACGAAGTTCTGAGCGACCGTGACCCAGAAATGTATATAATACGTAAATAAACAGGCTCGCGGAGCTCTGGACCTATCTGGGTAGCACGTGGGTAGCACGTAGTTACACTGGAATAATTGGAACTACATATTTAACTATATGCCTACAGGCTAGGCATAACTATGTACATATGTTGGCTGCCTTGTTGGTCTGTGGTTGCAAGCGCTATTAATTCGCTGAACATTAGATTGGTTCGATTCCCAGGGCGGGTAAAGTGTTATAGAGTTTCCCATTTCATCCCAGATTTCTCAGTAGTAACCCGGAGTGAGGATTTGTGTCCGGTTGATAGCAATAGGCTCGCCCCAAATAACATACAAATACATCATGTCTGCCTAACCCTACGGGGAAACAAGGCGTGACTTTATACTATCTAGATCTTTATAGATATTCAATGGTTCTACAAACGTCATAATACATCGTTTATGAAACAAATTAAAAACAAATAAAATTCAATGCTGTATATATTCCCGGAAAAGGGCACCCTACCTCTAAAACATACATTCACAAAGCAACATTAAATTGTCCGTGACAACGAAGCATTTACTCCTCTATTAGCAAGATACCATTTGACAGACTAACCACATATCAACTAGCTAACCATTCGCGTTCCTTTCTCATGTGACGTCACACCGGTCATCAGAAGGGTTAAACGTGCTGTTTTCATGTGTCTCCATATCATTTACCAGGGAATGATGAGGCTGTGGGAAGTACACGCGGCCGGCGGAAACCAATGAAACTATATTACCTTATTATTGTGTAAAGTGGTACAGTCTTGTTGGTAAATGCTTGAGTGTCGGTAAATTGAATTAAATTTAACTGCGTATGGCGGTTTTTCTCCTTTTATGGCTTAACTGGCGATGGAAAGGGATTGGACTACTGGGATGAAAAGTACCTAATGTGTTAATCCAGGTTATAAACTATCCGTCTGCCAAATTTCATCTAAATCCGTTCAGCCGTTTTAATGCAGCTATAGTTTCGGCATCGGACTTATTCCCTCCCCTCGTAGCGATTACTTTTTCCTGTAGATGATGTATAGAGAAGATTTATAGATTGAAAAATGATAATAGATTGTAATTATCAACCAAGTGACGTTATCTTATTTAGAATCCGTTCAGTGTTAAGTCATTTTACCGATAAGCCTATCTCAGAAATTCTCTGAGTTCTTTTTCCTCAATAATAAGCGCGGGCCACACTGGGAACGAAGCGAAGTTCGTTTAGCTTCGCTCACGTAGCTACCGCATTTTCATTGTTTACTTCGGTATACAGTTGAAGAACTAAAAGGCGCATCTACTCACTATTTGCCGTGTACAAAACATTGGCATAAAGTATCGTCACATGCCACACATTCAGCACTCAACCTGCCAAGGGTAACACCTTACAGAGTCTTCGTCTCTTATAAATAGCCTAGATATTTCAATGAGATAACAAGCAGTCCTGCTCGACTGTACACTTGAATCTAAGCACAGCTCCTTGAAGCAGTGCGACAACCTGAATCATGTCAATGACGAGCGACCACATACGCGCACACGCACGAACGCGCACACGCATGCACAATGTGCGTATGCGCAGTGTCCTGCACAAGTGCACGCGACACCGTTCTCCTGTGCACCGGTTTGTTATTACTAACAAATAGTTTTTAGTTATTAATTTTATGGTTGTGTCTAGGATAAAGTGAGCATTTGGAGCCCTCATGACATTAAAAGTCACCCTCACTCTTCTTAAGTCGCTTCTGTAATTAATCAAATGCTTAACATTGTGTTCCTTGTCTACTGTCGTACTCTCAACACCCGTGCATCATCATCCTCATTGGAAGCGTGTATGGGGTACCTATATTATATTCTTCCAAATTCGAATCTAGTCCCATCCCTGTCTCGCACCTTGTTGATCCTATTCCATTTCACACGATCTTCTTTATGGCGATTGGCCTGTATAACTGGGATCGATTCTCATCCATATTTGCAGTATGTACGTATCTATTAGAAACTTCCAACGGTAAATCGAAACCTGTACTTGCCCCTCGGTAGAGCTGTGATAAGCATCCACTAAACTAATAAGGCAATTTGATAATGTTTTATTTAAATCCACGTTTCTACACTTGCATAGTTCGGTGTGATAACGAAAATAATGAATGAAAGATTCACGATAATAATTATAATTAATAACCAAAGAAGATCGAGAGATCCGGTGACCACTGATTAGCTTATCAAGTTAGAGGAAACTTAGTTACATACTCATTATGCGTTCGTCACAGCCACAAATATTGCCTTTGGACTGGGGACAGTTCCATAATTGTAACATTTTTAAATAGATTTCTTCCTCACTGTGAATAAACTTCAAATAATTCATTATTAGTGTGTGACACTCGTAACCCAAGGGCTGGCTGTTACCTCGGCTAGAGGCTAATTGCCATACTAGCGTGTCAATGCCTCTGGGGCACATTACCCGCTTGCCAAAGATGCGCGGAAATTTTTCTTGCATATAGTTGGTTTTAATTGGATTTATATTTAACTAGCTGCTGTCTGCGGCTTCGCCTGCGTGGGCCCTTACCCATTTTTATATATATCCATATTACTAAGTAATTAATAATGCTCTCCTGTAAAATTGACTTCTCCTTTTCACCATGAAAAATCCATTCATAGCGGATGCCTAACATAAATTAACTGTGCGTGACAAATTTTAACCCAACCCGTTCTGTAGTTTGAACTGTGAGTTTATAGATCAGTCCGTCAGTCAGTCACGGTTACCTGTTATATATATATTACATAGATTTTTATATAATGTGAGTGGCTTGTACGTAAATATTTTGAAACAATAAAACTTAACGTAACATTAGCCTATGAACCGTATCCCGATTCCTTTTTACTCATGAGTTTAGCCAAGCGTCTTCTACAGGGAGGAATTGTTTCCTAGTTTCTCCCCCAACTAGTAAGACACTCCGTGTCCACGTGACTGCTCCTGACGCAGTCCTCGTTGCATAAGCAACTTGTGTCAAAAGACGCGCGTCCCAGTTAGGAATGTCGTTTCGCAATCACATTACTAACTGGGACGCGTATGGTTAACGAATAGGTTCAATAAATCGACGGGTTTAAGGAGAATTTCTCAGGTAGTTTTTATTTATAATTCCTCGTTGGTCACTTGGTCCTAATGGTCGGGTCTCGCAAGTGTGACTGCAGAGCGTAGGTCTTGGGTTGATCGCCGGGTCGGGTATTGTTACTGAATTATTCTATTAGGAAACTATCAGTAGCAGCCCCTGCAATGTTACGATTGATGGCAGCAGCCTCTTCCGTAACATTAAACTAAAACATGGCTAACAATATGTGGCTCAGCCTAACCCTTCGGACATATAGGCGTGTAGCCATGTTGTGTCTCGGTCACTACATATTGTTTAGTGCAAAATCTTTAATGTAATTTTTAAATTGGTAACTGTTAAGTAGTATTTGGTCATCCAACAGTCTGTAGTGTTAGGTTGCCCTCAGGATATTAATTATATTTGACCGGCTTGTAGCCGCGACTTCGCCCGCGTGGGTGTCGGAATTTATCTCATGGGAACGTATTAACGGGATAAAAGAATTATCCTGTGTGTTAATCTAGGTATAATCTGGGTCTGTGCCAAATATCATCCAGATCCCTTCTGTAGTTTTTTGCGTGGAGAAGTAACAAACATACAAACACACACACACTCACAAACTTTAGCGTGATGATATTTTCATGATGTATTTTAGAAATATTTGGGGTATTTGGGGTATTTGGGCAGGGTGTCCCAGTTTTGCCGATTATTCTATCATTATAAAAGCTAACAGTATTAAAAGTTGTTTCTTTGACACATTCTAACTTAAAATTTTACCACGAAACCGTCAGAATAATAAAATTAAACAGATTCTTAATTGATATAAATCGAACATAATATGCGCTGTTTGATAGTTTATTTGAAATTAATATCAAATGAAGAGATGCGAGTAACGTCAATCTGAATACGTAATTCATATCACTCGACACATCACATTTGCACCCAGTGACGTACATTATGTGAATACGAATTTGACATGAAAAATAACTCAGGGTTACTTTCATTTAATGAAAGGTCCTTATACCAATGGCATACAATTAGGCCGTTGGTCCCGGCTGTCATTTGTGCATCGATGACAGTCGTTACGGGTCGTCAGAAACCCGAAAATCTGACAGCCAGTCCGAGTGGTATCGTATTGCCCAGTTCTTCTTTATTATATCTATGGCCCAGTTACTGGGTTGTGGAAGTCTGATGATAGGCAGTCGCTCCATGTAAAATACTCGTATTTAGCTGCATCCGGTTAGACTGGAAGCCGACCCCAACATATTTGAGAAAAGGCTAGGCAGATGATGATACAATTAGTCAAAATATAACCTTCCCTCGCCAAGTTTTTCTCGCCAAGCATTTTGATAACCTAGCTAGTTACTCGGCCAGACCAAATAGTGTATCGGAAGTCATAACCCCTAGGAAACATAGACGGAGCTATAGGTAGCCTGAATGTGTTTCGGAAACCGGACGCTGACCACCTGGCTGGAGCCACACTGGTCTAATGTCTAATCCTGACTGTTAAAGCTAGAATATTGTTGGCTAATGTTGGTTATAATAACCTCATCAGTAGAGTTTGTATTTGTGTCGATAATCCCCGGTTTTACCTTATCTGTCCGCTGATCTGTTGTCAAATCTTATGTTCGCTTTAGGTACGTATTAGTTATTCAAAATGTCTCGTTAGGTAGATTAAAAATAAACAATTGTTAATTGTTTTTTTTTAAAAGCAGAAGCTGGTATTTTTTCTTGTTTCAGTTTGTATATGATTGTGGTACTCTCATGTGAATCATGTTACTATACAATCTATAGTGAATCGATTAAAAACGACGTATTACGGCATTGGGAAATCCTAGTTTTGACAGATAATAAACATTGAACCGTATTATCTATTATTGTATGACAGTTTATTATATATGTCGAAACGGATAAATATTAATCATTTTGTGGTATAATTACAAACATTCATGTTAAACTGATCTATCGTTTAATAGTTACAAAGTCCATGGTGATATGTGGCTAGTGCGCACCAAGCGACGAAATACCTGAGCAACGAAAATTAAATCGACTGACTATCGCCCATAAAACCTTCTAAAATGAATAGTCGACTGTCACCAAAGAGTGTTTATAAAGTCTATAAACAATTCTAAAAAGGTCTGTCTATGTCTTTGTCTACGGTCTTTATTTAACTTTTTTAACAGGTCAACTTAGTAAAGTACAAGGTCCCTTTTCGGGATTATACCTCTTTACCAGCTATATAAAAGGAGAAACTGACTGACTGACTGACATATGAACGCACAGCCGAAACTACTTGGACTAGGAACGTGAAATTTTGCACACGGCCTTTTATAATGTAAGGTTTTTTAGAAATTCGACCTTTAAGGGAGTAAAAAGACGGATATTTTCATCCACGCGGGCGAACCCGATAGCAGAACCTAGTTATCAATACAGTTTTACAGGCTCACAGTTAAGACGACCCATACAGATAGACAAACTCTCACTTCATGATGACAAGATGTTGAAAGTAAAACGCGTATCGTATTATGAAATCGGCCCTGGAGCTAGTTATCTAGTACACACACTCGTCGTGCTATTGTCCTTATGTTTTATTGTTGCGATAACGGCTATCGCGGGGTAGGCAGCAGTCCAGGCTGAATGTAATCTGGTAAACTTGGAGCTTCAAATCGTGCTCTTAATTCATTACATGTTATTCTGACTTTCGTTTTGTCGCAAAAAGAAAGTGCTAAATTAAATTATAGTAATTCTAAAATTTCTTATTTGATACGGAAATATTTATCTGAATCTTGAAGTGATTTTTACTGATAGTTAATAATCATTCACGATTTTACACGACTTATGTTCATCCATAGAATTAACTTGGTACATGAATATCAGCCTGTTCAGAATCATCTCTAGATACAAGACAAAAAACGAGCTTTGCACTTGACTTGCATCTTTGATTGTTTACATAGAGTTTTTCTTAACCTGCATATGAAATAGGTCGAAAACCTAACAAAATCGTGCAAAAACCCTTGTTTTGGTGTTAGTGGCGCCAGCCCATAATGTGGTGCCATTAATATAACGCACCTCGGCGACTCTGGGCGGGGCATTAAATACCCGGATGAACGGTATTTATCGCTCGTTTCTAGGGTTCCGTAGTAACACAAATGGTCCCAGACGAGGCTGTTATGCCTGACGTGCCTTAACGTAGAACATTGAACTATCATTTGAAAATACACAGATCCCAACTGTATATTTTTATGCTAGGATATTCTAAACGATGGTTAATATTACCCTGTATTTTCCACCAGATTACCCGCAAATCCTTCAAGCATCCAAACCAACTAAGCTTGTAATATATTTTGTGCTAGCTAACTAGATACGTAAACGAAAACTTTTGAATTTTGAAACTAGATCCATCGATATTAGCCACAATAATACGCAATTGTATTTTCTAACTTTAGTACGGCGCGGTCAGCCTAGGCTAGTACCTAAACAACTAGAAACTGGAACTATATCCACAAAAAGTATCAAATTTTATGTATACGCACTAACTAAATCACATGTTTAAAACTGAAAATAAAAACATAACATTTAAAAACGGAACCCAAAGAATTTCTGTGCACCTGACACCTCAACACGTGTAGCGTGACAACGATGCCCCGGCGCAAGTTTTTGCACTTCACGGCCCATCGGCTGCGATCGGTTACCTTCGGGCCCGATGTCACTAGGGGTGTCAAATACAAGCTATTTGAATTTAACGCTAATGAATTAGGGGAATTCTGACGCTGTTTCGGAATGTGTAGTTTTTCAAAATTTGACAGGTACCTGATGTAGGTATTTGTTTAGCGTCTAATTAGTTGGATATAAGTGTTTTTTTGTCTTCTAAGAAAATTTCGATGGCTTTGTTTTCTGCCTCTATCTTCCTAATGACAAGTATCCGTTTATGGAAAGTTACTCGGCTTTTGAAATACTGGTACACTGTCGAAGTAAATTAACCATAATAGCTCACGTATTCAAGATAGAATCCTCAAATTAGACGAGAAAAATAACAACAACCAAGTGCCTATTCAAGCTGTCACTTGGATACAGATTGCATGGTCTGGCTTTCAGAATCAAGTTTTCTGAGTCATAAGTCTATCCTATAATCTCAGCCCCGCTCCGCTCATCTCTTCTAGTCATCGTTTAACGTGTGCCATTAATATTCCCGTCAATTATACAGTATATGACACATAGCCTGTTCGAGTCCGCCTCGGGACGAAAAACTTGAACGTGTCAAAATATATCGTTTCGCTTGTTATTGCAAGTCACACAGATGTGTTATTTTTTGTTAATGAGACTAGACGTAACTGCATAGGTGGACGTAGTAGATAATTAGGTTCTATTTGTTCTTTTTTTTTTGAGAACATAGTGTTGTTGTATTAATTGAGCATCAATTGCAGCTTTGAACACTTTTTAAACTTGCTATGTTTGCTTTGCATGTTTTAATTTTAATTAAGGGTGAAGGTATAAATTCTATTGTGTGTGTTAATTTATTTCTAAATAAATTAACACATTTTACGACACAAGCATTTAATACAGTTTCAAATAATATGAAAAGCTCTGTGTTTCTAAAATACATATAACACTATAGTGACAAAATCAGCCTGAGCATGGAACCTTTTTTTTATAACGTTACAATTGTATATGCCAATAAGTAATGTATTAGATTCTAAGCTTCCTGACGAAATCGGAGATGGAATATTGTATGTATTACACATACTTACATAGTAGGTAGGTATTATAGTCAGTGTGTACAGATTAGAGATCGCAGTATCTGTTCGCTCAGAACAGAACTGTTGTTGTTTGTATTACTTTTGATATAATCCCCTAAGTCTAAATACTCAATTTCGGCAGCTAGAGCGACCCACATCCGGAGCAATGCGACCGTGACATACCTTCCTCCCTCAATCGATACGATTACCTAATAACTGCTTCCACATACTAATTAGGCTTTTGTTTCTTGCAGGTAAGTTCCCATTTGAGTTCAGCCGGAATTCCCGACGGTAAGAGCTAATTAAAATAACTCGTACACGATATACTTTACCGTTATTGGGCCGAGATTAAGTGCCGTGGTCGGAAAGCCTGAAAAATTGCGGTTTTTCACGCACCCTGAATGACGGGGGCATAGCTGGCGTATCGGGAAATAAGAGCGAGTATTTGAAGGTCATATTTTAGGAGCAGTCCCGTTTTTCTTCCTTCAGCTTATTAATGTGCAATTAACTTACGTAATTGTGCTTTAGTAATTTTTATAGAAATAGCTTTCGTTGATGTTGTAATAGTTGATACTTCGGTTACTAAAGCCGATTCTGCCGAAAAAATATGTTACGCCATATTTGATACTATTTATAAGCGAAGTCAAGAAGCCAAGTTTGTCTGAAACAAGAGGAAAGACATATTCGTAACCCGAGTTCACAACCAACTTTTTGAAGTTAAAGAGTTTTCCTTAAAACAAAACCTTAAAATAGAAATCTCCGCTTTCAGGTGAGTTTACTTAATCTTTTATGTGAAACTGAAATAAGAAACATTACCTAATGATTGCCAAATTATTTTCCATTTAGTATGCATACACCTGATAAAGTAGTACTTATCCAGCGCCAATGTATTGTTTAGACCAACACCTTTGTCACGCAATTATAGTAGAGGCTTCTTTAGCAGCCTCTACTATAATTGCGTGACAATGAAAGATAGTATATATCTACGGACGCCATCACATCAAGTTATACCAAACTGTCAAATTACTCCAAATGAAACCTTAAAACGCTGCTAGCTAAGTTCAAAATAAATTCAGAATTTTGACAGTTTGTGACTGTACTATTCCAACTAAACCAGTGAAATCATATCTTACTAGGAGACTTAAATACTTAGTACAGAGGCCAGCACATCAAGTTACCACAATCTATCAAATTTCTTTGATAGTATTTCAACTTTATTGCAAACGTATAAGGATCATTTTTGATTGTGAAAATTTGACAGTTAGGGATAGCTTGATGTGCTGGCGTCTGTACATAAAAATAGCCCGTAGTCCTGAATTCAATCCAGATCGGTCAGTTTTCTTCGGTTTTATATCAAAAATTAGCCGGTAGCAGGCTGGAGTCAGAATACGTGCCCTGTTGATGGCAATAGGCTCGCACCCTATTATATGGGGCTTCAAACAACCTCTGCCCAACCCCTTGCGGAAATAAGGCGTGAAGTTACGCTGTGTAAAATAGCCACTTTTAAGTAGCAAGAATCTATGTAATTCCTCCGATAATGATTCTTGTATACATTCAAAATCTATTAATATGTTATTTCCGAGTGTTATAAAAATCATCCTTGGAAGTTGAACTGAGGAGATGCCATATATGTAGGTACTTACACCTACTAGGTGGCATGTACTCTGACCCCACCAGGACCAGAATTTTGCGTAATTACGCGAATTTTACGGCGACGCGTAAACGAAAGTAATATTATCCGATGTGTTTGTCTCATTGCACTTGGTTACGTATCAACCATGTAGGTCAGGGCTGCGCGCGCGCCGCGGAAAGCGAACTAACTACACTAGTCAGTAGTCTTTTCATAGCTATTTTTTGCGTTTTCACCTTGATGCACTTTGGTGCTGTTATGATTAATTTTCAATGCATTTTGATTAAATATAAATAAAAAATTGTTACTTAATGCTTTGTGCTTACGTTTAACTCGTTTATAAATAAGGTCTGAAAGATCTAGACAATTTTGTGTCGGTGCTTTGTGCAAAAAGCATAAAAAGATTTATTTAATCCAATTTTATTAGGTTAGTTTAAGATTGAGTAACATTAGTACAAGAACGAACGTGATAATAAACTTAAAATGAGTAGTTTTATAATTACATATTTTAATGGTAGAAGTATGTAGAGTTACGTCACTATATTGCAATTTAATAATGTCTCTATTACGTCATATAATAAAACAAGAGTCACGACAAATTATATATTATTATATAGCTATCTAAACTATAATAAAGTCAAAGCAAACCGGATCGCTAAAGTAGACCACGTTAGTCTGAAACATATGAGAATTTATCATATAAATAAATTTATCGGCCTAATCGTGTCAGTAAATGCACACAAACCGCAAATCTGTTACATAACGCACTCGTACGCATGTGTGAGTGACACACACAGCCACGCACACATGCGCGCACGCAGCCTGCATCCTGTCCCACTTAGTGAGGTGAACTGGTTGATCTATGGATCTTGTCTATGGTGAAAAACTAGTATGGTGGAATCGGTTTTATACTAATTAGGGTTCAGCGTAGTATAACTTAGAAATTTGCATGTTCACCTTTTTTGATGGTTGTTCTGCGTGCCTGACTAAGTGTGTTTTTAAGGTGTTAATCTGTGCTAGATTTAATATGTAGCCCTTGAACATATTTGTTGGTCAAACCAAAGGCATAAATATGTCAGTCTCAATTGAAATCATATTTAGGTAATGCAGTTAAAAGCGGCAGATAACTCCCCAAAATAACTTTTTATCTCTGGTGACGTAAAGCCCACTAACGTCAGAAGCACTCATATTTCCTTTTCGGTCCCCACATATCAGTCGATTTCCACTTTCCTCCGTTTCATAATCCCCACTCTATATTTTCTCTTGCCATACTCGCAACCAGGTTATCTTACTTCATAATCTTACGTCTTAATATTTCAGGACTTAGATCTTACAGGAGTTTAAATCCAATTGATCTATTGTCCTCACACCCCTCATACCAACTCCACTGTCAGCGCCACACATTTAGCAGCCACAATAATACCAGTTCAGTCACTCAACGTATCTAGGTCCAAGAATTCACAGTGCACTCTAAATATGCTACATATGGGCGCAGAAGGCCACTGGTTACTGACATGGCTGCAATAATGTTGGTTGAAGCACAGCTCATTAACATTGAATTTATTTTGCAAAACAAGGATTAACCTAAGCATTATACCGTTCTTGTTTTGGAAGATGTGCAGCTTAGCTACTGGGTTGTATGAATACCTGCAATTCGTTTTCAAGAGTTCGATAGCAAAGTGCTAGGAATTTTCATTCTTCCACATTCGTTTGAAATTGGGTCATAAAAATTTGCAATAGTAAACGGTGTTAAGTTTATTAACAGTGCTAAAATAGTTATGAACCTAACTATTATGAAGCTAACCCAATTTTTGTTTGCCAAACTCTAGCGCTAGGAAATAGTCGCAGGAGTCTAACAACGTTTCTTAGATGTGTTTCTTCCATCCGTATTGAAGGTTCTCTCCATCCTTCTCACTAGATTCCAACAAAGACCAGCTTTTAAAACTAGCAGCATATTTCTTATTACCTCAAAGTCAGTGCAAATACCGTAGTGTATAGGTGGCGGTAATAATATACTGAAGTAGTGGCGCGCACGCATCAAGGTCTGTGCCGGGTGGCGCAACCAGACAACTCTCGAATGTTGCACAAACACTTGCTAATTGAAACCAATGCGATCTTCCGACTAATCTGAAGGCCTCCCAGACTCCCAAGATTACTCTTCTCCTGGACCTTCCTGCTTTTCTTTGCGGTTTTGTACTGAATCTTGTCTAGTTTGATTTGAAACGGTTATGCCATTTACCCATTGTGTATCAAAGCTTACACTAACTTCTTTGAAGATCTAGAAACATCTTCTGGAATGTATGTTTTAAAGGTACTTCCGTTATAAATAGAACAGCTGTTTAGAGATGGTACATATATCTCTACATAATCAGACACAGCAATGTCTTATTCCAGAATAAATAAACCGAAACAATTAAATCCCATTTCTTTGCGTGTATGTTGATCTCTTATTAGGCCAGCGCAACTCATGCGCAGTTCAAGACAATAGCAACTAGGAACAAGACACAACAGGTCCCTATCCCTCTGGCACTCCTCCCAACCAATATTTCAAACGCATTCAAAACAAGGATTAGACTTGTTTGTCAGTTGGCGTGGATAGGAAATATAGATAATGGTGAGGAAGGAAACTGCGGTGCGCAGCCGGCGTGCAGTGCTACAACAGTAAGGCCAGGAGATCAGCGACCGTGCGAGGTCGTGTCATGTAAATGCGGCTCTCAAGGCGCCCGCCCTAGTTACGCTCAAAACAACACCGCTTTACAATCACCTTCAACCTTATCACAACCGACTAAGGTCTAACTTCTATTCATTCGACTGCATAAACAACTTTGTACAACAAACACGTAATTGCGCTTGACGTAACACTTAATGACTTATCAATAAAGGTTGTTTTTGTGTGCTATGTTGGCAGGTTTAAGATTGTGTAGCTAAGAGCGATCGGATGGAGACGGTGACACGAACACGATCCTTTTTAGTAAAATCATTTGCAGAAAAAAAATGATTGGCAAAAGTTAAAATGCAGTTCATTAGTGGTTAATGGCGCCGATTAAATGGTGTAATTTGTTCTTAAAGCGTTATACGGACAAACTGTTGTTCGATTATGATACCTGCCTATTTCAGGCTGAACATTTTGCTTTCCTGAAAAACTGCCTTTGTCTGAAAATTTCTAGAATAAAAGGTATTTCAGATTAAAAAGTTTGTGTGTCTTCCGGCAAAATTACTTTGACAACTTTACAATTTTTCTAACTAAGATTTTTAATCGTCAGATAAATTTTATTGGAGGAATAAAATGGCAGTTTGACAGGTTTTACATAGAAAATATGTCAAACCGCCATTTTTATTCTTAGTTTAAAAGTTAGCAGGCGATTTAAAAATCGGCTCTAAAAGGTATAATCACATAGATATCCCGTCAACCCGGTATGGTTTTGATGGAAACAAGGCTACTAAAACAATTACACAATGTACAATAACCGCTGTAAAACTTTATGTAGTCCAACATAGTCGTGACTTATTGAGAAATCTTCTCAAGTCACGAGATAGCCGGGAAGCCTCTTGAAGTTACGTTACGCAAGTTAAATAACAGTTTAAATAAAAAGAAACACGATTATGAATTTTATTAACTAAGCAATAGGGTCTTTTCTCAAAAAGTTGGGATATGAATACACTCGCGGTACTACGGAAACGATTCTGCTATAATGTTTGGTCCTTTGGGAGGGATATGTAATAAGCTGTCAGAATAGATTAACGCGGTAAGTTCACTCAGTAATTTAATCCGCTTAACAATTAATTTAAATTAGCTTTATAGCTTTTCTTTCATTTTACTAAATATTCACGTCACGTGTTCCACTGACAATCAACTTTTCTGTCTTTCTTTAAGAAATTATCCCAGTATAAAAAAAATACCTTTAAAAACAGTTGCAGCCGCGGGGCATAGCTAGGTTATAATATTTGAAGCTTGTATTGACGGCATCGGGATTAATAATTGTCATTTAAAAAAAATAGAGAAGTATGGAAGAAAAAGACATGTTGCGCCGATCCCAAATAAATTGGGATAAGGGCAGGAGAATGATGATGATTTAAAAAAAATTGTTTATGTCTTCGAAGTTTTTCTGGAAGATTCAAGATCCTTTCTTCAACATACCTCTTTCCAAGAACAGCTTACCTAACTCAATCAATGAGCGACCTTTGTATATCCATATTTAAAATAAAATTAACATAAATATGAATGGCCACACTATATTGGCGGTCACACCTAAAGCTGTGTGTATCTGGCACCTTACCCGCGGATCTAACGATGCGCGTGCGCCGAATGTAAAGTATTGTTTAAGTTTATTGCCAGGAAGACTGGAACCTGTCGTTACCATCATTATGGAATCATTTAATTTCCCTGGGACACCTTAGTTCCGGCAAAGTGAACAATAATCGCTAGGAACCTACTTTCAATTTTTGAGAGAAATAAGTTACTTATTGCAACTAAAAGCATTATATTAACTATATGTATTAATAATACTACATGAAAATTCAGAAAACAATGCTATTTAATATCTTCTATTAGATTACTAATAATTTTAAAGTTTATATTTATCTATGTTTAAAAATAAACCGTTACAACGATTAAAACACTTGCATTATAAGATACTGCATTTATTTGACTATTATGAAAGCAAAACCTATCGACAAAAAATACCGTTTTTGTTTGGTTTTTCAGCCAAACTTTCGGTTTCTAAAAAAAACCATTTTCAGTCGGTCTGTACCAGCAGTAGATGGTAACAGTCACTATCCTCCATGTGTTGTAGTTATGCTACAACTGTAGCCTGATTAGTATGTCTAGCTAGTATCTGATATTGACGCCGTGGTGCAATCGTAGAGCGCCCGATTTCTAGGTTGCTGGTTCGATACCCGCATCGGGACTAACGTTAAACCTAGATTTTTATGTCGCCGTCCTGTGCGTTTGATATAAAACAGGATATGGGCAGTTCAATATGCCTATACCGTTCAGGAAAATAATAAATAGGTCATTCCTTTTAAGCTAAAAGATATTTAAAGATATCATCTTGGTCGTTCGACAAGTGGGAATCACTTTTCTACCTTGCTAAGTAATTATAATCAACTCTTTCTCGGTTTTAGTGTTCTTGCAGTCTCAGCTTCAGCTTAGTGTTCATGTTATTCTATTATCTTCTCTATCTACATAAAAAGTAAGGTTTTAAATCGCCCTGTATATGAAGTGAGAATATCTCTTAAGAAGGCAGATTAAACCCAGACTGGAGTAATGATGATAGCCGTCTGGGAAGTTTTTGTCTGCCCTCAGCCTCGCAGGCGGGCTGCAAGTACATGTCCCTCCTTATGTAACTTACTTATCAAGATAGGTATAAGACGATGCTTTTTGTTTTAGTATTTCGTTAGGGAAGTATTCCAATAACACGACACTTAACCGAACGACACCTAAGCTATGATTCATTTCTATCTTCCCTTTTAACTCACCAAGTCAAAAGTCAAAGTCAAGTCATTTATTTCCAATAGGCACAAGAAAGCACTTTTGAACGTCATCATGAACAAGAAATAGAATAATTGATTCTAGTCGCTCCTTCCAAAAGATAGTTTCACGGAAAGTTTTTGCGTCGGGTACCCCGGGGTACCTAATTGCAAATAGGATTGGGCTATTTTTTGTAGCCCGATATCATCACCATACTAATATGATCAATAGGGAACAATAGGGTTTGGGAAAGTTCCTATGAAGGTATTCTAGGTAGATACATCATTAGTTCTACTTAAGCTACCTCTTCGGGGACAAAATGTGTTATGATGCGTAAACGTAATCAGCCTATAATGGTAAATTCCCACGGCTGGCTGGGACGGCTGGGACTCAGGCCTGCTCTCTGTCAGAGGGAGCAGGCAGTGGCCCACCACGCGGGCCCAGTACGGCTAAAATCGAATCAAATCCAGCCTTATTGGTGATTCACAGTCAATTACCAATTCCAATAATAACTTTCAGTTTCTTCACGCGCCACAAAATCTAAGCGAACCAATTCTGGCAGGTCAATGGTCAATGAATGTCAATAGGCTGTGCTCTCATGTCAATGGGAGTGAAAGCTTCTATCATTATGTATAAGTGGTATTAATGGAGATAAGGAAATAGGTTGATCTCCTGGAGGACGATGAACTGATAACATGTTTGCTGTGTGCATGAAAAAAACTAATAATAATTATGTTTTACGCATTTCAACGCATTTTAGTTACTGAAGATTAGTTATTTGAAATGTGTGTTATTATTTTCAATGTTCTAATTATAAATCGTTTAGTCTTATTCAAGACAAAACAAGTGTGACCATTGAAAATGTCAACTGAATTTTGAGCAAGCAAAATGGTTTAAATTTCAAAATGGCTGACGAATTAATACATATAGCCGACTGGTGAATGGCACTTCAAACTCAAACTCAAATTCTTTATTGCATTCATGTGTACTTAAGTGTTACATAAGTAAATAAGAACGATTCCTTTCGTCCTTTAGGACAATTTCTACTTTCGAACGATTGCACGGATTTATTCAAAAACTAGCGTTTGCTCGCGGTTGCAAAAGTATCCTATAATAATAATATCCTTGGACATTTCACACAACGCCATATCGTCCCAAGCTAAGCAACCTAATGCTTGTGTTATGGTAACGAGATGGCTGATAAACTACTTATATACATTTTTTTTTTGTAAATACATACATATTATAGATAGAAAACACCCAGGCTCGTAACAAATACTTGCAGGTCGTACAAATATTTGTTCCGTGCGGGAATCGAACCCGCGACATAGTGCGCAGCAGTCAATCGCTCAACCACTGCGCCAACCGTGTCGTCGTATAGTTAGTCCAGGTCTATCTGTGTGCCAAACATTCAAATTATCAAAAGGACACTTAGGCGACCGAAGTATTAGTCCGCGTGGATATTAAGTATTTTTTCTATCCCTTGGGAACAGAACTTTTTTTCTCGATGATTCCTTAGCTATACAACGTGTATGCAATTCATGGTGATCGGGAAAGCATAACAAACAAAGAATCAAACTTCGTTTCGCCCTTGTTACTGAGGATAGGATGTGCGTCAATATGGCGGAGGACTGCGTCATATTACCCTATTATCAAATTCTATCAGCTGAAGGCTAAACTTCCAGTCTGCCTGCTAGCAATATGTATTAACGTCGGATAGAAACGCTCTACCCGACAGAAGTTTGTGGAATCCCGAGAATTTTCTCATTACCAGTGTTATACAGATTTGGAATAGGGTTGCCAGCTACCAAAAGTGAAATGTATGTGTCTACTTTTTATTGTCCAATATTGTTTTCACAACTACTAAAGCCAATTTATTGACATACAAAAAATCGACAAATATGTGCTATTCAATTGAAGTCGACAGCAACCAAGTTATGTTTTAATGTGTATGTTATTTATGCTCTATGACGTAAGCTTCCGCACCAGCCAGCCTACTTAAACATTCCATGTCGATTATAACAGTTATTATCGATTGAATATAGTAATCGATTAACAGCCGCACACCGTCGTAGTTCCCTTCAAGACAATGCATTCGATTAATTATTAACCGATTAGCTGGCTGTTTGGCTTCACACGCGACCGAGCCACTCGCGTTAATATGTAACACCTAACCTTCACAAAACGTTTTAGGACGAAAACTGTAGATAAATACGGAGCCATTGAGACAGGCAGACTCATTACTGTGAGATTTCTTTTGTAACAATGTTACCTATGTCATCATAAACGTGTTCTTGTCTCCTCAGATCTTGGAATTGACATTTTGTCTAGCTAGCTCGTGAGCACTATTGTTGAGATCTATGTGTTACCTACACAGAAAAACTGACCAATTTGTTTCAAATAAAATAATAATTTAAAAACGAGATTTCGGGGTGGTAATTGCTTGAAAGATAATTGTAGCTCTTAAGCTGCAGAGGTGCGTCTACACCAAAGGAACGAATAGTCATTCCTAACCCGCTTGGACACAGTAGTCCTTTATTCGTTATTCTATCATTTCAAATCGTCTTAGAACGTTCCTCCGCTTGGTGTAAACGCACCACAATATGCATATGATGCCATACATATTAGTAACCTGACCTTGACAGTGACATGCGACAAGGCTTCCATTGTTATCCCGACCCTGCCGAATGCCGCGCCGTCTGCCTGCCCCGCTTCCGAGAACCCCAACATAACTTTATGTACAGGCAGACAAAACATATATACCTATGTAAGTATAAGAACTAATTACAGTGCCCGCGGCCCGAGACACGAGTATAAATGCTTATTTTCCGGGACAATAAGTACATAACAATATCTTTTACAGGAATAAAGATGACTTTGTATCAAGGTTCAATTCGTTCGGTCGGTCGATAGGAAAGAAACTCTGTAATACTACAATACAGTTATTGATAACCAACGAATGTAGGCAAAGATTCTAAATGTTAATTAAATCTTAGGTCATCTCAGACAGTCATAATTTATTTGGGTTTTACCACGGGACTACCACGGGATACCACGGGAATCACGAAAACTACCGAGAAGTTTAGTGTCTTGTTTACGTATCTATTAATAATTTCGTTAAGAATCCATTATATCTGTCCTAGAAAATATATAAATCCAATCTTACTGTTGGTTTCCTAATTCTGGATACTTTCAATATACATTTATATACCTACAAAACATATCCATTAAAGGTAAGTATATATGTATATAATATTCGCTATTCCGCCGACATTGCTATAACGCCGACAGGCGGTGTGTAAAGGTGGGTTTAGACCGACGAGCGAATGCTCGTTCTATCCCCTCTTCATCAAATTCTTGGTGTTAAAAGAGACTGAACATTCTTTCATTGTTCTATCTTGTTGCCGGAGATTGAATAGAATGTTCTAAAAATGCTCACTAGCTTGGTGTAAACGGCACACGAGCGCGCCAACAGTTGCCTGGAGCGTTCTTTCGTGTTGGGACGTGCTCGCTCCTCGAAGCGGTTTCTTTCAAAGCCTTCTTGACTGATGCATACCAATGGATTGATGTCGAGAAAAATGTTTATGTGTGGTAGAATTTTCTTGTAGTCCACCATTGTATCAATTACATTCTCCAGCCTTATTTTATCATGTGAAATTCATCACCCACTAATATATAGATTTCTCTTTATTTCGAGTAACATTGACTCATTGTGTTAGTAACTAATGTCTCTTCCTTCTTTTGTTTTTAAGTAGTTGAGATAGAATGATAAATGCAGAACTTACAATTACCACATCACTGTCAGAGTCAGACACATTGTACCTAGTGTACTACCGGCCGTAAACACTTGACGAATGAGCAATGAGCCTCGTTCGCTTGATCAACACATCCCTAGAGCATGTACACGAATTCTAGTTCTTGTTTGTTGTCAGTCTTGTTTCAAATGATGAATTATGGTTTACACCAAAAAAGCAACAACCAACGACGCTCTGTGTTCTTGTTCTAGCTCTATATTCGCTTCGTCTAAACCCACCTGAATACAGACCGATTATCTAGGCTAGGTAACAGGGAGTCTAGACCTGTTGCCATGGTAACCAGACTGTTCTCGAACGGGAGACGCAGTGGGCGGGTAGTTACTGTTTATTTTTAATTTTTATACGTTAGTATTATTTTTCGGTGAATAGGAAAGAATAATAGTCGCGAATTATAGTACCTATAATAGTCGCGAATTGTAGTTTCGAAAGGGTATTGGAAAATAGATAAGGTTGAAAGGTTTTCTATCTATTGTAGTTTGGGCTATTATCATTTTAAGAAAAAAATATACGATGTAGGTTTTCATTTTTCATGTCGGCGGACTTAAATCTCTAATTAATGAAATGCGTTAACTTGGAATGTTTCAACTTTCAAACTACAAAGAAAACATACTTAATTTGACTTATCAACCAATTTTCGTTCCGCATCTGTATTTTTGTTCATAAACTGCGGAGAAGAACAGCATATTACCTTGCAATCTATTTTGGCCACAAAATCCAGTCTCCACAACCAACTCATTCTGGAAAAACAAATTGCAGATCGAATCAAATGTCGTTTTCAACACGGTTGTATCATTTTCATAAATTTTCTCAACATTTCTTCCGAGCATATGATGCCCTCATGCTGTCCTAGTACCTACTACTACTAGAGACTGTATCATTTTCATACATTTTCCTTCAAACATATTATTATTTGGCGAGCTCCTCCCGGCTTGTGGGGCCCTAGTACTTGAACGTCAGACGCCCGATCTTATTCCGCGATTACTTCACAAACAATGAATTTTAAGTAAAGTATACTGTTTGACATCAATACTGTTGTTCATATTTTCAGAACAAACTGCATTTGGGTGAATCCACTTGAATTTAAATTGTATATTTTCGGAATTGTATAATGTTGGTACGAATGGTTGCGCCAACCAAGATACGGTTGGGGGTAAACACACGGCACGATCATTGACATGGATTTGATTTGATCTGAACACTAACTAGTCTTTCAATAGGTTTTTTTTTAAACTCGGACACATATCTATACTTCTATACTAATAATATAAAGAGGAAAGATTTGTATTTTTGTGTGTATGTTTGTAATGAATAAACTCAAAAACTACTGTGCCGATTTCAAAAATTCTTTCACCGTTAGAAAGCTTAGTTTCTTTTTATCCCTGGAAAAATAACGGGTCCCGCGGGAAACACCACAGGAGTAAAGCCGCGGGCAAAGTGCTAGTCCTCTAAAAACCAGCCATAAGCAATATCCTTTGACACAAAAGTGGAATCCAGTTATTATGATGCTTTCATTAAGTCATATTGTAGTGGAAACACCCCTTTTAATTAAATTACTTGCTATCCAACTGAACTACAAGCCCAGTGCAAATAAGCAATAACAGAATCATACAATAAATCGCGGTCATCACGCACAATGATAGAACGCCTCTAATCTCGCAGACCCAGCATCTCAATTCTCATGAGACAATTACACGAACCTGCGTCACATCTAGCCTGCTAACTGAGCATTGATTGCAGTCCGTTATCCACTTGTTATGTAAGTAATTGTCGTCATTAACTCCTCTTGGGGCTGTTTTCCTCAGCGATATAAAAGACGAATTACAACGAGCTATTAATGTTAGGACGAGACAGTTTATTTATAACGTCTATTGATATATTTATTTTTGTCAGAATCGGTAGTTTTGTAACGTAGGTCATGACTACTTACTGGTCATGGTATTTCTAATTTGCTCGCCACTGAGCTCCATCTTCAGACCTTCTAAATAAAATGGAAAAGGTTAGGATACAGCTTAGTGATGCTACTTACCGCGTGGTGAAGGTCGTGGTTTTATACGTAAATAAAAATAAATAGGTCGTCAAGAAATAACTAAATTATAATTATAAGCAGACGTATTAGTGTACCTAATGCACCTTTTTAGACATACCTCACCCACTGCGTTTTATATCTACTTCATAACCCGCCCGGCTTCCTGTAAAACATTAAATTTAAGTATATCTTTCGTCTTACTCAGTGCACATCAGTAAAGTTCCCGTCGGTATGATTTTTTCGATATCTTCAGCAATTATCGTCATATTTCAGCCAATTTAAAACTACAATTTTAATGACAAACTTAAAACCAAAAGTGCTAAAACTTCCTCCTGAATTACTCCGTTCATTGGTGAAAACCGTATGAAAAACCGTTCAGTAGTTTGTGACTTTGTTCCGTTCGGACAGACAGACCCGGTGGAGGGACTTTGTTTTATAATATGTAGTGGTACTGATTGGCACGTAAATACCTATGGACAATATTAATATCAGGCCAGGTAACAAGTACAGGTACAAATAAACAATGTCCTTATACCCACGCAAACAAATCCATAATTAGCTACCTGTAAATATTTTCCTACCTAATTTATCTGCCGACATATAGATGACATCAACTTACACACGTCTATACTGCGGCTCCTCTCGCAGTAATCTGGCGCGCACCACGGAGCCTTGACTCCATTCTCTAATGCCGTGCGCAAGAGTCGCTTCCTGATACATCTTATCGCAATCTACGCGCTTCATTGATTTATATCTTTATTGGTGTATGTGGAACGTGCTGAATTTGTTTGTGAGGTCTCAGAAATTGTTATGATGGTTTTTTTGCCCAAAAATTAGATATTTGAAGATTATTCAAACGATTTGAGCAACTTTATAACCCCCAAGGTCCTTACAATCTGTTGAAATCTCACAATTTTGATTTATTACTTCTGTTTCACAAACCGCATATCGAATACTAGAAAATTGTTTAAAAAATATAGGTATTCTAAGCTAACTCTACAGTCTTGTCTTGCCATATGTTTCACAATACTACAACTAACGAATACTATTCAAATATTGACGCTAACAATCATAAACAAATAATAACACAAACTGCGCAATATTCTTCTCACAATAAAAAATAAACGACTATAAACATTTTCAATTCAACCTTTTTCTAAAAATACTGAGTCATATTCTTTTCTTATAAAAAAAAACAACATGACAAAATAAATTTAAAAAAATACCTTCGAAAATAGAATCATCGTTTGAATGTGAGTTCCTAACCGTAGAAACGTTCTACGTTTAATTTATTTATTATCGTCTCGTCACCTTCAATTCGTAGCTCCGCGTCGCCAAGTCAGCGACAGAGTATGACATCGCGTGCTGCATTGACCTAGTTGCCGCGGGTTCGATACCCGACTGAGGTCGGCCGCATAGATAATAACTTTAAACGCCTCCGCTAGCTTGTGAGTCTTCGCTGAATCTCTTTATCTGATGACGTTTTATTTTTAGTGATGAGTTACTGATGGAGCTTGGCGGAGTTTATAGGAGGTTGCATATATTTGGAATAGGAATGTTTGAATTTTGAAATAAATGTTCAGTCATGTCCTACCCACATCCACGCAATAACAATAAAGAGAAGGACTAGCTACACTATAATAGGAAGGGCAATTGCCATTACAGAAAATAAATGTATTTGGGCTAGGTTTTTTCCACTAACACTCTATCCGCCACCTGACAATCTAACCGATCTATGCGACCTTAGAAGGGATCCATCCGAAGGCACTTCAGCCACATGTAGCTGTGACCACCACCTCTAAATAAAGCATATTTCACTAATAGAATCAAGGCTTGCACACAAGTACGTCTAGAATGGAGACATTCAATTAATTGGAAGTGATGCGTTGATGAACCACGAGGCTACTGTACACGCTTGTAATCACTGTTAAATAACTGAAAATATAAATAGAATGCTCTTTATTACACACTTCTTATAGTATTTAAAAGTCCGGCCATGCGCGAGTCACTCGCGCACGAAGGGTTCCGTACCAATACCTATAAAAACGGCAAAAAAAATCATCTGTCTGTTGTATGGGAACCCCTTCAAATATTTATTTTATTCTGTTTTTTAGTATTTGTTGTTATAGCGGCAACCCGCATCAGAAATACATCATCTGTGAAAATTTCAACTGTCTATCACGATTCATGAGATACAGCCTGGTGACAGACGTACATACAAATGGGCGGACAGCGCAGTCTTAGTAATAAGGTCCCGTTTTACCTCTCGGGTATGGAACACTAAAAGCCATTAGTACATAGGCGGCCTTTCCACAATCAGTGATTTCTTCCTGACAAGTTAAGGATGGGCATAATTTTACAAGAGCAGTTATTCTGCGGTTTCAGAATGCGACCATTAGTATCAAAAATGTAGGTAACAGTGAGCACAACTCATTAGTGTGCTCAGACACGCAGCTCCCCGCTAAGGTCATCTGCAAACGTCGCACTAGCGGAACGTGCGTCTGCTAAATTTTTGTGACATTATGCGCAACCTAATACTGGTATCTAGCATCTGGTTAGACTGGAAGCCGACCCTAACATAGTTAGAAAAAGGTTGGCAGATTGATTATGCACAAAGTAATTTTAGGTCTAATTTAAGTTGTGTATGTCATATGAAACATAATATATTATGCCAAAGTTTTGTATACGGTTGTCTCTACCTTGTGAATTTTTTTTAAGAATCAAGTTTCCAGGTGTAATGTAGGTAGATTGATAATTATAAGTTTACGTGGTTTTCACTTGTACCGACATCGTCAGTTGAATTATAGCTCTGCGGTAGAACGTTGGACTTTCCTTTAATAACCCTAGAACATTACACCAGGTGCATAATATATAGTCGTGGGAGCGTCCGCACTTGGCGGTGAAACCCGCTAGGCATGGCGCGCTGATACTAGTCGGGGGTGCGATGTATCGCGGGCCCCCGACTTCTGGTCTACGTTGTAGAAAGCATAGGGTTTTAGTAGGGAGGAGACCGACGTCCTCCACATGGGGATTCCCAACAAAAAAACATTTCGTTACGTTTTTAAGATTGCAAATTTTGTCATGCAACAATTAAACCTAAAAAACATTAAAAACACCTAACATTCTCAACCCAAGATCAACTGCAACATTTGGGGAAACAACAAAAAACGATAATTCATTAACAGTCAAAGTTTATCAGTAGTCTAAATAAAAAACCACCTCGTAATCGCACTCCAACTTGTTTTCACTACCACTTAGATAATTCTAGTAACGATGATCGAATACATTTCTCTGACACACACAGAGACAACTACCGAATTCTAATCGTCACGCTGTAGAATACGCATAGAGTGTGCGTCTGTGTGCGTCGGTGAGCCGCTCACTGACGCACACAGACGCAGCAACACAAGCACACGAGCGCAGAGCGCCCCTGTACGTGACAAGTGCATCGAACGCACACACTGACAGCCGCTGAAGGGCGTCCCCAGGGTAACGGCCTATTCGTCTGAAGGGCGTTTTTACGTGCCCTTAAACCTTTATGACATTAGTAAGCTTTGAATGTGGTGTCTCGTGGTAATTGAAGGAAAACAAGGGAAAGAGGGTGCGGGCTGTTCCACGAGGAGAGCAAAATATCTGTGATGAAATTAAGGCGACTGAAATAGTTAATGAAGTTATGAAATTACTTTGATGAGTAATACTTTGTTTAATAACAAACTATTTGCTGTCATGTCATCACCTAAGTTTTAGTAATGTTACAATATGATATGGAGTTATTAATGTTATGAAGTTTTATCTTTTGCCAAAGAAATCTGGCTGAGATTTATCGCACACTTTTCGAATGCACCAGGTAGTGATTTATTAAGAAGATACTGATTTTTTAAGCACCTCATATTGATGACTAAACATTACAGTTAAACATTTGCAAAGTCAATATATTTATAACAATCACTGATACATTGTATCTTGGCTACTTGGCTTACTATTGTATTCCGTCAAAATCATAACTTGTATATTCATGTATTGCAACGCAGTTCTTTTACCGAAAAAGTTGTGCGATAAGTAGTAAAAAAATGTAAAACCAAGTCGGTTAATTTATTCGATTCATATCTATGAGAGCATCTATCCGAAAACTTTGTCATTAGTTACGCAATTAGTTAGCTAACAACATTTAATAGTGTCCCTACTAGACATCTTTTTTTTTTAAACAGAATGACTTGGCCACCGCACGACCCCATAATCAGTATAATAACAGAATAATCTACTATTTCAATCTGCCGAGTCTTTTCCCAACTATATTGGGGTCGGCTTCCAGTCTAACCGGATGCAGCTGAATACCAGTATTTTACATGAAGCGACTGCCTATCTGACCTCCACAATCCAGTCACTAACTGGGTAACGATACCCCTTGGTAAGACTGGCTGTCAGACTTTCGGGCCTCTGACTACCCGTAACGACTGTCAAAGGTCCATGAATGACAGCCGGGACCAACGGCTTAACGTGCTTTCCGAGGCACGGAGGAGTCTCGATATCTGAAGATGGTCACCCGTCCACAGACCTACCCGGGCAAGCGTAGCTTAACCTGATGGATCGATCCGTGCGGCTGTTATTACTTAGCCACTAGCTGCTCTATAATATACTATTTATATAGTCCTAATTGAACATACCGGTTGTGGGCCAAATTTTGCACACACACATAACATAACATGTATTACCCGAAGAGTTAGCCAGAAGTGCACCTATAGTACAGAGGCCAGCACATCAAGTTACCACAATCTGTCAAATTTCTTTGATAGTATTTCAACTTTATTGCAAAGACATAAGGTTCATTTTTAATTGAGAGAATTTGATAGTTAGGGATAGCTTGATGTGCTGGCGTCTGTACAACCACTTTCCGCATATTAAGTTTAAGTCCCATGTAATGGAGGCGAGCCTATTGCCACCTACCGGCTCCGAACTCCTGGCTGATACTGAGAAAACATGATTTCGCAATGAAAACTCAACAACACTTTCCCCGGCGCGGGAATCGAACCCAGGTCCTCATGCTAGCAATAGCGCTTACAACCACTAAACCAACGAGGCAGACAGTATTTTACATAAACAAACATAAATTAAGCGCTTAGAGTGATTCTATTTTTGCTCGACTTGGCGGGGCCGCTGCCGTGCTACTTAAAGTAATAAATATAACATTAAAACTCACTAAAAGAAAATATATTAATGAATGTGCATATATAATGCGCGGCGCATACAATTATACAAACTGTTTACACTGCAGCACTCATTAGTTAATACAGTATAAATGACACATGTAATTAATGTGTAATGTCATTAACTTTTTATTATTTTTGCGTGCTCGGATATTGAATATTGGTGGAATGTCATCATTGTATTAAGTTTCATCATTTATTCCTCGTTAGTCTAGTGGCCGCAATCGCTACCGTGGAGCTTGAGGTTCTGGGTTCGAATCCCAGGTTGGGCAAAGTGTTATTCTATTTATGCCTGGTTGATAGCAATAGGTTTGCGTCCTATTAAACATAACTGGCCAAAATCTGGGTGTAGGTAGTCATAGTCATAGTCATAGTAATTTATTTGCGTTCTACAAAGTAAAAACACCTACCACCACCTACCTACTATGGAATCAACCCTGCCTTACCTTTCAGGGTAACAAGGCATGATATTATGTTTTGCATAATAATTTTATATTCTACAAAATAAAGTGAGTGAAACATTATGTAAAACGAACCATTGTGTAGTAGGTAGTAAAGAAATATAATTGAACGTAAAGTCACCACTTCACTGGAACAAACAACACTCATATATGTAATTTATAACTTATTAACAAGATTTCTTTAACAGCAAAAACTAACGGGAAATAATGTCTCCACTAGCCTCTAGTGACTCATAGTGATAACACTAGTCTTACATTATTATTAATTAATGTATATTTATGTGTTATTCTCTACTCATTCATACTAATGTCATACCTAGTGTTCAGTAGGTATCCGGGGTGTAGGGACAGCACATTGTTTTTGACTACCGCGCCTTAAGAACCTCTACATAAAAGAGCTTGCATTTAGCAATTATTTTAACACGCGCGGTTGCACCCGCTGCTCGGCTCCTATTGGTCGTAACATGATGTAACAAAGCCTATAGCCTTCCTCGATAAACGGACTATTCAACACAAAAATAATTTTTCAATTTTTTTTTTCAATTCGGACCAGTAGTTCCAGATATTAGCGCGTTCACAAACAAACTCTTCAGCTTTATAATATTCCTATAGATTTCGACCTCACTGCTTACACCCCATTACATAAACCAGTCAAACGTTTTTCATCTCTCCTGTAACATCTCCTTGAAGTCACCTAATTTTTGCGGCGTTACCGGTCGGGACATCGACTCCGTAGTCTAGAGGTCGTGTGCGGCTGAGGAGCGCCCGGGCCGCCGCGCCGCCGGGTACACCGGGGAAGGTTGAACGAAGCACTAGGGATGTTACTTTATTTATGTTCATGTGATAAAACTGTTTTACTGTTCTGTTTTGCCAAATGGGTGATTTGTTTTCAGTTGTGAGTTCAGAATGTAATAACTTCTGTGTCTCTATTTTTCTATGGTTTAATCGGTTCTAAATAATTATCAATTTTAATGTCTTTACAGTAATACTTGAATTACGAGATTTTCAAAAATATAATACTATTCAGTATCCTAGAAAAATAGATTTTGTTTCCGGATTAATTTCCTTGTTCCGGGTAAGTATTAAACAATATAAATTGGGTAATTTTGTGAACTCAATCATCCCACATTTATGATGTCAATACATGTCACATATTTTCTACATAGGTAGGTCTGTACACTTTCATAAACACTGCTTTCACGAATTACAAAAGCAATCCATAACATGCACAAAATATCTTTGAATCGCAAGTGAACCCGCTGCCTAAACTTATACCGCCCGCATCGTATTACGAGTCTGTAGATAACCAGACGCGAATGCAGGCATTATGTACTATTACCGTTCGACGAACTTCAGGACGCGCCGCCCGCCCTTGCCTTCCTACAGACGAAGCCCGCCCGCCCAGACCTCGGTAAAGCTGCCTTTCCACCAGAGGTGTGCTAAGCTGAGCGATGGAAGTTTGTCGATATAACCAATACGATCGTCATATAATAAAAAAAAAAAACAATTATCCCCGGAGACTAAGGCAGAGGGCTTACCTATAGTACAGACACATTTCACCAGATATATTTAAGTCCCATGTAATAAGGAGCAAGTCTGTTACCCTCAACTGGGCATAAATCCAAACTACACCCTGCTACTGAGATATTCCTGACGGAAAAAGTCGATTACAAGTTGCTTAACATTGAAATCGAACCAAGGACCTCAGCAGTAGCGATTGCGAGCAGAACAACAAGACGTTTTGGCTCTGGTAGAAAAGTGTTCAAATAAGCTAAATTAGCACACGCGTAAATTGCACCTTCGTAGGACATGCTACCCGCTCCGCTACACCATTTACTGGTGGGCCATTTTCATAAAAGTAAACAAACAAAATACCTATACACATAGATTTTTTGGTTCTTTATAAAAATAAACGTTACTTAACGTGCTTTGGCCAAGCAACATTCCTGTCTCTGTCACACAACTCACAAACTCAAGTGCAAGTTGGAGTTGGCTACATATTTTGTGTAGTTTCATAGCTTAACTCCATCGCGTAGCTACGTCTGTAGTGGAAAGGCTACCTGGGTTCCGTGCGGCTGTGCGTTGCAAGTTACGTGAGGGTGCGTCGACCCAGGGCGGGACACGACGCCCTTGCCTTCCGACCAGACCTTGTCGTTGCAAGGCTGTCTGGGATCTGTTAGTGGCAATTTGATAGAAATATTACATTTTGTGACCATTGAAAAGGTGTTGAAGTTATAAAAATCATACAATCGTAACTAATAAAGGTAGACTAGCTATAACCACACGCAGTAGATCAGTTAAAACCGTTTTGAATTCAAAATGCTACAGTTGTTATTTTCCTGTCAATTTAGTAAGGCGCGTTATTGTAAATATCACGTTATTAGAAAAACTTTGAAACAAATTAGTAAGTGTAACTGACGAACCAGAAGTAGGCAGAACTAGGCTGAGGAAACAAACCATCCATTCCCCAAGAACATGACAAAGCAATCCGAGTCCCCTTATTTACTTCACCATATACCAAATCACGCCCTATTTTCAAAATCACCCCTTACTTATCAAACAAAACCATGTCTCCCCTAAGCACTAAAACTCGAAGGCTTCAGATAGGCCGGGTCGCCGCCCGCCCTAGGAAGGACGCGCCGCCCGCCCTAGCTTCCACTTGTCCCGGCTGAATACGACCCACGTTAGGTACTTGTTTGCTAAAGATATTAATAGTACTATAAGTATTTATTGTTTCACTAGCTTTTATCTGTGGGTTCGCCCACGTGGCTGTAGGAAATTAACCCTCGCAAACTAAAATGAATTATACCTATGTCCAAGCAGAAGGCCTATTCGTATACCTTTAATCCAAATCCGTCCAGTCGGTAAGGCATGGAAAAGTTGCAGACAGACAATACAGGTTTAATTATTCTATGCCCATAACTACATAATATAAGCCCGTAACATACAAATGGACAGACTTACTGACGGTTTATGTTTTATAACCATCACTTTTAGTGACAACTTTGACAAAGCACTGGACTTAACACGTCTAATGTTTAGCCTAGTTTTTATCCCCGAGTTCAAATATAATCATTAGTTATAGAAGTTATTTTTTTATACAAAATATAAAAAAGAATCGTTCCTGCCGTCTCTCCGTATGCTTAGAACTTTTGAACGACGCAACAGATTTTAATGCGGTTTTCATCAATAGATAGAGTGATTTAAAAGGAAGGTTTATAGTTTAACTGGCTTTACGAAGCCGGGGTGGGTTGCTAGTTCTCATAAAATTTAGTCAAATGTTCAGTACTCAAACTAATTATTTAGCATAATTATGTCACTCAATCTGCCGTGTTATTGCCATTTCCACGATATAAAATATGGCAGCTAGGGCTTGAATTTAAAGGCAACTTTAAGTTGAAGACAATTTACTCAGACAAAGGCTTTTTACTCTGGGGTAAACTAGGTCTAGAATCATGTCAGTATCTACGTTTTATATTCAATTAACAATTGACTTGGTCCTT